>CM077676.1:495987904-497187904 GCA_039707655.1 Elymus sibiricus
CCACGATGAAAATGTTGAGTGGCTCCCATATGCATTGTTGTTTATCTAACAAAGAGCCCATTTTACCTTGTCTTCTCCTTTGAATAAAATGCTTGCAGATTCCAGCTTAGTCCACGGCACACTTGCACTATTTTTATTTTTATTTTCATATCATTCGGCCGTGCAAGTGAAAGGCAATAATGACGATGATTTGATGAAGTGACTGTGACAAGGGAAAGCGGGTATGAACTCAACTTGTTCTTTGTTTTTGTAAATATGTTTAATTCAGTATCCATGATTCAGCATGTTATGATTAAACATGTTTATGATGACAATTAGAGATTATAGTTGCTCATGCCATGCTTAAGTAGCTAGGAGTGGATAATGATTTATCTCGAGTGTCAACATGCATTAAAATGATTGTGATGTAGTATGATGATATGGTATCCTCCTCTGAATGTTTCAAGTGGCTTGACTTGGCACATGTTCACGCATGTAGTTGATTCAAAACCAACATAGCCTTCACGATATTTATGTTCATGGTGCTTATATCCTACTCATGCTAGTATTCAATGTTGATTATTCATAATGCATGTTTATGACCGTTTTCGCTCTCTAGCTGGTCGCTTCTCAACCTATTTGCTAGCCTTCACCTGTACTAAGCGGGAATGCTGCTTGTGCATCAAAACTCTTAAACCTAAAGTTATTTCAGATGAGTCCACTATATCTACCTATATGCGGTATTACTCTGCCGTTCTAAGTAAATTTGCATGTGCCACCTCTAAATATTCAAATGAACATCTGTTTTGTGTGCCCGTACCGCTCATGGAGCGACGGGGGGCGGTCAGTATCTTCCATGCTAAGCGGGTTATTCTCATGATGAGTGTTTATTCACTTGTCCTTGCACGAGAGGGGCTGGTAATCGGGATTCCCAATCCCACTATTAAAATTGCAAAATAATAAAACAAACTCCCCCGGAAAGTTGTTGGTATGGAGGGCACCCGAGGATTCGGCTAGCCATGGCTTGTGATTGTTGGTGGAGGGGGAGTAAACTTTATTTTACCGCTTGGGAACCGCCGCTAATGTGTTTAGCATGGAAGATATTGAAAACTCTCGGTCGTGACGTTGACAGGAAAGGCGTACCTCCCAAAATTATATCTATCTCTGATTTAAGCTTCGAGCTCTAGCACCTCTGCAAATCCATGCTTCCCTCTGCGAAGGGCCTATCTATTTACTTTTATGTTATTTTACTTTTATTGTTGAGTCATCACCTTCTCAAACAAGCACCAGACCTGAGAGCACTATTGTCATTCTCATGCATTGTGTATAGTTAATGTTGTGTGCATCATGACTGGATCTCTTCTACCATGAATTACAATGTTTAGTCGCTGCTTGAACTTTGGAGGTGCTCTGCATTTATGTTTTGCGGTCTCAGAAAGGGCTAGCGAGATACCATGTTGTCATATTATATCATGATTGTTTCGACAAAGTGTTGGCATTTGTGATATCTTATTATTGCTCTCTAGTTGATTATGCCATAGATATGAGTGAATATAATTTTTAAGAGTTATTATTTGCATGGTTAGTTATAATCTTTGCTGAAAACTTGGGCACTACTTAAGCATATATATATATATATATGCAAGAACAAAAGAGTTTGTAAAAGTTTTTCTTTATCACTTTCAGTTTGTCAACTGAATTGCTTGAGGACAAGCAATGAGTTAAGCTTGGGGGAGTTGATACGTCTCCGTCATATCTAATTTTCCAAACACTTTTGCTCTTGTTTTGGCCCCTAATTTGCATGATTTGAATGGAACTAACCCGGACTGACGCTATTTTCAGCAGAATTGCCATGGTGTTGTTTTTGTGCAGAAAATCAAAGTTCTTGGAATTGGATGAAACTTTCTGGAGATTTTTTATGGAATATATAAAAAATATTGGCACCAATAACCACTGGAGGGGGGCCACCCAGTGCCCACGAGGCACCAGGGCGCGCCACACCCCCCTGGCGCGTCCTGGTACCTCGTGGGACCCACGTGGCTCCGTCTGACCTAATTCCAACGCTATAAATTCAGATTTCCAGAGAAAAAATTAAGAGAAGAAGTTTTATTGCGTTTCACGATACGGAGCCGCCGCCACCTCCTGTTCTTCATCGGGAGGCCAGATCTGGAGTCCGTTTGGGGCTCCGGAGAGGGGGATCTTCCGGCATCGTCATCATCAACCATCCTTCATCACCAATTTCATGATGCTCACCGCCGGAAGTGAGTAATTCCTTCATAGGCTTGCTGGACGGTGATGAGTTGGGTGAGATTTATCATGTAATCGAGTTAGTTTTGTTAGGGCTTGATCCCTAGTATCCACTATGTTCTGAGATTGATGTTGCTATGACTTTGCTATGCTTAATGCTTGTCACTAGGGCCCAAGTGCCATGATTCCAGATCTGAACCCTTTATGTTTTCATGAATATATTTGTGTTCTTGATCCGATCTTGCAAGTTATATGCACCTGCTATGTGTTATGATCCGCATACCCCAAGGTGACAATAATTGGGATTCTTTCCGGTGATTGCCATAGTTTGAGGAGTTCATGTATTCACTATGTGTTATTGCTTTGTTCTGGTTCTCTATTAAAAGGAGGCCTTAATATCCCTTAGTTTTCCTATGGACCCCGCTGGCACGGGAGGGTAGGACAAAAGATGCCATGCAAGTTCTTATCGAGAGCACGTATGACTATATACGGAATACATGCCTACATTACATTGATGAATTAGAGCTAGTTCTGTGTCGCCCTAGGTTATGACTGTTACATGATGAATGTTATCCAAGAAATATCACCGATCCAATGCCTACGAGTTTTTCACATATTGTTTCTTGCTAAGTTGCTACTGTTGCTACTACTGTCACAATTGCTACAAAATTACTACTGCTGTTACCGTTACTATTATTGCTACTGCTACCAAACTATCATATTACTGTGCTACTGATCACTCTGCTGCAGATATTTAGTCTCAGGTGTGGTTGAATTGACAACTCAACTGCTAATACTTGCAAATATTCTTTGGCTCCCCTTGTGTCGAATCAATAAATTTGGGTTGAATACTCTACCCTCGAAAACTGTTGCGATCCCCGATACTTGTGGGTTATCACCCACCATTGGGCTGCAGGTCCCTTCAGAAAGTAGGAGGCAAAAGTGACATAGTTGACTGGGGCCACATTCGCAGACTCCATCTCAAAAGCGATGTCGCGGAGCCAGTCATCAGCGTCAAGCGGCTGAACTGAGTTGCGGAAAATGGTTGGGTTCATACGCACAAACTCTTGCAAAGTGATTGAGGCTCGTTGCTGGTTGGCATTGTGATGAGGAAACTGGTCCATAAGCCCTTCCATAAACTGGCGGTGCATTTCGAATTGTTGCATCATTGCAGCCATATAGTCGGGCGGTGGTGGATTGTTGGCACCACGGCCACGACCTGTTGGTCTAACCATCCTACTAAAATTCAAGAGGGGGTAGTTTAGCAACGAGTATTGCAGTTGTATGGAATCATTCATGAAGTAACATGCACAGCAAAAGGAAGTGCAATAGATACATCAACATAGTCAACATGACATACAGATCCATACATAAAGTCAGTTACAAGCCAGCATTGCAACAGCGAAAGGGAAAGCTAGACAACTAGGCAGCATGCAGGCACGCGGTGGAAGGATACAACAACGGGACATAGCGATATGCTACATCAACGTCAGAGAAAACCACTGAAGCCAGGCAGCTGCAGGTGACGACGCAGGGTACCCTCGATATAAGGATCCTGCGCTCCGTGAACACTCTGGTCCAGAACCTAGTCCCAGACTGGAAGAAGAAGACCACGTGGAGGTGTAAGACCTCCAACAGCAGGCCACTCAAGACCTGGTGGCATCTCCGTCCTGCGCGGGTAAAGAATGTACTCTGGGTGCATCTGTGCACTGACTGCTGGCAGCAACTGTGTCAGAGCTTCATAAAGACGAGCACGAGTGGCGTACAACTCGACAGCAAGAGCTCGAGCAGTGCGGTCCAGAGCCTGAGTGTACTGTACCAAAACCTGCGGGTCATAACGACGCGGCACGTAAGGTGTACAAACAACAGGGTAAAATCCAGTCTCATTCCCAGCAGGAGCATATGGGATGTATCTGAAAGCAGTCTCCTCCAAGCGACTGTTGTGCTCTCCACGGAGACGAGCAATAGCAGTATAGGCAGCATCATGGACGACCATGTCCACAGTCACTCCAACACCATGAAAGGTGTGTAACTCAGTGATGGAGATGTCCTGCCGATCAAAGATGCGAACCACAGCATGGTACTACTCCTGGTTGAACTCGCGGTAATCCTCGTAAACAGTGTACTCGGGGTACCAGCGATATCCCAGCCTGGTCAAGAGGTCGACCAAAATGGCCGGGAACCCAGTCGCATCAACAGCCATGGTCTGGCGCACAAGCTGTCTTGCGGGACGCATCTGAAACAAGGAGTGCAGAATGTCAAACGATAGTGTGAGAAGCATAAGATAGCATTGGAAACAAAAGGTTAAACAGACCAATGGAAACGAAAAGGTGATTATCAGATTAACCAGACCAAAGGAAAGGATTAGTTGCAGACAATCCAGCTCTCCGGGTGTGATGGGGATATGTACCTAGGGTAGGGTCATAGGCCTGACCTACCTGCCCTTCCTAAGGACACTGCCCCAGAAAGCTTAAGGGCTACAAGGAGATCTCCGACTGAAATCACCAAGGCATACAAGTCACTCGACAATATCCACTCGGACATTACCTTTCACTCGACAGGATTCACTCGGAAAAACCAGATGACAATCGACCACAGAAGACCAGAAGCCACCCCAGGGAGGCCATCGGGCAGGCGCTCGTCTGTATCATTAATGGCATTTATTATGTACGTTACCAGTAACGTACGTCTTATAAGCACGATTTGACCCTTCGATGCCGGACACTTATGAGGGGCAGCGCACTCTATATAAGCCGCCCCTCCCCTCTGGTACAAGGGTTCAGACCCCCTGTAACTCATACATTCCACTCGACAGATAAGCAAAGCCTCTCCGGAGCACGAGACGTAGGGCTGTTATCTCCGCCGTGAGAGGCCCGAACTCGCTAAAACCACCGTGTCACCCATATACATCTCGGTAGATCATGCTCCTTTACCCTACCCCTTTCGTACTGTCGGAGTCGTTCCCACGACAGTTGGCGCCCACCGTGGGGCATGGCGTCTATCGAGCCATGATGTACATGGTTTTTTCTTCAATCTCCGACGGCAGATCAACGATCATCGTGAGAGAGATTGGCTACTGGAATTCTGGCCATTGCGCCATTCATACAAAAAAAAGGATCAGGGAAGTATCCATTCAATCTAGTATTTTTACAACAAATTGTCTCACAATGAGTTTGTCTATTCCTCCTGTAGGATCAAACATCACCCAGGCGTGATCAATCATTAAACGAAAAAGGAGGAGAGGCGATACATCTCCATTCGACGCCGCAAGGCTCCTCCGCCTGGTCGACTGCCTGCCGGCGGCTTCCATGCCGCGGGGCTTCCCCAGTCGATCGCCCGCTCGACGGCGGCATCGGCGCCGTGGAGGAGTAGACCCGACCGGTGACGCGAGACTCCTCCCTTTCCGCTCTCCGCAGAGACACGAACCTGGCCGGCAACGCGGAGCTCCTCCACCCGGTCGCCCGCCCGACGTCGGCCTCCACGCCGCGGAGGCATCGGCCTGGCCGCAGCGCAGCGCTCCTCCGCCCAGTCACCTCCTCGTCACGCAAGGAAACGGAAGAACGTGGGGTGGTCGTTTTCGCTAAGGTAATTGCGTCATTAAGCGGCTCATCAGGTGAGTATTTCCAACGCCAGTTACTCCATGGAGTGAGTGCCTAATTACCGCGTCCAATTAATGGTCGTCGGCGCTCCACCTCCTCTTTTCCTCCGCTCAGGGCGCGCTCTCTCTCTCTTTCTGCGTACACGGTCTCTTCGCATGCCTCACTATGTGTAATTACTAGTAGATGCGTCCGTACCAGAAAGTTATGTCGGGCATGCACGTGTCTTCGCATGCTCCACCCGGGTTGACTCAGGCATGCTTCCATGCACTCCCGTATGGTAGTGCTAGTGCATGCGCGCACTCAATTGGCAAACGCACTTGACCCAAGTGCAATTCATGGCCAATTACCATTTCATTAAGATAATCACCCTATTAAGCGGCCAATTAGTTATTAGTGCACGCATGCATGCACTATAACCACCGGGCTTTGAGTCCTTCCAAAAGGCGTCAATGCAGGAGCGTTTTTGATCAGCAATAAATATTCGTGGCTATACTTGCTATACTAACTTGCAGGTCATTCGTCCGTCATAATCTCCGGACAGCAATATACTGGGATGGACATTTCATACGACCAACTAACGCGGTGACACGCAGATGAAATTTGCGTCCAGACGACTAACGTGTAGCGATTTGTCCGCCCGCTACGTCATCACTCAACCGGACGCATCTTCGTCAGTCGGCCGCCCCGCGCGTCACCACTCGACGAGACACGTCTTCGTCACTCGACAGCTCCGCACATCGCCATTCAGTCGGACGCTCCATCGTCACTCGGCAGCTCCGTGCGCCTTCACTCTACGGGACGCGTCGCCTTCACTCGGCAGATCCGCGCATCGCCATTCAGTCGGACGCTTCATCGTCACTCTGCAGCTCCGCGCGCCTTCACTCTACGGGACGCGTCGCCTTCACTTGGCAGCTCCGCGCATCGCCACTCGTCGGACGCTCCATCGTCCCTCGGCAGCTCCGTGCGCCTTCACTCTACGGGACGCGTCGCCTTCACTCGGCAGCTCCGCGCATCGCCATTCAGTCGGATGCTCCATCGACACTCGGCAGCTCCGCGCGACTTTACTCTACGGGACGCGTCGCCTTCACTCGGCAGCTCCGCGCATCGACATTCAGTCGGACGCTCCATCGTCCCTCGGCAGCTCCGCGCGCCTTCATTCTGCCGGTCGCGTCGCCTTCACTCGGCAGCTCCGCGTATCGCCATTCAGTCGGACGCTCCATTGTCACTCGGCAGCTCCACGCGCCTTCACTCTACGGGACGCGTCGCCTTCACTCGGCAGCTCCGCGCATCGCCGTTCAGTCGGACGCTCCATCGTCCCTCGGCAGCCCCGCGCGTCGTCAGACAGCTAAGTCATTCTTCACAGACTGCATTCAATTAAATAGTTATTTCCGTATTACCGAGTGTCGAGGAAGCCGCACGTGACGTTCACTCGGAGACCACGCCACCGAGTGTACCTCTGCGCTCGGTTGTTTATTTTTATGTCGGAACACTTCACTTTCGCTTCTTTTGGGTCTAGTACTCAAACGAGTACAGTCGGATCCTTAACTCTTTTAGACTCTTGCTGGCTCCGGACTAGCAAGAACCTGGCACACCCAGTGGGTGTCTAGGAGTGTAATTTGCACAAATCATTTCAGTAAACATCAATTTACTTCGAGAATTTTTTATGTTAGCTTGTGCTATTTTTCATACACAGGTTACACGATCACTGGACGCCTCTGTGCGCCATTCTCGACGACATACAAAACTTGACAGCTCCGCGCATCACCACTCGTCGGACGCTCCATCGTCCCTCGGCAGCTCCGTGCGCCTTCACTCTACGGGACGCATCGCCTTCACTCGGCAGCTCCGCGCATCGCCATTCAGTCGGATGCTCCATCGACACTCGGCAGCTCCGCGCGACTTCACTCTACGGGACGCGTCGCCTTCACTCGGCAGCTCTGCGTATCGCCATTCAGTCGGATGCTCCATCGACACTCGGCAGCTCCGCGCGACTTCACTCTACGGGACGCGTCGCCTTCACTCGGCAGCTCTGCGTATCGCCATTCAGTCGGACGCTCCATCGTCACTCGGCAGCTCCGTGCGCCTTCACTCTACGGGACGCGTCGCCTTCACTCGGCAGATCCGCGCATCGCCATTCAGTCGGACGCTTCATCGTCACTCTGCAGCTCCGCGCATCGCCATTCAGTCGGATGCTCCATCGACACTCGGCAGCTCCGCGCGACTTCACTCTACGGGACGCGTCGCCTTCACTCGGCAGCTCTGCGTATCGCCATTCAGTCGGACGCTCCATCGTCACTCGGCAGCTCCGTGCGCCTTCACTCTACGGGACGCGTCGCCTTCACTCGGCAGATCCGCGCATCGCCATTCAGTCGGACGCTTCATCGTCACTCTGCAGCTCCGCGCGACTTCACTCTACGGGACACGTCGCCTTCACTCGGCAGCTCCGCGCATCGCCATTCAGTCGGACGCTTCATCGTCACGCGGCAGGTCCGCGCGCCTTCACTCTACGGGACGCGTCGCCTTCACTTGGCAGCTCCGCGCATCGCCACTCGTCGGACGCTCCATCGTCCCTCGGCAGCTCCGTGCGCCTTCACTCTACGGGACGCGTCGCCTTCACTCGGCAGCTCCGCGCATCGCCATTCAGTCGGATGCTCCATCGACACTCGGCAGCTCCGCGCGACTTTACTCTACGGGACGCGTCGCCTTCACTCGGCAGCTCTGCGTATCGCCATTCAGTCGGACGCTCCATCGTCACTCGGCAGCTCCGTGCGCCTTCACTCTATGGGACGCGTCGCCTTCACTCGGCAGATCCGCGCATCGCCATTCAGTCGGACGCTTCATCGTCACTCTGCAGCTCCGCGCGACTTCACTCTACGGGACACGTCGCCTTCACTCGGCAGCTCCGCGCATCGCCATTCAGTCGGACGCTTCATCGTCACGCGGCAGGTCCGCGCGCCTTCACTCTACGGGACGCGTCGCCTTCACTTGGCAGCTCCGCGCATCGCCATTCAGTCGGACGCTCCATCGTCACGCGGCAGGTCCGCGCGCCTTTACTCTACGGGACGCGTCGCCTTCACTTGGCAGCTCCGCGCATCGCCATTCAGTCGGACGCTCCATCGACACTTGGATGCCCCGCGTATCGCCACTACGTGCCACCCATCTTCATCACCCGACCGCTCTGCGCACCATCGCTCAGCTGGACACATATACAACATAACCCTCAGTGGGTGAACGACTTAGCTGCGATTCCGTATCGCCTAAGTTAAAAACCACTCCGAGTGGGGACATCCTCCACACTCGGGGGCTTAGCTGCGATTCCGTATCGCCTAAGTTAAAAACCACTCTGAGTGAGGACATCCTCCACACTCGGGGGCTTAGCTGCGATTCCGTATCGCCTAAGTTAAAAACCACTCCGAGTGAGGACATCCTCCACACTCGGGGGCTTAGCTGCGATTCCGTATCGTCTAAGTTAAAAACCACTCCGAGTGAGGACATCCTCCACACTCGGGGGCTTAGCTGCGATTCCGTATCGCCTAAGTTAAAAACCACTCCGAGTGAGGACATCCTCCACACTCGGGGGCTTAGCTGCGATTCCGTATCGCCTAAGTTAAAAACCACTCGGGGGCTTAGCTGCGATTCCGTATCGCCTAAGTTAAAAACCACTCCGAGTGGGGACATCCTCCACACTCGGGAGCTTAGCTGCGATTCCGTATCGCCTAAGTTAAAAACCACTCCGAGTGAGGACATCCTCCAGACTCGGGGGCTTAGCTGCGATTCCGTATCGCCTAAGTTAAAAACCATTCCCAGTGAGGACATCATCCACACTCGGGGGCTTAGCTGTGATTCCGTATCACCTAAGTTAAAAACCATTCCGAGTGAGGACATCCTCCACACTCGGGGGCTTAGCTGCGATTCCGTATCGCCTAAGTTAAAAACCACTCCGAGTGAGGACATCCTCCACACTCGGGGGCTTAGCTGCGAATCCGTATCGCCTAAGTTAAAAACCACTCCGAGTGAGGACATCCTCCACACTCGGGGGCTTAGCTGCGATTCGGTATCGCCTAAGTTAAAAACCACTCGGGGGCTTAGCTGCGATTCCGTATCGCCTAAGTTAAAAACCACTCCGAGTGGGGACATCCTCCACACTCGGGAGCTTAGCTGCGATTCCGTATCGCCTAAGTTAAAAACCACTCCGAGTGAGGACATCCTCCAGACTCGGGGGCTTAGCTGCGATTCCGTATCGCCTAAGTTAAAAACCATTCCCAGTGAGGACATCATCCACACTCGGGGGCTTAGCTGTGATTCCGTATCACCTAAGTTAAAAACCATTCCGAGTGAGGACATCATCCACACTCGAGGGCTTAGCTGCGATTCCGTATCGCCTAAGTTGAAAACCATTCCGAGTGAGGACATCATCCACACTCGAGGGCTTAGCTGCGATTCCGTATCGCCTAAGTTGAAAACTCTTCCGAGTGACGAGCGCTTCTCTCACTCGGGGACTTAGCCGCGAACAAGTTTTCGCCTAAGTTAAAAACTCTGTCGAGTGAATAGCATCTCATTCACTCGGAAACTTAGCTGCGAACCAGTCTTCGTCTAACTTAAAAACAAACAAGCAAAGATTGTCTCTATCAGACCCCTGCCGATGCAAGCACTCGACAGCGGTCTCGGGGACTACACCCAGTGGGTGCACTCAGCGTGCCCTCACTGGACATATTATCACTCGACCAGGTCCGTCCTGTCGAGTGGCAAGCAACTTTCGGAACGAACTCAAGACCCCCGCCGATGCAAGCACTCGACGACGGTCTCGGGGACTACACCCAGTGGGTGCACTCAGCGTGCCCCCACTGGACCTACTATTACTCGACAAGGTCTGTCCTGTCGACTGGAAAACAACTTTCCGGACCTCATTTCGAGCTCAGTTTCACTCAGACCTGATTTCGAGCTCAGTTTCACTCGGACTCGAGCTCAGTTTCTCTCGGACTTGATTTCGAGCTCAGTTTCACTCGGACCTGATTTCGAGCTCAGTTTCACTCGGACTCGAGCTCAGTTTCTCTCGGACGTGATTTCGAGCTCAGTTTCACTCGGACCTGATTTCGAGCTCAGTTTCACTCGGACCTCATTTCGAGCTCAGTTTCACTCGGACCTGATTTCGAGCTCAGTTTCACTCGGACTCGAGCTCAGTTTCTCTCGGACTTGATTTCGAGCTCAGTTTCACTCGGACCTGATTTCGAGCTCAGTTTCACTCGGACCTCATTTCGAGTTCAGTTTCACTCGGACCTGATTTCGAGCTCAGTTTCACTCGGACTTCATTTCGAGTTCAGTTTCACTCGGACTTGATTTCGAGCTCAGTTTCACTCGGACCTGATTTCGAGCTCAGTTTCACTCGGACCTCATTTCGAGTTCAGTTTCACTCGGACCTGATTTCGAGCTCAGTTTCACTCGGACCTGATTTCGAGCTCAGTTTCACTCGGACACATTTCAAGACAGAATCGATCAGGGTGAACAACAAAAGTTTCAATCGACGCAGATTTCTAAGAAGCCTCAAATGCACTCGGAATTTTTGTGTCTTGTCAGAACCTGCATTGACACCTTTTACACTCGAACCCCGATCCATTCGGGGGCTAATGATGGGGATATGTACCTAGGGTAGGGTCATAGGCCTGACCTACCTGCCCTTCCTAAGGACACTGCCCCAGAAAGCTTAAGGGCTACAAGGAGATCTCCGACTGAAATCACCAAGGCATACAAGTCACTCGACAATATCCACTCGGACATTACCTTTCACTCGACAGGATTCACTCGGAAAAACCAGATGACAGTCGACCACAGAAGACCAGAAGCCACCCCAGGGAGGCCATCGGGCAGGCGCTCGTCTGTATCATTAATGGCATTTATTATGTACGTTACCAGTAACGTACGTCTTATAAGCACGATTTGACCCTTTGATGCCGGACACTTATGAGGGGCAGCGCACTCTATATAAGCCGCCCCTCCCCTCTGGTACAAGGGTTCAGACCCCCTGTAACTCATACATTCCACTCGACAGATAAGCAAAGCCTCTCCGGAGCACGAGACGTAGGGCTGTTATCTCCGCCGTGAGAGGCCCGAACTCGCTAAAACCACCGTGTCACCCATATACATCTCGGTAGATCATGCTCCTTTACCCTACCCCTTTCGTACTGTCGGAGTCGTTCCCACGACAGGGTGAATGTGATTACCAGATCCTAATGTTAGAGTTAGCAAAATCACTTAACCCGAAAGGAAGAAATCAGAGTCCCAGAGTAAGGAAGAGGAATAAAAGATCCTAATACCACCCATTGGCGACGTGGGCCCGTAAGCCACACAGCCATGTTAGTAAAAATAGTTTTGCAAAGACTACACTCAACTTCGGCCAAGGAGTTGGAAAAGGGGATCCTACAGGCAGTTGGCTCTGATACCAACTTATGACGCCCCCGACTTAATCGTGCACTAATCATACAAGCAAATGCACATGATCAAGCCTAAGGACTCACTTGAAGATATCACATCACAACTCTAAACACAAATAAAAGTCATACAAGCTTTATATTACAAGTCAGGGGCCTCGAGGGCTCGAATACATAAGCTTGAGCCATACAAGCATCAGCGGAAGCATCAGATATCTGAGTACATACATAAGTTAAACAGATAGGCCTTCGGAAGGCGGGGCAAAATAAAACACTGGATCGAAAGGCGCAGGCCTTCTGCCTGGGTGCCTCCTATCTACTCCTGGTCGTCGGAGGGTTCCTCGTAGTAGTAGTATCCGCCAGAGGGGTAGTAGTAGTCGTAGTCGCCGGCTGGGACAGCTGGCTCCGGGGCTCCGTCATCTGATCGCATCAATAGGGTATAGGGGGAAAAAGGGGAAGCAAAGCAACCGTGAGTACTCATCCAAAGTACTCAGCAAGACTTACATCAGAAGCATTCAACTTATGCATTGGTATCAAAGGAAGGGCCGTATCAGTGGACTGGAGTGCAGCAATGCTAGAATAGAGAGAAAAGCCTAGCCTATCGAATACTTGCATCTTCAACAGTCTTGCAGCATTAGAAGAGTGCAGATTAGTACATAAATATAGTAGTAGCATCAAGTAGCATCAACGCCCAGAGATCCTTCCTCGACTCCCTGTGAGAAAGCAATCCCGGAGCTAACCTATTCAACCCATTTCTAGTTGTAGAAGATCGGGATATTTTCCGAGCGTCCTGTTACCGTGGACACGGCTATTCGAATAGATATACTTCCCTGCAGGGGTGCACCAACTTACCCAACACGCTCGATTAACTCTGACCGGACACACTTGCTTGGTCCATGCCCGGCCTTGGCTGATCGACACGTCGTAGCCCTACCTAGGTTCAACAGAGAGGCCAGCACGCCGGTCTACATCCTAAATGCGAAGGGGTCTTGGGCCCATCGCCCTTTGCACTCCTACGCGTTGCGTGGGCGGCCGGGAGCAGACCTAACCCCTTAATACAAGCGCGGGCGTTCCCAGTCCAACCCGGCGCGTGCCGCTCAATCGCTCACGTCTGAAGAACTTCGGCTGATACATACGACGCCGAGTACCCATATTATTCCCGCGTGGTGGTTAGTGCGATAAGGCCAGAGGCCTACTCAGATTACATATCCTAACCCATTAGTGAGTTGGGAGCTCGCGGTGACAAGTAGAGACTCACGATCATGTGACCCCGTCGCCCCGTCTCGTGGACTTACGGCAAGGGCTAAGAATGCCCGGCCGTGCCACGTCATCATCTCTCGGGTACCCTCTTGGTCAACCCGATACCACATCTCTCACGGGTATCCCTCGGGGCCGACCCGACTTTATTCAGTAACAGTAGTAAAGTCAAGGTAACCGTGTGTCCATCACATCAAGAAGGAATCCGAGGAATCACCCTCGTTGGATTCCCACTCGATGATCCCATCTGGGTGAACCCAGAGGAATCACCCTCATTGGTATTCACACTTGCGGGGTTGCACGACAGAAACTTCATCGGAAGCGGTGGAAGAGGAATCACCCTCGGTAATCCACAACCGACTAGATGTACTACAGAGGCAACATCAGGAGTGAGATAAGAGGTATCACCCTCGGCACTCGATAATAGCTCTGCAGAGTCGAGCAACTTAAGGCGGTGTGTGGTGATGAGCTGGTCTCAGCCCGTCGATCACATCGATCGGGGCATGGGTACTAAAGCGGGGCAACTAGAGAAAGGAAGAGGGGCCACAGATGGTTCACTACCAACCTACACTAAGCATTTAGGATAACAGGTAAAGTATCAAAAGCAGTTTACAAAAACAGGCTATGCATCAGAATAGGTATTCGGAACAACAGCTGTAGCAATTCTAATGCAAGCAGGAGGGAGAAAGAATAGGTAATATAGGCATGCGTCAAGGGCGGTTGCTTGCCTGGAAGCTCTGCGGCAAAGGAGGGGTCGTTAGCGGTGTAGTCGGTCTCCGGAGCTGCGTCGGTCTCGGGGGCTATCGGATAAGAAGATGGGGAAGAAACAATAAATAAAAGCAAACAGATGCAACACCAATGCATGGCATGACGATATGCAGTGCTGGTGGTGACATAATGCAATGCTACATGTCGCAGACGAAGCGGGAAAATATCTGGGATACTTTCCCGGCGTTTAGGCGGATTTCGATAAACTGAACCGGAGGGGAAGGTTCCATGTTCAGATAGATAGGAGTGCTGGTCAAGCATTTTGACCACGTATTCGGATTCGTCTCATTTTTCTGATCAACTTTCATGTAGAAAACTTTTTGATCCGAGTGACGAATTAATTTCTACGAATTTCTGAAGTTTTAAACATTTTCTGAAAAATCCTGGAATTATTTAATTTAATCCGAATTATCCAGAAAAGGAATATGACGTCATGCTGGCGCTAGCATTGCATCAGCAGTCAGCTGACCAGCTGACCAGTCAACGGGGCCCACTGGTCAGTGACTGGACCAGCCCAGTCTGCCAGTTGACTTGGTCAACTGGTCAACTGGGCCCGCGGGGCCCAGCTGCCAGCGTCCCCGGAGGTGCCACGTGGGCGGCCAGGTCAGCGCCGGCGCCAGAGTGACGCCGGCGAGCCCTCCCACGGCGGATCGTCGCCGGAGAGGCTCGGGTTTTCGCTACGGTGGCCCGTTTTGGACGCGGTTTGCACCTACGGCTTCGTGAGGCTCACGCGCACCCAGGGGTGGTCGTTGCTGCCCGAGAGATGGCCGGAGTCGTCGCCGGCGTCGAGGTCAGCGGCTGTGACATTTCGGCCGAGCTCGGGCGCGCGGCTACGGGGTGCTAACGAGCAAAGTAGAGGGCGGGGCGGCCTCTGTAGCTCACCAGGAGCTCCTCGGTGCTACTGGACCGAGCCGAGCGGCACGGGGAGCACGAGCTGGCCGGCCATGGCGGCCGCCAGAGCTCGGCTACGGTGGCGGCCAGCAACTGCAGCAAGGAGAGCAGCAGAAGAGAGAGGGGAGGTGCGGCGCTCACCGAGCGGCACACAGAGGCCGGTGCGATGCTTAGGAGCGCAGAGGGTGGCCGGAATCGTCGGGGATCGCCGGCGATAGTGCGGTTGATGCCGAGCTCGATCCCGACCGTGTGGTTCTCCCCGGCTCCGATGGCGAGGTGCAGACGACGTGGTCGAGGACGGCGATTATCCTGGACATGCAGCGGCGACGAAGCGAGCTCGGTGGCCACGGTGGTGACGACGGCGTGGCGATGGTGTCGCTCTGTAGAGGAGGGGGAAGAGCGCGCGAGCGCTGGAGAGGAGAGGAGGAGGGGCGAGGGCGTCCAGGGGGAGCAGGTGAGGCGGCCTTATCCCCCCAGAGGCCGTTGTGGCGTCGGCGTGTCGCCGTTCGGCCGGCGCGCGTTCAGCCATGGGTGCGCCGACACGGTGGCGGGAGCAGGTATAGGAGGAGGAGAGGTGGGCTGGGCCGCCAGGTAAGCCAGGTAAGTTTCTGTTCCTTTCCATTTTCTGTTTTCTCTTTTATTTAATAAACAGAGATAGAAAAGAAAATATTTAGGCTACCCAATGGCTAAGGAAAAATATGGATCTAGTCCACATAAATCCCTGGCATTTTTAGGCACTGCCACAAAAAGTTTGGAGGAGAGAAGAATCCATTTGAATTTTGTATAAGTGAAATAGCATTTTAAATTTGCTGGAATAGTACTGTTTTAATTGCCATAGTTCATTTTAGCATTGAGGTGATGTTGTTTTCCTGAACAAACATTTGTTTTGGAATATTTGCTAAATGATGAACATTTTTCCAGCAACTTTTGTGCAACTTCAAATTTCACTTGCATTTCAAATTTTAATTTGAAGTGGAATTTGGAATGAGATATGATTTCACTGTGATCTTTCTTTGCAAAACAAATTAGCTTAGCATTAATTTGAAGATCACTGTGACTCATTACTCAGGGGTGTTACACTCTGGAAGTGCGTCATTCATCATTCCTCGCATCCTTGGACTCCGATGAGCTCACATTAGTGGACAACATGAGCTCCCTGCTGTGCGCTGGAGAAGAACAAGAAGATGGTCATTTGCATTCCGACGCGAGCATCACAGAATTACAAAGAATTTTAGGAGACTGGTACTTGTGCATCACCCTAGTCCCAACAGTAAATCATTGGGCAGACTTGGATAGTCTTCTATCAAAGAAGACATCGTTGGAGAAGAGGCAGAGGTTTCTCCGAAGAGAGCTCGGAGAACCCCTGCGCCGCTACACCGTTCAGCTTCCATGGGTACGTGGTATAAAACAAAATTGGTTTCACAACTTCCACTTGAGTTGATGTCTTTTCCTCTCCCTAAAGTTGATATGGTTTCAGGCTATCGCAGGAACCAAGATACAAGCTAGAAATGATCTGCGGCGCGGAGAAAAATAACGGTTATTTGTCCTCACATTTCTACCACGTCAATTTCATGGCCGTTGCATCTGACAGGAGCTGCTGCACACGTATGCTTTTCTTCGCTCAAGTTTGGGAGGAGAAGCGATAAGAGAATACCGAGGGGTGCTTCGGTTTCGGATGTCTACTTCATTGATAAAGAATCAAAGGTCTCTTTCTGTTATCCCCTGCCCTATTACAGCACAAATGATGCATATCTTGGTAAGTGCCTTGCAATTAATTAATCCCTTGTTCTTTGCTATTTCTAGACTTTTTTATATATAACTGGATGAAATTGCTTCATTGTTCATCTGATACATATCTTTGATTTTCTCGATCTGTCTTTTGCATGTAGGACGATGCACCATTTGCGAGTGTGGCATAAGTAAAATTGTGCATCCACCTCTTGGTATGCATAGTGGGGCAGTGTATACTGATTTTAGAAATACACGGTGTGCTACAAGTTCAACGGAATTATCTTGTCATGCAGATGACATCACAGACTCGGAGTTGTCCAACTGTGATGACCCAACAGCTTCTTACTTTTCAAAGGTTCTTGACTCGGAGTTGGTCAAGATGCCAAACGCAATGATTGTCTAATTGTGATGGTTTGACATGTTTCAATGAACGAGACACTTCATATTCTTGAACGGGCGAGTTAGTTCATTTTCTCAAAATGTACGTGATAAGTTTATCAGTAATGCTTGCCGAATTCTGGATGTGTATATGCAAGGCCATGAGGTATCTTATTGTGCAATTTGATTGGATGTATTTGTTGGCATTATATTTCATAGAGCCTAATGGATTCAGAGTTGTGTGGAGCCAGAGTTGAATGTAGACGTGCAAAATACACTCATGCTAACTGAACTTGATCACTTTGGTGATTGTATTCCTAAAACTTAAAAGTTATTATCATATTATGGTTGGTGAAATGTCTCATGTAACTCCCTTAAAAAAGGAATGTCTCATGTAACGGTCATTACATATTATCTGGAGGTGCATACGACTTACTGGCATACATTGCCTGGCTCTGACCGGTTACCTTTCTTCGATTTGGCAATGGGCCCATCGTGAGCATCAATGCCGGTAAATTGACGATCCTAGACACAAGAAGTAGGACGGCCCATCTTGGCCCCCATGTCGTCCCGTAGGGCGACACGGGTGGCGATTCCCCGCCACCTCACCTAGCTACACCCCACGCCTTGCCCTCCCCTCGCCGCCGCCGGGCAAAGCCCCTGGCAGGAAGCAGCGGGGCCTCCCTCCCTCCTCTCTTCCCACCCCCTCTCTTCTACCCCTGCTTCTCTCAGAAGCGGCTCGGGGAGCCCGAGCTCCTAACCCTAGTCAGGCCTGCGCCTCCTGCCACAGGCTGGCTGGTCGGCCTTGCCCTGTCTCGCCGGTGGCCGTCGCCTGGAGGGCCGCTGCCATCTCCCTCCTCCCCGCTTGTTGGCCAGTGCGCCGCCGTGTAGCGCATCCTTTGCCCAGTCGGGGCTGGGTGGTGGCCGGTGGTGTGTTCCTGCCCAGATCCGGCCACCGCTGGTGGCGGGGCCCGATTTGAAGCTTCCAGGGGTGCACGTGACTGGGGGCTGTCCAGGGGTGGGGAAGGAGGTGCCTTCCCGCCCTTTCCTCCGGTGGTCGGTGGCTGCAGGTTTGGTGCGGGGTGAGGGCTTGGGGCCATGGATGCCGGGGCGGCGGCCCTGGATGGCAGGCTGCACGGTTGCCTCCCCGGCGAGCAGCGTTGCAGCAGGTGTTGGCAGTGTTCTTCGGCCATGTGGGTGGCGTGGTGCACTGTGGAGGGAGGTCCTGGCGTAGCTGTCGCCGTCGGTGGCGGTCAGGCCTTGATATAAATCTAAAGTCCTCGGTCCATCGTGGTGGGGCCCCTGTCATGGTGGGCCTAGTGGCTTGAGTACACGCGGCAAGGTGTGTGGGAGGGGCCGAGCGAAAGCTTAGTGCCTCGGCGCCGATGGCGGTGATGCCTGACGGTGTCACATCCCTCTTGGGGGCGCCGCCTTGACTCGCGGCCGACTCTTTGCCAACGCTCAGGGTGAAAACCCTTGTCCGCTTCGGCGGTTGCGGTGGAGGTGGCGCTTTGCGTTGTTACCCTCTTGGGGGCGTTGCCGGTGTGTGTGGGCGTCTCTTGGTCGCAGCGGCATGTTCGGGATGATTTGGAGCTCCAATTGGCAGCCTTGGTTGCATCTTGCGGTGGTCCGGCCTCTCCAGTGCTTCATCTCGGCGGCTTGCTAAAGGCATCTAGTAGCGTAGGCTTGTTAGCGTGCTCGGTATGTTTTGTCGTGTTTTCTTTTGATCAGCTTGTATGGGGATTTCCTCAATACTATGTATCTTTCGGCCATGTGGCTCTATTTATAAAGCGGGGCGAAAGCCTATTTCGAGTGAGCATCAATGCCAAAGCACCAAAAGCAAATTTGACCATGGTATATGGCACATGTTGTGGCTGCTCTAATGCTGTTCTAGCGCCGAGTTGATCCTTCTGACCATCTCCTCCACTGTCGAGTTGAACCCCTCTTCCACCTGAAATTAATTAAAGTTGCACCAAACAATTAGTATTGATCAGTTACACATGTGAAATACTTAAGTTATATCATGTATAATTTGTCTCTCAAATCTAAATCTGATACAGAAGCTTAAGTATGTTAATACACACACACAGACGGAGAGAGAGAGAGAGAGAGAGAGAGAGAGAGAGAGAGAGAGAGAGAGAGAGAGAGAGAGAGAGAGAGAGAGAGAGAGAGAGAGAGAGAGAGAGAGAGAGAGAGAGAGAGAGAGAGAGAGAGAGAGAGAGAGAGAGAGTACATACATGTACCTCAAGAATTCGATCCCCTCACAATCGAATACAATTTGCATTGTTAAAATAACTAATTCGCTATGTGAATGTATTGAGTCTTAGGTTGGGAGTTTCTACACTCCTGAGATTAACTAAAGGAGATGCTACAATTTTCTTCTTAGCGGGATGAGGGGTCGTATATTAATTAATTGGTTGAGTTCTCATCACCCGATTTCTTTTGTGAATGCTGTGATCTGAAGTATGTAATAAAAAAATAACCTTCTCCCAACCTCAATGCAAAAATATTTAAGTACAACTCAGTTATGTGCGCGAACGATTTTGTCATTGCTTTTTAAATTGTTCGTTATCTACTGAATGGCCCAATTGCGTGAAGAGTGCAAAGATTTCATCAACTTTTGTTATAGAGCAAAATGTCAGCTAGCTCATCCCTTATGATCTTATCTGGCAGCCAATACACGTTTGAGTCTAACATCTGAACTAACGGCTTGATCAATCACTTCTTATATGCTACTTTTGATTGGGTTGTCTTCAACACATATAAATAAGTTTTAAAATCATAAATCATACAGTTCGAACCCACAAATTAAGTCTTGGTTGATCATATATCCCCATTTATATTATTTTTATATTTTCTATTTGATATTCCATTTGGGGCATTGACATCTCATGTCTACCCATGTTTTTAATAATTCGTGCACTAGCACCTTAAGATGTACTCCCTCCGTCCGAAAAAGCTTGTCCCAAGCTTGTCCCTCAAATGGATGTATCTAGCACTAACTTGGTGTTAGATACATCCATTTGAGGGACAAGCTTTTTCGGACGGAGGGAGTACTTGTGTACTAAGCTCCTAGTTGATGCATACATGTATTTCTTTTTTCATATCTCATCAAACTGTACGTAGAATGATAGTATGAAACCATATGTGGCGCTTGCTAGTGTAATTTAATTGCACTCTAGCTCGGTAATTACTAGCGCAACTACTTTTTTCCGCGGATTAATACTTCGTGATAAAAATGGCTGCTTGCTTCAACTAATGCCGAGACCGCGGGTTCCCTCTTAAAAAAAAATTTAGCTGTACAGAAATTAACAGTTTGAGTACCACTTGCCTTGGCCGTGATGTTGATGATGGTGGTATCGGCTTGGAATGACATACTGCTGGTGTGGGTGATGGCAAGCCGGAGCACCTCCACCTCTGCCAGCACCCTCACTAGTAGCCCCCTCGCGTTCTTACAGTGGATCTGCACTAGCACACTCTTATCTGACACCCGCACCTCGATCTCTGGAAGCCATGTGGCCCAGTGGCTCGGCTCACCGACATCATCATCGCTGGAGTTGCTGGTGAGGCCGCTTAGGCAGGGTTTTTTCTTGTGGACGAGCACGGTGGAGTGGATGGTGGTGGTGGCAGCGTGGTGGTTGTCGTTCTCGAGGGTCTTCACCTTCTCCTGCAGCTCCCTCGCGTACTTCACCGCGTCCTCAAGAATCGTGGCCTTGTTCATCTGCCACGTCTGAATTATCAGTTCACCACCATCATGCATGCTCGATCTTATGTAACACATGCAATCTTAAATATTAATCAATTAATTAATTAATTCAAGTTGCTTCCAATCGCGCGTGCACACATAAGGAAAAGTATTTCTCCCAATGCTTGGCGACTTTTCCAACTCAACGTCTCGATCTGTTGGTAGATATCCAATATCCAATTGCTTCCGAGCATTCAGGTGGTGGGGCCTGGCGCTTATTGGCAGTTCCGCGAGGTGATAAACCATGGACTGGTGCCATTTGATTTACTGTCTGTTTTTACCATCGTATTCCTCTTGACTAGTTCTTGAAAACACAAATATTGAGCAAGAAGCATCCATGTGATGGAATCGAGGACAGAAGTAGTAGTAGCTGAGGCAGTGATGGATGGAAGAAAAAACCTGCTTGAGGCCGGGGATAAGAGTGGCGAGCTCCATGAGCCGCCTGTTGATCTTCTCCCTGCGGCGGCTCAGGGACGTCCATGCCGCCGCCGCAGCTGAGCCCTGCGCGCTGCTCCCTGATATCCTCCCTGCGGCGGGCGTGCGTCCTCCCCTCGCGGCCGGCAGCGAGATGTCGGTCGGCTGCGTCGACGCGGCGCTGAACTTCCTTCTCATCGGCCTGCTGGCCTTGGTGACGGCGGCTTGGTCTGCTGCGTGTCAGCTAGGCTACTGGCTAGCTAGCTTTCACCGGAACGATCAAAGCAAGGCGAAAAGCAAGTATTGCTCATGCGTGGTACCAGTACACACTGCACACAGAGAATAGAGAACAGAGGAGTGTGTGCACTAATAAGTTCACTCGTATGGTAGGAGGCTTGAAGGCCTGATTGCTTAGCTTTTCTGGATGGACTCGTGGTACTTTTGTAGTGATTACAACCGACTTGGAGCTGCACGTGTACGTACTACTAGTTACAGCTCAAACTTATCTTATCTACTACAGCTACCTTAAATAGTAGGTTACGGAACCCTGCCGACTAGCTCTGATATTTTGGTTCTGCCGACATGCAGGGTCAAATATCTGCTACGCACAAGATTATAGATTATGCATAGTTTTAAATAGTAGGCTATGCCAAATAGGGGCGGTCCTCCAAATCAGCTATAGCCCACTATTTTATAAGTTTACCGGATCATTGTATATGAGTAGCATTTAGCGGCTATAGCCGGCAATTTAAAACTTTGAGATTATGTCAACACTGCAAGGGGAAGGCAGCCGTGAGGCTCGCGAGCATACCGCCGCCGTCGACGCTACCAGCTGTAGCGTATATATACGGGAGAGGCGGCGGCGGCGAAGGGGTGCTGGTCACTACTGAAATCGATGGATTTACCGAGTGCCCACTTGTTTGCCGAGAGTTTTCTCTCCGGCACTTGGCAAAGACCATCCTAAACCGAGGGTAGTCACAAAACACTCGGCAAAGTATGGACACTCGGCAAAGCCTAGTCTATGCCATGTGCAGCACAGAAAACACTCGGTAAACGCAACGACACGTGTCCCTGCTCGTCGCATTTAACGGTGAGGTGACGGCGTGGCCACGCATGCCGAGTGTCGCCTGACAGGCACTCGGCAAAGACGGGAACCATTAGTACTTTTCACCTTTGCCGAGTGCCCACCAAGCGGCACTCGGCAAACCTTTTTTTATTTTTCTTTTTAAAATGTTGTACAATCTTTGCCGCGTGCCCGATGGACAGCACTCGGCAAACGTTATTTCCTTTTTTCTTTCTTATTTTTCTTTTTTTCTTTATTTTCTCCTCTTTTCTTTCTTTTATTTTCTTCTCTTTTTTGAGAGAAGAGAAGAAAATTTCTAAGAGGAAAAGAAAAAGAAAGAAAAGAAATGAAAAGAGAAGAGAAGAAAAGAAAATAAAGAAAAGAGGAGAAAAGACAGAAAACAGGAGAAAAGGAAGAAAAGAAAGAAAAGAAAGGAAGGAAAGAAAGAAAATAAGGAAAAGAAAGGAAAGAAAGAAAAAAAGAAAAGAAAGAAAGGAAAGAAAGAAAAGAAAGGAAAAGAGAGGAAAGAAAGGAAAAGAAAGAAAAAAAAAGAACCGTGGCTTCGCAAAAGTTTTAGAAGGTTTCGCAAAAGTTGCCATGTAGGCTGCTTCGAAACTGGAGCAACTCCGAGGAAGAACCGTGGTTTCGAGAGGGAACGGGTCAGGTTTGAAGGCGAAGGGACGAAGGCTTCATCGGTTGGCCTTGAAACTTTTTCTACACTCAGCATACATAATTACTTCTTCCATGTTAAAATTTGGCATTTTTCAGGTTTCGTTTGCTATTTTTAAATCATTAAGTGCATTTCTAGCCATTTAATGGATAAAATTCAAATTTGAACTACAAGTACGAGAAATAATGGACAAAAGTGGGTCAAAAATCATATTTATAGTCTTGAGTCTGTATTAAGGCCATATCTAAGAAATGAAAAGAAATTTCAAACATCTGGGTGGCAAGACTCGACCACCAACATGGAGCTTATTGCTTTTTAAATTCTAAAAAATGCAAATGAAGCCTGAAAAACATGAAACTTAACATGGTGTCAAGATATGATATCTAGAGACCGTGGTAAAAATTTAAGAAGCTTTCACAAAAGTTGTCGCTGCTTAGAAATCAAAGCATCTCCGAGGAAGAATCATAGTTTTGAAAGGGAATGTGTCAGATTTGAAGGCGAAGCGACAGTTTCTTCATCGGTTGGCTTTGAAACTTTTTATAGACTCAACATACACTATTACATCTTTCACGTTAAAATTTGGCAATTTTTAGGATTCATTTGCTATTTTTAAGTCATTAAGTGTATTTCTAGGCATTTAATGGACATATTTCAAATTTGAACTACAAATATATGAAATAATGGACAAAAATGGGTTGAAAGATCATATTTATGATCTTGATCCTATATTTAGGCCTTATCTAAGAAATGAAAATAAATTTCTAACATCTGGGTGGCAAGACTCGACCACCAACATGAAGCTTTTTTTTTCATTCTAAAAAATGCAAATGAGTTCTGAAAAATATGAGACTTGACACGGTGTCATGATACGATATGAGGCTGTGATAAAAATTTGAGAAGATTTCACAAAAGTTGTGATGTATGCTACTTAGAAACCGAAGCATCTCCGAAGAAAAATCATAATTTTGAAAGGGAATGTGTCAGGTTTGAAGGTGAAGTGACAGTTGCTACATCGATTGGCCTTGAAATTTTTTGTAGACTCAACATACACAATTACATCTTACATGTTAAAATTTGGCATTTTTCAGGGTCTGTTTGCTAAAATGTGTCAGGTTTGAATTTTTTATATATATTCTGGATAGGAGCTAAAAAGTTACATAAGTACTTAAATATGAATTTTGTTTCCATTTAGAGGCCTTTTTTTAAGATACATGTAGTTCAAATTTGAACTGTATCCAGTAAATAGCTAGAAATTTAATTAATGCTGAAATAATAGCGAATGAATTCATAAACAATCCTAACTTTGACATGAACAATTTAATGTGGTATGTTCTATGCAGAATTTCTTTGGAGCATTATAGATAAATATATTTGAAGAAATTACACGTGGTACCTTAACTTGGTATTTCAAAAAAAAAATACAAATTATTACATAACAAGATGGAACAGGAAGGTATATTAGTGTATAAGAGTGTAAAATCAAGTTGTAGTCTAAATCTCAAGTGCAAATGATGAATAAACTATTTCGTAGAGTTCAAACTTCATACTTTGCCTTTGAATGCCATGTTGCTTCTTGGTGGATGCTTGAGTTACAACGCAATGTATAAACCAGCTTTCGTGAAATTGTCTAAAATTTGAAAAACTGTCCCTTAAGGTTACAAGCTGACCCCATGCCAATTTTCATATTTTTTTAGACAACATTTAGATTTTATAAAAAATAAAAAGCCAATAAGATGAATGCAAAGGTTTGAATTTTCCCAAGAAAATGTTTGACATTTTTATATGATTTTTTCCATAAGTTAAATATGATTTTTTCCATTTAGAGGCTTTTTTTAAGATACATGTAGTTCAAATTTAAACTATATCCAGTAAATAGCTAGAAATCCATTTAATGCCTAAATAATAGCAAATGAATTCAGAAAAATGCCTAACTTTGACATGAACAATATAATGTGGTATGTTCCATGTAGAAAAAGTTTGTAGCATTTTAGATAAAAAAAATTGAAAGTATTTCACATGGTACCCTAACTTTGTATTTCAAAAAATAGAAAATACAAATTATTACATAACAAGATGGAACATGAAGGTATACTAGTCTATAATAGTGTAAACCCAAACCCTAACTAACCCGGACCCAAACCCTAACCCTAACCAACACTAACCCAACTAAACCTAAACCAAACCCTAAATCAAACACAAAACACTAACCCCCAAACACTACACCAGTGATGAGCCCGTCGCTCGTCACCTGTAATACTTACCAGTGACGAGCCCAGATAGGTTGCTTGTCACTAGTAAGCAGACCATATATATCGCATGGCGCTGGACTTGGCAAAATTTTCGCCAATTCCCGCATGCTTCACCGAAGCCAGCAGCCGGACCCTCTCGGTCTGCCGCTGTCAGGCTACCGCTCCCCCGCATCATCGCCTCCAACCTCACCCGCCACTTCTCCCTTGCCGATGCCGCCACTCTCTCCCACACCCCCCCCGGGCCGAGCCCTAGCTCTCCCACGCTCCGCCGCTCCCCAATCCCGACGGCGACGGCTTCCCCAACCCCGATGCTAGCCTTGTCTAACCTCGCCTGCTACAGGCCTCCACAAACACGACATTTGCCCCAACCCCACCGTCAAGCTCCCCTCGGTCACCAGCCGCCGCGTCCTCAACACCGAATCCGACCCCGACCCTAACACCGGCTTCCCTAACCGTGTCGTCGACTTCCTCGGCTACACCCGGACCTCCCCAACGTGTGTAAAGGTGACTCCCGACCTCCACGACCTGCATCGCTAGGTTTCTCGATATGCATGATCAGTATGGCAGAGCTAGGGGGACTGGCAGGAGCTAGGGCTCCCCCCATGACATAGGAAGTGTAGTATAGTACCCATATTTTCTTTTAAGACTCGAATCGAATGTTTCTTCTGAAAAATCAAAGAGCAGATACTAGTGCTGATGAGGTTCATGAAGATGGCACTATCAATGTTGAAACTTAGGCAGAAGATACTAGTTTTGATGGTAACATGGATGTGGTTCATGTTGAGAATACTAATCCCCGTAAGACTAATCGTGGTGATGACATAGCTGCCAATGTTAATGTTTCTTTGCAACCAGATATATTGATCCAAGAATTTGGGATGCCCTTGATCCTAAAGTGATCAACGATTTGGAGAATTTATATCAAGGAATGCTAGAAGTATGGTATGGCACGTTTTTGCTTAAGATTGTATTATTTTCGAGTATCTAGAATCGCTTTCTGATAAGATGGTATTCAAAAAAAATTACTACCTACATGATATATATTAAACCCTTGTGTTTCCTAATTGCCATTTGTTATGTCGAGTCGAGGGCCTAATATTTTATTTCACACCGGGCCTCCATTTTCTCGGGTATGGCCCTATGTAGCTGATGAGTGACAATTAGATGTTTGATATAATGTTTGATATGTTGCATTTGTTTACATAGATATGCATTTGATTCCATAGATATATACCTCATATTAAGTTGATTGTGATATGAGTTATATACTATGCTTACTTTCTTTTGGATTAATCTATTGGATTAATATTATTATGTATTTATGGATTATGGATTAACTAGTCGAAGGCACGTGCTTTGCACGTGTGCATTATTATTTACAATTTTCACACGAACAAGAAGAAAATTAATACAAACTTAGTACTTTTTACATGAATTGCCTTAGCTTTGCAACCTCATGCCGAGTTATTAAGAAAAAACTCGTGCCAAGTTACAATGTCCTGATAATTTTTCACTTTCTTAAATTGACAAAATATGTCAAGAAATTCTAGTTAGCACTTACTTTACTAACTTGCAGTCAATGTACACAAAGTGGCAGTTAACGTGATGGGATTATATTTTGTTTAGAAAATGATCATCTTCATGTATTCTACATCACTTGGGCGTAGATGAAATGGAGGCCAGGAGCTGGGCTAGAATTATTAAAGTATTATTACATATCTAACAACAATTGCCATAAAATTGTATATACGTCCATATTGTACTGTATACGCATGGCACATTTTTTTATGTGCAGTAAAACAGTCGTCCCGCTCGCCCGTCCCACCTGGGCTGAATGCGATTTTCGGTCGACAGCCGGGCCATGAAGGTTGCCACTGGGCCAGCTGTAGCCACTCCATACAGTTTTAGAAAAACAACAGCGCCAAGCCCTTTACCTCAAAAAAAAAAAAAGGCTAAGCCCAGGCCACAAGCCCACTGTTCGCTGCCTCTGCCTCTGACCGACTGTCGAACAGAGCACCAGCGCGCCGCAGCTCCCCTTCGTCAGTTCCCGTCCCTGCCCTAGACCCACCGAACGCCAACCCAAGGACCGCCGTGGCGCCGGTGAAGCGCACGACCTCGACATCCGATACACGCGCTCGCCTCGTCCAGTCTTCCTCGGCAGCCATGGCCGCACACAGCAGACGCGGCATGTGCCACGCTCCACTCCTCCACGGCTCCACCGCGGTGGGGCTCAGCAATCGGTTTCTCCACGCATCCAGCCATCCAGGCCAAGGGAGGTTGGCATGCAATCTATATTTGCCGAAGGCGGCCGTGGTTTGTGGAATTTTCCAGAAGAAACGACTGACTTTTAGGTTGGCGGGAGCAGTGTGAGTGACGAATCCACGTGACCTGAGCCGTTCGATCCAACAGATTCGACGGCTACAAATGAATTTATTATGCAAGCGGCAGGTACAACAGGTGAGACGAAGGTAGATTTCAAATATTCAAAAAATTGTGTACTATAGTAGTAGAGAGATATTATATTGTATTTATGGTTTACGGTTAACATATGAATTGTTATTAATTAGGATTTATATATGAAAATCAATTGTTAGATTTATATTAGCAGGGTTGACACAATGTCGCACAACCGGCGAGTTAGAGGCAACCTAGAGCACGTAGCCCCGTGTGGCGGCGGAGGGGTCGGAGATCCAGCTGGCCTCGAGGAAGGACGTGGAGTTTCGGATGAAGGTCCTGCCCCACCGCACTCATGCGGAGATCTACGCAACACTCCTCCACTGCGGCATGGACCACGGGCGCGCCGTCGAGCGCCTCATCTCCCAAGGTAATATCGAGGCCAACTTGTATATTTCCACATTTTCCTAGTCATTATTTACATATTTGCATATAATTTGTATATTTACCATCTTTCCCTTGCAAATTAGTCGCTGAGGAGGAGCCCATCGACGGCGCAGCTGGAGGCTAAGGCTGAGGATGAGGCGGCTGCCGAGGCCATCGTGGCCGCCAAGACCGCCACGGAGACGGACGAGGATAGGGAACTGGTGGTTGAACTATCTATGACTTGGTTGTGTCGAAAACTTGAACTATCTATGTCTTGGTTGGGTCGAATCTATCGTGTCTTTTGTACTGGTGTGAGAACTATCTATGGTTGAACCGGTAGGTAGCTATATTTTGTGCTCTGATTAATTATGCAAAATTATATTATTTTTAAAATCGCAAAAACATACAGTGACGAGCAGAATTCCGTTGCGTGTCACTGGTATGGTTATACTAGTGATGGGCGGTATAAACTAATCCGTCACTGGTACTACGAGTTACCAGTGACGGGCGGCCCTGCTCGTCATTAATGAGCCTTTTGGGCCCGTCATTGGTAATGGTTCCTGCAGTAGTGAAAGGATAAGCTTCATATTTATTGTCTTCTCCATGTCATGCTCCATAAAAATAATGGTGTCATCAACGTACTGAAGTATAGGCACACCACCATGTCATTATCCATATTTATTTCACAATTATTGAACTGATTAGAAACTACACGACAAATTGGTGATGGCAAGGGATCTGGCCACCAATCCCAATTTCAGATTATAAAAACGATCCGAACTTCACACTGGACAACTTTGAGAGAGAGAGAGAGAGAGAGCAATTATCTATTTTGTAGATCTGAAATAGTATATGATGGGAATAGTCTATAGTCGGCAAGGACCATTGGCCTGTTTTCCTTAATCACGGACTGTTGTACTGATGTTGGAGCAGTTAGCTAGCGGGCCAGCTTTCTCTGTAAGGAAACCACGCACTTGCCGAGAAATGCTCGGCTGCAACGGGCGGCATCTGGTCCGGGCAGGTGCCACGTTTTTACTGGTTGATGAATAAAGCTGGGTCCACGGGCTGCAGCTGGCAGTTTTGACGATACGAACCACAATACACTTTGAATACACTAGGTGTAGCCTGCATCTCAGGAGAGAGATGACCAAACGCATCTAGGGTTGGCCCCCGCGACCGGAGCCCCCATCCCGCCGCCACTTCTAGCCCCATCCTCCTTCCCCTCCTCCTGGCCGCCGCCGGAGGGCGTCGCCGGGCAAAGCCCGGGCGGCGTCGGCGGCGGCGGGGTCCTTTTTCCTCCTCGTACGGCGGGTGGCGGCGCGGGACGACTCTGCCGGCGGGGACGCGGAGCTTGTGAGGGCCGCGACGGCGTGGCTCTGCGACGGCAGCGCTGAGGGGCGGCCTTGCATCGGCGGCGCGGGTCTGACCTCTCTCCGGCGTGCTCGAGGTTATGGCATCGGGCGGCGCGGACCGTTTTCCTCTGCCGCTGGAGTCCAGGCTTCGGCTGGTTGGGGAGTCCGAGGCGATCTGGACCCGCGGGCCGGCAGCGAGGGGCCGCTGGCCTGGGTTTATGAAGGCGGCGGCTCTAGCGTTCTTCACGTGCCTAGATCCTCCTCTACCTGAATTCGGTTCTCCTCGATCCGGCAGCCGACAAGTTCTGGAATTCTTCGCCGAAGATCTACTCGGATTGGCGCAGGACGCTCCTGGATCTCTGGATCGGGCGGGATCCGGTCGTGCGCACTCCTACATCAGCCCATGCGGTTTCAAAAGGGCACGGCGCGAAGCTCCGATTTCCGTCGACACCATGGGACATGTCTACTTCTAGATTTTCATGGGATTGACAGAGGCGGAGAATGTCATGGCGGGTGCGATTGGAAGACCTGAAGAATTGGCGGAGAGGGGCCTTGGATGCGATGAAGACTTTGCTTCACAGGTTGTTGTACAGGCAAGGCTTGCAGGGCGTTCCTGTCCATTCCAGACACAGGACCTGTGAGCCTGGTGGTTGGTGACTTACAGTAGCGGCCTCGGCAAGTGGGGGCGGCAGCACTGGAGGACTGCCTTTTTGGTGGTGCTCCTCGAGTACCGAGTCTTCATTCCCAGAGTGAAAACCCAAGGTCTGGCCTTTATTGGTTGTACTTGGCAATGGCCTTGCTGAAGTCATTGTTTTTTGGGTGAACTCGGACTTTCTCCAGGGTGAAAACTCAAGATTTTCGATCGGGCAACGACAACGCTTGTGCATTGTTTCCTTCTTGAAGGCATTGCTTTTGGAGAACCTGTTTTGTAATCCGGGTGTTGTCTTCGGTGGTGATTAGAGTGCTGTTGATGCTAGTGATTGATCACCGTGGCGGGGTCTTTTTTTCTTCTGTTCTTTTTATTTTCTTTTTTTGCTGTGTGTATCCTTGATGCCTTTGGACATCTTGTTGGTACAGAGGCCGGGTGTAATTGGTATCTTCGCGATATTAATATATTCCCTTTGTCGAAAATCTCAGGAGAGAGAGACCGGAAATCCCCATCGAGACTGTCTCTCTGTTTTCTATACCAGCGCGGCATGAGCCTGGGCAAAACGTCATGGGGACGGCCGCAAGCTGGGAGCAAAACAACGGAGGCGGCGGCACAAACCGGGACAAGCGGCGGCGTCTCGTGGCTCCGCAAGCTGCGAGAACAAGACCATCCCCGTGCAGACGCCGGCGGCCGCAGCGCCCAAGAGCAGGGCCGTCCATGGGCCTGTGCGGGCTGCGCGACCGCACAGGGCCCTCAAATTCCAGGGGCCCCCAGTTTTGGGCTCGCATTACTGTATCTGTCTCTATTTCGGGCCTATTCCTTTATTTTCGTAGAAGAGGAAAGCATTCCCTTTCGGCCTTGTAGGCCTGGACGCTGGAGCTTCCTGTTTTGGGTCTTCTGGGCCTGGTCGCTCGAGGTTGTCGTTCGTTTGTCGATCGATCGATCGCTCGAGGCACACACGGACACACCCCTCGTGAGAGCTGCCGTTTCGCGTGAGGCCAGGCGCCGTTTCTGATTCATGGCTGGGGACGCCAACCAGAAGCAGCCGCCCGTGGAGAGCTAGTGAATCACAATGATTAGTATAAATTACTTATCAATCAAGTGCGCCTAAGCCAAAACCCCATCTAATTTTGGTTACTTTTTCCTGTTGAATAAATTTATTAATTAGTATACATATTTATTTTGGCAAACACTATATTGAATACTTATAATTTTTTTCTCATCTGTTCATTTTGTAAAGATTATATCTGTACGTACTATTAAAGGGATCAACGCTTCTTCCTCCCGATTTTTCGTACGTCCGTCTTCCCTTTTTTCGTACGACAGAATTGCCTTCGTCCTTCTCGAGTGTTTCTTTTCTTTCCGTAAGTTCACCATCGCCCGGCTGGACAAGGGAATCGAACTACCAACCTGGGTTCTAGACACAAGCGGTACCAACCTGGGTTCTAGACACAAGCGGTACGTACCACCAAGCTAGCCTCAGGCTGTGTGAACAAAATAAGATTCGTTTGTCTACTAAATAGTCCCACCTCGCTTCCTTAAATCCTACCCGACCAATTTATATATGTCTTTGATTTCAAATCAATAAACCGCCTTGAGGTTCAATAAGCAGAGGGTACTGGGTCCCGTTTGGTTACAAATATCAGCAGGAAGGAATTACCTCCACTGAGGGCATATATATGAACGAGAAATAAGGCAAATAAGCGCTGGAACCGCACATACATATGAACAAGGTGCGTGCACATATGAATGCTAGCTGGAAAAATATATGGCATCGTGTGAACGAGCAAACAAAGCAACAACGAGGTGCAAGAAGCCCGGTGTAGAAGCAGATGATGGTGATGGTCATGAAGACGATCAGGAAGGCTAGCTGGACAAATATATGGCATCATGTGAACGAGCAAACAAAGCAACAATGAGGTGCTAGAAGACCGGTGTAGAAGCATATGATGGCAATGGTCATGAAGTCGATCGGGCTCATCCATCCACCATGAACAAACAAACAATTCACGTCAACAAAAAAAAAAGAGCAAACAAACAATTAATCAAGTGCATGCGTCAAAATGTGTACATACAGGTGACAAGTGCTTGAACTATTAGCTAGCATTGGGATGTATATATAGATAGAATATTTCTCTTTTTTACGCAGTTTTATTTATCTGTTTGGTCACCTCATAAAAGTTTATGATTTTGATGTGAATCCGTGGTTCAAATAGACTGGCGAGGACACCCAATACACATCGCGGCACTACTCGAGTGACTCTGGTTAATGCAATGTGCTTTTATTCAATATATATTAGTTGCGAGCATGCGTGGTGAAAGGAGGCATGCCGGGACACGTTGAGGACAGCCATCCCTCCATGAAACAAGTTCACACTAAAAAGCAAGCGAGAGTACGGCGGACGGTGTATGGACCAGGTGAAGGGATGGTGTATGGAACATGTGCGTGGAGGGACTCACGAAGGGCGGTCCTCACGTCCAACTCAAGAGATTAGCTTAAACATTCATTTGCGCTGGCGCGGTCCGATGGCAAGTGTGATATGAGGTGGACCAGCTCATTGCGTTGGGATTGACCACGTCTAGACGTATTGTCATCAGGTGGACACCTCGTCTACCGGCAGCGAGGGTGGAAAAAAGGATAAGCGGCGACACGGATGGGAGTCATGTTGAAATCAATGATATGGACTTGCATGGACTAGGTGTGTGTGATATTTTTATTCTCCCGTTGCAACTGTGGGATGTGCTTCACGCGAAAGCACAACTATGCTTCACCAGGAAGCACAACTGTGCTTTGTACTTTTCGGGAAGCACAGCCGTGCTTCACGCGGTGCACAACTGTGCATTTTCCTTTTCGGGAAGTACAGTTGTGCTTGTGCTTCACCGTGAAGCACAACTGTGCTTCTCACACGGTGTGCTTCACGCGAGAAAAATAAAAAAAAACCAATTTTTTTCTCTAGAAAACGTAGTAAAAACCAAGCAAAATCCGAAACCCCCAAAAAAAATCCGAGAAAAACCCGAAAACACATGCAGAAATAAAAAAAGTGTTCCCGCGGGTGCGCCCGGCGCGCGACACGTGGCGGCAGCTGGGCACACCACGCGGCGCGTCCTTCCGCGTCCTCGTGCGCCCGTTGGGTGGTCGCTGCAGAGGGTACCCTCCGATTAGTCTTTTTTTTTTTTTTTTTTTTTTGAGCACACCCTCCGATTAGTCGCTCCCGGATAAATGGCCAAACCAAGCTGTGAAAATGGACCCGATTCCTGATCGGGCCGAGCCGATTTCGGCCTGGTCCAGCTCGGGGGCTCGTCCTAGGACTAGCCCATCTAAAGGAGAGTAGGAAATTGATAAGTAATTACGACCATTACCTGTTTAGGCCCCATTCGGGACATGGGATAAAAATACATAGGAAAGGAAGAATCGTAGGAATAGGAAAGGAATGTGAGGTGATTTCCAAAGGAATGCAATACAAAGGATAGGAAGTGGTTGTGGTGTTAGGATGAGAACAACAAAACACGGGACAGGGATAACAGTGCACCAGACATGCCTATGAGAGTTGCACGTGCATGCTTTCTACCCATATGTAGGAGTCTCCCAAAAACGGACCCCACCAAGAGGAAAGGCCCGGCTGTCAGTGGCACAAAACGTTTGGTTCCAGGTTGGAGTACAGGAAAAGGCAGCCGGCCTTGCCTCGTTCCCATGCGAAGGACAAAGAAAACATGAGATCTGACCGCATTTTTTGTTTCCTGTGAAATCGGAAGGAAACCTGCAGGAAAGAAAAGTTGTCCTGTGTTTCAGTGTTCAAGATTCCTGCGTCCCGAATGCACCGAAGGAAGGCAATCCTCTGGAAACCAAGTTCCTCCATTTTTCCAACAGCTTTCCTCCGTCCCCTACAGCCCCTTAACCTAGCAACTCTAATAAAAGACCGGCGGTGGCGGGAGCATAATGCAACACGTGAAACAAACAATTCACGTCAACAAAAAAAAAAGAACAAACAAACAATTAATCAAGTGCATGCGTCAAAATGTGTACATACAGGTGACAAGTGCATGAACTACTAGCTAGCATTGGGATGTATATATAGATAGAATATTTCTCTTTTTTACGCAGTTTTATTTATCTGTCTGGTCACCTCATAAAAGTTTATGATTTTGATGTGAATCCGTGGTTCAAATAGACTGGCAAGGACACCCAATACACATCGCGGCACTACTCGAGTGACTCCGGTTAATGCAATGTGCTTTTATTCAATATATATTAGTTGCGAGCATGCGTGGTGAAAGGAGGCATGCCGGGACACGTTCAGGATCGCCATCCCTCCATGAAACAAGTTCACACTAAAAAGCAAGTGAGAGTACGGCGGACGGTGTATGGACGAGGTGAAGGGATGGTGTATGGAACATGTGCGTGGAGGGACTCACGAAGGGCGGTCCTCACGCCCAACTCAAGAGATTAGCTTAAACATTCATTTGCGCTGGGGCGGCCCGATGGCAAGTGTGATATGAGGTGGACCAGCTCATCGCGTTGGGATTGACCACATCTAGACGTATTGTCATCAGGTGGCACTACTGGAATTTCCCTATACGCCGAGTGCCACGGACACTCGGCAAAGGGCCAATAACCGTCGGCAAAGCCTTTGCCGAGAGTTGCACTCGGCAAAGGCCACCCGGCGTACACCTCTCAGGCAAACAGGAATTTGCCGAGAGCCAAAACACGTACACTCGGCAAAGAGTTTGCCGAGTGTCAAACAGCCCCTTTCGGCAAAATAAAGTAGCTAACGGACGGCAGACGGGGACGGCGGTTCTTTGCCGAGAGGTGCCCTCGGCAAAGGCAGTCAATAGGAAGGAGCCACGTGTCCAGCACCTGACATGTGGGTCCCGAAGAATAGACCGAGCGCCATCTTTGCCGAGAGCCACACTCGGCAACAACGGCCAATAGGAAAGAGCCACGTGTCCAGCCCTGACATGTGGGTCCCGAAGAAAAGACCGAGCACCATCTTTGCCGAGAGCCAGCCTCGGCAAAGACCGCCAATAGGAAAGTGCCACGTGTCCAGGTCCTGACATGTGGGTCCCGCAGAATATGCCGAGCGCCATCTTTGCCGAGAGCCGCCCTCGGCAAAGGGCACCAATAGGAAAGAGCCACGTGTCCAGCTCCTGACATGTGGGTCCCGCAGAATATGCCGAGCGCCATCTTTGCCGAGAGCCGCCCTCGGTAAAGGTAGCCAATAGGAAAGAGCCATGTAGCCTCGACTGATAGCCGAGTCTGTAGTACGCCGAGAGCTGCTCTCGGCAAACCTTTGATGTTACCGAGTGGCTGTAGCTCTCGGTAAAGATGTCAGGCGGCGCTACAGGTTTGTATCCTTTTCCGAGAGGCCTCTCGGTAAAGGTGTCAGGTTCTATGGGTTGGTATCTTGTACCGAGCGTCCCTCTCGGTAAAGGTTGTATCCTGCTCCAGTTTCATAGGCTTTGCCGAGAGCCGCTCTCGGTAATGCTTTGCCCAACAGTCCTTTTTTTGCGCTTTTGTTTCATTCCTGCAGCAAAACATACCCAGCAGCAGCATATAGTGCATAAAAGGTGCAAAAAAAGCAATGATTCTCAAGAATATCCCACATAAAAGGTGCAATAGTTGTCATGCACACTCAACTACCACAAGTTTACAAGCCTCAAGATCACACAAGATGCAATAGTTCTCAAGCACATACAAGGAACAGTTTCAAACACAACATAACATGAAGTTCACACGGTTTTGGAGATCGGAGTGGGAACATCAACATCAGAAGGCGTCATTCCGTTTGCTTCCCCAACTCCACCAACTTGAGGTGGAACTACCGGAACATTGTTCGACCCTTGTGAGTGATTGAGCTGTGATGGATTGACCCAATAAGATGAATGCATATGGTAATGCCGAAAATGGTGATAGAAATAGTTCGAACGAAACTCACAATGTTCCAGTCTGGCGTCGCTGCCATCTCTGGCACTTCTTTGCCTTGCATAGAATAAAGATTGGCCACCATATGTTGTAAAGACTTGACTAGATCATCTTGTGCCTTCAGCTTAGCCCGGTCTTCATCTCGTTCTTTCTGGGTGTCATTCAGCCGGGTCTACAATATGGCAATGCAAATGTCATTCGTGTTGAAATGCAAACATGCAGGACCGTGAAGGATCAATGAAGAAGCACTGGCCTAAATTTCCTCAATAATGGCCACGGTATGTGGTACGTGACGCTCTATGGTAGGAGTAGAGCCAGTACTCATAGCACAGAGCGTGTTGACTCTCGGAAGGGAGGAGGTTATGCAAGAATCGATGTGAACCGCCATCCGGCCATTTGGTCTACCGCCTACCGCGGCAATGGCCACAAGAGGGTCAAACGGCACCACGTGAGGATCAGCCTCTTGCCCGTACGTCTCCTTCAATTTTTTGGTGTAGTTCTCCCCATCTGACCGGGCTTTAGAGCTGATCCAGTCCCTCTCCGGGTGGAGAGGGTCCTTGTCATTGTCGTCTTTGGTACGTTTGATGGTCCACGCCTCGAAGAAAGAGATATCCTTGCCAGTGTCTTCTCTCTGCAAAAGAAAGCGATCCAAACAATCAAGGGAATGCTCACAAATAAAAGAGAACATGATGAAAAGAAAAGGATGTTGTTGCCTACATGTTTGGAGACGACACCTGGGATGGTGAGGTTGCCTTGACGGTGTCCTGGACAACCCATCAACTTACGCCGTTCCCCTATTACCTTGTGTTCATCCTGCCACCCTGGATCTGTCCACCGTTCGACGATCTTCTCCTAGCATGGACGTTTGTCAGCGCACCACCGAGGAATCACCTGTAATAAGTAAACAAATGCATCTTAGTAAGGAATCTAATTTGCGGTAATGTAGGGAATAACAAGCATCCATCGTCACTTGCCTTGAAGTATTCGTCCCGTGTAGGATGCTTCCCTCGAGCCTCCTGTTTGGAAATCTTCTGGTTGAGATAGTCTGCGTGATACTTGACCACTAACCGGACGCGCTCCTCATAGTGCATGTCGTTGACTAGTTTCTTGGCAATATTCTCAACCACCACATTGGCGCGATCCTTCTCACCATCTACGCATGTAAAGAAATCCTACAAACATGCATACATGTGAGAAGGGTAAAATCATGACTATGGCAAATTGAAACCTTTTGGTATTGACATTGCGGTGTTTCAAAGGACTTACCCAGACATCGTTGACCACTCGCAAGGCTCTAGTATCATACACCCTCTGACGAATATCCAGGAAATCCGGAGCATGTTTGTAGTGATCCCATGACCAAGCTCCCCCCTCCCTCCCTTACTCGGGCGGTTTCCAGATCGAGCACCCATCCGGTGGCCCCGGCGGTCTAGGGCGTTGACAGGCACCGAGAGGGGGTAGGCCACGGTGAATACCTGCTTCTTCGTGTTACGGCATGTCATCGTGAGATTCCAGGCCAAGTCTAAGGCCCTTCTGTCACAGGATCACGCACCGTCGGCTCGGTCTCGGGGACGAACGCAGCCGGCCCTCGACGTTCCCGCCCGTCCGTGTGGTTTGTGAGGCATGTGCACGTCAAAGATGTTCGTTGGGTATTCAAACACCACACCACCCTTTCATGCATATCCATGGGCCACACGCATGTAGGGGTGGTTCTCCCCTCCCTCCCTTCCTCGGACGGTTTCCAGATCGAGCACCCATCCGGTGGCCCCGGCGGTCTAGGGCATTGACCGGCACCGAGAGGGGGTAGGCCACGGTGAATACCCGTTTCTTCGTGTTACGGCAGGTCCCCGTTCTCATATTTTTTACTTTACAGTGTTTAAAGTTGAGATTTGATAAAATCTAGCCGAAAACATAAGTCATCATCAGTCATGGCATTTTCAAACTTTAGTCATAAAAAGAAACGAAATATCATATGCAAAAAGAGAGTGCCAAACAAAAACACAAATAGAAGGATAATTAAGAAGAGGCACCGTTTTTACCGAGCGTCGATCTACGGCCCTCGGTAATGCCTACCTTTACCGAGCACCCCTCTCGGTAAAGGTCCTAACCCTAGGTCTTGTTTCTTCTTGTGTTGTAGCCGTGCTCGGTAATATGTCTTATACTTTTTGTTGTTGTTTTCTTGCATGCTTGCTAAACCACCTTACCACATTATAGTTACACTTTGTTTTCTCCTTTTGAGATGGCCCTCGGGCGGTTTCCAGATCGAGCACCCATTTGGTGGCCCCGACGGTCTAGGGCGTTGACCGGCACCGAGAGGGGGAAGGCCACGGTGAATACCTGCTTCTTCGTGTTACGGCAGGTCATCGTGAGATGCCAGGCCAAGTCTAAGGCCGTTCTATCACAGGATCGCGCACCGTCGGCTCGGTCTCGGGGATGAACGCAGCCGGCCCTCGACGTTCCCGCCCGTCCGTGCGGTTTGTGAGGCATGTGCACGTCAAAGATGTGCGTTGTGTATTCAAACACCACACCACACTTTCATGCACACCCATGGGCCACACGCATGTAGGGTGGTTCCCCCCCCTTCCCTCCCTTCCTCGGGCGGTTTCCAAATCGAGCACCCATCCGGTGGCCCCGGAGGTCTAGGGCATTGACCGGCACCGAGGGGGGGTAGGACACGGTGAATACCTACTTCTTCGTGTTACGGCAGGTCATCGTGAGATGCCAGGCCAAGTCTAAGGCTGTTCTGTCACAGGATCGCACACCGTCGGCTTGGTCTCAGGGACGAACGCAGCTGGCCCTCGACGTTCCCACCCGTCCGTGCGGTTTGTGAGGCATGTGCATGTCAAAGATGTGTGTTGGTATTCAAACACCACACCACCCTTTCATGCATATCCATGGGCCACACGCATGCAGGGGTGGTTCCCCCCTCCGTCCCTTCCTCGGGCGGTTTCCAGATCGAGCACCCATCCGGTGGCCCTGGCGGTCTAGGGCATTGACCGGCACCGAGAGGGGGTAGGCCACGGTGAATACCTGCTTCTTCGTGTTACGGCAGGTCCCCGTTTTCATATTTTTTACTTTACAGTGTTTAAAGTTGAGATTTGAACAAATCTAGCCGAAAACATAAGTCATCATAAGTCATGGCATTTTCAAACTTTAGTCATAAAAAGAAATGAAATATCAGATACAAAAAGAGAGTGCCAAACAAAAACACAAATAGAAGGATAATGAAGAAGTGGCACAGCTTTTACCGAGCGTCGATCTACGGCTCTCGGTAATGCCTACCTTTACCGAGCGCCCCTCTCGGTAAAGGTCTTAACCCCAGGTCTTGTTTCTTCTCGTGTTGTAGCCGTGCTCGGTAATATGTCTTATACTTTTTGTTGTTGTTTTCTTGCATGCTTGGTAAACCACCTTACCACATCATAGTTACACTTTGTTTTCTCCTTTTGAGATGGCCCTCGGGCGGTTTCCAGATCGAGCACCCATCCGGTGGCCCCGGCGGTCTAGGGCGTTGACCGGCACCGAGAGGGGGTAGGCAATGGAGAATATCTGCTTCTTCCTGTTACGGCAGGTCATGGTGAGATGCCAGGCCAAGTCTAAGGCCGTTCTGTCACAGGATCGAGCACCGCCTGCTCGGTCTCGGAGACGAACGCAGCCGGCCCTCGACGTTCCCGCCCGTCCGTGTGGTTTGTGAGGCCTGTGCACATCAAAGATGTGCATTGGGTATTCAAACACCACACCACCCTTTCATGCATACCCATGGGCCACACGCATGTAGGGGTGGTTCCCCCCCTCCCTCCCTTCCTCAGGCGGTTTCCAGATCGAGCACCCATCCGGTGGCCCCGGCGGTCTAGGGCGTTGACCGGCACCGAGAGGGGGTAGGCCACGGTGAATACCTGCTTCTTCGTGTTACGGTAGGTCATCATGAGATGCCAGGCCAAGTCTAAGGCCGTTCTGTCACAGGATCGTGCACCATCGGCTCGTTCTCGGGGACGAACGCAGACGGCCCTCGACGTTCCCGCCCGTCCGTGCGGTTTGTGAGGCATGTGCATGTCAAAGATGTGCGTTGGGTATTCAAACACCATACCACCCTTTCATGCATATCCATGGGCCACACGCATGTAGGGGTGGTTCCCCCCCTCCCTCCCTTCCTCGGGCGGTTTCCAGATCGAGCACTCATCCGGTGGCCCCGGCGGTCTAGGGGTTGACCGGCACCGAGAGGGGATAGGCCACGGTGAATACCTGTTTCTTCGTGTTACAACAAGTCCTGTTCTCATATTTTTTACTTGACAGTGTTTAAAGTTGATATTTGAACAAATCTAGCCGAAAACATAAGTCATCATAAGTCATGGCATTTTCAAACTTTAGTCATAAAAAGAAACGAAATATCAGATACAAAAATAGAGTGCCAAACAAAAACACAAATAGAAGGATAATGAAGAAGTGGCACAGTTTTTACCGAGCGTCGATCTACGGCTCTCGGTAATCCCTACCTTTACCGAGCGCCCCTCCCTGTAAAGGTCCAAACCCTAGGTCTTGTTTCTTCTTGTGTTGTAGCCGTGCTCGGTAATATGTCTTATACTTTTTGTTGTTGTTTTCTTGCATGCTTGGTAAACTACCTTACCACATTATAGTTACACTTTGTTTTCTCCTTTTGAGATGGCCCTCGGGCGGTTTCCAGATCGAGCACCCATCTGGTGGCCCCGGCAGTCTAGGGCGTTGACCGGCACCGAGAGGGGGTACGCCACGGTGAATACCTGCTTCTTCGTGTTACCGCAGGTCATCGTGAGATGCCAGGCCAAGTCTAAGGCCGTTCTGTCATAGGATCCCGCACCGTCGGCTCGGCCTCGGGGACGAACGCAGTCGGCCCTCGACGTTCCCGCCCGTCCGTGCGGTTTGTGAGGCATGTGCACGTCAAAGATATGCATTGGGTATTCAAACACCACACCACCCTTTCATGCATACCCATGGGCCACACGGATGTAGGGGTGGTTCCCCCCCCCCCCTACCTCCCTTCCTCGGGCGGTTTCCAGATCGAGCACCCATCCGGTGGCCCCGGCGGTCTAGGGCGATGACCGGCACCAAGAGGGGGTAGGCCACGGTGAATACCTGCTTCTTCGTGTTACGGCAGGTCATCATGAGATGCCAGGCCAAGTCTAAGGCCGTTCTGTCACAGGATCGTGCACCATCGGCTCGGTCTCGAGGACGAACGCAGCTGGCCCTCGACGTTCCCGCCCGTCCGTGCAGTTTGTGAGGCATGTGCATGTCAAAGATGTGCGTGGGGTATTCAAACACCACACCACCCTTTCATGCATATCCGTGGGCCACACGCATGCAGGGGTGGTTCCCCCCTCCCTCCCTTCCTCGGGCGGTTTCCATATCGAGCACCCATCCGGTTGCCCCGGTGGTCTAGGGCGTTGACCGGCACTGAGAGGGGGTAGGCCACGGTGAATACCTGCTTCTTCGTATTATGGCAGGTCCCCGTTCTCATATTTTTAACTTTACTGTGTTTAAAGTTGAGATTTGTACAAATATGTCTTATACTTTTTGTTGTTGTTTTCTTGCATGCTTTGTAAACCACCTAACCACATTATAGTTACACTTTGTTTTTTCTCCTTTTGAGATGGCCCTCGGGCGGTTTCTAGATCGAGCACCCATCAGGTGGCCCCGGCGGTCTAGGGCGTTGACCGGTACCGAGAGGGGGTAGGCCACGGTGAATACCTGCTTCTTCTTGTTACGGTAGGTCATCGTGAGATGCCAGGCCAAGTCTAAGGCCGATCTGTCACAGGATCGCGCACCGTCGGCTCGGTCTCGGGGACGAACGCAGCCGGTCCTCGACGTTCCCGCCCGTCCGTGTGGTTTGTGAGGCATGTGCATGTCAAAGATGTGCGTTGGGTATTCAAACACCACACCACCCTTTCATGCATACCCATGGGCCACACGCATGTAGGGGTGGTTCCCCCCTCCCTCCATTCCTCGGGCAGTTTCCTGACCGAGCACCCATACGGTGGCCCCGGCGGTCTAGGGCGTTGACCGGCACCGAGAGGGGGTAGGCCACGGTGAATACCTGCTTCTTCGTCTTACGGCAGGTCATCGCGAGATGCCAGGCCAAGTCTAAGGCCGTTCTGTCACAGGATCGCGCACCGCCTGCTCGGTCTCGGGGACGAACGCAGCCGGCCCTCGATGTTCCCGCCCGTCCGTGCGGTTTGTGAGGCATCTGCACGTCAAAGATGTGCGTTGGGTATTCAAACACCACACCACAATTTCATGCATATCCATGGACCACACTCATGCAGGGGTGGTTCCCCCCTCCCTGCCTTCCTCGGGCGGTTTCCAGATCGAGCACCCATCCGGTGGCCCCGGCGGTCTACGGCGTTGACCGGCACCGAGAGGGGGTAGGCCACGGTGGATACCTGCTTCTTCGTGTTACGGCAGGTCCGCGTTCTCATATTTTTTACTTTACAATGTTTAAAGTTGAGATTTGAACAAATCTAGTCGAAAACTTAAGTCATCATAAGTCATGGCATTTTCAAACTTTAGTCATAAAAAGAAACGAAATATCAGATACAAAAAGAGAGTGCCAAACAAAAACACAAATAGAAGGATAATGAAGAAGTAGCACAGTTTTTACCGAGCGTCGATCTACGGCTCTCGGTAATGCCTACCTTTACCGAGCGCCCCTCTCGGTAAAGATCCTAACCCTAGGTCTTGTTTCTTCTCGTGTTGTAGCCACGCTCGGTAATATGTCTTATACTTTCTGTTGTTGTTTTCTTGCATGCTTGGTAAACGACCTTACCACATTATAGTTACACTTTGTTTTCTCCTTTTGAGATGGCCCTCGGGCGGTTTCCAGATTGAGCACACATCTGGTGGCCCCAGCGGTCTTGGGCGTTGACCGGCACCGAGAGGGGTTAGGCCACGGTGAATACCTGCTTCTTTGTGTTACGGCATGTCATCGTGAGATGCCAGGCCAAGTCTAAGGCCGTTCTTTCACAGGATCGTGCACCATCGGCTCGGTCTCGGGGACAAATGCAGCCGGCCCTTAACGTTCCCGCCCGTCCGTGCGGTTTGTGAGGCATGTGCACGTCAAAGATGTGCATTGGGTATTCAAACACCACACCACCCTTTCATGAATAACCATGGGCCACACGCATGTAGGGGTGGTTCCCCCTCCCTCCCTTCATCGGGTGATTTCCAGATCGAGCACCCATCCGGTGGCCCCGGCGGTCTAGGGAGTTGACCGGCACCGAGAGGGGGTATTCCACGGTGAATACCAGCTTCTTCGTGTTACGGCAGGTCATCCCGAGATGCCAGGCCAAGTCTAAGGCCATTCTGTCACAGGATCACGCACCATCGGCTCGGTCTCGGGGACGAACGCAGCCGGCCCTCGACGTTCCCGCCCGTCCGTGCAGTTTGTGAGGCATGTGCATGTCAAAGATGTGCGTTGGGTATTCAAACACCACACCACCCTTTCATGCATATCCATGGGCCACACGCATGCAGGGGTGGTTCCCCCCCTTCCTCCCTTCCACGGGCGGTTTCCAGATCGAGCACCCATCCGGTGGGCCCGGCGGTCTAGGGCGTTGACCGGCACCGAGAGGGGGTAGGCCACGGTGAATACCTGCTTCTTCGTGTTACAGCAGATCCCCGTTCTCATATTTTTTACCTTACAATGTTTAAAGTTGAGATTTGAACAAATCTATCCAAAAACATAATTCATCATAAGTCATGGCATTTTCAAACTTTAGTCATAAAAAGGAACGAAATATCAGATACAAAAAGAGAGTGCCAAACAAAAACACAAATAGAAGGATAATGAAGAAGTGGCACAGTTTTTACCGAGCGTCGATCTACGTTTCTCGGTAATGCCTACCTTTACCGAGTGCCCCTCTCGATAAAGGTCCTAACCCTAGGTCTTGTTTCTTCTCGTGTTGTAGCCGTGCTTGGTAATATGTCTTATACTTTTTGTTGTTGTTTTCTTGCATGCTTGGTAAACCACCTTACCACATTATAGTTACACTTTGTTTTCTCCTTTTGAGATGGCCCTCAGGTGGTTTCAAGATCGAGCACCCATCCGGTGGCCCTGGCGGTCTAGGGCGTTAACTGGCACCGAGAGGGGGTAGGCAATGGAGAATACCTGCTTCTTCGTGTTACGGCAGGTCATCGTGAGATGCCAGGCCAAGTCTAAGGCCGTTCTGTCACAGGATCGAGCACCGCCTGCTCGGTCTCGGGGACGAACGCAGCCAGCCCTCGACGTTCCCGCCCGTCCATGTGGTTTGTGAGGCATGTGCACGTCAAAGATGTGCATTGGGTATTCAAACACCACACCACCCTTTCATGCATACCCATGGGCCACACGCATGTAGGGGTGGTTCCCCCCTTCCTCCCTTCCTCGGGTGGTTTCCAGATCGAGCACCCATCCGGTGGCCCCGGCGGTCTAGGGCATTGACCGGCACCGAGAGGGGGTAGGCCACAGTGAATACCTGCTTCTTCGTGTTAAGGTAGGTCATCGTGAGATGCCAGCCCAAGTCTAAGGCCGTTCTGCCGCAGGATCGTGCACCATCGGCTCGGTCTCGGGGACGAACGCAGCCGGCCCTCGACGTACCTAGCCCGTCCATGCGGTTTGTGAGGCATGTGCATGTCAAAGATGTGCGTTGGGTATTCAAACACCACACCACCCTTTCATGCATATCCATGGGCCACTCGCATGTAGGGGTGGTTCCCCCCCCCTCCCTCCCTTTCTCGGGCGGTTTCCAGATCGAGCACCCATCCGGTGGCCCCGGCTGTCTAGGGTGTTGACCGGCACCGAGAGCGGGTAGGCCACGGTGAATAGTTGTTTCTTCGTGTTAAAACAAGTCCATGTTCTCATATTTTTTACTTTACAGTGTTTAAAGTTGAAATTTGAACAAATCTAGCCGAAAACATAAGTCATCATAAGTCATGGCATTTTCAAACTTTAGTCATAAAAAGAAACAAAATATCAGATACAAAAAGAAAGAGCCAAACAAAAACACAAATAGAAGGATAATGAAGAAGTGGCACAGTTTTTACCGAGCGTCGATCTACGGCTCTCGATAATGCCTACGTTTACCGAGCGCCCCTCCCGGTAAAGTTCCAAACCCTAGGTCTTGTTTCTTCTTGTGTTGTAGCCGTGCTCGGTAATATGTCTTATACTTTTTGTTGTTGTTTTCTTGCATGCTTGGTAAACCACCTAACCACATTATAGTTACACTTTGTTTTCTCCTTTTGAGATGGCCCTCGGGCGGTTTCCAGATCGAGCACCCATCAGGTGGCCTCGGCGGTCTAGTTCGTTGACCGGCACCGAGAGGGGGTAGGCCACGGTGAATACCTGCTTCTTCGTGTTACGGCAGGTCATCGTGAGATGCCAGGCCAAGTCTAAGGCCGTTCTGTCACAGGATCGCGCACCGTCGGCTCGGTCTCGGGGACGAACGCAGCCGGCCCTCGACGTTCCCGCCCATCGGTGCGGTTTGTGAGGCATGTGCACGTCAAAGATGTGCGTTGGGTATTAAAACACCACACCACCCTTTCATGCATACCCATGGGCCACACGCATGTAGGGGTGGTTCCCCCCTCCCTCCCTTCCTCGGGCAGTTTCCAGATCGAGCACCTATCCGGTGGCGCCGCCGGTCTAGGGCGTTGACCGGCACTGAGAGGGGGTAGGCCACGGTGAATACCTGCTTCTTCGTGTTACGGCAGGTCATCGCGAGATGCCAGGCCAAGTCTAAGGCCGTTCTGTCACAGGATCGTGCACCATCGGCTTGGTCTCGGGGGACGAACGCAGCCGGCCCTCGACATTCCTGCCCGTCCGTGCGGTTTGTGACGCATGTGCATGTCAAAGATGTGCGTTGGGTATTCAAACACCACACCACCCTTTAATGCATATCCGTGGGCCACACGCATGCAGGGGTGGTTCCCCCCCTCCCTCCCTTCGTCGGGCAGTTTCCAGATCGAGCACCCATCCGGTGGCCTCGGAGGTTTAGGGCGTTGACCGGCACCGAGAGGGGGTAGGCCACGGTGAATACCTGCTTATTCGTGTTACGGTAGGTCCCCGTTCTCATATTTTTTACTTTAAAGTGTTTAAAGTTGAGATTTGAACAAATCTAGCCGAAAACATAATTCATCATAAGTCATGGCATTTTCAAACTTTAGTCATAAAAAGGAACGAAATATCAGATACAAAAAGAGAGTGCCAAACAAAAACACAAATAGAAGGATAATGAAGAAGTGGCACAGTTTTTACCGAGCGCCCCTCTCGGTAAAGGTCCTAACCCTAGGTCTTGTTTCTTCTCGTGTTGTAGCCGTGCTCGGTAATATGTATTATACTTTTTGTTTTTGTTTTCTTGCATTCTTGGCAAACCACCTAACCACATTATAGTTACGCTTTGTTTTCTCCTTTTGAGATGGCCCTCGGGCGGTTTCCAGATCGAGCACCAATCAAGTAGCCCCGGCGGTCTAGGGCGTTGACCGGCACCGAGAGGGGGTAGTCCACGGTGAATACCTGCTTCTTCGTGTTACGGCAGGTCATTGTGAGATGCCAGGCCAAGTCCAAGGCCGTTCTGTCATGGGATCACGCACCATCGGCTCGGTCTCGGGGACGAACGCAGCCGGCCCTCGACGTTCCCGCTCGTCCGTGCGGTTTGTGAGGCATGTGCACGTCAAAGATGTGCGTTGGGTATTCAAACACCACACCACCCGTTCATGCATATCCATGGGCCACACGCATGCAGGGGTGGTCCCCCCTCCCTCCCTTCCTCGGGCGGTTTCCAGATCGAGCACCCATCCGGTGGCCCTGGCGGTCTAGGGCATTGACCGGCACCGAGAGGGGGTAGGCCACGGTGGATACATGCTTCTTCGTGTTACGGCAGGTCTGCGTTCTCATATTTTTTACTTTATAGTGTTTAAAGTTGATATTTGAACAAATCTAGCCGAAAAGATAAGTCATCATAAGTCATGGCATTTTCAAACATTAGTCATAAAAAGAGACGAAATATCAGATACAAAAAGAGAGTGCCAAACAAAAACACAAATAGAAGGATAACGAAGAAGTGGCACAGTTTTTACCGAGCGTCGATCTACGGCTCTCAGTAAGGCCTACCTTTACCGAGCGCCCCTCTCGGTAAAGGTCCTAACCCTAGGTCTTGTTTCTTCCCGTGTTGTATCCGTGCTCGGTAATATGTCTTATACTTTTTGTTGTTGTTTTATTGCATGCTTAGTAATTCATCATCGGATCTATTGACTAGCCTGGCCTCGGTTTATATATGCACCGGAGGCCTTGGGTTTAGGAGAGTCCTTGTCTTGGGCGCCAAGTATTGTGGAATCTTCCTCCTGGTGCAAGGGGTCGTCCGCAATCCGGCCTTCCTTCAATGAGTTAAGAGCGGCCCGTTAGTCCGGCCTATAGGAGATAGGCCGGCAGTCCGAATACCCCCTAGTCCGGGACACCCTCAGCCCTCAGGCGGTTTCTAGATCGAGCACCCATCCGGTGGCCCCGGCGATCTAGGGCGTTGACCGGCACCGAGAGGGGGTAGGACACGGTGAATACCTGCTTCTTCGTGTTACGGCAGGTCATCGTGAGATGCCAGGCCAAGTCTAAGGCCGTTCTGTCAGAGTATCGCGCACCGTCGGCTCGGTCTCTGGGAGGAACGCAGCCGGCCCTCGACGTTCCCGCCCTTCCGTGCGGTTTGTGAGGCATGTGCGCGTCAAATCTAGCCGAAAACTTAAGTCATCATAAGTCATGGCATTTTGAAACTTTAGTCTTAAAGAGAAACGAAATATCAGATAGAAAAAGAGAGTGCCAAACAAAAACACAAATAGAAGGATAATGAAGAAGTGGCACAGTTTTTACCGAGCATCGATCTACTTCTATGTGAGCATCATTCAAAATTATCATGCCTAGTTAAAAGGAATTAAAGAAAAGCGCTTGTTGGGAGGCAACCCAATATTTATCCTTTCTGTTTTTGTGTGTTCACATGATTAAGCTACTTTATTAATCATGTTTTATATGTTTTCTTTCAATAAAGTGCCAAGTAAAGCCTTTGGGATGGTGTAGATACTTGTTGATTGAATTCTGTGCAAAAACAGAAACTTTTGCCCTCAGTGTTTAATTTCCCAGATTTTACTGGAGTGTCAAAATGGTATGAAATTTTTACAAATGATTGATATACAAATTTTTTACGTTTTCCTAATTTTTCAGAATTTTTAGAGTTACATAAGTATGGTAGTTGTTCAGATCATTACAGACTGTTCTGTTTTTGACAGATTCTGTTTTCAATGCATGGTTTGCTTGTTTTAGTGTTTCCATTGCTTATATTAGGTGATATAAATTGTGGAAATAATAGAATACAGTAGGCATTATGTGGGAACAATTATGAATCTTGTCTTGGACAGTACCTAAGTGATTATTTATTGTTTATCATACTAACCTATCTCACGAAGTTCCGTTAAGTTTTGTGTGATTGAAGTTTTCAAGTTTTGGGTGAGCATACGATGGATGAAGGAATAAGGAGCGGCAAGAACCTAAGCTTGGGGATGCCCAAGGCACCCCAAGGTAATATTCAAGGAAGATCCAAGCGTCTAAGCTTGGGGATGCCCCGGAAGGCATCCCCTCTTTCGTCTCTTATCCATCGGTTAGTTTACTCGGAGCTATATTTTTATTCATCACATGATATGTGTTTTGCTTGGAGCGTCATGTTATTTTAGTTTGTGTTTGCTTGCTGTTATCTAAATTAATGTTTTGTATCTTTTATTTCAATAAAAATTTCAAGTATAGCCTTTACCATGCTTAGTTTGCATGCTCATAAGTTGCTGTTTTAAAACAGAAAGTTTGCTGTTATTAATTAAATTCCCCAGAAAATTCAGAATGTGATAAATGCTTGAAATTTGGATACAGTAAGATTTGATAAATTTATTACAGTGTGGTAAATTTTCATAATTTTTGGAGTTATAGAAGTATGGATTCTTATTTATCCTTTACAGACTGTCCTGTTTAGGCAGATTGCTGTTATGTTCGCATTGTTTGCATATGTTTGCTTGTCTAATATTTCTATTAGTGGATGGGAGTATTAAATATGCAGAGGCATTTAGTATGCAATGTTTAATTATAATTTTAATGATTTTCTACAGTAGAGAATGTCAAGGTTTTGAGCGGATTTATACTAACATATCTCACGAGTTCTTGTCAAGTTTTGTGTGGATGAAGTTTTTAAGATTTAGGAAAACTATTATATGAGAAGAATTAACGAGACACAAGAGTTCAAGCTTGGGGATGCCCAAGGATCCCCAAGTTAATATTCCAAGAAGTGTCAAGCATTCAAGCTTGGGGATGCCCCGGTAGGCATCCCACCTTTCTTCTGCATCAACTATCGGTTAGTCTCGATTGAACCTAAGTTTTCACTTGTTCACATGATGTGTGCTATACTTGATTGTGCCCTTTTATTCTTGTTTTGTTTGCTGTTTGAATAAAACATTTAGATCTGAAAGTCTTGAATGGGAGAGAGTCCTCACATAGCTACTTAATTGTTTGACTACTCATTGATCTTCACTTATATCTTTTTGGGAGTAGTTTGTCATTCATTCTTGTGCTTCACTTATAAATTGTTGAATGAATTGAATATCATAAATCTGAAATTATCCATGTTCCAAATGCTTAGTAGTACTTTCACATTGGGTAAAGTAACATCTATTGAAGTTTGACAATCACAATATTGGTCATACAAGCAATTAATGAATAGTTAGTATAAGGAAGAGAACTTTCACATACAAGTTTTCGGGGAGAAGATGGCTTGATTGAGACGAGACCCATAACTATAGCCACTTCTAGCTCAGTGGCTCAGCAGAGACCTAAACTAATACCTTATCGAAAATGGGGATCGAAATCCGATCATCTCGCCCGGCGAATGGGAAGTCTTGGTTGGTATCTGTTTTAAGCAATGAGCTCTGGCACATAAGCAAATCCATGCTTCCCTCTGCAAAGGGCCTATTTATTTAATTTTCATGTTAAGTCAACTTCTTATTCCAATCTCAATTATTCTCCATTTGGCAAGCACCGTGTGATGGGGAAAGATCCAGACAGATATATCCAGTCAAATATATTTGATCATGAATTATTATTGTTGACAATTATCTTTATGATAAGTAAGTTTGGAGGCAAAACATTAAGCCCCTATCTTCCTCTGTGTTCAATGGATGCTATTTGTTCTAAAGATATGCTTTGAGTACTAGCAATCATAGAAGACTATATGATAATTGAGTATGTGGAGCTCTTACCTAAACTTTTCTGAATTGTAATTGTTTGGTGACTAAAAACATAGGTTATTAAGTTTTAAGGGAATGCATTGTTTGAACCATAACATGTGAATTGATTGCTACTTTATCTTGATGAGTTTTATGACAAAGAGTTGCTGTTTATAATGCTAGAAAAGTGATTGAAATTATCATTGATCAAACTTATGCACTATGCTAGCATTCACACTTCATAAATTATTTCTTTTATCATTTACCTACTCGAGGACGAGCAGGAATTAAGCTTGGGGATGCTGATATGTCTCCAATGTATCTATAATTTATGAAGTATTCATGCCATATTTATATGAATTCCACATGGTTTTGGTGCACTTTTATATGATTTTGATGGACTAACCTATTGACCCAATGCCCAGTGCCAGTTCCTGTTTTTTGGCTATTTTTGGTCCACAGAAAAGAGAAGTCCAAATGCCATGAAAATTTACAGTGATTTTTTATGGACCAGAAGAGACCCCCGAGCTCAAGAGTTGAACCAGACGAAGTCCAGGGGGGCACTAGCGTGGAGGGTGCGCCTACCCCCAGGGCGCTCCCTACGAGCTCGTGTGCCCCTCGCGAAGCTTCCTGGCGTAAAACCAACGCAGTAAATTCCTATAAATGCCCAAACCTCCGAAAAGAAACCTAGATGAGAAGTTCTGCCGCCGCAAGCCTCTGTATCCACGAAAACTCATCCAGAGCCCTGTTCCGGCACCCTGCCGGAGGGGAAATCATCACCGGAGGTCATCTTCATCATCCTGGCGGTCTCCATGACGAGGAGGGAGTAGTTCACCCTCGGGGCTGAGGGTATGTATCAGTAGCTATGTGTTTGATCTCTCTCTCTCGTGTTCTTGATTTGGCACGATCTTGATATACCGAGAGCTTTGTTAATATAGTTGAATCATATGGTGTTTCTCCCTCTCTATCTTGTTTTGATGAATTGAGTTTTCCCTTTGAAGTTTCGCTGTTATCGAATTGAATATTTTAGGATTTGAGAACACTTGATGTAAGTCTTGCATATGGATATCCGTGATGACAATGGGATATTCAATTGAGTCACTTGATGTATGTTTTGGTAATCAACTTGCGGGTTCCCGTGGTGACATTAGGGTAATCTATGCATATAGGTTGATACACGTTTTCGTCCTACTTTCTCCGGTAGAAACTTTGGGGCACTCTTTGAAGTTCTTTGTGTTGGATTGAATATGATGAATCTAAAATTGTTTGATGCATATCGAATAGTCAACTCACGGATACTTGTGGTGACATTGGAGTATCTAGGTGACATTAGAGTTGGTTGATGCGTGTCATATGGTGTTAGTCTAGTACGAACTTTAGGGCTGTTTGTGACACCTATAGGGATGGCTCAATAGATTGATCGGAAAGGATAACTTTGAGGTGGTTTCGTACCCTACAACAATTACGTCTTATGTTCACCGTTATCGCTAAGACTTTGGAGTGATTCTTTATCGCACGTGAGAGATTGTTATATGATTCAATTATGTTAGCACTGTTGAGAGATTGCACTAGTGAAAGTATGAACCCTAGGCCTTTTTTCAAGCATTGCAATACCATTTTGGTTCACTTTTGTTACTTGCTACCTTGCTGTTTTTATTATTTCAGATTACAAAAACCTATATCTACTATCCATACTACACTTGTATCACCATCTCTTCGCCAAACTAGTGCACCTATACAAATTGTATTGGGTGTGTTGGGGACACAAGAGATTGCTTGTATTTGATTGCAGGGTTGTTTGAGAGAGACCATCTTCATCCTACACCTCCCACGGATTGATAAACCTTAGGTCATCCACTTGTTAGAAAATTTGCTGCTATCATACAAAACTCTGCGCTTGGAGGCCCAACAGAGTCAACAAGAAAAAAGGTTGCGTAGTTGACATCAACGACTACATCAACCGCATTACATACGCTAACGCTTTCGGTCTACAAGGGTACGTAAGACACACTCCCATCCTCATTGCTATGCATCTCCTATATTAGATCTTGGGTGTTTCGTAGGAATTTTTTTGATTTTCATGCTACGTTTCCCATCAGTGACTTCAGAGCTAGGTCTATGCGTAGATGTATATGCACGAGTAGAACACAAAGAAGTTGTGGGCGTTGATGTTCAGATTGCTTATCTCCTATGTTATTTCTAGATTCGGCGGTATTGTGGGATGAAGCGGCCCAGACCAACCTTACTTGTCCTCGCACAAGAGACCGGTTCCACTGACTGACATGCAACTTATATTGCATAAAAGTGGCTGGCGGGTGTCTGTCTCTCCTACCTTAGTTGAATCTGATTTGACAAGGGCGGTCCTTGTAGAAGGTTAAAAGGTAACTTGTATATCACCGCTATGGCTTTGCATAGGTAAGAACGATTCTTGGTTGATGCCCATAGCAGCCACGTAAAATTTGCAAGAACAAAGTAGAGGACGTCTAACTTGTTTTTGCAGGGCATGTTGTGATGTGGTATGGCCAAAATGTGATGTGATATATGTTGATGTATGAGACGATCATGTTTTGTAATAGGTTCACGACTTGCATGTCGATGAGTACGGCAACCGGCAGGAGCCATAGGGTTGTCTTTAATTTATTGTATGACCTGCGTGTCAATCATTAAACGCCATGTAATTGCTTTACTTTATCCCTATGTGTTAGCAATAGTCGTAGAAGCAATAGTTGGCGGAGACAACCACATGACGACACGACGATGGAGATCATGGTGTCATGCCGGTGACGATGGAGATTATGCCGGTGCTTTGGAGATGGAGATCAAAAGCACGAGATGATAATGGCCATATCATGTCACATATTGATTGCATGTGATGTTTATCTTTTTATGCATCTTATTTTGCTTAGGACGACGGTAGCATTATAAGATAATCCCTCACAAATAATTTCAAGATAAAAGTGTTCTCCCTAAGTATGCACCGTTGCGAAAGTTCGTCATTTCGAAGCACCTCGTGATGATCGGATGTGATAGACTCTACGTTCACATACAACGGGTGTAAGCCAGTTTTACACATGCAGAATACTTGGGTTAAACTTGCGCCTAGCATGTACAGACATGGCCTCGGAGCACGGAGGACCAAAAGGTCGAACATGAGTCATATAGTAGATATGATCAACATGGAGATGTTCACCATTGATGACTACCCCATCTAACATGATGATCAGACATGGGTTAGTCGATGTGGATCATGTAAACACTTAGACAACTTGAGGGATGTTGATTTAAGTGGGAGTTCACTAGTAATTTGATTAACTGAACCAATTATCATAAACATAGTCTAAATATCTTTGCAATTTTATGTTGTAGATCAATGGCCCACACTGTAGTCCCCTGAATTTTAATGCGTTCCTAGAGAAATATAAGTTGAAAGATGATGGAAGCAACTATGCGGACTGGGTCCGTAATCCGAGGATTATCCTCACTACTGCACAGAAGGCTTATGTCCTTGATGCACCGCTCGGTGCACCACCCCCTCCAGCGTTGTCTGTGGATGTTGTGAACGTCTGGCAGGCACGTTCTGATGACTACTCGATAGTTCAGTGCGCCATGCTTTACGGCTTAGAACCGGGGCTCCAAAGATATTTTGAGCACCACGGAGCATATGAGATATTCCAGGAGCTGAAATTCGTATTTTAGGCTCATGCCCGGGTCGAGAGGTATGAAACCTCCGACAAGTTCTTTAGCTGCAAGATGGAGGAGAACAGCTCCGTTGGTGAGCACGTACTCAAGATGTCTTGGTACTACAATCGCTTGAACCAGTTGGGTGTTAATCTTCCGGATGAAGTAGCGATTGACAGAGTTCTTCAGTCACTGCCACCAAGCTACATGAGCTTCATGATGAACTATAATATGCAAGGGATGGAGAAGATGATCCCTGAGCTTTTCGCGATGCTTATAGCCGCAGAGGTAGAAATCAAGAAGGAGCATCAAGTGTTGGTGGTCAACAAGACCACTAGTTTCAAGAAGAAATGCAAGCGAAAGAAGGGAAACTTCAAGAAGAATGGCAAGCCAGTTGCCGCTCCAGTGAAGAAACCCAAGGCTGGACCCAAACCTGAGACTGAGTGCTTCTATTGCAAGGGGAATGGCCACTGGAAGCCGAACTGCCCCAAGTACTTGGCAGATAAGAAGGTTGGCAACGTCAACAAAGGTATGATTGATATACATGTTATTAATGTGTACCTGACTACTGCTCGTAGTAGCGCCTGGGTATTTGATATTGGTTCAGTTGCTAATATTTGTAACTCGAAATAGGAGCTGCGGAATAAACGAAGACTAACTAAGGACGAGGTGACGATGCGCGTTGGAAATGGCTCCAAGGTTGATATGATCGCCGTCGGCACGCTCCCTCTAGGTCTACCTTCGGGATTAGTTTTAAAATTAAATAATTATTATTTGGTGCCTGCGTTGAGCATGAAAATTATATCTGGATCATGTTTATTGCAAGAAGATTATTCATTTAAGTCAGAGAATAATGGTTGTTCTATTTATATGGATAATATCTTTTATGATCATGCGCCCAATGTGAATGGTTTATTTCTGTTGAATCTCGATCGTAGTGATACACATGTTCGTAATATTGATGCCAAAAGATGCAAAGTTAATGATGATAGTACCACATATTTGTGGCACTGCCGCTTAGGTCATATTGGTGTAAAGCGCATGAAGAAACTCCATACCAATGGACTTCTAGAATCACTTGACTTTGAATCATTTGATACATGCGAACCATGCCTCATGAGCAAGATGACGAAAACCCCGTTTTCTGGTACAATGGAGCGGGCAAGTGACTTGTTGGAAATAATACATACCGATGTATGCGGTCCAATGAGTGTTGAAGCACGCAGTGGATATTGTTATTTTCTTACCTTCACAGATGATTTGAGTAGATATGGGTATATTTACTTGATGAAACACAAGTCTGAAACATTTGAAAAGTTCAAGGAGTTTCAGAGCGAAGTAGAGAATCATCGTAACAAGAAGATAAAGTTCTTACGATCTGATCATGGAGGTGAATATCTGAGTTACGAGTTTGGCACGCATTTAAGACAATGTGGAATTGTTTCACAACTCACGCCACCTGGAACACCACAGCGTAATGGTGTGTCCGAACGTCGTAATCGTACTCTATTGGATATGGTGCGTTCTATGATGTCTCTTACCGATTTGCCACTATCATTTTGGGGACCCGTTGACTAAGCCTCTTCCACAGGCAAAACATGATCAGCACCAGGACTCCATGGATGTTAGATTCATAACTATGTAAACTAGATTATTGACTCTAGTGCAAGTGGGAGACTGTTGGAAATATGCCCTAGAGGCAATAATAAAATGATTATCATCATATTTCCCGTTCAAGATAAATGTTCATTATTCATGCTAGAATTGTGTTGACCGGAAACTTAAATACATGTGTGAATACATAAACAACACCGTGTCCCTAGTAAGCCTCTACTAGACTAGCTCGTTGATCAAAGATTGTTATGGCTTCCTAACCATAGACATGAGTTGTCACTTGATAACGGGATCACATCATTAGGAGAATGATGTGATGGACAGACCCAACCGTAAGCTTAGCATCAGATCGTTTAGTTATTTGCTACAGCATTCTACATGTCAAGTATCAGTTCCTTCGACCATGAGATCATGCCACTCCCGGATACTGGAGGAATACCTTGTGTGCTATCAAACTTCACTTCGTAATTGGGTGATCATAAAGGTGCTATACAGGTACTTCTGAAGGTCTCTGTTGGGTTGCATGGATCGAGACTGGGATTTGTCTCTCCGTGTGACGGAGAGATATCTCTATGCCCTCTCGGTAATACAACATCACAAGAAGCTTCATGTGACTAATGAGTTTAGTCACGGGATCTTGTATTACGGAAACGAGTAAAGAGACTTGCCGGTAACGAGATTGACTAGGTATGGAGATACCGACGATCGAATCTCGGGCAAGTAACATATCGCCAGACAAAGGGAATTGCATACGGAATTAACTGAATCCTTGACATCGTTGTTCAACCGATAAAGATCTTCGTGGAATGTGTAGGAACCAATATGGGCATCCAGGTCCCGCTATCGGTTATTGACCGGAGAGGTGTCCCGGTTATGTCTACATAGTTCCCGAACCCGTAGGGTCGCATGCTTAACGCTCGATGTCGCTACGGTAGTATTGAAATATTAATAGTGGAATGTCCGAAGGTTGTTCGGAGTCCCGGATGGGATCCGGGATATCACGAGGAGCTCCGGAGGTAAAGATTTATATATGGGAAGTCCTGTTTTGGCTACCGGAAAAGTTCGGGGGCATATCGGTATTGTACCGGAGGTACCGAAGGGTTTCCGGGGGTCCACCGGAGGGGTCCACCTGCCCCGGGGACCCACATGGGCTGTAGGGGGGCGCCCTGGCATAGTTGGGCCAGGCGCACCAGCCCACAACAGGCCCATGCACCAAAGGGGGGAAACCCTAGTGGCGGAGGGGCGCCTCCACCTTGCCTTTGAGGGCAAGGCTCCCCCCTAGGCCGTCGCCCCCTCCCTTGGAGGAGGGGCTAGGGCTGGCGCCCCCTCCCCCTCACCCCTATATATAGTGGGGAGTGATGCAGGGGGCTGCACCCATCCACCCTTGCCCGTTGCCTCTCCCAACTCCTCCCATTTCTCTCCGGTATACGCTTGGCGAAGCCCTGCCGGAATTCCGCTGCCACCACCACCTCGCCGTTGGGCTGGTTCCAATCTCATCTACAACCTCTCCCTTGCTTGCTGGATCAAGGAGGAGAGGACATCATCGAGCCGCACGTGTGCTAATCTCGGAGGTGCCGTCTGTTCGGCGCTAGATCGGATTGGATCATGATTGGATCGCGAAGAGTACGACTACATCAACCGCGTTACATACGCTAACGCTTTTGGTCTATGAGGGTACGTAAGACACAATCCCATCCTCGTTGCTATGCATCTCCTAGATTAGATCTTGGGTGTTTCGTAGGAATTTTTTGATTTTCATGCTACGTTTCCCATCGGGTGGCTATTACGGCAGCTTACGGGTTCATGGAAAAGTATGACAAGGGACTAGATACCTCAAGATTGGGATTTTCTCCTCCGACGATGGAGAGATATTCTTGGGGCCCTCTCGGTATTACGGTATCCATCATCGTCTGGCCAGACACAGCATGATTTGATCACAGGGATGCCGGAACATGGGAACGAGAAGAGAGAACAAAACCGGTAATGAGGAAACTGGCATAGTGAACAAAGTTGTTGATTCACAGGGATGCCGATAAATCTCACCTCAGGTTTTTGTAACATATCGCGAAGCAACATGAATAGCACTCGAAAACTACAGGTTCACTCGAATATTTATTCGTGTGGGTATAGGGATCAATATGGATGTCCACGGTTCCGCTATTGATCATTGATTGGAAAGAGTTCCGGTCATGTCTATATTTCACCGAACCTACAGGGTCACAGACTTAAGGGTCATCTATCTGTTGAATACCAGGTTAGGAGTCTGAGAGAAAGTCACCGGAAAAGTTTCGGAGATGACGAAAATGTTTCGGAGTGAAAACCGGAAGTGATTCGGAGAAACCGAAAAAGTTTCAGAGAAAAACCATAATACCGAAAATGTTTTGGAACGCATCCAGAATTATTTTAGAGGGTGCCGGAAATGTTCTGGGACCGTCTGGAATATTTCCAGAGAGAACGTGCGCGAAAAACACAATGTCCCCAGATGGGGGACATCTAGGGTAACGCGACAGAAAACAAAAAAAATCCGCACTACGAACACGCCCAGGACCACTATGAAGATGCATACAAGGTGTTGATCCGATCATTACTGACTCGTAGCGCAGCGGAAGTAGAGTCGATGAAGATCGTCGGTAAAGATCCCCGCTGCTAGGATTTTACAACCTCCCAACCGCGAGGTTGTACTCCCTCGTCAGCTCACCGGACGGATCGCCAGACACCCCTTCGGGAGGCCTCTGGACAGTCCCGCGGATGGTCACACCGGACGGATCCTCGGACAGTCCTTCGGGAGGCCTCTGGACAGTCCCTCGGATGGTCACACTGGACGGATCCTCGGACAGCCCTTCGGGAGGACCCTCGAACAGCCCCATGGGCAGAAGATTGAACCTACGACCTCTCTACGGGGTTGCACACATACGGTGTCAGCTATCCGGTAGGGCTTCACCGTCCAAAACTAGTTCCCACCAGAACCCAGACAGCCTTTCGGCTCTACGAAACTTTTTGGTGGGAGGGACAGAGAAAGCCAGATTATGCATGGGATTTGTATGAGAGATTTGAGTATGGAGAGCACCTCTCCACCTCTATTTATAGGCCAAGCCCAAGGGGTAGAGGACACTTGGAAATACCAAAATGCCCTCAGATATTTTCATCCACTATTCATGAGATGAAATTACCAAAATGCCCTCAGATATTTTCATCCACTATTCATGAGATGAAATTACCAAAATGCCCTCAGATATTTTCATCCACTATTCATGAGATGAAATTACCAAAATACCCTCAGATATTTTCATCCACTATTCATAAGATGAAATTACCAAAATGCCCTCACATATTTTCATCCACTATTCATGAGATGAAATTACCAAAATGCCCTCACATATTTTCATCCACTATTCATGAGATATATTTTCGCGACCGTTTAATCCGAAAAAATTTCCGAAGGTCCAGAACATTTCTGGCACCCCCTTAAATAATTCTGGACGCATTCCGAAACATTTCCGGTAGGATGATTTTTCTCTCCGAAACATTTCCGGTTTTCTCTCCGGAAGTTTTTCGTCGTCTCCAAAACTTTTCCAGTGACTTTCTCTCAGACTCCCTGTCTAGTATTCAGCAGATAGATGACCCTTAAGCGTGTGACCCTGTAGGTTCGATGAAGTATAGACATGACCGGAACACTTTCCGATCAATGATCAATAGCGGAACCGTGGACATCCATATTGATCCCTATACCCACACGAATGAATATTCGAGTGAACCTGTAGTTTCCATGTGATATTCCTGTTGCTTCGCGATATGTTACAAACACTCGAGGTGAGACTTATCGGCATCCCCGTGAATCAACAACTTGTCCACTATGCCAGTTACCTCGTTACCAGTTTTGTTCTCTTTTCTCGTTTCCGCGTTCCGGCATCCCTGTGATCAAATCACATTGTGTCTGGCCAGACGATGATGGATACCATAACACCGAGAGGTCCCCAAGAATATCTCTCCATCATCGGAGGAGCAAATCCCAATCTTGAGCTATCAAGTCCCTTGTCATACTTTTCCATGAACCCGAAAGCCGCCGTAATAGCCACCCTTTTATGGATGACGTTTAACAAACCCCAAAGTTCATGAAGCAAGCATGAAGAAACTCGATACTCTCATGGTCTAAGAAATTATGCAAACATTAACTTTCTCTGTGTTATTAATCATTAACTTGTGACGAATGTATCTCATAGCATAACATCAATCGGGTCGATTGAGCACAAGTATTCTTCTAACATTGTGTCCTCAAAAGTTGCCGGCATAGACATGCCCATTATCAGGAAAATGTGATCATCATGCAATACTTGAGCCAGTCTTAGAGGCTTGACTAGGAATACATTTTACCGTTTATTATTCCACACGTGCACATGGGTTTTCCACAGAGCCTTTATGGATATACGGGCTCGGGAACCATAGCAGTTATAGCACGGAATATAAACTTAATTTCGAACATGAAGAAAAATAATAACATTTATTATTGCCTCCAGGGCATATCTCCTACAAACTCCCACTTCCACTAGAGTCAATAATCTAATCAATGCTAATGCACTTTTCACCTATGGCATACCGGTGTAAAATATGCTTTGCTTGTGGTATAGTCCTTTTCCAACGGATCTGACAACTTCAGGTCCGTGTGTATCTTTGCATATCCTTGTGTTTTCATGCTTTCACAAAATTCATATTTTGTGTGGACTTGGCTTTGTATATATGTGAATCACTGGTCGAACCTTGATTCCTCAGACTAAACTATGGAGCAACTATCTATAATAGTGTTCCATTGACCAAAGCCATCTTGGAACCATACTAAGTTCATGAATGAACTATATGATTCAACATCTTCTTTGTCGCTTCTAAAGCGTCAACATACTTAGCCTTCGTTATAGAATTCGCCACAGTAACCTGTTTGGAACAATTCCAACTTACTGTGCCACCATATCGTGTATTACACAAAACCCTTAACTTAAATTGAAAATCACATGGAGCATTGATGAAGACAGTATCGATGTAACTACTTACAACGAGCACTTCATAATCTCCGCTTGCGAGAAAACATGTCATCAGTGCTACTTTAGTACTCAACGACATTTTTCGCTGCTGTCCTATGATCAATATTTTGATCACTTTGGTATCTATACTCGCAACTGCTTGGGAGTACCGGAACTATCTAGTTGTTTTACATACCATGGAATACATGATTAATACAAACACAAAAGTGTGTGGAATCTCCATCATGTATTTTGCTCATCAGTGTTTTAGGACACCGAGTCTTGCTAAAACCCTTTCCATGTGACTTCGGCAAGAATCACCACTCGGCGTTCTTATGCTAAACTATTTTAGCATCTTGTCAATATGTATTTTGGCTTAGCCCTATTAGGCAATTCTATCTCCGTAGATAATTATGCCTAATATCAAGGCTACCTAGCCCAAGTTCTTCATCGAAAAACTATTTTTCAATGAAGTCCTAATTCGTGTCAAGAAATTTATATTATTTCCAATCAACAATGTGTCAAGCACACAAGGTTTTAGAAATAGGGCCATTTGATTTCTATCCTTAACTTGAACCACCTACTCATATTTGCCCCTAATTTCGAAGATACTCATGTGCGCAAGGTGCGTGCAAATTTTCGTGCTGTTTGGACATTCCAGGAGCTCGTGGCGAGGAAAAACAGTAAATCTGTACGCTTGTGAACAGTAAATTTGAAATAAAATAGCAAGAAAATTCAAAAAAATATGAATTTTTTGGCATCAAAGAGGCTTGGGTGCACAAGGTGCTTGCAAGTTTTTGTGATCAAATGACATGCGAGGAGCTCTAGCAAAAAAAACAAAATAGTCATTTTTTCCAAAGTTTTTTCCCGAGCCAAATTTTGTTTTTTCTCCACGAGCTCCTACAATGTTCAAACACAACAAAAATTTGCACGCACCTTGCGGATCCGAGCCTCTTTGATGCCAAAAAATTTCATATTTTTTTGAATTTTCTTGCTATTTTTTTGAATTTACTGTTCACAGGCGTACATATTTACTATTTTTCCTTCGCCACGAGCTCCTGGAATGTCCAAACAGCACGAAAATTTGCACACACCTTGCGAACCTGAGTATCTTTGATCCCGCAAAATTTCAGATTTTTTAGATTTTTTTTGCTATTTTTTTAGGACGGTCAAAGCCCTTTGACCGGCTTTGACTGGACGGTAATGACACAGAAGGGCATTTCTATAAGTGCCCATAACGGCAGAGGGGCAAATTTGAGCAGACTTCAGAATTAGGGGCAAATATGAGTAGTGGGTTCGAGTTAGTGGCACAAATGTATAAAACCCTTAGAAATATTATTATGCTCCTACTTACTTTCTTGTTACCACAAGCATCTTCGCTATCCATTGATGAAATCAAATTCTTTTAACTATTTCATCAAAACGAAGATTCCAACTCCATTATGCTTACTTCTGTCCATTTCTGGATCTCTGAAGTTTGCACACTCACTAGCATCCTCTGGATCGACAAAATACTTTGGACTGTATGACATGCAAGTCCTAGGTTGTATTTCCATCTCATGGAAATCCTTTTGGTACCCATGTATCATATCTCTTGATTGAAATATGTATTAATTGCTAGTTTAACCCGAACCGACTTTAAGCATCGCTACGGTAAGACAATCTTATCGTAGTCAACTCCTTGAATTTGTTATTGCAACAAGTCGAGCTTTATGGATAAATCATTTTTATCCGCATCAGTTTATAGTTCCATTAATATTCGTTAGACCCTAAGTCTTCCGAAGGGTTTATCAAGATCTAATCTTGAATCATTTATATGGATACTATCTTGGATTATTTTGGCATTTAGCCAATTCCGGAGTCAGGGCCCATCATCGCTTCCTTGATTATGGTAGGTATACTGTTGTCTAACAACAATATCTCATTTGTGCACCTGAGAGGTTTGCACGAGTTTTGCCTACATGGTTCAGCTCCAAGTTCGACCGAAGTCCATACATCTCATGTAGAGGCTTCCGTATCAGTCACAGTAGGAAACTCTGGAATTACTTCCAAGGTTTCTGCCCCTTGCCCTGATGACGAAGATATTGTTATCTCGTCGAATTGCACTGTCCTCCCACTCACCTTTTTGCAAGAACCATTTTCTTCAAAATCATACCGCTCTTTGTGGCAAACCATTTGCCTCGGTATAGTGATGCAGGAATACCCAATAACTTGGGATAACCTACAAAGTAGCACTTGTCTGATTTGGAACAGGTTTGTAAAATACTTTACACAAGCCCCATATTCCAAATGTTAAGAAAAGACAGAACATGTTTGGGCGTACCATACCATGGTGTCATTTCAACAGATCTGATGGCGCTATTTTCAGTGTAAAAGCCGCAGTCTCTAAAGCATTACTTTAAAAGGGATAATGGCACATTGATTTATGTCATCTTTGATCTTACCATGTCATAAATGGTTTGATTACATCTTCATGGACATTCCACTCACAGTGGTGTTTCGGGAGGTGTGAGTTATGAAACTCTTTTCACGACTCATCAGACATTCGCTAAACTTGTAACTCAAATATTCCTTTCCGCAATCTAATTGTAGAAACATAATTTCCTTGTTACAATAATTTCTACTTATGTCTCATTAAGTAAATATCCATATATCTACTTTAGTCATTTCTGAAGATAGACAAATCTACTGCTAGCAACAACATTTATCGGACTACACACATCAAAATGTATGATCACCAATAAGTTTGTTGCTCGTTCCTTATGGCCTGTGAACAGTATTTCAGCCACTTCACTTTTCGGACGAAAGTTGCAAGTGTCAGATGATTCATAATCAAATGACTTCAAAATCCATCATTATGGAATTTTTCCATGCGGGCTTCTCCAATGTGACCAAATGCAGTGCTACACATATGTGGTATTCTTTTAGTCTTGCGACATTCAGCGTCAGTGTTATGGACGTATTATATTATTATCAATATTCATAACATAGATCTCATTCATAATGAAAGTATGGCCCTCATGTTGTTCATAACACCGAACAACAATTGTTCTCTTATGAACAACTTTCTTGCAACATTCTTTATGCAATCGGCTAGAGTGTATAAAACTCTAAAATGAATTATGAAAATAAATACAGAGGTAATACGGCAATGGAAGGGATAGTAACTTCTACTATGTTCCCAGCGCGTATCTAAACCTCATTACTGGCAAGTCTTTTAGGCAGTAGTAGTTCTTGTATCGAGTTGCAATAGAATGCAATCGAGCGGGTATCCCTGTGATCAACTTTTAATCACAATACCCAAGAATGAGTGACTAACATGTTTAATCATAATTCCCAATAATTATATCTTTGACCATCCTTCTATACATCTATAACTTGTATGACATTCATACATGAGCTGGACATTCCAGTCTTCTCTCTTTTTGGTTTTATACTTCTAATAGTTTTACTTCCAATATTTCTCCTACTCTCAGAAGAAGCACCCAACTTTGAGAGTGGCGTCAGCCCCGGACTTCCTAGGCGTGTAAGTCTCACTGACACCCTTTGGACTTTTCCTTTCCCTTTAAGTTGTTGTTTTATTCACCTTCATTACATGACAGGTGTTCTACTGGATCCTTCTCTTATTAGTCTAATGCGTTGTAAACACTTTACTAATACTTTGCAAACAAATATTGCTTTGGATATCTCATATCTTTTAGCCTTTGTTTGTATCTGAAACTAATTTTCAGTTCCATGAATATCACATAACTATCCCAAACTTTTGAAGTTCGGGTCTTATGGAAGCAAACGTATTGCACTTGACCGTAACGGAATTCTAGCTTTTGGATCAAAGGACGAGAGTCACATCACCCATAGCATTAGCGGGAGAATACCGAAAGCATGCGATAGGACAAATTTCTTCTCGGCACTCTTGAGGACAATCCTCACATTACATTACCAATCATAAAGTTTTTAACCACATAAATAACAGCTTATTCAATTTTAATAGGGAAGGTGGAAACGTGAGCCAATATTCTATAACTATTATACAAATCACACTTAGACTATGTTCATAATTAATTGCACTGAGAATTAAACAAGTTAATTCTACAGTGAGCTCCAACTCAAATCAATATCTCTCATGATTGATTGTGTGTGATACAAGATCCATGTATCAATTGTTCGCCATTGATGTAGATCATCACTGATGGCGAAAATCTCAACCGGTAGGCCAACTTGCCAAACACATCTCTATGTGACTCTTGTTCATTTTTCGATGGGCATGTTCTGAGCTCAGGACGATCCTCTAGAACATCAAGACAACCAAGTGATCTCGCTGCGAGGTCACAATTCACCCGCTCACACTTCTCTAATTGTGCGTACCCATGGAGATCATGTGATACCCCGAAGAGATAGGTGCCGTGACGGTGCTACACTTGGGAGAACACTAACTACTTGATATTTTAAGTGAGAGATGACCCTAATAAAAGTAACTACCGCGCAATCAAAAGGGTGCAACATAAGGGATAAACATCTCAGGCAATTCATAATAGCATGATATGGTATAGCCCCTTCTTTCGGAGAAGGATTCATCGTCTTCGCAAAAATCCAAAAAAAACGTTGCCGTGACAGCAGTTTTGAAAACCGCTGCCGTGGCAGAACTTTTCTGCCAAGGCCTGTTTCCTTCTTTTTGTCCGTCTTCGGCTTTTGTGTCGGTCTCCACCTTCGCAGAGCTTGTCACCGCCTTGTCGATGCAATAAATAATACTACTATCTCTATAGCTAATAAAATAATGCATTACAACAAGGATGACATGCAGGTCATTTGAAGTGACAATCATATGGCTCCAGCCATCATGCCGAATTATGACACGCAGGTCATGTTAATTAATTTACATCATATAGTCATCTCATACATAATCAAATTAATATGAGATTTGCTATACCACATCACATGCCATCTTGCAAAACCAAGTTAGAGGCCTCTAATCGGTTTATGCAAAATTTTATTTTACGTGGCTTCAATGGTTTTGAATTAAACCGCAGCTACCAACATTTATCATCAAGTATGATTATTCAAGTCGCTAGATTAACTTTGCGGGGCGTATGAAACACAAGATAATAAAATCTCAAGCCCCACACTGAACTTCGTCATACGCAAGAACCCTGTGCAAATCATATCTGCATTGCACTTTAGTCTGCGAAACATCCATCTTTGTTTAACTATGGTAGAACCCAAAGTACTGTTAGCACTTCGTTGATCAGTCAACCAGCATACTCAGGAGCAGCATGGAAGGATCGTGGATTGCCAGAACTTTGAAAGATTCCACCATGCTGTCAAGATCAGGACCACGGAAATTCAAGGGAAGCAACAAGAACATCGGGTAATAGATTTCATCTGCTACCCGCACAAATAATTCTCGGCAATAGAACTCATATACTACAAAATTATATTGTGCAACACCCATACATCTCATGTATTCTAGATCGTAACCTGCATCTACGCAAAGCACGGCTCATGATGCCACTGTAGGGTAACGCGACAGAAAACAAAAAAATTCCGCACTACGAACACGCCCAGGACCACTATGAAGATGCATACAAGGTTTTGATCCGATCATTACCGACTCGTAGCGCAGCGGAAGTAGAGTCGATGAAGATCGTCGGTCCAGATCCCCGCAGCTAGGATTTTACAACCTCCCAACCGCGAGGATGTACTCCCTCATCAGCTCACCGGACGGATCCTCGGACAGCCCTTTGGGAGGCCTCTGGACAGTCCCTCGGATGGTCACACCGGACGGATCCTCGGACAGCCCTTTGGGAGGCCTCTAGACAGTCCCTCGGATGGTCACACCGGACGGATCCTCGGACAGCCCTTCGGGAGGACCCTCGAACAGCCCCACGGGCAAAAGATCGAACCTACGACCTCTCTATGGGGTTGCACACATACGGTGTCAGCTATCCGGCAGGGCTTCGCCGTCCAGAACTAGTTCCCACCGGAACCCAGACAGCCTTTCGGCTCAACAAAACTATTTCGTGGGAGGGAGAGAGAAATCCAGATCATGCATGGCATTTGTATGAGAGATTTGAGTGAGTATGGAGAGCACCTCTCCACCTCTATTTAAAGGCCAAGCGCAAGGGGTAGAGGACACTTGGAAATACCAAAATGCCCTCAGATATTTTCATCCACTATTCAAGAGATGAAATTACCAAAATGCCCTCAGATAATTTCATCCACTATTCATGAGATGAAATTACCAAAATGCCCTCAGATATTTTCATCCACTATTCATGAGATGAAATTACCAAAATGCCCTCAGACATATTCATCCACTATACATGAGATGAAATTACCAAAATGTCCTCAGATATTTTCATCCACTATTCATGACACTATTCATGAGATATTTTTTCGAGACCGTTTAATCCGAAAAAATTCCCGAAGATCCAGAAGATTTCCGGCACCACCTTAAATAATTCTGGACGCGTTCCGAAAAATTTCCGATAGGATGATTTTTCTCTCCGAAACATTTCCGGTAACTCCGAAACATTTCGGTGTTCTCTCCGGAACTTTTCCGTCATCTCCGAAACTTTTTCGGTGACTTTCTCTCAGACTCCCTGTCTAGTATTCAGCAGATAGATGACCCTTAAGCGTGTGACCCTGTAGGTTCGGTGAAGTACAGACATGACCGGAACACTTTCCGATCAATGATCAATAGCGGAACCGTGGACATCCATATTGAACCCTATACCCACACGAATGAATATTCGAGTGAACCTGTAGTTTCCGTGTGCTATTCCTGTTGCTTCACGATATGTTAGAAACACCCGAGGTGAGACTTATCGGCATCCCCGTGAATCAACAACTTGTCCACTATGCCAGTTACCTCGTTACCGATTTTGTTCTCTTTTCTCGTTTCCACGTTCCGGCATCCCTATGATCAAATCACATTGTGTCTGGCCAGATGATGATAGATACCGTAACACCGAGAGGTCCCCAAGAATATCTCTCCAGCGTCAGAGGAGCAAATCCCAATCTTGAGCTATCAAGTCCTTTGTCATACTTTTCCATGAACCCGAAAGCCGCCGTAATAGCCACCCTTTTACGGATGACGTTTAACAAACCCCAAAGTTCATGAAGCAAACCTGAAGAAACTGGACACTCTCATGGTCTAAAGAATTATGCAAACGCTAACTTTCTCTGTGTTATTAACCATTAACTAGTGACGAATGTATCTCATAGCATAACATCAATCGGGTCGATTCAACACAAGTGTTCTTCTAACATTGTGTCATCAAAAGTTGCCAGCATAGACATGCCCATGATCAGGAAAACGTGATCATCATGCAATACTTGAGCCAGTCTTAGAGGCTTGACTAGGAATACTTTTTACCATTATTATTCCACATGTGCACATGGGTTTTCCACAGAGCCTTTATGGATATACGGGCTCGGAAACCATAGCAGTTATAGCATGAAATATAAACTTAATTTCAAACATGGAGATAAATAATAACATTTATTATTGCCTCTTGGGCATATCTCCTACAGGACAAGATCCCACTATTTGTGGAAAGTGTTTTTATGGTTGGTGGGGGGCCCCCTCGGGGACCCACCCCACAAATGGTGGAGCATGTTGTGGAGGTGGGGCCCCCCATGCAGGCCCCACAAGGTTGTCACAGCCAAGGTAGGGAAGGGGCTCCTCCATGGAGCTTCCTTCCACCTTTGGTGGCTTTTGGTGAAAAGATCTAGCCCACCTTTTTGGGCTTTTTCCTAAAGCCCCTTTTTGTGGAAGATCTCTTCATGCCTCCACCCCTTGCTCACCCTATAGATAGAGGTGGAGAGGACTCTCCATTTCATCCAAGTTCTCACACTTGAGCTCTCATACAAAGGCATGCAATGATCTGCCCTTCTCTCTCTCCCTCCACGAAATAGTTTCATAGTGCCGAAAGGCTGCCTGGTTTCCGGCAGCGCTTAGTGCTGGACGGCGAAAGCCTAAAAGATCATCGCATGCCTTTGATCAATCTACACTATTTTCCTGTGATTGTTTCTGGGTACTTAATTGCTGCTGTCATACTCAAGGCTTCTTATTGCTGAAAGTTAAAAGTGTTTTCAGGACTGGGTCTAGGAAGCAGGAGCTCAACTCTAAGGAAATGCTCGTGAAGCTCAGCTTTTACATAGGTAAATGTACTATTCATATTAAGGTCCATGATTTTTATTCCATGTGTTAAGGTTTTGCCTCTGAGTTGCTTTAGATGCTAGTGATGCCCGAAACCCTTGGCCTACAATTAGTACCCTTTATATCTAATAAGGTATCTATATATCCCTTATAGAACCACTCACCTAAGGTACAAAGGTACCATCTGCTGAAGCTGGTACTGGTTATATGTATACCTGATCTAGTTGCTTCCTGCAATGCACATATAGACATACTAGATGATTATAGTTTGCTGGAAACTTGAATACTTATCAAACAGCAGCTGAGATATTTTTACTTTTGGAATTAATTATAGACATCCTTATTTACAAGAAACGCCTAGCATGTCTGTGTTTAGTTTGAGTTTCTTGGTTGCAAGAAGGCAACACTGAAAAGCTCATATGTTATTTGCTTCCATACTGTGTTTGGTGCTATGTGTCCCTTATGTTATATGCATCACTATCGCTATAACGTGTTGATTACTGTACCTTAATTTGTGTCCGCAGGACCTAGCTGAATAAGCCAGGCCATGTTTTCTTCTGATGTAACTTCTCATTTAGTGGCTGATATGGTTACTACTAGCTTGTTTCTAGTGCTTTTTGTTGCAAAGAGGCAAAGCGTTAATGTGGTGAAGCTCACGTCCACCGATGAAATTCTTGGGACTGTAGTCAGCAAGGTAGCTCTTTACTCTCTATCACACACTGGCTAATTTTGTTTGTGGCTGGCATATACTCTGGCTCGAACCTGCTAATTCTGTACTTCTGATGTGAGAAATTACTGGTGTGAGATCTGTGTATGATACAAGTTGTGTTTTTTCAAGTAAAAAGTTGTCCATCTTGATTCTAGTTGCACTGGCATTTTTTTTTGCCAATTTCTTGCTGATCTTATGTTGTATAATGTGTCCGAATAAAGTCAATGTGTCCATTATTCATGTCTAATCATTGAATAATTTCTATTGTGAACATAATGATGATTTGTTGCATGTTCTTTCATGCTCTGACAGTAGATCCCTGGCCTGTATAAAGTTGGTTGTGTTGTGGGCAAATAATATCTACACTTTTGTTTGCTCGAGCTTATGCTTGCTTCTACATAGTACAGACCACTGTGACATAGAGCTTTTAGAACTTGAATTAGTATATATCTGTATGTTTGATGGATATTTTGAGCTGCTACCATTCAAATTGTGAGATGTTAATTATGCTTTTATTTGGTTGTTTTTCCTACAATAGAAGACAACATACAATTTATGTTTATGTGGGCTAGAGCGTGATTCTAATGCCCAACAACATGGCCATTTGTCCCTTCCAGAGCTTCCTGTCATTTATGTTTAATCAAATTCACTAGTTAGGAAGGGTGTATAGCTTACAATACCAATCTATCAAGTGGAGTGTTGTGTGTTGTATCAGGACATATACTTTAATGGCAATGCCATGTGCCCTTTGATTCTCACCAGTCTTAGTTGTATACTGACTAATTTGGGGTAGGTACTTGATCTAGCATTTCTAGATTTGTAAATCCATCTACGCTCCTTTTGAATAATCAAGTGATCTTTATGTACTGAGTGAATCCTTCATAAGTAATATTTTTGTTCTCATTTAAATGTTCATGTCTTAAATGGATGTCTTTACACTGCTGCTCAACTTGCTGCATTTTTTCATATTTAATGCTATGACATTCTTCTGTTTCTTTCCTTTTTATTCAATGTTTGCTTCTCATTTGTGATCCTTCATGCTCTCAGAAGTCTGGAGAGGAAGATAATGAAAGCCTTCTCTGGAAGAGGAAGATAATGAAAGCCATCTCTGGAAGAGGAAGACATTGTAGCATCTACTCTGTTCTTTGAAAATGACGTGACTATTTGGTTTCATTGTTTCTGTTCTATTTAGTGCTAAAATAAATCGAACTTGTTTGTAATATTATATTTGCTTGGGCTGTGATATTCAATGTTGCTACATGTAATGCCCGTGTTGTTATAATTACAAAATTTATGGCCCTACGAAATTGGACCAGACTGGCAAAAAATGACAATAATTCAAAAAATCTACCAGAAATTTATCAGTGCAAAAAAAAACATATGGACTTAACTGAATAATAATTGGGTTACATTTTTTGTGGCCCAAATGATTTTTCTTATGAATTCATAAATGGGCCGAACTCTTGGGCTTGGCCCATCAACATACCAGATTTGGATTGGGCTCATGGTTGGATCCTATGTGGCAGCCACATCATCATGTATGCCATGTCATTGCTTGCGCCACATGGACAACTCCATGTCAGATCCTATGTGGTTAAAACACATGGCTAATGACCAAAATTTTGGTCAAGGATTTTACGACTAAAATTTTGATCATTTATATCTATGACCAAAACTTCAGAGAAGGTCATGTTTGTTCGTTCTTGACGGCCAACTATTGACCTTCTGAATTTGGTCATAAGAAGGTCATAAACGAAAAACAATGACGATTCAGCGACCAAAATGGTGGGTCCTGGATGGGCATATTTCTTGTAGTGATATGAGGCATGCATGCATGACGTTACTGAATTTCATGTAGCCATTTATCGACCTTTTTTGACAGAAATAATTCCATTATATGAAACACTTGTCAAAATTGAAAACCATGTGGCATGGAGGCTTGACTTGGTCATACTAAAATAATTAAGATCAACTAAAATAATAAAGATCAAATTAAACCAAGAAATAATTTAAAGTGGGGACAACAAGTATTTGATATCATAAATTAAGATAGTAATTTGAAACAGTTATTTACAATTATTAAATAAAATAATAAAGATAAAATTAAACAAATAAATAATTTTATCCAGGGAGAACAAGTATTTGAAATCATAAATTAAATTACTAACTTAAAACAATAATTTGCAATTATTAAATAAAATTATAAAAAAATTAAACAAATAAATAATTTAAAGTGGGGACAACCTGTATTTGAAATCATAAATTAAATTAGTAATTTAAAACGTTTATTTATAATTATTAAATAAAATAATTAAGACAAAATTGAATAAATAAAATAATTGAGATAAAATTAAATTAATAAATTTAGTTAAAGTAGGGAGAACACGTATTTGAAATCATAAATTAAATTAGTAATTTAAAACAGTTATTTAAAATTATTAAATAAAATTATAAAAAAATGAAACAAATAAATAATTTAAAGTGGGGAGAACAAGTATTTGAAATCATAAATTAAATTAGTAATTCAAAACAGTTATTAAATAAAATAATAAAGACAAAATTAAACAAATAAATAATTTAAAGTGGGTAGAACAAGTATTTGAAATCATAAATTAAATTACTAATTTAAAATAGTTATTTAAAATTATTAAATAAAGTTATAAAAAATTAAACAAATAAATAATTTAAATTGGGGAGAACAAGTATTTCAAATCGTAAATTAAATTAGTAATTTAAAGCAGTCATTTACAGTTATTAAATAAAATTATAAAAACAAATTTATATAAATAAATAATTAAAAGTGGGGAGAACAAGTATTTGAAATCATAAATTAAATTAGTAAATTAAAACAGTTAGTTACACTTATTAAATAAAATTATAAAAACAAAATTGAACAAATAAATAATTTAAAGTGGGGAGAACAAATATTTTAAATCATAAATTAAATTACTAATTTAAAACAGTTATTTACAATTATTAAATAACATTATAAAAACAAAATTAAAACTGTAAATTTAAAATCAAACAAAACAGTAACAAAAATGTAAAATGACAGAAAAAGCCGATGGGCTAGCCCAATCGGCCGCACAGAGGCAGCCGACAGGGGGGGTCGCGCCTCAGCTCGACTGCAAGGGTGTGGGAGTTTAGTCCGACCTCGACGAGCGAGGAGCGCGACGAGCGGCTTAAATAGCCACCCGCGGCTAACCCGTCGAACTCCTCTGAAATAACATGCCCTACCTATCGCCGTCACTGCCGTGTGGGGCCCGGATCGCTGGCTCGTCGTGCAGGCCGATTTGGGACGGGCCGACTATGCCACACGCGGCCTTGTGATCCGGCCGGGCCTTTTTTTTCCTAGTTGGCTTTTTTTTATAAAAATCCCAGTTGGCTTTTAGAAAAAAAAATTACGTGACAGATTGGCCCACGGTGTACGTGTTGTGCGGTGTACAAACCGCCCGTCACACGTTTTACGTCGGCCTAACTAAAGTAAAGTCACCCCTGATCAAGGGGTTATCTCCCGTACGCCGCCGCCGCCATCTTCAACTTTCCAACCCGCCTCGCCGAGATTTTCGGCCATCGCCACCCTTGGAGACCTTTGCGCCGCCACTGTCCGTTCGTTGTCGTGACATAACCGTCCTAGAAGACGTCTTCGCCGCCGCCGCCATGCTTTCCTCGTAGCGGCAATGTCGCGCTAGACGTGATGCCGCCGACCTGCCTCGTAGCGACATCGTCACCGTAGACGAGCTGCCTCCCGCTCCCTGGGCCGTGCGCTGGTGGGCTCCCATCGGACCCAGGCCGCCCCACTGGGCCGCTCCTCGAGGATTGGGCCACCTCGGGCCGGGATTGGTCCTGCTGCCTCTCCGGATGGGCTACGCCTACTGCCCCAGCCCAGGGAGGGATCGATTTGGCCTCCTCAAGGGTTTCCGATTCCTCCATCCCCGCTGCCTACTGTCCCAGCTCGCTCTCCCTCGCCTCCCGAACCCTCGACTGCTCTTCCTCACCCCTGCAACGCCGCCGCTTACCTCCCACAGCCGTCCCTGTCTGCGGATCCGGCCATGCCGCGGGAGTGGGGGGACGCGGGTAGCCGCCCCAAGCGGAGCTTCGACGAGCGCCACAACCCGCCTCACCCCTCCCCGGATGCGCTCCGACGGGAGGATGACCTCCGCAGGCAGCTGTCCAGCCGGGATTGAAGGCGCTCGCCGGCGCGGGAGGACCGTCGCTCGCCGGTGAGTCGCCGGCTCATTCTTCAACAGGATCTGCAGCTGATGGGGAGGCTCGCCGTTCTCTGGGCTGACGCTCCCTGGATCGCTACGACCGGCGGGATCGGCCGCGTTCCCCTCCTGCCGTGGCCTGGCGGGACTCCAGGCGGCGCTCCCCATCTCCTGCACGCCATCGCGACCGGTCCTTGTCCCCTGCTCGTACGGCCCGCTCCCCGCCCCCATCCCGGCCCCAACAACAGCAAGCCCCCCCACAGCAATCACGCCGGTATCAGCCTCCGCAAAATCAGCTGCAGTTCCCTCCATCCAATGGGGGCAATGGCAACTGTGGGCGCCAGGGGGGTGCTAAGAAGAAAAAGAAGAAGGGACCGGCTCGCACGCCCGCTTCCCAACCTGCTCCGGGCTCCTCTACGCATCTCCCAGGGTCTTCTGCCGGCCCGGCGGCCGTGTCTTCCCAAGACCCACCCCCGTGTTTCAATTGTGGGCTTACGGTTCACTTTCAGGTCTCCTGCCCCAACCCGGCGATGTGCTATCTATGGAAGGAGCCCGGCCACCCCGCCCTCCTGTGCCCGGACCGTCCTGTGTCGGAGGAGCTCATGATGTACGGCCACGGCATCGCGGGTCTGGGCTTCTTCCACATCGAGGTCCCAGACATCCCCCCCCCCCCGTCACCCTTGCTTCAGGCGATTGTCACCGTCGTGGGGGAGGGAGTCGCGTCTCCGGAGATGATCGAGGCCGAGCTCAACCACCTGTGCTGGTGCGTGTAGGATTGGCAGGTCACGTCGACCTCCGGCAACGCGTTCACCGTGACCTTCCCCGACGCTGTCAGCTTGGGCTACTGCACCTGCAGTGGGGACATCACCTTGGCCCTGAATAAGCTGGTGGTGGACATCTCCGAGCCGAAGTGGGATCCCAAGTCAGTGGCGATCTTGGACACGGCCTGGATCCTCATCGCGGGGCTCCCCGACATTGCAAGGTCTGAGCGGGTAATCCGCAACATGTCCAAGATCCTCGGCAAGGTGGTCGTGGTGGATGAGCTCTCACTTCGCAAGGAAGAGGAGGTCCGGGTCAAGGTCAAATCCTTGGACTCCTCCAAGCTCCGGGCCACCGTCCACGTCTTCTTCAACGACCAAGGCTACGACCTCAAGATCTCCCCCGAGCCGCCCAACCACGTTGGCCGCCCCCTCTACTCTGATGACGGCCACTTTGGGGGCGGCCCTGGCGGAGATGACGGATCTCATCACCGACGCCCCCGCCGCTTGCGCCACGACGACCCGGATGACGATGAGGAGCTCTCGGAGCAGAGCCGCTCTCGCTCCCGTGAGCCGTCCAACCCTTCCCCGGGCCGTGGGGGTTCCGAGACTGGGCGGTCCCGCCCGACTGCTTCCATGCTCGATGCCGGCCCTGCCACCCTGTCGGCCGCCCCCCCCCCCCACCCCTCCTCTCTCGGTGGGACCTCCACTGGATCCTCGGCGGAGGCGAGCGACATCTCCAGCGTGGGCCTCCTAGTCGTCCCGGCCTCCTCTCCACGGTCCCCTTGCTCCGACCTCGCCCCCGACTTGGTGGCTCCAGGCCCGGCCACCACCCCTCTTGCTCCCGGGCCGGAGCTGCCTCTGGCGGACGACCCCCCGCTCCTTGCGCCGCCCCCTGCTGTGGCTCCTGTGGGGCGATGCGAGCTGACCCCCCTGCCCCGACGGCTCCTCCTTCCGAGGTGTTGTCGGCGCCTGCCGCTCCGGGTGCGTCCCCGCTCCCCCAGTCCGTGATCGCTACGCCTCTGACCGCCGACCTCGCGCCCGCTGCTCCACCCGCCTCCCCGACGCTGGTGCGTGCGGTGGATGCCGACGTGGTGACCACCCCTATCGCATCCCATCCTCACCCATCGAGGACGGCGGCCTACGCCAGGCGGGCACGGTCTGCGTCGACTCCGGTGTCTGCCTCCCGTCGCAGCGCCCGTATCGACGCCGCCCGCCCGGCCGACTTCCCGGCTCCGTCCATCCCCAAGCGGGCTGAGCTCCGGGCGGCGGCCCGGAACCTCGAGTCAGGTACGGCTGATATGCCTGCTAGTTCTTCCAGTTGCTCCTTTTCCACACTTGAATCGGTCCCTCTCGGCCACCTTGCTAAGGTGGTCACCGACTCGGCGATCATTTTCAGGGGGGAATTAGGCCCCCCTTAGAGCAGATTGAGGCGATCCGTGCCCGCGAGATCCTTGATGGGAAACTCGCCAAGACCCGTGCGCGTCTCATACGGGCCTCCACTTCCCCACCGGCCACCGATGCCACCCCCTTGGTGGGAGCCCCCCCCCTTGGCGCCTGTTGAGGCGATCCGTGGGCGCACCCGCTCCCGCACCGCTGCCCTCAGGGCCCAAAGTGCCTCCCTCGTCTTGGGGTCAACCAGCCCCCCAATGGCGCCTTGATGCAGACTCTCTTTTGAAACATCCGCGGCTTCGGCCAAGATGGCCAGCGTCGCCAACTAATCGAGTACATGCGAGATGAACACATCGACATTGTAGCCATCCAGGAAACCGTGCGTGTGGATTTTTCTCTTCCTGAGCTTGACTGCCTTAGCTCCCACCTGTTTGCTTGGCATTGGCTCCCTTCTAGTGGGAGCACGGGCCATTCGGGTGGCATCCTTTTAGGTGTGAAGGATGCCACCTTTGAGGTGGGAAGCATGGATAGGGGAGAGTTCTTTGTCAGTTTGGAGGTCTTTGAGCGTGCACTCGACTTTAAATGGGAGATTGTGATTGTCTACGGCCCTGCGGACCACCGACGCTCGCCGGCCTTCCTCGTTGAGCTTCAGAGGAAGGTCGCGGCCACCCAACTTCCGGTGGTGGTCGGTGGGGATTTTAACCTCATTAGATCTCCCGCAGACAAGAACAATGACCTAGTCAACCTCCCCGCATGCAGATGTTCAATGACTGCATCGCGGACCTCAGCCTCCGCGAGTTAGATAGGATTGGTGCCAGATTTACTTGGACCAATCGCCAGGCTGACTCGACCCGGTCCATCCTGGACCGCGTCCTCGTGTCCCCGAAGTGGGAGCTCCGATGCCCCCTCGCCTCCCCCGCATTGGCTCCGACCACGTCCCCATCCTCCTCTCCTCTGCGGATGACCGGCCACCCATTCCTCCCCGGTTCCGCTTTGAGCTATTCTGGCTCAATTAGCGGGGATTTGTGGAGGCGGTCAGCACGCGTTGGGCTATGGCCCGGGTGTCGCCTCACCGCTCGCTCTCCGTGGTAGACTCCTGGCAGTTCTGCGCGAAGCTCGCTCGCCAGTTTATGAAGGGGTGGGGCGCCAACTTGGGCCGTGACCTTCGTGAGTGCAAAAAGGCTCTCTTGGCGTCTATTCAGGCCCTCGACGCCCGAGTGGACACTTCCGGGATCTCCCCCGACGAATGGATGCTCCGATATGAGCTTGACGACCAGCTCTCGGTCATCTATACCGATGAGGAGGCTTTCTGGCGCCAGCACGGCACCCAGCGGTGGGTGCTATGAGGCGATGCGAACACCGCCTATTTCCAGGCAATTGCCAATGGGAGGAGACGCCGCAACACCATCCCTCTCCTCTGGGACGGCAACACCCTCCTACAGCGGCCATCGGATATGCGCACTCACGTCGATGGCTACTATAAAGCCCTCTTCTCCCCCTCCCCTCAGGGTGGGGCATCTCTGGCTCCTGACACTTGGACGGGTCGCCTATGTGTCTCGGCCGAGGATAATGCCGCCCTCATGGCCCCGTTCTCCGAGGAGGAAGTCCTCTTGGCTATTAAGGACATGAACCCGTCTTCGGCTCCGGGCCCGGATGGCCTCCCGGTGAAGTTCTTGTTGGAAATATGCCCTAGAGGCAATAATAAATTGGTTATTATTATATTTCCTTGTTCATGATAATCGTTTATTATCCATGCTATAATTGTATTGATTGGAAACTCAAATACATGTGTGGGTACATAGACAACACTGTGTCCCTAGTAAGCCTCTAGTTGACTAGCTCGTTGATCAAAGATGGTTAAGGTTTCCTAGCCATTGACATGAGATGTCATTTGATAACGGGATCACATCATTAGGAGAATGATGTGATGGACAAGACCCAAACTGTAAACGTAGCATTTGATCGTGTCAGTTTATTGCTATTGTTTTCTGCATGTCAAGTATCTGTTCCTTTGACCATGAGATCATGCAACTCACTGACACCGGAGGAATACCTTGTGTGTATCAAACGTCGCAACGTAACTGGGTGACTATAAAGGTGCTCTACAGGTATCTCCGAGGGTGTCTGTTGGGTTGGCATGGATCAAGACTGGGATTTGTTACTCCGTATGACGGAGAGGTATCTCAGGGCCCACTCGGTAATACAACATCACAATGAGCCTTGCAAGCAATGTGACTAAAGTGTTAGCCACGAGATCTTGTATTACGGAACGAGTAAAGAGACTTGCCGGTAACGAGATTGAACTAGGTATAGTGATACCGACGATCGAATCTCGGGCATGTAACATACCGAAGAACAAAGGGAACAGCATACGGGATTAACTGAATCCTTGACATAGAGGTTCGACCGATAAAGATCTTCGTAGAATATGTAGGAGCCAATATGGGCATCCAGGTCCCGCTATTGGTTATTGGCCGTAGAGGTGTCTCGGTCATGTCTACATAGTTCTCGAACCCGCAGGGTCTACACACTTAACGTTTGGTGACGATTAGTATAATTGAGTTATTATGTTGGTGACCGAAAGTTGTTCGGAGTCCCGGATAAGATCCCGGACATGACGAGGATCTCCGGAATAGTCCGGAGGTAAAGATTGATATATGTGATAATAGTGTTTTGATCTCTGGAAGGGTTCCGGAGTTCACCGGAAGGGGTTCCGGATGTTTACCGAAGTGTTCGGGTGCAGCAACACTTTATATGAGCCAAAGGGATAAAGCCCACAAGGTATTGGAAAGTGCAAAAGTAGTTTTGCTGCCGCGTGAGCGGTACTACCGCTTGGTGAAGCGGTACTACCGCCGGAGCGGTACTACCGCTTGTGTGAAGCGGTACTACCGCTTGTGTGCGGCTGTGCACGATTCGGCAGGGTCCGAATTGGACTCTTTTCCTGCGGGCCAAACCGACCTTGTGCGGGCAAAACCGACCCGGAGGAGGCTTTTACTCCAAGTTTAGACCCCAAGGCTCAACATATAAATAGAGGGGCAGGGCTAGCACACGGGACACATCAGGATTTCCCAAGCCGTGTGCCGGCAACCCTAGCCCTCTAGTTCCTCCGTCATAATCTCCGTAGTGCTTGGCGAAGCCCTGCAGAGATTGTTCCTCACCACCATCACCACGCCGTCGTGCTGCTGGAACTCAACCACTACTTCATCATCACTCGCTGGATCGAGGAGGTGAAGGCGTCATCAAGCCGTACGTGTGTTGAACGCGGAGGTGCCGTCCGTTCGGCACTAGATCGGAAGGATCGTGATTGGATCGCGGGACGCTCGGCGATTTGGATCGCGAAGACGTTCGACTACATCAACCGCGTTTATTAACGCTTCCGCTTAGCGATCTACAAGGGTATGTAGATTCACTCTCCCTCTCGTAGATGCTCATCACCATGGATAGATCTTGCGTGTGCGTAGGAAAATTTTTGTTTCCCATGCAACGTTCCCCAACAGTGGTATCAGAGCTAGGTCTATGCGTAGATGAGATCTCGAGTAGAACACAAACGAGTTGTGGGCGTGGGTGTATACATATTGCTTGCCGTTACTAGTTGATACTTGATTCCGCGGTATTGTGAGATGAAGCGGCCCGGACCGACATTACGCGTACGCTTACGCGAGACTGGTTTCACCGCTGCGTGCACTTGTTGCATAAAGGTGACTGGCGGGTGTCTGTCTCTCTCACTTTAGTTGAATCGGTTCAATGAAGAGGGTTCTTTTAGAAGATCAAAAAGCAATCACTACACCACGTTGTGGTTTTGCGTAGGTAAGAACGGTTCTTGCAAACCCGTAGCAGCCACGTAAAATTTGCAACAACAATTAGAGGACGTCTAACTTGTTTTTGCAGGGTATGTTGTGATGTGATATGGCCAATTACATGATGAGATATATGTGATGTATGAGATGATCATGTATTGTATAGAATATCACGACTTGCATGTCGATGAGTACGGCAACTGGCAGGAGCCATAGAGTTGTCTTTAATTATTGTATGACCTGCGTGTCAATCATTAAGCGCTATGTAATGCTTTACTTTATCGCTAAACGTTAGCTATAGTCGTGGAAGCAACAGTCAGCGCGACAACCTTATGGCGACACGTTGATGGAGATCAAGATGATGGAGATCATGGTGTCATGCCGGTGACGATGGAGATCATGCCGGTGCTTTGGAGATGGAGATCAAAAGCACAAGTTCATGGCCATATCATGTCACTTATGATTTGCATGTGATGTTAATCCTTTTATGCATCTTATTTTGCTTAGGACGACGGTAGCATTATAAGGTGATCCCTCACTTAAATTTCAAGATAAAATTGTGTTCTCCCCAAGTGTGCACCGTTGCGAAAGTTCGTCGTTTCGAGACACGCCGTGATGATCGGGTGTGACAGACTCTACGTTCGCATACAACGGGTGTAAGCCATGTTACACGTGCGGAACACTCGGGTTAAACTTGACGAGCCTAGCATGTACAGACATGGCCTCGGAACACAAGAGACCGAAAGGTCGAACATGAGTCATATAGTAGATATGATCAACATGAAGATGTTCACCATTGAAACCACCTCAACTCACGTGATGATCGGACTTGAGTTGGTGGATTTGGATCATGTTACACTCGAATGATCGGAGGGATGTCAATTTGAGTGGGAGTTTTTTAAAATATGATTAACTAAACTCATTATCTAAGAACAATAGTCTAAGTTGTCTTTGCTATATTTATGTTGTAGATCATGGCTCGCGCAGTAGCACCCCTGAATTTTAATGCGTTCCTAGAGAAAGCTAAGTTGAAAGATGATGGAAGTAACTTTGTGGACTGGGCCCATAATCTAAGGATTATCCTTACGGCTTCCCAGAAGGCTTATGTCCTTGATGCACCGCTTGGTGATCCACCCGCTCCAGTTGAGTCTCTAGACGTTGTGAACGCCTGGCAGGCTCGTTCTGATGATTACTCAATAGTTCAATGTGCAATGTTGTATGGCTTAGAACCGGGACTTCAAAGACGTTTTGAACGTCATGGAGCATATGAGATGTTCCAGGAATTGAAGTTTATCTTTCAGAAGAATGCCCGGATCGAGAGATATGAGATCTCCGATAAGTTCTATGCTTGCAAGATGGAGGAGAACGGGTCTATCAGTGATCACGTGCTCAGAATGTCTGGGTACTCCACCCGTCTGGCTGAGTTAGGGATGCCCCTTCCGCCAGAGGCTATCACTGACAGAGTTCTTCAATCATTGCCACCTAGCTACAAGAGCTTCGTGTTGAACTATAACATGCACGGGATGAACAAGTCAGTCGCCGAGCTGTTTGCGATGCTGAAAGCCGCTGAGTCTGAAATTCAGAAGGAGCATCAAGTGTTGATGGTCAATAAAACCACTAGTTTCAAGAAAAATGGCAAGGGTAAGAAGGGTAACTCCAAGCAGAGTGGCAAAGCAGTTGCTCCTCTCGTGAAGAAACCCAAGGCTGGACCCAAACCAGAAACTGTGTGTTTTCATTGCAAGGGAACTGGACACTGGAAGCGGAATTGCCCCAAGTATTTGGCTGACAAGAAGGCGGCCAACAAACAAGGTATATATGATATACATGTTATTGATGTGTACCTTACCAACTCTCGTTGTAGTGCTTGGGTATTTGATACCGGTGCGGTTGCTCATATTTGCAACTCAAAACAGGAACTGCGGAATAGACGGAGGCTGGCAAAGGACGAAGTGACGATGCGCGTGGGAAATGGTTCCAAGGTTGATGTGATCGCCGTCGGCACGCTCGCTCTTCGATTACCGTCGGGATTAGTGATGAACCTAAATAAGTGTTATTTGGTGCCTGCGTTAAGCATGAACATTATATCTGGATCTTGTTTATTGCGAGACGGTTACTCATTTAAATCAGAGAATAATGGTTGTTCTATTTATATGAGTAATATCTTTTATGGTCATGCACCCGATGTGAAGGGTTTATTCTTATTGAATCTCGATAGTAATGATACACATGTTCATAACATTGATGCCAAAAGATGTAGAATTGATAATGATAATACCACTTTCTTGTGGCACTGCCGTTTAGGTCATATTGGCGTAAAACGCATGAGGAAGCTCCATGCTGATGGACTTTTGGAGTCACTTGATTTTGAATCACTTGACACATGTGAGCCATGCCTCATGGGCAAGATGACTAAAACTCCGTTCTCTGGAACAATGGAACGGGCAAGTGACTTATTGGAAATCATACATACTGATGTGTGCGGTCCGATGAGCATTGAGGCGCGCGGTGGTTATCGTTACTTTCTCACCTTCACTGATGACTTAAGTAGATATGGGTATATTTACTTAATGAAACACAAGTCTGAAACATTTGAAAAGTTCAAACAATTTCAGAGTGAAGTTGAGAATCATCGTAACAAGAAGATTAAATTCCTACGATCTGATCGAGGAGGAGAATATCTGAGTTATGAGTTTGGCAGTCACTTAAGACAGTGTGGAATTGTTTCACAATTGACACCGCCTGGAACACCACAGCGTAATGGTGTGTCCGAACGTCGTAATCGAACCTTATTGGATATGGTGCGATCTATGATGTCTCTTGCCGATTTGCCACTATCGTTTTGGGGTTATGCATTAGAGACAGCTGCATTCACTTTAAATAGGGCACCATAGAAATCCGTTGAGACGACGCCATATGAACTTTGGTTTGGCAAGAAGCCAAAGCTGTCGTTTCTTAAAGTTTGGGGATGTGATGCTTATGTCAAAAAGCTTCAGCCTGAAAAGCTGGAACCCAAAGCGGAGAAATGCGTCTTCATAGGATACCCAAAAGAGACAGTTGGGTATACCTTCTACCTCAGATCCGAAGGCAAAGTGTTTGTCGCTAAAAACGGAACATTTCTTAAGAAAGAGTTTCTCTCGAAAGAATTGAGTGGGAGGAAGATAGAACTTGATGAGGTTGTTGAACCTTTACTTCAACCTGAGAGTAGCGCAGCGCAGAAAGTTGTTTCTGTGGAGCCTACATTAGCTGAAGAGGAAGTTAATGATGATGATCATGAAGCTTTGGATCAAGTTGCTATCGAACCTCGTAGGTCGACAAGGACGCGTACTGCTCCTGAGTGGTACGGCAACCCTGTCTTAGAAGTCATGTTGTTAGACAACGATGAACCTACGAGCTATGGAGAAGCGATGATGAGCCCGGATTCCGAGAAGTGGTTAGAGGCCATGAAATCCGAGATGGGATCCATGTATGAAAACAAAGTATGGACTTTGGAAGTATTACCTGAAGGGCGTAAGGCCATTCAGAACAAATGGATCTTTAAGAGGAAGACGGACGCGGACGGTAATGTCACCGTCTATAAAGCTCGACTTGTGGCAAAGGGTTTTTCACAAGTTCAAGGAGTTGACTACGATGAGACCTTCTCACCCGTAGCGATGCTTAAGTCCGTCAGAATCATGTTAGCAATAGCTGCCTTTTTCGATTATGAAATTTGGCAGATGGATGTCAAAACAGCGTTCCTTAACGGTTACCTTAAGGAAGAGTTGTATATGATGCAACCAGAAGGTTTTGTCGATCCAGAGAATGCTGACAAAGTTTGCAAACTCCAGCGATCCATTTATGGACTGGTGCAAGCATCTCGGAGTTGGAATCTTCGTTTTGATGAGGTGATCAAAGCGTTCGAGTTTATACAAGTTTACGGAGAAGCTTGTATTTACAAGAAAGTGAGTGGGAGCTCTATAGCGTTTCTAATATTATATGTGGATGACATATTGCTGATTGGAAACAATATAGAAATGCTGGAAAGCGTAAAGGAATATTTGAACAAGAGTTTTTCAATGAAGGACCTAGGAGAAGCTGCTTTCATATTAGGCATCAAGATCTATAGAGATAGATCAAGACGCTTAATAGGACTTTCACAAAGCACATACCTTGATAAGATTTTGAAGAAGTTCAAAATGGATCAGTCCAAGAAGGGGTTCTTGCCTGTTTTGCAAGGTGTGAAGTTGAGTAAGACTCAATGCCCAGTGACTGCAGAAGATAGAGAAAAGATGAGTGTCATCCCCTATGCTTCGGCCATAGGCTCTATCATGTATGCAATGCTGTGCACAAGACCCGATGTCAGCCTTGCCATAAGTATGGTCGGAAGGTTTCAAAGTGATCCAGGAATGGAACACTGGACGGCGGTCAAGAATATCCTGAAGTACCTGAAAAGGACTAAGGACATGTTTCTCGTTTATGGAGGTGATCAAGAGCTCGTCGTAAAGGGTTACGTCGATGCAAGCTTTGACACTGATCCGGATGACTCTAAGTCGCAAACCGGATATGTATTTATTCTTAATGGGGGTGCGGTTAGCTGGTGCAGTTCCAAGCAAAGCGTGGTAGCTGATTCTACATGCGAAGCGGAGTACATCGCAGCCTCGGAGGCGGCGAAGGAAGGTGTCTGGATGAAGGAGTTCATGACAGATCTTGGAGTAGTGCCAAGTGCACTTGACCCAATGACTCTGTTTTGTGATAATACTGGTGCCATTGCTCTAGCCAAGGAACCAAGATTTCACAAGAGGACCAGACACATAAAGCGACGTTTCAACTCCATCCGCGATTACATCAAGGAGGACGACATAAATATTTGCAAAGTACACACGGATCTAAATGTTGCAGATCCGTTGACTAGACCTCTTCCAAGGGCTAAACATGAACAACACCAGAACTGCATGGGTGTTCGATTCATTACAATGTAAATCACATAGTGATGTGAACTAGATTATTGACTCTAGTGCAAGTGGGAGACTGTTGGAAATATGCCCTAGAGGCAATAATAAATTGGTTATTATTATATTTCCTTGTTCATGATAATCGTTTATTATCCATGCTATAATTGTATTGATTGGAAACTCAAATACATGTGTGGGTACATAGACAACACTGTGTCCCTAGTAAGCCTCTAGTTGACTAGCTCGTTGATCAAAGATGGTTAAGGTTTCCTAGCCATTGACATGAGATGTCATTTGATAACGGGATCACATCATTAGGAGAATGATGTGATGGACAAGACCCAAACTGTAAACGTAGCATTTGATCGTGTCAGTTTATTGCTATTGTTTTCTGCATGTCAAGTATCTGTTCCTTTGACCATGAGATCATGCAACTCACTGACACCGGAGGAATACCTTGTGTGTATCAAACGTCGCAACGTAACTGGGTGACTATAAAGGTGCTCTACAGGTATCTCCGAGGGTGTCTGTTGGGTTGGCATGGATCAAGACTGGGATTTGTTACTCCGTATGATGGAGAGGTATCTCAGGGCCCACTCGGTAATACAACATCACAATGAGCCTTGCAAGCAATGTGACTAAAGTGTTAGCCACGAGATCTTGTATTACGGAACGAGTAAAGAGACTTGCCGGTAACGAGATTGAACTAGGTATAGTGATACCGACGATCGAATCTCGGGCATGTAACATACCGAAGAACAAAGGGAACAGCATACGGGATTAACTGAATCCTTGACATAGAGGTTCGACCGATAAAGATCTTCGTAGAATATGTAGGAGCCAATATGGGCATCCAGGTCCCGCTATTGGTTATTGGCCGTAGAGGTGTCTCGGTCATGTCTACATAGTTCTCGAACCCGCAGGGTCTACACACTTAACGTTTGGTGACGATTAGTATAATTGAGTTATTATGTTGGTGACCGAAAGTTGTTCGGAGTCCCGGATAAGATCCCGGACATGACGAGGATCTCCGGAATAGTCCGGAGGTAAAGATTGATATATGTGATAATAGTGTTTTGTTCTCTGGAAGGGTTCCGGAGTTCACCGGAAGGGGTTCCGGATGTTTACCGAAGTGTTCGGGTGCAGCAACACTTTATATGAGCCAAAGGGATAAAGCCCACAAGGTATTGGAAAGTGCAAAAGTAGTTTTGCTGCCGCGTGAGCGGTACTACCGCTTGGTGAAGCGGTACTACCGCCGGAGCGGTACTACCGCTTGTGTGAAGCGGTACTACCGCTTGTGTGCGGCTGTGCACGATTCGGCAGGGTCCGAATTGGACTCTTTTCCTGCGGGCCAAACCGACCTTGTGCGGGCAAAACCGACCCGGAGGAGGCTTTTACTCCAAGTTTAGACCCCAAGGCTCAACATATAAATAGAGGGGCAGGGCTAGCACACGGGACACATCAGGATTTCCCAAGCCGTGTGCCGGCAACCCTAGCCCTCTAGTTCCTCCGTCATAATCTCCGTAGTGCTTGGCGAAGCCCTGCAGAGATTGTTCCTCACCACCATCACCACGCCGTCGTGCTGCTGGAACTCAACCACTACTTCATCATCACTCGCTGGATCGAGGAGGTGAAGGCGTCATCAAGCCGTACGTGTGTTGAACGCGGAGGTGCCGTCCGTTCGGCACTAGATCGGAAGGATCGTGATTGGATCGCGGGACGCTCGGCGATTTGGATCGCGAAGACGTTCGACTACATCAACCGCGTTTATTAACGCTTCCGCTTAGCGATCTACAAGGGTATGTAGATTCACTCTCCCTCTCGTAGATGCTCATCACCATGGATAGATCTTGCGTGTGCGTAGGAAAATTTTTGTTTCCCATGCAACGTTCCCCAACAGTTCTTCCAAACCTTCTGGCATGCCATCAAAGCGGAGATCATGGCCCTATTTGACGAGTTCTATGTAGGGTCCATGGACCTTGGCCGCCTGACCTACGGGATCATTACGCTCATCCCCAAGTTTCCTGGCGCATCGGACATCCGCCAGTTCCGTCCAATCACGGTTCTAAACGTGATTTTTCGGATTTTGGCGAAGGGGTACGCCAATAGGGTGACCCAGCTCGCGGACACTATAACTCACCCCAACCAATCGGCCTTCATCCAAGGCCGGTTCATTCTCGATGGGGTGTTGGTCTTCCACGAGGTGCTGCACGAAGTCCGCTCCAAGCACCAGCGGGTGGTCTTCCTGAAGTTGGACTTCCACAAAGCCTACGACACTGTCCATTGGCCCTTCCTCCCGGAAGTTCTTCTGCGCAAGGGCTTCGACGACCGTTGGGTCACCAAAGTCATGCAGCTGGTCTCATGCGGCCGGACCGCGGTGAACATCAACGGCGAGAATGGACCCTACTTCCCCACACTTTGTGGGGTCCGTCAGGGTGATCCCTTCTCGCCTTTTTTTGTTCAACATCGTGGTCGATGCCCTTGCTGCCATCCTCGACAAGGCCAAAGCGGCAGGCCATATTCGCGGCATGGTGCCTCATCTGGTGGGAGGGGGAGGGGTCTCCCTTCTCCAGTATTCTGATGACACCATGATAATGATCGAGGGCTCCGCATCTAATATTGCCAACCTGAAATTCCTCCTCCTATGCTTCCAGCAGATGTCTGGCCTCACGATCAACTTCGATAAGAGTGAAGTGATGATTCTCGGTTACTCCCCTGCGGAGTGCCAAGACATGGCAGACCGGCTAAATTGTAGGCTGGGTTCCTTCCCCACGACGTACTTGGGGATCCCCATTAGTGACTCTAGACTGACTGTAGCGGACTTTCGTCCTGCGGTGTCCAGGATGCAGCACCGGGTAGAACCTTGGAGGGGCAGATGGCTGTCCAAGGCGGCTCGGACGATCCTCATCAACTCCTCGCAGTCAAGCCTACTCATGTTCCTCATGAGCTTTTATAGCCTCCATGAGACCCTGCACCAGGAGATCGCCAAGTACCAGGCCCGGTTCTTCTGGGCTGGGGAGGGAGATAAACAAAAATACCACATGGTCAGCTGGCCAGACATCTGTAAACCACGGGACCAAGGTGGCCTCGGGATCATGTCCTCCAGGCGCATGAACATCGCCTTACTGATGCGCTGGCTCTGGAGGATCGCCAATGGTGAGGGCGGTCTCTGGCTAGACATCGTCAGGAACAAATACCTTCGCGGCCAGCCCCTTGGCTTCTGCCAGCGTACCGGCGGCTCCCAGTTCTGGCAGGCCGTTATCCAGCTCATGCCGATCCTCCGGATTGGTACATCCATCTCGGTTGGGTCTGGCTCCTCGACGTTGTTCTGGTTCGACCGGTGGGTAGGGGACCGCCCCCTCGCCGCTCGTTTCCCGGACCTATTTTCCATCGCGGTTGACCCTCGGATCTCCGTCGAGGTAGTCCTTATTGACTTAGGGCGCCTCGCGTTCCGCCGGCCCTTCGGCCCCCCTGAGGTGGCTGCCTGGGACGACCTTCTCCAGTGCATTGCCCTTCAGCCCATGGACGTTGACCACACGCACGACTCCGTCTCCTGGCGCCTAGAGACGTCTGGCCACTTCTCGACCAAGTCCCTGTACCAGGCCATTGCACCCTCCACTGCCCCCGAGCCGTTTAGCCTAATTTGGGACATCCGCCTACCTTTGAAAATCAGGATATTCTTGTGGCAGTGGATACGTGGGCGGCTTCCCTCTGGCGTGGAGGTTCTAAAGCACAACGGCCCAGGAGATGGGACCTGCCCGCTTTGCGGCACGACGGAGGATGCTAACCACATCTTCTTCTCCTGCGTTGCCGCTCAGTTCCTTTGGACCTGCTTCCGCGAAGTGGTTGGGGGCCGTTGGTGTAAGACCAACTTCCCGGACTTGTGGGCGGAACTCCAAGCCTCCGCACCCCACCACCGCCACATTAGGTGGCTGTGCATCGGGGTCCTTGCTTGGACGCTCTGGACTATCCGCAATAAGCTTGTCATCCAGCGTGTTCCTCTTCGACGTGCCACTGACGTGATTTTCAAAATGTGTGGTTACTTGCAGCTTTGGCGGCCGCTTAGCCGCCCCCAGGATCGGAACACCATCGACACTCTCCTCGCCGACCTTTGAGCGATGGCCTTCCGCGTGGCCCCTCCGCTTCCGCCACCACCCCCGGAGCCAGACTAGGCACGCAGCAGCCTCGGACCGTCTCTCCGGCCCCTACCGGATGTCCCTTGTTTTATTTTCAGGGCTTGTTGAGCTGTGCCCTCAGCTGTACCCTTGCTACCTTGTGTGTGTGTGTGTGTTCGTCTTCGACTTCTTTGCGTGCGTGTGGTGTGAACTTGTGTTTGGATGTCTGTGGCTTGGACGGTTTGTTTTATATATAAAGCGAGGCGAAAGCCTTTTTCGGTAGACGAGCTGCCGACAAGCTGCATACCCTACACACAGGCAGCGTCATCGTACGAGGTAATAATCTCTCATTAATTTATTCAATGACATAATTAATTTGTGCGAACAACATATTATAGGCTTGCATGCAATGGTGCATGCCGGCGTAATTGCTTGGTTTAGGTTAAGGGGAACCTAGGGCAAATTTTGGTACGAAGTAATGGTGCATGCAATTTCTTTTTGTTTTGTAGAGTATGGAGGAGCATGGAGAAATATGTTGCTCAGTAGAGAAGTGGTGCTATCTTGTCAGCCGACTTACAGAGCGACAACGGTTCAAGCTTTACGTTACCGGCTTACAGTGTATGCTGCAAATTCATCCGATCAAGATGCGTAAGAATTTGCTCAAGTACATGATCAAAACATATGATGATGTGACGGGCAGATTCGTTTTGAAACCAAAGGTTGATGAAATTTCTGTTCGTGGTGACGACAAATATAGCATATTGGGTTACAACATGATGGTGTTGATGTTCTTGCTACACTAGCAAAAACAGGAAAAGAGCTAGAGAAACGACACCAACCAATTTTGTCAGTAGAAAAAGCTAATCAAATAGTGATTGATGAATTGATTAATGATATCATGGAAAGTCAAGCCATGGACGACGACTTCGTCTGAAAGGCAGTACTTGTGCTTCTTGGTACAGTTATTGCCCCATACTATACCAAGTTTGCCCCCAAGAGATTCTGCACATTAGTGGCAGATGTTGAGCGTATAAGAAGGTATAATTGGAACGCATTCACACTGTGATTTTGCATGGACAGCATTAGACAGGTGAAAACACAAGTTGATAAATTTGAATGGACAAAGGGAAACCTGGTGCTTCTACAGGTACAACGCAATATTTAAGTCTATAGTTTTGCACTTCGATATATTCTGCAGCTCATTTCAATTTTTGTACGCAGTACATTTACTGGGAGAAGGTGCATCCAATATCAGGTCCGACATTTGATCCATTGACGCGTCTGACCCCACTGATGAAAAACTAGACAGAATCAGAAGCTCAAAAGAGAGACGAGTACGACCATCTAAATGGCCATGGTCATGGCACGGTAACCCATTAACTGTTGTCGGTATTACCTTCATATGTCAATCAATTAATGTTTCACTTACAATATTAAATTGTTTTTCTTACTATACCCGCAGATCGATGATTTCATTACAGAAGAATATAGATTCCATAAATTATCAAAACAAGGGGGCTCCCCATGAGGAGAAATCAAAGTCGATGAAATCTCAAGCTGCAAGTACAAATAAAAAGGCACGTAAGTCAAAGGCTCCACCTAGCATGGACCATCTGATGGCCCGTATGATGGACATCATTAAGCATCATCAGAAAGAGGTGCTTGATATTCCAGACAGATGTGCAGAGGTAATGAACGCGTTGTCCTGTAATTTATTTGTATCATCTATTTGCACATGTCATGATTGTATTACTTTTCTCCTTGCAGAAAGTCATCAAAATGTTGAACAAGGTGTCATTTACAAACCTGTTAACGCAGAAGAGTCTGACAGGGATGTAGATGTGGAAGAAACTAAATACAGGAACCAGGGCAGTTTTCAGGAAAAAGAATTTCAAGAACGTGACGATAGTGATTCCGAAAACAACAAACACGATGTAAGTAAGGAGGAAGATATTCAAGAATCATACACGGGTGTGAAGGCTAAGGAGAAGCCTGTTGATGATGCAGAATTTTGCACACCTCCATAGAAGAAAGCCTTCAAGGATAACGAGGATGATCCTCAAGGATTTGACAAGCCTTGCAAGATAGGTCATTCTATTGCACACCTACTTAGACCGATCGGTTCAAGGGTGATATATCGGATCCTGTCCTTATTCCAGAACTTCCAGATACCCCATCATCATCCTCTGTACCAACAGACGATTTTCCAACTTTGAACCGAATGCCGCAAAGTGGAAAGGGACAAGGCAAAAATGTTCTATCCGGCGAATCTAGCTCCGCAGTTTCTTCAGCACATTCAGAGGAAAGTTTCCATAGTTTGAACACAATGTGCCAGAAAGCTAAAGAGGGAGGCAGTAAGGTGGATGAGAAGAAGGAAGAGGATGATGGGAAGCACAAGTCTTCAAAATATTTTCAATCACCTTACATTGACAACAACCGCAACAAACATGTAAATCGTGGTGCCTTAGAAAAAAATGGTAAGTTGCACTAAATATTATTGTAAATGTAGTAATTTTTGATATGCTGCATTTACTAACCTCATTGAGATATATTTTTTGCAGGTCTGTTCGGTGTAACAGACGTTTTGCACGATACAGATGCCTTGACGGTAGAACACATAGAAGCGGCCATTATTTTTGTTCAAAAACTATCATCCAGCGAGAAACATAAAAAAGATATTGTATTCAAGGATGAGCGGGAGGAGCATTGTAGTGCGCGCAGGCTTACACAGATCATTAACCATGAGTGGTTTATCTAGCGATGTGAGTCTAATTACTACCTTTGTACTAAACTTGTGTAGTACTGGAGTACAAGTATGACGATTAAAGTCCTAATGCTTTTTACAGGTCATCAATGCTTACGCGTCACACCTTCGGACCTGTCTTGGTGTTGATCGTCAACTATGGATGACATGGAGGACAGAATGGCTACTAGAACAAGCTGAAGTAGTTATTAAACCTAAGAAGACGAAAAAAAACAACGACTTTGAAATAACGAAATCGGCAAGCCTTGTCAGAGCCATGGAAGAATATTTCGTACGGGATAAGGTAAAAACGGTTGCTACTACGCAATGCATAAATGATACCTGTTAATAATCTATGTTTACTTGAAGATACATTTATGGTTTTGTAGGCATATTTTCCTGTCAACATGCATGGATGGCATTGGATAACCGTTGTCATGCACAACACGAAGAAGGAATTTCAGGCTCTTGATTCAATGGGTCCACTTAGCAGAAGTAGCAAGAAAAGAATTAACACACTGGTAAGCTTCTTTTTCATTTACTCCCTCCATACATTGGTATGAGAGATTGAAAAATTAGGCTCTGTAATAATGGATGGAGGAAATACCTGTTGCCATATTGTTATTTTCTAACGTTATGAATTAAACGCTATACGCGATATATTTTTCTTTTTTCAGAGAGCACAAATTGCAGCAGATGTACGAGAGGCTAACAATTCTGCAGTAATGCATTTTCCGGATGTGTCCTAATGGCATATAGTAGAGTACCCTATGCCAAGGCAGAGTGATGGGTGAGTATATATGGTGCAAAATAATATCATCACTACTTGTACATTGCCCTATTATTTGACCTCTGGCGTATGTACCAGGCACTCGTATGGAATATTCGTACTGCGATGCATGCAACACTGGAACGGAGATAAATGGACACGTGAAATTTCCCAGGTCGGTATAATTTTTTTTATAAAATTGTGACAATGGTACCATGTCATAACACCTTTCATATTTATTTTATTGTAGGATGAGATTAACGAATCCAGGGAATGTATGCTTGCTTAAATACTTTTTTCAGCTAGAAACACGCTTGAGAATGTGAAGAACAAAATTCTAAACATCATGCAGAAGCCATATGTTTTACAGTTGGGCAGGATTGGGTTTTAGTCCCGAAGAAGGTTTCTCTACCGTGTTCAACACTTGTTTCCATTTTTCCTTGTAATGACATTATAGTACTTTGAAATTATTTTTTGTGTGGTTTACCATCTTCATAATGAAATAACGTTTTGTGACATGAATGCACCCGATGTGCATAAAAAACACAGCTCTTTTAAGTACACTTTGTTTTTTTCAATATTTGACTCTATTTTTCACTGATTTCGAATTTAAGTAATGACAAAAGACAGGAAATAAAGGAAAGAAGACTGTAAAATAAAAAATATATAAAGAAAAAATTAAAAAAATGTCTGCCCGGGTCAGAAGGACGCGCGTGGCGTAATCGGCCCATCCCGAATCAAGCCCACACGGGTGACAAGGGAGAGGCCTTTCCGCCTGCACGACGGCCAAGAGACCCAGGCCCCACAGGGCATGACAGCGATAAGCAGGGCATGTTTTTCAGAGGAGTTCGATGGGTACGCCGTGCCTGGCTATTTAAGCCGGTCGTCGCGCCCCTCGCTCGGCGAGGTGGGACTAAACTCCCATCCCCCTGCGGCCGAGCTGAGGCGCGTCTCCCGTCGGGCGCGGGCATGCTTGGGCCGGCCCAATAGCCGCCCGAGCCGGGACGATGCTGTCGGCGTGTTGGGCCAAGGCCGCAGGCGGTTTTTTTTTTTTTGGAATTCTTTTCTTTTTTGACAAAGTTTAACTCAAAATGCACTGATTTTGAATTTTGCTCCTACTTTTTAATCTGCTTGGCAACAGTTTATGAAATTTTCCCAGATTGAATAGAATGGTAGTGCACATTTTTTAGAAGTTTTTGGATTTTTCTGGAAACTTTTTTTTTTACAAAGTTTGATTCAAATCTCCGTGCGCCACAAGGAAGTCTCCGACTGAAATAGCGAAGAAGCATAAGTCACTCGACAATATACACTCGGAGATGCCTTTCACTCGACGGTTATCTTTCACTCGGAAGAGTCTGAAGACAGTCGACCGCAGGAGTCCAGAAGTCACCCCAGGGAGGCTAACGGGCAAGCATTCATCAAGATCATTAACAGCATTTATGGTGTACGTTACCAGTAACGTACACCTCTTTATGACCACGATTAAACCCCTTAATGCCGGACGTTATGAGGGGCAGCACACTCTATATAAGCCACCCCTCCCCGCTGGTAGAAGGGTTCGCAACCTTTTGTAACACAACACACATATTTCACTCGACAGAGTAGAGAGCTCTCCGGAGCACTGAGACGTAGGGCTGTTACCTCCACGAGAGGGGCCTGAACTCATACATCTGTGTGTACAACCTCGCCGTAGCTAGGACTCTGCCCTCTCCATTCGTACCCCTACCTTCTACTGTCAGGCTTGTTCCCACGACAGTTGGCGCCCACCGTGGGGCAGGCGTCTAAGCGACTTCCGGCGAGTTTGCATTTTTTCTCCTTCGTCATGTCTTCCGGTGGTGATTTGTTCCTGGGCCGCGAGATCCGTCTCGGAGGGCTCACCTTCATCGCCGACGATTCGGCATGGCTCCAGGAAGCGCCTTTGGATGTGGAGGCGCTCCCGATTCGCGGGGCAACGCACTTCTGTGCAAGCTCCTGCGGCATTCTTCTCCTTCAGTCGTCGACTCCGTGTCTGTCGGCCCTCCCTGCTGTTCATCGTCGCAAGCGATCCGGTCGCTCGCGGCTACAGCGTTGGGTGCGGCACGCGGCGGCACGCCAGTTTCCGTCCCCGCAGATTGCGGCCATCGAGCCCGCCGAGTCACTTCACGGCGTGTTGGACTCGGCGTCGGATCAGTCCGACATCCCTTCCGAGTGCGAGAGCTGCGACCCTGCGGCGGAAGTTTTCATGGCTGGCTCTCGTCAGAGTCCGCCGCCCGGCTTCAACCACTCCAGGCGTGAGATTGGTGGAACGTCGAATGATCAGCAGCGCCGGGATGAGGATGTTCTCCATACTCCCATCGTCGGTACGACCGCTGAGGCCCAGGCCATGGAGGCTACACGCCTTCGGCTCATAGAGATGCAGGAGGCACTCGACGAGCGTGCTGGGCAACGTCCACCGTGTCCCAATCGACAGCAGCGACAGTTGTTTCCGAGTAGATCTCGAAATAACGTCGAGGTATTTCGTACTCCAGTTTTAAATGTTGCAGCAGCTGCTAGAATTGCAGAGTCTATTCAACCGTCACGATCAGAGGCTGGTAGAGGTCTGCAGCAGATCAAGACATTGCTTGAGGCGGCGCAGCACCAGAACGCAGCTGTTTCTCAGTCGCAGAACAGGTTACATGGCAATTCTACCAGGGCAGAAACAGTTCAGTCGGCTCACAGTCCTGGGTCACCTTCGCGTCGCAGAGGCGGAGAATACCGTGAAGACCGGTACAGAGATCAGGGGCGAGATCAGTCTGCTCCCCGTTATCACCGTGATGACCGCCGTCGAATGTTTTCTCCTCCGCGGAATGGTTCTTATGTGTCCCGGCACAATGATGATAGGCGCCCGTTCGGTGATGAGCGGAATCCCGGATTTGACGCAAGGGATGTCCTTGCTCAAAGGAGGGTCGACAGAGGCAGAGCCCACAGAGATGGTCATAACAGAGATTATCCGAGTGGAAGCAGTGCTGTTGTTTCTGGGCCCGAGTGTTTTAGCAGAGCCATTCGCTCTGCAGAGATTCCCCCCAACTTCAGGTTGGCGGCCGGGATTGGCAAGTTTTCTGGCGAGTCAAAGCCTGAAACCTGGTTGGATGATTACCGAGTGGCTGTACAGATTGGTGGAGGTAACGACAACATAGCCATGAAGCATCTGTCCTTGATGTTGGATGGTTCGGCCAGAGCTTGGTTAAATCGTTTGGCTCCCTCTAGCATCTATTGCTGGGAAGATTTGGCCCGAGTGTTTATCAGAACTTTTGAAGGCACTTGTAAACGTCCAGCTGGTTTGATTGATTTGCAGCACTGTGTCCAGAAGCCCAATGAAACCTTGCGAGATTACATTCAGCGTTGGTCCACCTTGCATCACACGGTGGAGAATGTTTCCGAGCATCAAGCTGTTTGTGCCTTCAAGGCTGGGGTTAGATACAGAGAGCTCTATCTGAAGTTTGGTCGCACCGGTGACATTTCTATGAGCAAGATGATGGAGATTGCCACTCGGTACGCCAATGGAGAAGAAGAAGACCGCCTCCGAAGCGGTAAAGCCAAAATAGTCGACAATGATGCAGGTGGGAATTCCAGTCGGAAACAAAAGCGCAAAGCTGATCCCCCTGCTCAGGTAGAAGCGGCCGCCCTGGCGGCACAAGGCAAGAATAAGGGAAAGTCCAAGGCTAAGTTCACCCCAAAGAAGTCAAAGAATCAGTCGGGTACTGATGTTTTGGATTTACCGTGTGCAATCCACACGAGGAAAGATGAAGAGGGCAATTTGATATTGCCGAAGCATACCACTCGACAGTGCCGTTTGTTGATCCAGTCATTCAAAGAGAACCAGTCGAGTGAGAAAGACCCTGAGAAAGAAGATGAAGAAGAAAAAGAAGAGTTCCCTGAAGTCAATGCCACCTTGTTGATTTTTGCTGATGTTGAGAGTAAGAGTCGACTGAAAGTTATCAACAGGGAGGTTAACATGGCGGTTCCTTCTACCCCCACATATCTCAAGTGGTCTCAAACTGCTATCACTTTCAGTCAGTCAGATCACCCTGCGCACATTGCTACCCCCGGGCGGCAAGCGCTGGTGGTAGACCCAGTTGTGGGGGGCACTCGACTCCGCAAAGTTTTGATGGATGGCGGGAGCGGTCTGAACATCCTGTATGCTGATACCCTTAAGGCAATGGGCATTCCGATGTCCCGGCTCAGTGAAAGCAACATGCAGTTTCGTGGAGTAATCCCTGGGAAGAAGGCCCGTTCACTCGGCCAGATAGCATTGGATGTGGTGTTTGGTGATGACAAGCACTTTCGCAAGGAAAAACTGACGTTTGAAGTGGTAGATTTCCAGAGTGCCTACCACGCCATCCTTGGTCGACCAGCTTATGCCCGTTTCATGGCCCGACCATGTTACGTGTATCTCAAGCTGAAGATGCCTGGACCAAAAGGCGTGATCACAGTCACTGGCAATCGACAAAGGGCTGAGGAGTGCCTCCAGCAGGGCTCCAAGATCGCCGACCAGCAGATGGCTATGGTTGAGTTGGAGGAATACAAGAAAAATGCTGATCCTGCCGACCTGTTGCGTGCTAAGAAGCCCGCTTCTGAGTCAGCTTTTCAGTCGGCAGGAGAGGTGAAGAAGGTGCACATTCACCCGACAGATCCGACTGCTGCCCCGACCAACATCTCAACAACACTCGACAGCAAATAGGAAGCCGAGCTCATCCAGTTCCTCCGTGAGAACTGGGACATCTTCGCATGGAAGCCCGTTGACATGCCTGGTGTACCCAGGGAACTGGCTGAGCACCGTTTGAGAGTTGATCCGAAGGCCAAGCCTGTGAAGGAACATTTGCGTCGGTCAGCAACAGAGAAGCGAAAAACAATCGGCGAAGAGGTGGCTCGTCTCTTGACGGCCAAGTTTATACGTGAGATTTACCACTCCGAGTGGTTATCAAACGTTGTCATGGTCCCTAAGAAAGACAAGTCTCTTCGCATGTGTATTGATTTCAAACATATCAATCGGGTCTGCCCGAAAGATCATTTCCCGCTCCCCCGCATTGATCAGATTGTCGACTCAACTGCGGGATGCGAGCGTTTATCTTTTCTTGATGCTTATTCTGGCTACCATCAGATCCGTCTGTTTGGTCCAGATGAAATAAAGACAGCCTTCATCACCCCTTTCGGGTGTTTCTGTTATATCACCATGCCTTTTGGTTTGAAGAATGCTGGCGCTACTTTCATGCGCATGATTCAGAAGTGTTTGCTCGATCAGATCCCTCGGAACATCGAAGCTTATATGGATGATATCGTGGTCAAGTCTCGCAAAGGTTCCGACCTGTTGTCTGACTTGGCTGAAACATTCGCCAATTTGAGGAGATATGATATTAAGTTAAATCCGACTAAATGCACTTTCGGCGTTCCTGGTGGCAAATTACTCGGTTTCCTCGTTTCCGAGAAAGGAATCGACGTCAACCCTGAAAAGATCGGCGCCATCGTCCGAATGAAAAGCCCTGAGCGTGTGCACGATGTCCAGAAGCTTACAGGTTGCTTGGCAGCATTGAGTCGATTCATTTCTCGTCTCGGTGAGAAGGCACTGCCTTTATACCGACTGATGAAAAAGTCTGATACATTTGAGTGGACTCCAGAAGCTGAAGCAGCGTTTGTCGAGCTCAAAGCCCTGCTTACCACCCAGCCGGTGCTTGCTGCTCCGCACAGCAAAGAGCCATTGTTATTGTACATCGCGGCCACTAATCAGGTCGTCAGTACAGTACTAACTGTCGAGCGAGAAGAAGAAGGCAAGGCTTACAAAGTTCAACGCCCGGTCTATTATATTTCTGAAGTGTTGACTCCGTCGAAGCAAAGATATCCACATTACCAGAAGCTCGTATATGGTATATATCTGACTGCAAAGAAGGTAGCACACTATTTTCAGGATCACTCCATTTCAGTCGTCAGTGATGCTCCGTTGTCTGAAATTCTCAATAATCGAGACGCGACTGGTCGAGTGGCCAAATGGGCTATTGAGCTCCTTCATCTTGATATCAAGTTTGAGGCGAAGAAAGCAATCAAATCTCAAGCGCTGGCTGATTTCCTCGCCGAGTGGATTGAGCAACAGCAGCCAATCCAACTTCACTCGGCACACTGGACCATGTTCTTTGATGGTTCAAAGATGTTGAATGGGTCTGGTGCTGGCGTCGTTCTGGTATCCCCAAAAGGTGATAAGCTCAGTTATGTCTTACAGATTCACTTTGATTCCTCCAACAATGAAGCTGAATATGAAGCACTTTTGTATGGATTGCGTATGGCCATTTCACTCGGCGTCCGTCGCCTGATGGTATATGGCGATTCTGATTTGGTGGTTAATCAAGTGATGAAAGAGTGGGATGTCAGGAACCCCGCTATGACTGGATACTGCAATGCAGTAAGAAAACTTGAGAAGAAATTTGAAGGTTTGGAACTCCATCATGTTCCCCGAGTGAAGAATCAAGCAGCTGATGAGTTGGCAAAGATTGGATCCACTCGGAAACCTGTCCCCAGCAATGTATTTCTCGAACACATTCATTCTCCTTCGGTGCAAGAAGATCCTTTCACTGAAGAGCCCCCGCAAGCAAAGAGTGCTTCTGATCCGACTGAAGTTGATGTCCCAGCTGTCATTGATCTGGTCATGGAGATTTTGGTAATCACGCCCGACTGGACTGTACCATATATTGCGTACATTCTCAGAAGAGAACTCCCAGTTGATGAAGATGAGGCTCGGCAGATAGTCCGCAGGTCCAAGGCTTTCACTGTGATCAATGAACAACTCTACAGAGAAAGTGTGACTGGCGTAGCTCAGCGGTGCATTTCTCCTGAAGAAGGTCGACTGATTCTGGAGGAGATTCACTCGGGAACTTGTGGCCATCATGCGTCCTCTAGGACGATTGTTGCCAAAGCTTATCGAGCTGGTTTCTTCTGGCCACGCGCCAATGAGATGGCTAAAGATATTGTCGATCACTGCGAAGGATGTCAGTTTTACTCGAATCTGTCACACAAACCTGCGTCTGCCTTGAAGACCATTCCACTCGTCTGGCCGTTTGCTATGTGGGGCTTGGATATGGTTGGACCCCTTAGAACAGGTCAGAGTGGGTTTACTCATTTACTGGTTGCAGTCGACAAGTTCACTAAGTGGATCGAAGCTAAACCCATCAGGAAGCTGAACGCCCGCACTGCTATCAAATTCATAAAAGAGATAACGTTCCGGTATGGGGTCCCTCACAATATCATTACAGACAATGGTTCTAACTTTGACTCGGAAGAGTTCAGGTACTATTGCACTTCTCAAGGCACTCGGGTGGATTACGCATCTGTTGCGCACCCCCAGTCAAACGGTCAAGCTGAGCGAGCGAATGGCCTTATCCTCCAAGGATTGAAGCCTCGGCTCATGCGAGATCTTGATCATGCTGCCGGAGCTTGGGTCACTGAGTTACCGTCTGTTCTGTGGGGCTTGAGGACAACTCCCAACCGGTCGACTGGACGAACTCCTTTCTTCCTTGTATATGGAGCCGAAGCCGTATTGCCAAGTGACATCCTTCACAATTCTCCTCGAGTGGATCTTTACTCTGAAGACGAGGCTGAACAAGCAAGACAGGACGGAGTGGATCTCCTGGAGGAGGAGCGTGAGATGGCCCTGATCCGATCAACTGCATATCAACAAGACCTTCGCCGCTTCCATGCAAGACATGTCAAGAGCCGTTCATTCCACGAAGGGGATTTGGTGCTCCGAGTGGATCAGCAGCGACCTCATAAATTGGCCCCAGCCTGGGAAGGCCCATTCGTCATTACCAAGGTACTTAACAACGGGGCGTACCATCTTTTCAACTTGAAGAAGAATATTGACGAGCCACGCGCCTGGAATGCAGACCTACTTCGACGTTTTTATTCTTGATAACAGAGTTGTTTTGATGTAATAAGAGTATCCCAGACGATGTTATGGATTGAATGAAGACTCCCGCAGTCTATTGTCGATTCCGATCGCACAGATTTACATTCAAAATTATTCCGAATGAAGAGCAATCCTCTCTCTCGGGGGCTTAGCTGCGAATCCGTTTCGCCTAAGTTCAAAACTTTTCCGAGTGTATTACATTCAATACACTCGGAGACTTAGCTGCGAGCCAGTCTCGTCTAAGTTCAAAAATTACTCCGAGTGAAGAGCAATCCTCTCTCTCGGGGGCTTAGCTGCGAATCCGTTTCGCCTAAGTTCAAAACTTTTCCGAGTGTATTCCATTCAATACACTCGGAGACTTAGCTGCGAGCCAGTCCTCGTCTAAGTTCAAAAATTACTCCGAGTGAAGAGCACTCCTCTCTCTCGGGGGCTTAGCTGCGAATCCGTTTCGCCTAAGTTCAAAACTTTTCCGAGTGTATTCCATTCAATACACTCGGAGACTTAGCTGCGAGCCAGTCCTCGTCTAAGTTCAAAAATTACTCCGAGTGAAGAGCAGTCCTCTCTCTCGGGGGCTTAGCTGCGAATCCGTTTCGCCTAAGTTCAAAACTTTTCCGAGTGTATTACATTCAATACACTCGGAGACTTAGCTGCGAGCCAGACCTCGTCTAAGTTCAAAAATTACTCCGAGTGAAGAGCGGTCCTCTCTCTCGGGGGCTTAGCGGCAAATCCGTTTCGACTAAGTTTAAAACTTTTCCGAGTGTATTACATTCAATACACTCGGAGACTTAGCTGCGAGCCAGACCTCGTCTAAGTTCAAAAATTACTCCGAGTGAAGAGCAATCCTCTCTCTCGGAGGCTTAGCTGCGAATCCGTTTCGCCTAAGTTTAAAACCTTTCCGAGTGTATTACATACAATACACTCGGAAGCTTAGCTGCGAGCCAGTCCTCGTCTAAGTCCCAAATTCTTTCGAGTGCAGAACACCCGTTTCACTCGAGAATCAAATAAATTCGGCCAAGCTAAATGTCAGAAAGCGAAATGCGAGTAAGACTAAAATCTCCGGCGCAGCAGAAACTTGTTCGCGCAAAAGGGAAGTTCTCAGGCTTAAAGCCTGAACGAAGTTTACTCGGTTACACCAACACTCGGCATACCGAGGCAAATAAAGTTTTTACCATAAGCAAAATACCAATTTAAGCTCCAGCAGGACTTGAAGGCTCAACAAAGGTATCCAGGTCGATTCCGTCGGCGATCCGAGTGGCAGCATCGATGAAAGTCTCCATGAAATCTTCAAATTTGAGTTTCTTCGTGTTGGTCACTCGGAGATCCTTCAGTTTGTCCTCTCTAGCTTCCTTGCAATGAACCCTGACGAGTGAAAGTGCCACGTCAGCTCCACAGCGGGCAGCAGATTTCTTCCACGATTGCACTCGATTGGGAATCTCATTGAGCCGAGTCATCATTGACTCGAGGTCAGTCTGGAGAGGATCTTCAGGCCACAGTTTCTTGTCGACCTTCTCAAATGCAGCTCTCAGCCGAGTGATGAATCCTTGGACGCTCTTAAGACGAGCTTCGAGACGAAACATATCCATGGCCACGGCGTCTCCGACGAGAGACTTTGTGGGGTCCAGATTGGGTTCAATTTCTTCAGTTTCTTTTTCGAAGTCTCGACAGAATTCTACATGAAGAGAAAGTGAAAGGGTGATCATAATACCATTCTGGAAAAACCGGAGAAATTCATTCGACAAATGAGGGTTACCTTCGAGCATGCTGAACATTTTCTTCGCAAAGTCGCCCAAGTGTTTCTCCAGAGCGGTCCTACTCTTGGTCTGCTCTTCGAGTTTTTTGATCCACTCGGATCGTTCCTGCTTGAGCTTGGCGTTCTCCTCTTCCAGTTTACTGGCTGCTGCAAGTTTCTTCTCAGCAGCTGCAGTCTTCTCCTTCGCTTCCTTCTGAGCATCAGCAAGTGATTTGTCCTTGTCCTCGAGCGCTTTCTTCATGGTATCTAAAGAAATAGCATTGTTGAGGCGCACTCGGAGACGACGGTTTTCATCACGTACGTCTGTTCGAGTGGATTCACTCGGTTCAAAAGATGGAAATTGAAAGTGATAATACAATTGATCAACAAAGATTACCTCCCAAAGTCTTCAGTTCGGTCTGTGCACGGTCCAGGTTGTTGTTCGTCAGTTCCAGATCCAGCAGAAGTCGGTTCTTTTCCTTCTCCAGCTCGACGTACTTGGTCCCGAGCCCACAGGCTTTCTGAAATCAGCAGAAATAGGGGTTCAGTCGACATAACCGTTTCTCTACTCCCGAGTGGAAAAGGTCAATTGCACTCGACTGAAAGACGGCCCGCCACCCCACCCCACAACCCTATACAAGCATCATACCATGGTTGATGGAAATGATGTCCATGAAACCTGCAGAATGGTTCTAAAGACTACTGCCCATCGTCAACGATCGACAGTAGTCTCGGGGACTACACCCAGTGGGTGCACTCAGCGTGCCCCCACTGGAAACGAAAATACTCGACCAGGTCTGGCCTGTCCGAGTATAAAAGAAAGAAGCAAGCAACCGAACATCGTCTCTATCAGACCACCGCCGAAGCAAGCACTCGACGGCGGCCTCGGGGACTACACCCAGTGGGTGCACTCAGCGTGCCCCCACTGCCCTGTCGAATGGAAACAATATTAAGACCCCCGCCGAAGCCTTCGTCATTCGACAGCGGTCTCGGGGACTACACCCAGTGGGTGCACTCAGCGTGCCCCCACTGGACCAGAAACTATTTGGTCTACTGGCGAAGAAAAACACCCCAGTGGGTGTAAAATCAAGACGGACAGGAATTCAATCGGAAATGAACTTACAATACCACTTACTCGGACGTTGGCCTGAAGCGCTGAGCTGGCATCATAGGCTAACTTGCTGGCTTCATACGCCTCCTTTGTTCGTAGCATCATCTGCCCAGCCTGGATCATGGCTTCCTTGGCAGCTCCGGTTTGGTCCTCCGGGACGTGGTACAAAGGGTATGCAGGCGTCGAGTGAATTGGTGTAGTCAATGGAGCAGCTGGAGGTGCTTGGGATTGTCCGATCTGCGTCGAAGCCACCAGAGTAGAAGTGGCCGGCGGAGCACTCGACAGCGGAGTTACAAGGCTTGGAGGCGTCGCAGCACTCGTCCCACGGGGCGTCTGGGCAGACGGTGGTCCCCGAGTGTCCACGCGTGGAGCCTTCGGAAGCACAGCTTCATCCTCCGCTCCCCGCCGCGGCTCCTCATCATCTTCCAGTTCGATGACTTCGTCAGCTGCATTCGACACTCGACAATTATTCTTCAGCAAGCAGAGTAAAGTGTGGGATTGTCATACCTCGTAGGGAGGTGGCCGCATCAGGAGTGTCTACTTCCATATGGTCTCCATCATCCCGATGGGGCGACGTTACGGAGGTAGCGGCTCTGGCAAATATATTTCACTCGGTCAACGTCAACATAAAGTTCTTCAACAGCAGAATAAGGAAAACGAACACTCACGTGGAGGCAACAGGCACGGCTATCTTGATTCGAGGCAGGGCCTTCCGAGGCTTTGGCACGTCTGGCTTGAGCTGTTTTGCAGCCTTTTCAGTCGACCCCGATGCCGCGACACGGTCACGTTTCGGGTTCCTTGTGCTCGACGCCACTGTTTTGCTCGGGGTGACTTCCGGGTCGTTCTGCTGCCTGGCTCGACGCTCGGTGCGCGAAGGGACAGGGGCCTCCACCTCATCCTCATCCAGGTCGTCATCACTGCTCTCGGTGTCGTCAGCATAGTCACCGTCTGCGCTGCCGTCGACGCTTCCTTCCTCTTCATCAGGATGTTCTCCATTGGGTATGGGCGAGTACATGTTCGTAAATTCCTGCGAGGTTCAAGCTTCAAATTCAGTCGACTGAAGATTCAGTTACTCGGCAAAGTATTAAAACAATCGACAAATATATGACTCACCAAGTTCTTTGGCGGGTTCAAAGCGGAGAAAGGCGGAATTCGTTTGGATCCTTCCGGGTTATCACAGGCTCCAGTGATGCTCCTGAGCCACTGAGAAACAGTCTGATCGGAAACTTCCTCAGGATGAGTCCGAGTGGTATCCTCAGGGCCCGAATAATGCCACATGGTGTGATCCCGAGCTTGGAGAGGCTGAATTCGCCGACTCAGAAACGTTTCAAGGAGGTCCAGACCAGTCACTCCACCGCGGATCAGTTCGGATATGGCGTTCACTAAGATCCCTACCTGGATTTTCTCTACCTTTGTCACGTACAGCGGTTTGGGAGTAACAGGTCGATCCAAGGTGAAGGGAGGAAGCCCAGTCGACATATTTGGCGATGCGGCATCTTTGCAGTAAAACCAGGTCGACTGCCATCCCCGAACAGAATCGGGAAAGGTCATAGAGGGGAACCCACTCCTACCTCTCTTCTGAATCCCTAAGCCACCACACAGTTGGATCACATTGGTTTTGCTATCTTTGGGATTGGCTTTCTTGACAGCTTGGGATCGGACAGAGAATATGTGCTTGAACAAACCCCAATGTGGGGGACAGCCCAGGAAACATTCGCACAAAGTTACGAAGCAGGAAAGATATGCAATCGCATTCGGAGGAAGGTGGTGGAGTTGCGCTCCAAAATAGTTCAAGAAAGCGCGGATGAACGGATGGGGAGGCATGGAGAAACCTCGCTCGATGTGGGTGAGAAGCAGAACTCGCTCGCCGTCGCGTGGATCCGGCTCGATCTCCCCCTTCGGCAACCGCCAGGAATCGGCAGCTATCAACCCGTCGACGACGAGTTTGTCCACATCTTCCGCAGTGACCGTCGATTGGAGAAAATCCCCCTGGATCCACCCCGGCGGCACCGTCGACCGGGCTCCCGACGGCTTCTTCGCCTTGGCGCCTCCCCTCTGGGCGCGCTCGAGCTTCTCCGTCTTGCCCTTCGTCATGGCGGCGGCGGTCAACGAAGCAGAGCAGGGCGGAGGAAGAAGAGGAGAGGAGTGGATTTGGGAGAAAAATACTGTGCCAGCACCGGCGTCGTCGCCTCTTATATGCACTCAAGTGAGCCACTGACCTGCGGGCCCGCCGGATCTCTGAATATCCCGAAATCAGAGGAGGAGCGGTACGTGGCGATTTGGGCGGCGCGATAATCGAGGCGTCGTTCCCGCACTTGCCTTAGCAGTTACGCCATCTCCGCTGCGCGCGCGCGCGCTCTTATCCAAATTTCGAAGCCCGCGAGGCTCGGACCCGGTGGAGCAAACTATTTCGTCAGAAGGTTTTCCAGATCACTCGGACCTGTTTTCAAGTTCAGTTTTACTCGGACTCTCGAACCAGTTTTACTCGGACCGGTTTTCAAGCTCAGTTTTACTCGGATAACTTCAAGACGGAATTGATCAGGGCAAACGGTTAAGGTTTCAATCAACGCAGATTTCGAGGAAGCCTCAAAATACACTCGGAGTTTTGGTGTCTCGTTTGAACCTGCATTGACACCTTTTACCCTCGAACCCCTATCCATTCGGGGGCTAATGATGGGGATACGTACCTAGGGTAGGGTTATAGGCCTGACCTACATATCCTACCTAAGGACACTGCCCCAGAAAGCTTAATGGCCACAAGGAAGTCTCCGACTGAAATAGCGAAGAAGCATAAGTCACTCGACAATATACACTCGGAGATGCCTTTCACTCGACGGTTATCTTTCACTCGGAAGAGTCTGAAGACAGTCGACCGCAGGAGTCCAGAAGTCACCCCAGGGAGGCTAACGGGCAAGCATTCATCAAGATCATTAACAGCATTTATGGTGTACGTTACCAGTAACGTACACCTCTTTATGACCACGATTAAACCCCTTAATGCCGGACGTTATGAGGGGCAGCACACTCTATATAAGCCACCCCTCCCCGCTGGTAGAAGGGTTCGCAACCTTTTGTAACACAACACACATATTTCACTCGACAGAGTAGAGAGCTCTCCGGAGCACTGAGACGTAGGGCTGTTACCTCCACGAGAGGGGCCTGAACTCATACATCTGTGTGTACAACCTCGCCGTAGCTAGGACTCTGCCCTCTCCATTCGTACCCCTACCTTCTACTGTCAGGCTTGTTCCCACGACACCGTGTTCAACACTTGTTTCCATTTTTCCTTGTAATGACATTATAGTACTTTGAAATTATTTTTTGTGTGGTTTACCATCTTCATAATGAAATAACGTTTTGTGACATGAATGCACCCGATGTGCATAAAAAACACAGCTCTTTTAAGTACACTTTGTTTTTTTCAATATTTGACTCTATTTTTCACTGATTTCGAATTTAAGTAATGACAAAAGACAGGAAATAAAGGAAAGAAGACTGTAAAATAAAAAATATATAAAGAAAAAATTAAAAAAATGTCTGCCCGGGTCAGAAGGACGCGCGTGGCGTAATCGGCCCATCCCGAATCAAGCCCACACGGGTGACAAGGGAGAGGCCTTTCCGCCTGCACGACGGCCAAGAGACCCAGGCCCCACAGGGCATGACAGCGATAAGCAGGGCATGTTTTTCAGAGGAGTTCGATGCGTACGCCGTGCCTGGCTATTTAAGCCGGTCGTCGCGCCCCTCGCTCGGCGAGGTGGGACTAAACTCCCATCCCCCTGCGGCCGAGCTGAGGCGCGTCTCCCGTCGGGCGCGGGCATGCTTGGGCCGGCCCAATAGCCGCCCGAGCCGGGACGATGCTGTCGGCGTGTTGGGCCAAGGCCGCAGGCGGGTTTTTTTTTTTTTGAATTCTTTTCTTTTTTGACAAAGTTTAACTCAAAATGCACTGATTTTGAATTTTGCTCCTACTTTTTAATCTGCTTGGCAACAGTTTATGAAATTTTCCCAGATTGAATAGAATGGTAGTGCACATTTTTTAGAAGTTTTTGGATTTTTCTGGAAACTTTTTTTTTTACAAAGTTTGATTCAAATCTCCACTGATTACGAATTTTGCTCCTATTTTTTAATCTGCTTGGCAAAAGTTAATGAAAATTTCTCAGATTCAATATAATGGTAGTGAACATTTTTTCAATTTTTTCTGGAAACTTTTTTATTTGAACAAAGTTTGACTCTAAATGCCTCACATCATTTTTACACATTACTCGAGAACTTTGGTCTCACACATTACAACATTCACGCAATAAGCTTATGTGTCACATCACACACAAAAATTGGTAATAGAAACGGTTTACTACAAAAAAAAAGTCCTCTTTGCAAATGCCGAGTAACTTCTGCCATCGATGTATGAATGTGCATCGCTAGTTTTGTTTTTATACCATATTGCTGCATAAAAAGACAGAAACAACTGTGAGAATCTACCGACGATAAAATCAAGCAACCAAAGCAACATAAACAAACAAAAAAGACTTGCTTTGGATTTTGACTGCATGTCGCCTTGTTATGACCTGGTTTTTTGCACATGCCGCACACACGAGTATTCCTCTCGTCGAGTGCTTTTGGTCTACCATTTTTCGTCAACGGAGGGTCCTCTTTTCGACGACCTTTTGTGTTCTGCTTAGGTGCGCCTTTGGTGGAAACTTTCAGAGGATCACCAACCAAATCTGCATCTCGTTTAGGCTGACATGCGTCTTCATTCACAAAGCTTCTGCGACCATCTGCTTCGTTCTCCTAACCCTGTTTCTTCGATATTATATCATGGAGATATTCCGTCATCTTAACGAATAGGAATGGGTCATTGCATGCCACATGGAAAGCTTCTGCCCCTAATATGCTGAGCTCACTATACCTTGCTTGCTCCCCAGCCCCTGACCAACCCCAGCCAAACAGATCGCTCATGCGCTTGGCAGGCAAGCCATCTCTAGCATTTTTGGAGAACCATCGAAGGACACATCACTTAGGTATTTCAGATAAGTTGAGATGCTTCAATATATGCAAAATATGTTTGTAAGGGAGCCCTTTCCGATCCATTCTCCGACAACTGCACTTTACCGTTTCTTCAGAGTTTGCAGGTGTATAATCCACAGTAAATCTGAATTCCCGGTTATTCTTCCATGCCACGATAAAGCTCTGAGAGTCAGTTCCCACCAATGTTTCAAAGACCTCAAGTCTCCAATCTTCTTCAGCTCTTGATGCAAAATATAGAAGTTTGCCGGAGTGAATGCATGGGAAGTAGCCACCTCAATCTGCTTACAATCAGTAATTGGCACCAGTACAGACTGTGAAGCCGTGCAGTCGTCTCGCGCCTCATTTTCACGATGGCAAACAATGCAGTTCTCATAGTGCACGACCAAATCAACTATGGTCATACCGAAGTCCAAGTGAAGGTGAAGGCATGAATTCAAACTTTCACTCCTCTGGTTGCTTCGCATGCCAAGAAAAAAGCCACCAGACAGATATGAGGCGGCCCAAAGTCTCTTCTTCTTGTACATCCTACTCAGCCATTCTTTGGTTTTCTCCGTCTGCCATTTTCTGACAAACGCGCTCCATCTCTCCTCAAAGATGGCATATGAAGTGGTGTAGTACAGAAGCAACCTGAACTCCTTCAAGGACTTATGATGAAGGTGTCTCTGCATATTTTTTTCGATTTGCCATGCACATAGATGGTGCCACACATCAGGCAGGACCTTCCGAATGGCTCTGACCATCGCAGCATCCCCATCGGTGATTATCGACTTCGGCTTCTGCTGACACATTGCTCTCATGAATGCCTCAAGCGGCCAAACATAGGTGCCTTCCGTCTTGTCTGATACAATGGAGCAACCGAATACGATAGTGCTACGATGATTGTTCAGACCGACGAAAGGAATGAATGGCACACCATACTGATTCATCTTGTAAGTACTGTCAAAAACGGTCACGTCACCATAATCTTGATAGTCCCGACGTGACTGTGAATCACACCAGAACATGCTTTTCAGCTGTCCTTCCGCATCAACCTTGTACTCAAAAAAGAAATCAGGGTCCTTCTCCTTTCTGGTTATTATAATGCCAGTGGTTGTGTCAGCATCGCCCTTTGCAATCAGCTTCATCTTCTCCCTGCAACACAGGTTGTATAGGTCCTTCCTCGCAAAGCCTGCCTTAGCATATGAACCATATCTGATGATGAAGTTATCCATAATGATGTGCTTTCTGATCCCAGCTGCTCCCATTGCTAATATTTCTGCTCTCTGGAAAGCCTTGATCTGTTTATGAGAACGAAGAAACAAGACTTCGTCTGGTCTAGCAAGAACATGGTTGTGATCGTCGAGGAAACTCCCAACAAACCAAACTCCACGGGATCTATCAAGCTTCACATTGAAATGAGCATCGCAGTAGCATCAAGTCTCTGGTCTTAGCCTACAGCTGCGGCCATCCATGGTTAAGAACTTGCTTTGCCGTTTCCCAGCCCTAGAACAAACAAACCTCCTCCAGCGTATATTTCCCGGAGCACCTTTTCCTCGTTTCACCCTATCATTTCTTATGCTGAAGCCACGTTCCTTCGCATAGTTGTTGTAGAACACGTACGCATCCGCTTCAGAACCAAACGTCATTGCCATTATCTTCCAATGCCTATCTAGCGCCTCTTGCTGATATTCAGCATGCCCAATGTCCATGTCTGATTCATCATCATCGTCATGGTCATCATGCCCACTAGGAGCACCAACCTCCACCTACAAAATTTGAAATAAAGACATGTAAGTTGTTGTCACTCGGTTGCCATATCATTGCTTACCGTACAAATTATTCAACGTACTTGTCTCGTGTTATCAGCATAAGATTCCTCCAGATCGTTCCGCTCATTGTCAACATCGACATCTGCCTGTAGAGTTTTAAAACTAAGACATGTCAGTTCCCATGCAGTTGCTTGCCATTAAATAAATTATCAACGTACACGTTACTCACGTTAGCACTGTCGGCTCCATCCTCACTAATATGAGTGTCCTCGGGAGGTAGGTTTTCATATGCCGACCAAGATCCATTCTCGCTACTAGATTCATCGCCGGCATATCCGGTTTCATGCTCCATCCTAACACCTTCAGCTGGAGTCCCCGATCAATCCGATACTACAGAACATCAATAGTGGCATATTCAATTCAATGCAAAATCGATGACGTTGTGTGATGCACAAAAAAACATGTACGGAAGCAAAGGAGATGGTAGCAATGATGGTTCGGACGAATTTTTCTGGCACCATTTCAATGTGCAGAAAGGCACTGTCAAATGGTTCAGGTACACCAACAAAGCAGTGAATCATTTTTCGCACCATTTCAATGTGCAGAAATACATGGGTGACAAACCTTCAGTTGGTTCCATTCCTACGCAGGCCGGGGGTCGACGTCGTCCTCGTCTTGGTCCATGGCGTGGGAGAGGCGGAAGGGACTTGCTGGCTGGAAGGCCTTCCGCGAGGGGCGGCGACGCGTGCGGGGAGGGGTGCCGAGGACAGCGTGCTTGGCGCCGCCAATTGCGGGGAGGGCGGCGACGACGGCGCCGCGTGCCAGGAGGGGGCGAGGACAGCGCCGATGAGCCCAACGCCGACGTCGACGCAGGAGCGGGGACCGCGCGGGGGACGGCGACAAGGGGAGATGGCCGCCGGTCGGAGTCGCGACGGGGCCTGCAGATCGGGAGGGGCCGAAGGTTTTTTTTTTTTGGAATGGGAGGGCCGACGGTTGGGATAGGAGAACGTACGAGGTATACGTTCCGGCGGGCCACCATACGAAAGTGGGTGTGCATTTTGCCAATGGACCACATTACCCTTTATACGTTTTTTTTTGGGGGGGGGGGGGGGGGGGGGGGGGGGGGGGGTTGTACCGAAGCGGGCATTTTGCAAGGGTATTCATTCACATCGCTGGTTGGTCATGCATGGTATTCTTCAGTTTTGAAACCTTAACCCTCTCAAGTGTCAAATTGAGTCTTTTAACGTACAGAGGCAGAGGTAGTGGACTATTTTGATTCAGGGACGGACGGCTGTAGGCGTAACAGATGTTTCGCTTTGCTTGTTCCGATGACATCTCAGTGTCGCCCGAGACCCTAAAGCGCCTTAAGGTACGGCGCCCTAGTACTGCAGATTGTGCATGCTTTCGACATCACATTAATTAATTCAGAGCTGGCTGACAGAAACTTAATCCATGCTAGCTAGGATACAGAGCAATGTGTTGCGGCCACGAGTATTGAGCTGTTTAAGCCGACCGGTAGGTTACTTAGTTGATTAATCACGCGTCCTAAGGTTATTAGTACATGATCACCTTTTGCTAAGTTGCTGTAATTAATTTCTGAGGTAATTAATCCTACTCCATGAGAGCTTACAAAGTGTCAAACTGACCACCATTTCCCTCTTTCTGAATTTAGACTGCCAAGAGGTGAATGAATCACAGATTATATGTGTCATAATCCAAACCACTCAATGCATCTGCATCCATGTTTATATGCCAGAAGCAAATTCGCCAAACACAAACTGTTCATCAAGGAAGGAATCCCTCTCTGATTGCAAGCTAGTCTGCTATGTACCACATCGGTGGCAAACTACTATTATATACAAGAGCTGAATGGAAGAGCAGTCCTGTATGTGGAAGGAATAAAAATTTTCAATCAAAATGAAGACAGAAGCTATTCACGCATCTAAGAAAACGGCATCTGCTATTGAGGTCCAATGCTAAGTTTGGCCCAATACAGTATTATGGTGTTTCCATATGTTAATCGGGACGTCCGATCTAGTCGTATGTCAGAAGCAATTACGTGAACAGATTTCACCAAACATTCATTCTTCATCAAGGAAGGATCCCACTCTGATTGCAAGCAACTGTACTATGTTCCACATCTGTGGCAAACTATACTACTAGTGTCTGGGATCAAACCCAGTTTTTGGAAGAAACAGAGGAATAAGACCGAGAAATACAACCTCCCTTGTTGCTTCTTTACCCCTTCGAAAATAACAAGGAAAGAAACATGCCAAACTAGTCTGCTATGTTCCACACTTGCTACTAGAAACGCCGAATGTCTAAGTCCTAAGTCTGGGATCAAACCCATTTTCCCTTCTCTGTTTTTTTTTTTCGAAACGGAGGCAAAGATTGCCTCATCTATTAATTAAGCAGAAGAGAATTGCCCAGTTAATTACGAAAACCGGGCAAAAACCGGAACAACAAGGGCCAAGCCCACGCCCAGACTGAAACACACAGGGCAAAGCCCACCCTAGAAGCAACATCGATGACAACCACGTCGCCCACACGACACGAGGTCCATGCCCTCGAAGTTGCAAATCTCTCGAGGCCGCCGCCTCGACATCCACTGCTCCGCTGCGCCCTGCGCACTCAACCGACACCGCTTTCCGGGGCCGCCGCCCCGACATGCCACCGCTCACCCTCGAGTAGCAACGCCGCACGATACAGCAGCCCGCAGCCCACACTGCTCAGGACAACCACACGCAGACCACAAACGCCGCACCACATCCGGGGCCGCCGCCCCGACATGCCACCGCTCACCCTCGAGCAGCAACGCCGCACGATACAGCAGTCCGCAGTCCACACTGCTCAGGACAACCGCACGCAGACCACGAACGCCGCACCACATCCGGGGCCGCCGCCCCGACATGTCGTCCAACCGCCCCCGCTGGGACGCGTCGACCGAGCCGACAACCTTGCTGCCCCCGCAGCTCAAGGTCCTCACCCAAGCCATGCCGACAAGCAGCCCTACCTTCTGAAGCCGCCGCCGCACCGCTGCCCGAGGCCGCCGCCTCGGCTCTCCACAGAAGATCCCGGAGCCACCGCCCCGGCATACACCGCCCATGAAAACGGAAGAGCCCGCACAACATCCAAAGGCTGACCCTCCAAAGCGACGCCTCCAAGAAGGTTACGACGTAAAACACCACCGCCGCCCACTCCAGAATACTGAAGTTTAGGTTCTCACCCGGAGAGCCCAAGCACATGAAAGGAGAGGAAGAACTTTACGACGACGCCTCCAAGAAGGTCACGACGCCCGCAGGCGCCGACGTCGTCAAAAGCTTTCGCCCAAGTCCCTCAACTCCTTTCAGTGAGCCTGCGGATCTGGGCACACATGGATACCCTGACCACCGGAGCCAAGCCTGCTGTGAAGAGCACCTCCCGTCGTCAGCCGCCAAAGCCCTCCCGCGAGGACCCGCTGCAGCACCTCATGCGACAGAGAGACGACGCGCTTGCCGGGGTCAGATCCGAGGGCATCGCTCCGAATCCACCGTCCCCAGCCGCCGCAGCAGCCCATGCCGATGCAGCCATCGCTCCGGGGCCGCTGCCCCGGCATCCTTGCCTTGCCGCCCGCAGCCACCGGATGCCCCGCCGCAGATCCGCGCCGTCCGGGCGTCGTCAGCACAGCGCCGCGCGCCCGCGCCACACACAACGACAGATCTAGAGCGGTTCCATCCCAGGCTGCTCATGACGCCAGAACGGCGCAAGCACCACTGGGGCGTCCTCACCACGCCAGATCCGCGCAGAACACACGCGCGTCGCGCTCCTCGCGGCCAACCTGCCGCTCGAGCCTGACCGGAGCGCGCCCTCGCCACCACTTGCCTGGACGAGCCGGCCACGGCCGCCGCAACCCGCGCCGCACCGGATCCTCGCGCCAACATGGCCGCAGCACCTGCCGCGCCGCCCCTTGCTGGCGTCCTGGCCAGAGCGGCCAGATCCGCGCAGCAGCCCGCCCTTGCGGCGCCCGCGCCCCAGCGCCGCCGCGAGACCACGCCGCCCCGCGCTGCCCGAGTACCTAGCAGAGGGGGAAGAGGGCCCCGCCGCCGCCGACGCCGTGCGGGCTTTGCCCGGTGGCACCCTCCGGCGGCGGCGGAGGGGAGGTGGTGGTGGGGCGGAGGAGTTTTCCGGTGGCTGGGGTGGCTCCCGGGTCGCCCGCGGGGAGCGACACGGGAGAATCTTGGAAACAAGCTAGAGGTCGTAAATTCTAAGAAACAATGTTTTGGAAGAAACAGAGGAATACAAACTCCCCCATTGCTGTTTGTTTGTTTACCCCCTTGGGGAAAAAAATGCCAAACTGCAGTTAAATGGCAGTTCCTGATGAGAATAACCTCTACTCCAAGGAATCCCTAACTACAATAACGATCTCATGGTCGGTCGTCCCCTCGATCCGCCCGCCACCTACACCCCTGGCACGCTCCTCTTCTGCCGCACCCCCGTCTCCTCCACCCTTTGCAACTGCCAACCGCCACCTCCCTCTACATCCAGGATTTGGTGGGAGTCGTCCCTCTCTTCTTCGTATTCCATGTCCCTCCACCCCGTGTCGACAGTGCCCATGCTCCAACAGCAAGCCGGACGAGCAATCGTGCTGACCATTTAAGTTCTGGCAAAGGGACCAACAAAAAAAATATAATTAAGCACTTGTCACCGTTCTGCCAGGGGATGATACAAAATGAACAAAACGCTAGATCATAGCATGGCACACACCACATATATGAAGGATTGGAGTGATTGGAGTCCTCGTCGCAGAGATTTTGGATCAAGGAGTGACCAGTGTAGGCTGAAGATGCGTTTGGTTAACTGCAGCCAAGGAAGAATAGAATAAGGAATAAGAAAATAGAGATATCAGGAGGCGAGGGACTTCATAGATACATCACGATCCAACGGTACTCACGAATGTGCAGCACGCAGTTCAAGGATTATTTTTGGCGTTGGCACGGTAGAACTTGGAACAGTAAAAACTGCATCCACCGGACAGAATCATTTTTGCATCAGCAAAGAAAGTCCGTCCTTTGCTTCCAAGGAGGTTGATCTACAAAGCTAAGTAAGATCATGATGGCATCAGCTCTACTAACAGTACAGCGTCTAACAGAAATAGGGAAAAGAACATTAAGAGTGAGGCACCTGCAGATCCATCACTAGTCAGGCAAGATTCACATGTAAGCAATCGTGCAGCAAGTAAATCCTTGGGCTTGGGAGAAGTGACATCTCATTTTAGTGTTGGCTAATCAGAATAAAAATGCACTACATCGTCATAAACAATGGAAAGTAATCGCAGTGATCAGTATAAGTATACAAGAAGTGCTTGGAAAGAGAGGTAATGCATAGCAGGGCATGTGCCATTTTAATGCAGATCCATCACTAGTCACGCAAGATTCATGTAAGCAGTCATGCAGCAGGTAAATCCTTGGGAGAAGTGACATCCTAATTTAGTGTTGACTGTTAAGAATAAAAATGCCCTACACTGGAACATGAAAAAGAAATCACAGAGATCACTTATGCCAAGATGAAAAACCTCCATGGGGTTTTGCAATTTAAATTGCACATGCACTGTTATGCATTACCTCTACTACAACACACTGCACATTTCATTAACAACACGAGTAGGTGATATACCTTCAGACTGCTACTACTGCATTGTGGATTTCCATGCAAATGGAGAACATGTTGGCCATGCCTATTTAATGATAGCTGTGACCTGAATTGGCTCCAGGAGTGCACTAATATGGTATGCGGGGTACTCTTGTGAAGATCCTATACGCCATTAAATTTCTGTAAACAACAACAGTTACGACGAATGCAGGAATACTACATTGTAACGGTAGAATGTAGACTGAACTAAAAAACTGGAAAACTTACTGATAGCAAAACGCAGAAAACTCATTGTTTTCCATAATTATGCCATGATGATCTTTTGATCCTTAAAGCTGAACTCTCCAGGTATACCACGGGTCTCATGAGTTTTGGACAAAATGTAAACACAAGTGGCCAGAAGCCTACCAGATCAAGCACAACACCTGCATGGCAAGCCAGCAAAACTGATGAATGCCGGTGCACCTGGTACCGACAGCAGTGTAGCAATGAAAAAATTCCACATGCTTATTTTGAACACGAGGCAGGGAAAAAGCCGAGCTGCTGACATATGTGTCCAGGGGAAGAAAAGTAATTCCACATGCTTATTTTGAACACGAGATTATTACATTCGCTGCCCTGTTATTCTAGCAGACAATCACATTTGTAATGGTGCTTAGCAAAAACATTTGCTTTCAATGTGTTTGACAATGTTCGGTTATAAATTTAGCTCTTTTTTTTGCCATGGTATTTCCCATCTATGGACTTTCTCTCCGTTCATTGATCAAACTATCAACTTTGATCCAGCGCTCTAAAAATCAACACTTCTGTAATTTTTCAAATAAAATCCCCCAGACATCTAAATTTTGAATTTGAGTTCTTCAAAAAGAAATTAACTCCAAGTCACATGATAAATTTGTACTTGCTTTCACATGTGTTCACTAAACTTAATGCTTTAGTCTAGACCAGCCTCGCTCTTCTTCCTTCCCAACCCTGGCGATTTCCAGGCGACTCAACTCCTAGTCTTCCAGCGCCACCTCTGTCTGCCCCCCCCCCCCCCCCCGCCCTTTCTTCTCCGGCTAGCCGCCGACACCCTTGGGAGGGGGTCCCACCCTTGTCGAGCAGTACATCTTCTAGGTTTTGTACAGATGGGATTTTCCTCTAGCTCAGACGCCGTCCATCTCCAGATGGTTTTCTCCTCCCTCGGTTGTGGTGCTCCAGGTGCGCCTTCCCCTTTGAATAACTTGGCCTTTATGGATTTGGCGTGTATCACCTTACCGCCTCTTTCCGGCAGGTGGGTATCTTCCCCCTTCTCCGAAGCTTGGCTGGATATGCCCCATCACTAAATTTTAGCAACAAATACCTGCCGACTTTTCACTAGTAGGAAAACCCCTTATAGGATTTTCGTATCAACAGCGTCTCGTGAAATCTGGACGCCGCAGCTACCTTGGACAAGTAGCAGCAGCGTCCAATATTTCGCTGAACGCTGCAGACAAAAAGTTTCTGGCAGCGTTCCGGTGATTTGCCTGCTGCTAGTTTTGTACATCCAGGCCAGCCATCAGCCAGGAAGTACTAGCTGCGTTCAATGGGCCGAAATGTCGCTGGTACATTTTACATTAGCAGCATTCAAACGGACGGAACGTCGCTAGTTTATTTTATACTAGCAGCGTCCACGTGCAGAAGCGTGCCGCAAATGTGGTTTATGTTAACATTGGCAGCGTTTCCTGGCATGAAACGCCGCTAATATTACCAAGCAATAATTGTCACGGGCCTTCTTCTCTTCCTCTGCTGACTTCATTTCCGTTTCTTCCTTCTCTCTTCTTCTTCCTCCCACACACACTCTCTCTCTTTTCACTTCTTTCTCCCCAAAAGCTAGCTACCACCCCTTCTCCCATTCGACTCCTCGCGTTGCAACAGCGGGTCCTCCGTCGGATCCGGCTGCACTACGTACGGCACGGGCATCGAAGGCCCCCCAAATTCTGTATGCCCGCCTGTGCTCTTTTGCGGCTGCAAATGCCCAGTTGTGAAGAGAACCTCTTACACTGAGAGAAATGTTGCTCGAGAATTTGTTATGTGTGCACGCAAAGGAACCAAGGTATAACCAAACATCTTTATCTTCCATAACAGCAACTAAATCATTTTCAACCTTTTTCCTATTCCACAGTTCAGATAGATGAGCATTCTGAGCTCTCAGTATCTCTTCACTTTTCCTTTTGATTTCTTAAAATTGGCTCAAATTCAGACTTCCCAAAGATATGACTTCCGTGCTGCAACCAATTCCAGAATCATCCTGCTTTTGTTTCTTCCTTGCCTCATGCCACACATCTTCCTGATCTCTTTCCTCCAGGGACTGTCTCTTATTCTCACTGTACCACCCATGTTCAACCACTGCTTCCAACTCAGTAGAAATTCTGTATATCATCAGCTCTTTGTCAGTCACCTCAGTAAAAGCAGGTATTTTATCAAAATCTCTCACCCCAACCTTGGCTCTAACTTTCTCCTATGAGATAGTATCCATGTCGATTTCTAAAATAGGACCCAAGGTAGCAGCCACCTCACACATACCAAAGAAGTGTCTAAAACATTCTGGCACTTTTCCAAATTTAACTATCACAGTATGAAGTTTGCCCACAGCCTGACTGTCAAAGGTCCAGTTCTTCACATTGATAACAGCACCAGTCCCAAGCAAATTGAAATCTTCAAACTTAGTTAACTCAATCAGTCCACTCTTATTTGGGAACCTCATCAGATAGGCATCCTTGCCATGTTTTTGCATCTCCATTGCCAGTTCCAGTTGAACATGTAGTTAAAGCCCTCTAGAAACTGGGTTTCATTTATATTCTCAGAAACAATCTTGATCACTCCCATAGGGTTAGCTGATTCAATATTCAGAACATCTTTAGAATTCTGCACTAGCAAGACACCCAATACCCTAGCAGCATATCCCACAAATTTAGGCACAGGTTTCATTTGCTTCAACCAAGCACATTCATCAGTGATATGCGAGTTCTTCCCACAGATCACACAATTACCAAGCTTGCAATCCTTAGTCAAGTGTCTAGAATCTTTACATTTGTTGCACACGGGTCTGAAGTTACCCCCTCCTTTTGCACCATCTTGATTCCCTTTGTTGTTGAACCTACCAGCATTTCCTTCCTTATCAAAGTTATTCTGTCCACTAGCAGCAGCTCCACCATAATTGTTTTGACCACCAGTGTCATTTCCACCATACCCACTCTGCCCAACACCAGCCTGCCCACCAGGAATTTGGACCAAGCTTTTCCCTTTCCCTAGATCACCACTCTTGCCAGCACCTTGAGACAAATTGGAGAAAGAACTAGTACCGCCAGGGACAAGTGATTGTTGGGCCCCCTGGGCAAGTTGAGCAAGCAGCGCCCCAAACCACTGATGTTGTTGAAGAATGTCCATACCTGGATTGGGCAGGGTGGGATTATTAAGCTTCTCCGCTTGCTGCATCTCACCAATCTCCCCAGTAATCCCTTGAACCTAAGCAGAAGATCCTCCAGTCATCTCAGGCACCTGATGCTTGGGAGCACCAACCTCATTCGGGCTTTGCCGCTTGAACCCATCTCCAGATCTAGCCTCATACTCTCTTCTATCTTCTCTTTGGTAGGAGTTCTTGAACCTATTCCCATCATCCTCTTTCTTACGGTATTGGAAATTATCTCTCCATCCTCGGTTGAATCTCCCAAATCCACGATCTCCCCCAAATCTGCCATACACGCCCTTCTCTTCTGTAGGTGGCGGCGCCCAGGGCAACCCTACCTCACCAAACGAATCACACTCACCCCCCGAATGAGGAAGGGGAAGGCTATTAATATGACCAAAGGAAACAAAAAGTGCATTTACATAATACGCTTTTTGAATTTCCTGAACGCCCCCCCCCCTCCCAGTTCTCTGCAAATTATTTCCCCTTAGTCCAAAAGAAGGCTCATCACAACCCACATAGGCATCGTCTGAGCAAACCTCCTTTGGGGCTAAGCGATTTTTTTCAAACCCCATAGTGCTAAGCCTACAATTCTCAATAGCTACTTCTCCATAATCCAACATCTCATCTGTCCAGAATTCTGGAATCACCTAGAAATTGAATTTGTTCATCCTCTGTTTAACAATCTCACCACTCAAAACATCATCCACGGAAGCATGATTCCAATTCCACTTAATCTCAACCTCATGAGTACCTTGTTCCTTGCAACATTCCCCCAAATCAGAGAGAACGCGAGATTTTTTTTCCGCTCAACTTTTTTGATTTTTTTGTTCAAATTCACATAACCTCTAGCCACATCCCCAAAAGCAGATCGAATTGGAGAGTGCAGATATTTAGAGGGGGATCGAATTGTACCTTCTAGATCCGACGAGGCCCCACCCTCCTCATCGGAATCCTCTCCGGCCAGCAACCAAAAACGATTGCCAGCCGGAGAAGTTCCTACTCCGCCACAGCGGAGCGAGCGAGGCCGAGAAGACATGGGGAACGATGAGGAAACCGTGGAAACCGTCTCGGGGTGCGCACGATCTCCTTGGCCCTCAACTTCCTTGTCGGTGGCGCCACCACCACCTCTGGCTCCACCACCACTTCTGGCTCTTCCTCTGGCTCAATGATGATGGGTAGTGTCGTAGATCCCGGTGCCGGGAGAACCATCACCGCCCCCACAACCAACTCCGTCGGGCCCGGAGGCGCACGGCGGCACGAGCGGAACGCCTTCCACTTCATGGCCTGCCTCGGGTTGTCCGACTCCGCCTCCTCCATCGCCCACAGCAGGGCCTTGAGGGATCCCACCGGTATCCCCAGGGGCGAGAGGCGGATGTCCTCTGCCCCGGTTAGCTTCCTGAAGACCGATGTCGTCGCCGCCTTCATCTGCTTCTCCTCTGCAAACCAGGAGATGATCTCCTGCATGCGCTCCATCTTCAAATTGTCGCCACTGGTGATCTCTACCATCTGACTCTCGATCCGCCATGGTGCCCTAGGGTTGCCGAACTCGGTGGATTGGGAGAGGAAGTGAGGAGCGCGTCGAGAACTGAGGGGATAGAATGCGATAAATGCTGGGAACGCCCCCCATCGACATTAATGGCCCTCTCACTCGAATCATGGCTTCCTCTCCCCCTCCTTGCCTCGGGCTGCACGTCGTGACGGTGCGAGCCCCCCTGCAACGCACCCACCTGGGCAACGTGACAAGGGAAGAACACCTGAACCCCCTCACCGATCACCTCACCTTCGCGCGACGCCCTGGAATCCAGGCATCGACCTCTCTCATCAAAGAGGAAGAGGCGACGAGTCCCCGCTCGTCGGAGGAGCTTACCGCGGCTGTACATCAGCATCAGCAGCGCCGGAGCCGTCAAGTCGGCTACGAGGTGCACCGCCCATCGTAGGTCGCGTGGGGGACACGGCTCCAACCACCGTGGTGATTGGCTCTCTACCATTCTATCTATACTTCTACAAGCACGGCCCTCAGATGTCTACTACCGAGGCGAGTTTGACAAAAGTCTCCTATGGAGACGACTTCATCAAGACTCGTTGTCAGATGAAGATTGTTCGGATCTCCCTGTTGATCTTCGTGAAAGCTTCCAACTTGAGCTTATTTTTATGATAAGTTGATAGTCTATAATCTTCAGCTGAAATCATACCTTCTATTATATTATTAAAACGATAGAAAAGGAACGGCAGAGATTTAGCACTCCAAAGTTATGATGTTTGAATGGTGGAGATTAGTCCGCATATTAGCTTTCTTCAACGCCCTAGATTCAATCAGATTTGTAAAGCAAGTCGTGTGATGTAGCGACACAAAAAGGAAAAAAATCTGGTGGAGACGCAATAGCCTTTTCTTTTCTTTAGACTTCCAATTCAAGTACAATTGATTGCCTTCCAAAAGAGGGATACGTGCGCATCTTTCTATGGCCCTTTTTTTTAAAAACTTCCATGGCCCTGATTGGTTTGCTGATTTTCATAGCGTGATTGCAAGAGAAGCACACGGACACGTACAGATCCAGAACCATACCTAGGAAAGAGACGAGTCAGAGTCCAGGAAAAAAAACTATCGCTAGGCACTTCCTAATCTCTATGAAAGAGCCCATCCAATTCGTTGGTCTCCATCTTGACACCGTTGGATGTTGGACTATACGCCGGCCTCTCCCATCATCAGCGAGCGTGCCTGCATGAAGTGATCATCGGATTGGCCGGTCTCTAATCGGAACATCATGCGTTGCTGCGCGGCGCCGGCGCACATACACGCTTGGCTTGATCCGAGCTGCTACACACAAGTACAAGAGATCCGGCTTTGGATGCAGACTGGAAGATCGTTTCCGTCCAAGGTTAGCTAGCTTTCGATCGGCTGGAAACACATGCATGCTACAGCCTGGATTAATAGATTTCATTGATCAGCTTGGCTATGCTTTTGTGAGGGACAAGACACTGGCCTCTGCCTCCGACATGCTCTCGGTGCACGTCAAGCAGCCGTGCAAATTCAGACTACAGCCTTTGTTTACTCATCTTCGATTCCTTTGTGTTGCCTCCATTGCCCTAACTGCACGTATAGGATTGGTATCTACAATTAGATGCAAAAGAATTACTCGCATGTAGGCTGCCAACATGTGGCATGACTAGACGTTGGGGCTACAGGCCAGTGTTGGGCGAGGTGCCCCTGGAGGGACAAGACCGCGGCCTCGGCCTCGAACATGCTCTTGGTGCACTGCAAGCAGCCGTGCAAATTCAGACTATGGTCTCTGTTTACTCATCTTGGATTTCTTTGTGTCGCCTCCATGGCAATGTATAAATTGCTAACTACATGTATATATGATAGATATCTACAATAAGCCGCAAAAGAATTACTCGCATACAGGCTGCCACATGGGTAAGAACATGAATGTTGTGGTTCTGATATAATCTATTTATAATACCTAAATTTTGTTTTTAGATGCTTTCTGAGTAGTGTTCATTATTACAGATTAAAATAGAGTTTTGTTTCTGTTGTGGATGCTTTATTTCTCCATCATAACAAGACGAGGAAGTGAACAAGTGTGGAAGTCAGGTTTATGCATTGATGTGTGTTTTATGTAATAAAAATATATATTTTCTGATGGTAGAATATATGTTTTTTAAATTCAGATAATTATGCAATGAGATTACATGACGTAGCACAAGCAGAACTTACAAATACAATGTCGTATCTTTTTTACATTGCAAATGGTAGAGAACTCGCCTACTATAAACAAAATTACACAATAAGGTATTTCATGACTGTATTTTTTGTTGTTCATTAGTTCCTTGCAAGCCTTTTATTCATCTAGAAAAAAAGTATAAATAACTAATCAACTTCAGCCAACTAAGTAACACATTTATGTATTATTGGTCAAATTGATGGTCAAAGGTAAATCACGAAATACGAGAGCGCCCTATAAATAGAAACAGAGGGAGTACTACTCAGATAAAAGAAACCTAAACGCGAGCTTTTTCGTTGGGCCATGCATCTGTCCCCTTTGCCTCCTAGTCCAACGCCATGCTGCTAAGCGATGTTTCCTAAACAAATGCTAAGCGGTTACGATGCATTTCAATTTACGCAGCGTGCACGTCTTCTCTCTATTGCGCGTGGCGCCGGACAAACTAGTATTACATGTATTTATTATGTCATAAATTTTCAGAATCAAATTTAGTATGTAGCTCGAGAAAAAAAAAAAGTGTTTATAGTGTTAATGGGCCAAATTCATAGCCCAATTTGAACTAGCTACTATTCGTAGCTATATTTCTCTTTTTTGTTTCTAGTGTTAGGTTTCAAACATGGATTGATACATTTTAAATTTTCGAACTTGCATGTGCCACGTATGTGTCCTTTGCATGCAATCCTGAACAAATTAAGAAGCAGGTACACTAGCCCATAACCATTGAGCACGTACCCCAGTAAGTGCATTCAGCTGCTTGAGGCTTCAACTGGTGGGTGTGCTATGTTACCCAAGTGCATGCGTAGGCGTGTCGCCCTTGTAGTGAATATGCGTCGGAATTGGGAATCGGAAATGGGTACCCAGTGATTGGGAATCGGGATTTGCTGCCTAATGACGTGATTAATGTGGGAGGGTGCTTTGAGATTAGCAATGCCACTTGTCGCATTCTGGAGGGGGTCTTTCTTGATGAAGAAAGAGACCAGGTCCTATAGGATTTTCTTTCATGACAGGATGCCAGGACCAAACAAATATATAATACATTAAGGGGATTGCTAAAACTCAGCTAGCTGAGATATAATATGGTCTCATTCACGTTGTTAACCGTCGGATCAAACACGCGATGATTCGTGCAGAACGACCATGGAATACATGTTCCAGCTGTACAGCGTCGCACGTGGTCCCTTTTTTGTGTCTTTTTGTGGTCTGGCAGGGGTCAGGCTGTATGGACCGAGGCCCACGCATGGAGTGCCTGGAGCAGCCAGTTCGGTTGATAGTTTTTCTTTTTCTTTTTTGGTTATCAGGCTGGCTTTGTTTATAACGTTTATGCTACAGGCCTCTTTACTTTGTTATTACTTTTTGTACCTCTTTTTTCATAGTTGTTAGTTTTGTTTGGCCATGTATAATTTTTGTAATTGTTTCTTATAGACAGCTAATATTTGTATATTCTTTTTTGTACAGGAACTTGAAACTTCAAAGGTGCACAACCTTTTTTCTGCAAAAAAGGGTGCACAACTGGTTTAAACTGTTTCTTTATATGGTATATCAATAGTTTTCTATTTTTTGATTTATTGTTTGAAAATTCTAGCTTTTTGTCTCGTCTGTGCAGCTTGTACTTTTTTTTTGCAGATTGTGTTCTTTATCAATCATTTTAAAAGAATTTGTAGCTCAATCACATGTGTGGCCTCTTGATAGACTAGACAAGATTCACACTCGTCGGGTGAGTCCGACTCATTTTCATGTGAGAGGATGCGGCGCATAGCCCTCTTTTTTTTTCCTTTTCATCGGTAGGGAAACGAGGATGGGAGGCCATGGGCTTTTCGGTTGTGTTCAGTTTTTTTCTCAACGTAGTGGTTTTTTTGTGCCGCCTTTGATGGAGAGAGCGGTGAGACGAAAGGGCCCAACTTTTTCAGTTTTTCTCAAATTTTTTTATTTTTCTCACCTTTATTACCTTTTTTTGAATTCTCACATTTAACTGCACACGTCATCAAACTGTGGGCAATTGCAACAGTCGTAATACAGACGGAACTTTCCAAGGGTCCAACCATTTTAATTATAGTTACAATTATTTTACTATTATTTCTCTCTTAGTTTTTCTGAAATATAGATCATTTTATAAAAAAAATATACAATATGTATTTATGAGACGCTTGAACAATTTTATATTCGTACATGTTTTGTGTTATTTTTCAGTTGGCTTTTGTATGTTTGTTTGTGTCCATTTTTTATCCTTTTTTCCATTGTGTGTAAACAACTTATTAAAGAGAGACCCTTATTATTTTCTAGGGGGTTACAACAGCAAGGTTTTAAGGGGGTCACAACTGCAAGTGTGGTAATCCGACTGCAATTGGAAGAAGAGAGGGGTTTGTCGGGCCAGTCGCATGTCACCACTAGATCATGCAACTCCTGGTGTTGTAACCTGACTGTAACTTCATGGGAGAGAAAGCAACTGCAACGGGAGTCGGAAAGGGGGTTTGTCGGCACTAGTTGCATGTCGACAACTAGACATGGAACTGCAAACGTTGTAACCGGGTTGCAACTGCATGAGCACAAAGCGACTGCAACTAGGATCGGGAGGGGGGTTGTTAGGTTAGTTGCATGTCCACCACTAGACATGCAACTGTAAGCATTGTAATCTGACTGCAACTGCATGAGTAAAAAGCGACTGCAAACTAGGGTTAGGAGGGGTTTGTCAGGCCAGTTGCATGTCCATCACTAGACGTGCAACTACACGGACCACAGTGCGAGTGCAACTGGGGTGGGAGGAGGTTGTCGGCCCAATTGCATGTCCACCATCACACATGCAACTCCAAGCGTTGTAACCCGACTGCAACTGCATGGGGCACAAAGTGACTGCAACTCGGGTCGGGAAGGGTCAGGGTTGTCGGGGTCAGTTACATGTCCATAACTAAACATGCAATTGCAATCATTGTAAACTGATTGCAACTGCATAAGCACAAAGAGACTAGAACTGGGGTTGGGAGGGTGTTGTCGGATCAGTTGCATGTCCACCACTGGACATGCAACTTGAAGCAGCATATTAGACGTCATGTTGAGAATAATGCTACTCCTACAAGGACCGATACGATAATGACTGCGCACCCGAATTTCCGCCACGCTAATAAAAAAACTGGAGAGTGAAGTGACTGCACGTTGGAAACAGAAACATGATCGATAGTACAAATGTGCTCTTGACACCAATCGATTCACGTGTTGTGAACTGCCAGCATTGCAAAACACGTCCTGATTTTAGCTATACATCGTGATGCAACTTAATAAATAGATCAGTGGACCGGTGCATGCACTAGAACATCTCGGCCGGCCGCGGGCGCTGACTCACCGGCATCGCGGCGTACGGCACAGAACGAAACGAAAGCGCGGCTGCCACCGGCCGGCCTTCGTCGATCGATATTTACTGTTGGGGTCACGCTCCGGCAGGGTAACATTAGGCTCGAGGGCGACACGGGTGGATCCTCTATGCCGCCGCCACTAGGGCCTCCTCCTCCGTGTCGCCTCCCCTCGCCAAGCCCGCGTGGTCGGCGGCCCGGGGCAATCGTTACTTGCTGGTCGCGGCGGTTTCCCAAGCGTGGGCAGGTGGGTGCTGCAGACCATTGAGGTTCTGTGGTATCCCTGGCGGCTTCGCACAGGTTCCTCCACGGGAGGTGCGGCGGCGGGCATAGTTTCGCCGCGGGGTCGTAGATCCTACTCGGCGGGCACGTGTCGAGCTAGATCGGAGGTTCGACGGCCTCATGGGGCGGTGCGTCGGTGGCTTCCCGGCGGCCGTGGCGGCTGTCTTCAGTGGGAGACATACCGCCCAACCTTCAGTTGGCGTTGCTCCCTCCTATTATCGCCGCCGGCAAGGCAGGGCACTCCTCTCCGGAGGCGGTCGGCTTGGTGAGCTTTCTCGGTCATGCGTGGTCACATGGTACCGATGCGATGGTGTGGCATAGGCGCTCTCATCTGGAATTTTTGTCCAAATAGACCACGTCGCGAGTCAATTTGTCAAAATAGACCACCTGGGAATAAAAACGCCGGATCAGACCCCCCGGGCCGCCACCAGCGCGGGCGGCTGGGACCAGCCGCCACTGCCAGTGGCGGCCGGCACTGTTCCTGGGCCCGGCCGCCACCGTAGACGGCGGCCGCTACTGTGCCTGGGCCCGGCCGCCACCGTAGACGGCGGCCGCCACTGTTGCCGCTTCTGCCACCGTTTGGACGGAACGGAGAAGTGGTTGCGGGACCGGCCGCCAGCTCCCCTGGCGGCAGCTACTGTAGCGCCTGCGCGCGCCGACAGCCGCGCCTGACGGCGCAAATTCCGAGGCGGGGCGCTGATTCCCATGGCAGATGCTGTCGGTGCTTTCGGTGCAAATTCCGCACGGCGCCGCTGCTTTCGGTGGAAATTCCGCATGCTGCCGCTGCTTAACGTCTTCTGCCGACAGTACAATACTCTTATTGTTCTTATAAACGCTGCTGTTCTCTCGCTCTCTCGCTCTCTCTCACGCACACACACTCTGCTCTCTCTCACGCACACACACTCTGCTCTCTCTCGCTCTCTCTCACGCACACACACACTCTGCTCTCTCTCTCGCTCTCTCTCATGCACACACATTCTGCTCTCTCGCTCTCTCTCACGCACACACACCGCCTCACATTTGGATTTTGAAGAAGTTGTAGTTGAGGAAACGATATATCAAGGTAAGAGCTGTCCATTTTTGTTGATTGTGTTCGCATGCATAACATTTTTCATCCGTTTGATTTGTGTCTAAGTGTGTATTATCTGTTGTTACAGGCAGCATTTCGTCACTTTATGGACTAATTTGGAGCTTTAGGAGAACGATTTGCCGTGTGAAGTGAAGTACTGAGTTGAAGATCAAGGTATGATCTTTGCAGTACATGAATTTTCTTGTGCATGCACGTTGAAAATTAATTAGCTTTGTAACCCGATATTAGCTATGCGATGTTTACTGCTTAGAGGTTAATTTCGTAAGCGATATTTTGCATTTCGTAAGCGATATTTTGCATTTATAGTAATATGTTGAGGATGTTATAGATCAATGTTAGCTGTGTCTAGTAGTACTATATTTTTTGACATGCAAGATGTCTTTTTGGTCATTAAGTAATAATTAGGATTTCTATTAAATGTCTAGATTGAGTTAGAGCCGGAATTTAGACTTCGTTCATATATTACTATATTTTTTGACATGCATGCAACTACTATATTGAAACTTTAGGCAGCAGAAAAAATTGTGTGTCTGAAATTTTTGTTCATGTGATAATAGGTCGACTTCGTTCATATATTACTGCTGACGGATATTTATTATTCGGAAGGATATCCTCATTGAAGCAGAGGTATAAATTTCGTCGTGTAATTTTGCGAATATTTATTCATGCATGCAACTGCCATTTTGAAACTTTTGACAGCAAAAAAAAATTGTGTGTGTAATATTTTTGTTCATATGATAATAGGGTGACTCCATTTGATATATTACCGGTGATATGTTCATGCATGCAACTGCCATTTTGAAACTTTTGGCAGCAAAAAAAAATGTGTGTGTAATATTTTTGTTCATGTGATAATAGGGTGACTCCATTTGATATGTTACCGGTGATATGTTCATGCATGCAACTGCCATTTTGAAACTTTTGGCAGAAAAAAAATTGTGTGTGTAATATTTTTGTTCATGTGATAATAGGGCGACTTCGCTGACATGTTACTGGTGATATATTCATGCATGCAATTGCCATTTTGAAACTTTTGGCAGGAAAAAAAAATTGTGTGTGTAATATTTTTGTTCATGTGATAATAGGGCGACTTCGCTGACATGTTACTGGTGATATATTCATGCATGCAATTGCCATTTTGAAACTTTTGGCAGGAAAAAAAAATTGTGTGTGTAATATTTTTGTTCATGTGATAATAGGGCGACTTCGCTGACATGTTACCGGTGATATGTTCATGCATGCAACTGCTATTTGCAAGTAAAAAAAATATGCTCGTTTTACTTTAAAAAACTTTTTTAATCGACTAACGATGTAAATATGGCTGCTCGTTAGGTACTATGGAAAATTTGGTAGTGTTCTATGGGGACATCGTACGCGACGGTCCTTCCGGTGTGGATGTGTCTAGGTGCGAGATGAGTACGGTTGTAGTGAGAGACATGGTTAATGTAGGGTATGCGGCAGTCAGAAGGTGCATCCGATTGGTGTTTGGTTCAGCGATGGATGGAAAAAAAATGACCATGGAGGCTTTCGTGGTTGACGGAGGAAATGATGGGACAGTATCCCGTTGGGGTCTGCGGCGGGTTACTGGTGAAAAAGCCTGGGCGTCGTACCTGGGGTTTGCAAGCAATCCCAATAACTCCATGTTTGGACAGCCCATGGTGTATTTGGAGTTCATTTCTGTCACTGATGTCGCCGAGTGCAGTAGCGGGGGCGGTGAGGCCGAGTTGGCAATCACAGTAGCCCCCAGCGCCGGTCCATCGGAACCAACAGGAGGCCAACCAGTGTATGACACAGGATATTGGTCTGCGGTCATTGACATGAGCGAACACGTGGAGGGATTGCCGGAGGCGCTAGATGGTGACGATGATGGTCATTCTTCCGCCTCTTCGGAATCAGATGATGATGAAGTTGTTCCTCCTGAGAAGGCGGTCGCTCCACCAATGAACCCAGAGTTTTTACAGGTTATGAGCATCACCAATGAATTTCACTCTGTTTCTGGCCTGGAAGCGGGAAGTCTGGCCATTGGGCAGATTTTCCCAGATAAGAAATCTGCTTACCAAGCAATGAATAGCTATGCAATTGCCATACACAGGCAGCATAAAGTGATGCAGTCTGATAAAAAGGAGTTGAAGGTCATATGCATCCATCGCGAAGATGGTTGCCGTGGAAGAGTTATTGCTCGCCGGAAGCCTGGGGTATGTCAGCCATGGCATGTCACAAAAATAGTGGAACATGGCTGCGAGCAAACCGGCACTCTTCCAGACCACCGCAATGTGACTGCAGAATATGTGTCACAGATCATGCAAACCACTGTGCAGGAAAGTCTTAATATTAGTATTAGGGCTTTGCAAAAAAGTGCAGCTGATCTGATTGGCTTCAATGTCAGCTACAGCAAGGCAAGGCATGCAAAGGAAAAGATATTCCAGAGGTTGTATGGAACCTATGAGGAGGCGTACTCTTTTGCCCCCAGAATGCTGCATCAGATAGCAACTGCTAACAGAGGGACTCAAGTTTTCCGGAAACAACGTCCAAACCCAATGAAACGGGACGAGCTAATCCTGGACCGCTTATTCTGGGCATTCGCCCAGACTATACAAGCATTCAAGCATTGTCGTCCGGTTTTATCAATCGATGGTACATTTCTCACGGGAAAGTACAAGGGCACACTGTTGGTGGCAATTGCTGCAGATGCAAATAATCAACTTCTACCTATTGCGTATGCAATAGTCGAGAGCGAGAACAAACATAGCTGGTTGTGGTTCCTGAGTTGCCTGAAGATGGGGGTCGTCAAAGATCGCGAAGGGATTTGCATCATCTCTGATCGCAACACTGGGCTATTAAGCGCGCTCGAGATAATTAAGGCTTCAGAAGATCCAGACTGGAGGTGGCCCGATCTGGAGACAAGGTGGTGCATGCGGCATTTGGCAGCTAATTTTTATTCCAAATTCAAAAACAAAGATTGGTTCAAGCTATTCAAGAGGATGTGCATGCAGAAAACTGTAGCCAAAATGAATGCTATCTGGGCAGGTATCAATGGTGAGATCGAGCGCGCATCCCTGCCGGAGAGAGAAGACCGGAGGGGTCGTCGGACAGCAATAAATCTGAGCCAGTGGATCAGCAAGAATTGTCCCCATTTGGACAAGTGGGCGCAGTCTCACGACAGTGGGGCTCGGTACGGTATAATGACAAGCAACATGTCAGAGGTTTACAATGGAGTTCTTAAAGGGGTGAGGTCCCTACCTATCACAGCCCTAATCGATGAAACTTGGAACCGGACTGTGACATACTTTGCAGACAGAGTCACAGTCGCCAAGACACTGGTTGATTTGAACAAGCCATGGTCTGAGAAGATGCAAAGACATCTTGATGAGAAAGCAAAGAAGTCGCAAAGCCATGGTTGCAGGAAGGTAGATGCACTTAGGAATAAATGGGAAGTCAATGTGCGAGCCAAGTATGTTAAGGGTCACCACAGAGGATCAAGAAAACAAGCTGTGACCCTTGGCACAACCTCGTGTGAGTGCACTTGCAACAAGCCCAAGCTTCTGGGATACCCTTGCAGTCACGTACTCCGGGCAGCTGCCGATCAAAAAATCAGTGTCGAACCTTACGTATCGCCGTTCTTTAACATGCACAATTTATACAACACTTGGAACGGTGAGTTCTGGGCATGGGGCATTGATATGAACTACAAGCTATTGTGGCCAGAAGGGTCCAAATGGGTTCCTGATCCCACGTTGATGAGAACCTCCAAGGGACGGCGTGAGTCTAGGCGTCATCGCAATGACATGGACCATAGCCAGTCGGGAGAACCAAGGCGATGTCGCGTTTGCAGGTGCCCTGGACACTCGCGTAGGGAATGTCCGTATCGTACCAACAACACCGCATGATATTTAATCATGCTATGTATTTTAGTTTCATTTAATCGTGATGTAATGTAATCTTTGGATATTTAATTTCATTTCATCGTGATGTAATCTTCGGATATTTAATTACATTTAATTGTGATGTAATGTACTCTTCGGATATTTACTTTCATTTCATCGTGATGTAATCTTCGGATATTTAATTACATTTAATCTTGATGTAATCTTTCGGATATTTAATTTCATTTAATCGTGATTGTAGGTTATGGCCGAATTGCCAGCGCTTTTGCAGCGGCATCACGACGCCCACCACCATTGCCACCTTTTCTTAAACCCGAACCATGAAAATCCTCCTCAGACCTTCAGGCTTCGAACCGTAAAGAACACATGGCCAATACACAATTATTTCCAACAACACCTTCAGGCTTATGGACTCCTTCATTTTGCTAACCTCGCAACTCGTCTAGGCACTTTCACTTCTGACCCATCGCTTCTGACATCCCTCGTTGACCGATGGAGACCTGAGACCCACAGCTTTCACTTTCGCTGTGGAGAGCTCGCACCTACGCTAAAAGATGTGTCAATGATCACAGCTTTACCAATTAGAGGTGAGCCAGTGGTCCCTCCACTTCTTCCTGCAACTTGGCCAGAATATGTCTCGGGCCGTCTTGGGCTTACAATGCCAAAATCAAATCGTACTGGTCTGCCTCGGGGTGTCCCACTCAACTGGCTTTTTGATAACTTTGAAACGTTATCTAGCTACGCTGATCTTGAGACGAGGAAGAGACACTTGTTTGCATATTTGTTGTGGCTATTTGGTGTGATGTTTCCTAATTCTCATGGTGAGGTAGTCCTCCCTGGTCTCATCTACTTCGCCGCAAAGATAGTGGACGAACCTTTACCCGCGGTTCCAACATACAGCTTTGGTTCTGCTATACTTTCTCACACATATAGAGGGTTGTGTGATGCCACTCAGAAATCTTCATTAGCAGCTAAAGCTCCATTACTATGTGTCTCGTACGAGTTTCTACAATTGTGGTCATGGGAATACCTACCTGTTGGACGACCCCAGATAGTAAATCACGTAACCCCATTCGACTTTGGTGAGGGCATTGTAACTATGTCCAGCCGGTGGACGCTCGGTCGGAAAAAATGGGCTACAAAAATTGCGAAAAGTTGTTACCCCATATACCATGATCAGTTTGAGCTTCTTGAGGACTCACTAATCACATGGAACCCGTGGACTGAGGCACACATTAACATGGTATTTGGTTCGCAACCCATCCCAGTGGAATGCGTCAGAGATAGTGGCTTCTGGATGACTCGTTGCAATTTACTATGTCTGTGGTTTGTTGAACCGTACAATCCTGACCGAGTCATGAGACAGTTCGGTCTACATCAAGATATTCCACCACATGTTCCAAGATGTATCGACGAATATACTCATAAGTAAGATGTGACCTCCCTAAATAGTTAATGTCTTTTTAATTCATAAAACTTACGTTCTATTACGTAAATTTCAGGATGAGCAATAGTGGCAGAACTGGTGTCAAGAGAACATTCAATGGGTAAACCAGTGGAATAATGAAGCACTGGAAATGATAGTGCACGAACATAGGTAAATTTTATTTACGGTAATTTATGTACATAAACAAGTTGATGTAATTATTTAATTATGCAGACCGTACCACGCGACTACAACACAAGCGTATTACGAGTGGTACTGCATGAGGACGCGTACTCGACTGACGTATGAACCACCTACGATGCCAACACATCCCACACATATGGAACAGTTGCAGAGACGGATAGACACATCATCAGCTTACTATCGTGACTGCATGGTAATCATCAACAACTTACTATTCACGACCATCATTTCATTAACAATTCAAGCAACCAACGACCTGTTTTTTTAGATCGATATTTGCAACGAAGTAGGGGAGATGGCGAGGGAAGGCATGCAAGCCCGAGACACACCAGGTCGAACGTCTGCCTTAAAAAAATTGGTGAATTCATCGCCAAAACGATGAGATGCGGTAGACGGAACGATGTTGACACTGGAGTGTACAACATGCCGGAACCGAGGTCAGCTAGAACGAGTGCAGCGCCGTCGTCATCCAGGCGGTGGGGAGAGGGTCCAAATACTACAACGACATTTCCACGACATGACTCATCTCTGTCACTACAGGGGCATACATCCCAGGTAAATGTTGCAGGCTTGGATTCCATGCCCGAGCAGACTCATTTCGTGGACCAAAATGCGGACACAGGATATGGCGCATACACCCAAGGCGACGGATCTCAGCCCGAGGACACTCGTTTTCCTGACATAAACCAGCACACTAGGGGCGAGGGATCACGAAGCTACAACACCGCTCAGGTATGTTCAACCATAATAAGCAATTACAAGCGTACAACATTTACATGCCTTTTATTTACATACGGTTTTTCTGTGCAGGAAAGTAATGATAGATCATGGGAAGATGAAGAAACCCAACGTGGCGTAAACATAGACATACTCACAGAATCCCTTAATCCGCACAATCCTGACCGTGTCCCAGGATTATTGAATAACTTTTTCGAGACGGACGTTATTGGCCCATCTTATATCCCTTCCCAGTCAGAACCATACACCTATAATTTTGAATCATCATCTCAGTATGGATTGCAGACTCCACCACCTATGCATGAGTCGCAGACACAGGAAGAAGGGGGGCAGTACGGTCGTGGTCTTCGTGAACACCGAGCCCCTACTCGCTTGTCACCTTCCGGTCGTCGGGAAAGGCCAGTTGGCCGTCGTCGCGTACGGTGATGAGTGTGACTGGCAGTGTTGCTTTCGGTGGTGAGTGTGACTGAAAGTGTTGCTTTCGGTGGTGAGTGTGACTGGCAGTGCTGCTTTCGGTGGTGAGTGTGATTGGCGCACTCAGCCTCGGCGGTTCTATAAAAAGAGCTCTTCTCTGCCTCTTGTCCTCACAACAATTCCCCTCACTGCCTCTTCTCCTCACTGCCTCTTCTCATCACTGCCTGTAAATCGACAGCGTTTGGACCGGTGGATAAGGCAGGTACACTCCCTTATCCTCCTCCTCTCTTTTGTTTCTGTTCCTTTTTCCTCCCCCATTGCTTCTCATTTTTCCTCCCCCATTCGCGATTTTTCATCGATTTCCACCATAAGTACTGCCCCAAATTCAACAATGTTGTAGGTCCTCTAGTTGTCAGCCGATTCCACCAAATTTTTTTTGAATTCCATGGTTATTTTGTGCAAATCATGTAATATTTTTATTGTGTTTTGCAGATGACTAGTAACAACGGTTATCCTGGTCCAATTTGGTTTATTATGTACATTGTGCATGTACACGATGCCCTGCCACCATTTTATGAATCATGGCTGGAAGAAATTATAAATTTTGTTAGTTTGACCAATCATATGCTGAATTTTGGGTTGTCAACTAAGGATTTCATGTACTACGAAACAGAAGATGAATATGGGAACCTCGAGCTGATCGACGTCAAGAATGAATCTGTAGTGAAGCTAATGCTTGAAGAATTCAAACCAATACGTAGGGTTGTTTTGCATGTCTACACGAGACGTAGTTTGTATGTTCAGCCTGCACCATATGAACCTAAGGGTGAGAGTTCTTCATCTACGGGTGGTGATGAACCTAAGGGTGAGACCTCTTCATGTAAGGACACCTAGTTGGTGGGTTCAGTGATCATGAGCAGTCAATTGTAATTTGTATCGTAGACTTATTTATGTAATTTGTATCGTAGACTTATTTATGTACACCTAATGGAATAAAAAATACATGACCGATTGGGCCCTGTCGGCCTCGCCAAGACCGACTGGATAATATTTTTGAAAATTTTCAAAATTGTATATTATTTCTGTAATTTACCAAAAAATGTATTATTTAAATTTTTTTAGCAAATTAAGATGCATTCAAAATAACATGCATAAAATAAGATACATCAAATAACATGCATAAAATAAGATACATAAAATAACATGCCTAAAATAAGATACATAAAATAAGATACATAAAATAACATGCCTAAAATAAGATACATAAAATAAGATACTTGTTCAAATTAAGATACAACTTCCTACGAATTTTAAGATCCAACTTGCTGCAATGCGAATTTTAGGATACAATAACATAAATCTACTGAGTCCAACGTGGATATTTTCCTTTTCCATCACCAGCTTCTTCTGCTGCCTTGGCTGCACGAGCCCTTTCTTTCTTCATCTGCCTCTCAGCCTCACGGGCCTTCTCTCGCTGTCGGTAAACCTCCGCCAGTCGAAGTCCCTCTTCTCGGTTTTTCTTCTTCATCTCATCAAGAAAAGCCCTCTGCTTCACACAATACTCTTGCCACTCTCTCTCCTGCTCTGCTTTCTCATCTGCTGCCGCCTTCGCGCGGCGCTCTTCCGCGTCCAAACTTGCCCATGCACGACGACCTCTTTCACGAATCTCGGTCACCGCCCAGTCCGGTTTTTTCGTGTCAATCCAACGATAGTACATGCACAGAGGCGGAGGAGACTACAACAAAAATAGAAATATAAATATTAAATCAACAATAATATCAACAACGTGTTTATTCTTGATGACTGAAACATACCGGAGGCCTGATGTACGGTGAAATAGAAACGGGTGGATCTTCCTCATAATTAGCGCACATAAAAAACTTCATGCCCAACCAATCTAAAAAATCCGTCACCTCCTTCACCTTGCAGAGATCACCACACCAACAACGAAGTACTTCCACCCCCGAGGCAAAGTCGCACTCTTCATTTTCTTAGGCCTAATGCTTTGATCCGAGCAAGGCAAACTCATGCTGACTAGCGCGTTGGTGTTCTGAAGTGTGGCTGGACGATGGACGAAGATAGGAGAGGGAGCGGTGTGCCCGCGCGAGAGAGTAGGCAATGTGTCTGTGCGAGAGAGCGAGAGAGCGAGAGAGCAGGCTGAGGCAGAGTGTGTGTGCGTGAGAGAGCGAGAGAGCAGGCTGAGTGTGTGTGAGATAGAGCAGCAGCAGGCAGCATCGTTTATAAGAAGAATAGGAGCACTGTAGTGTCGGCAGAATACGTTAAGCAGCGGCAGCGGCACGTCGGTTTCAGCGCGATTTCCACCGAAAGCAGCGGCAGCGGCACGTCGGTTTTCAGCGCGTGCGGCCGTTTCCCGCTAAGCTAGCGCACTGGCAGCATCTTGCATGGCATGGGAATCAGCGTCCGCCTCGGATTCAGCGCCGTCTGGCGCGGCTGTCGGCGCGCGCAGGCGCTACAGTAGCTGCCGCCAGGGGAGCTGGCGGCCGGTCCCGCAACCCCTTCTCCGTTCCGTCCAAACGGTGGCAGAAGCGGCAACAGTGGCGGCCGCCGTCTACGGTGGCGGCCGGGCCCAGGCACAGTAGCGGCCGCCGTCTACGGTGGCGGCCGGGCCCAGGAACAGTGCCGGCCGCCACTGGCAGTGGCGGCTGGTCCCAGCCGCCCGCGCTGGTGGCGGCCGGGGGGTCTGATCCGGCATTTTTATTCCCAGGTGGTCTATTTTGACAAATTGACTCGCGACGTGGTCTATTTGGACAAAAATTCTCTCATCTGTAGGCACGTCAATGGCATGCCCACGACTTCATTTGGATCAGAGAATCCTTGTGTGGTTCATGGCGTCGCCACCTTCGTTTAGCGATGAGTGGAAACTCATCCCGTGACGCGGATGACTTCCCAATGGGGCCCGATCTTTGATTTGGGCCTGTGTTGGTGCACGGGCATGAGTTCCGGTGGAGGCCTGCTTTGTGGCTATCTCTAGTGGACACCACGGTGGTTTGTGCAGAGTACTAGATGGCACAGCTCTCGGAAGATCGGCCATCAAGATGGTGGCTGGCAGTCTCAGGCTAGACAAGGCACCGTCACCGCGAGTGCGTTCTCCCTTCTTGAAGGAATTATTGCAGAAGAAGGCGAGACTTAGTTTTGGGTGTTTTTTCATATCTTGTCATGGTTCTGCCATTGTTCTTCATCTAACGTACTCTGCTTGTTGATCACTTTGGCCTCATTGCCTTGCATCAACTTTGATAATATTATAGATGTGTGCATCCGCGGATGCAAAGGCCGGGAGGTTTAACCTTCCTTTTCGAAGAAAAATAAAACTTGTGGATGATGTGATCGTAAGATACACCTGCATGATGCAAGCACCCTAGCTCTAGCTGCTGCATACACCGCCCATTGTGTATAAATAGCTAGCTGCTGCATATGCCGGCACCCACATTCAGCTAGCTAGCAAGCTAGATACTAGTACTAGCTAGCTAGCTTCGTGCAAGGAGCAGATTAAGTAAAGGCTGCCTGGATAGATACTAATCGACCTCGAATCCTTGACCCCTAGCTAGCAATAGCATCGTATGGAGGATGAGAAGAAGGAGCTAGGCAAGTACCGCGGCGTGAGGAAGCGTCCGTGGGGCAAGTTTGCGGCCGAGATCCGGGACCCGGAGCGCGGTGGCTCACGCGTCTGGCTCGGCACCTTCGACACTGCCGAGGAGGCTGCGCGGGCCTATGACCGTGCCGCTTTCGCACAGAAGGGCGCCACCGCCGTGCTCAACTTCCCCACCGGCGCCGAGGCTGCTACCAGGATGAGCTGCACTGCTGCAGGGTCGTCGTCTTCTTCGTCGACGGTGACCGGTGGGGCCAGAAGCAGCAGCGTGGACAAGGACTGATACTGACGACTACGCATCCGAATTTCCGCCGACCTCCCAATTCCACGCTAATAAAAACATTGGGCCGTGAAGCGACTGCATGTTGGCAACAGAAACATAATCGATAGTACAAATGTGCTCTTGAGACCGATCGATTCAAGTGTTATGGATGTGCGATGTCGATCAGTACCTGGGTGCATGCATGTATGCAGTACTGAGCTGAGAGTATTGCAGAACTCGCTGTCCTGATTTTAGCTGGGTTGATGCATATACCTAATTATCTTGATGCAACTTAATAAAGTAGAGATCAATGGAGCCGGTGCATCCACTAGAGCACCTACGTGCATGTGCGGCCTTTAAATTTGTTGTTAGTGCATTACCAATAGATACCGTTTGTAAGGTCACGGCAGCATAGTCTAAAAATATTCGCAAAAAAAAAAAAGCATAGTCTAAAAAAGGGTCACGAACAATTCAATTGTAGAGTATACTACTGCACTTTTTATTGGAAAAAGCCTCTGCAGCCATGCACAAACCACAACAAATAATCGATTGAACAAGAATGCAAAACATTTTCACCACAGATGTGTATAATGTGTCGTTACAAATTAGCTAGTGTGTCGATGCCGTTAGGAAAATTTCGACAAAACGATTAGGCTCATAGTGAAGGAAAAGAAAGGTAAACTCCAGGTAAGCGAGGAGCATCAATGCTTAACCTCCTACTAAATTTCCACTAGTGAAGCACTCAAACATGGAGCCCCATTTTCAGGTTCTTGCTCCCCCTCCACACGATCTCCTCGCTTTCGGCTTTAGCAAAAAACAACATGTAGTAAATATGACCAACCAATAATTCAATGAGCTGTTAGCGGTCACTAGGACCAACAAAAAGCAGCAGGTCGTATAGGATAAGTTTTTCCTCTTGCTAATTAGCAGATTGTGAGTTCGTTTAGCGGCAGTCAAGGCGCCAATGCCTTGTGACGCTGGGGTGCACACGTTCTCGCCACCTCTTTAATCCTACGCAAGTGTGTACGTAGGTACAATTTTTTTTTTTTGCGTTAAGTATGTATTCCCTCCATTTCTTTTTACTTTGCACATTGGTTTTGTCTTAAGTCAAACTTTGTAAAGTTTGACCAAATTTATATTAAAAAATATCAACATCTACAATTCCAAATAAATACAATATAAGAAAATATTTCATGATGGATCTAATGATATTGATTTGGTATTGTGAATGTTGATAGTTTTTTCTACAAACTTGGCCATCGGTCGGGAGCCTGGCCAGCGCCAGCGGCTCCCTCCATCATCGTTGCCGTCCAGAGAGGGACGCGGCCACAGCCGACGCGATCATCGGCCACGGCAAGGCGGACGAGCCTGGCAGCGAGATTCGATTCGATTAGAGCGCTCGCCTCGCATGCTCCACCGCCGCACACGACCTCTCGCACGCGGATTGATCCAAGCTAGCTAGCTAGGTGTTCGTCATCGACGGGAGAAGAGACCGGTCCAGTCTAGATAGATGGATCTTCGCTCCAGCGTTTTTGGTGGGGCAGGAGGCGGCGGTGAACCCTAGAAGAAGAGAGACATGGGGATGAGACATGACCGAGCGAGGGAGAGTTGGTCAAGCAATTCATTTTTTTATTTTTTGGGGGAGGGTCATGCGATTAGGTTCTTGGTGGTTGAAAAAAAAACCAGTGTGGAGGGGTGGTGGTGGGAGGTGGAGGCGAAAATAAACCGTGGAGGCAAACATAAACCGTGCATACCGGACTACCAACTCCCTTTTAATAGTAGAGATAGTTGCAGGCTTGCGGGTGGCGGCACGGCACCCTCCGGAGCATTGACATATGCGGTGATGCTACGTACCACCCCGCCAGCCTGACATGCTTACGCGGTGACGCTCTCAGTCCTGGACGCTCTGCTCCAATTTTGCAACCCACAGCCTGGTGACCTACTCCATGACGCCTCCACCGCACTGCAAATAGCATCGCTGAAAGCTCCTGGTCTACTTACTCATCCATCAGTCATCACACACGACACGAACGCCATGGCTGCTGTTCCAGTGGCTGTGCCACGCATGACGATGGGCTCGCAGGGGCTGGAGGTCTCGGCCAAGGGCCTCGGCTGCATGGGCATGTCTGCGGCCTACGGCGAGCGCAAGTCCGAGCAGGACATGATCGCACTCCTCGGCCACGCCGTCGCTACCTGCGTCACCTTCCTTGACACCTCCGACATCTCGCAAGGTTAAAGACTAGATATATACGTTCTTACTACAGCCGTCTAACATGTTCCTTGGCTCCTTGCCTGTTGCCATTCTCCAATCACCATTCACATGTATTCTCTGTGTAATAAAGTAGGCACTGCAGGGAGGGGTGAGGGAGAAGGTCCAATTGGCCACAAAATTCAGCATCACGGCCACCCGCGAGGTCCACGGTGCCCCAGCGTATGTGCGGGCGGCATGCAAGGGCAGCCTCTCTCGGCTCGGCGTTGACTGCATCGACCTCTACTACCAGCACCGCATTGACAAGAATGTCCCTGTCGAGGTCACGGTTAGTATTTCATTTCCTCATTTCTGGGTCATCCCCTTAAAGCTGAAGATGTTAAGAATTTACCATCAATTGAAGAAATACATGGGCTTGATCCTCCAAAACAGGTAGTGAAGGTACATTTTCTTTATAAATTTGATGAAGGTGACATTCCATATAATAAGCCCCCTAGTCAATGCCTAGATGAATTTGATAAATTTGTTATTAAGCAACAAAATTTTAATGTACACATAAGTGATCAATTAAAACATAATGTTAGTGTTATTGAAAAGTTGAGTGATATATTGATTAGAATTTCTAATGATGTTAAAGTTTTATGTAAGCACTTCTCTATGGTTCAAACTCAGCTTGAACAAGTATCTAAATCACAACAAGATTTGTTTAGACATATGCTTAAACAACAAAATAAATATTCTTATGGAGTAGACACTAGAGGAGGTAGATCCACTCAGGATCCCTTATATCCTGAGGGGCATCCTAAAAGAATTGGACATGATTCTCAAATGATTAATGATAGTGTACCTAATTCACCTAAGAAGAAGAAGAAGAAGAAGAAGAAGAAGAAGAAGAATATGAATAAAACTGTGCATGTTTCTAGTGAACCTGTTATAGAAAAACCTGTTGAGAATCCTAATAATGTTTCTATCTCTGATGCTGAGGCACAATCAGGTGATGAGCATGAACTTAGTGATAATGATAATACTAATGATGTTAATGATGATCGTATTGTTGATGATGCTCCACCTAATGATAATAATGAAACTGATAAGGAGGTAGAGGTAGAATCTGAAGTTGAGCTTGATAATCCACCTCCTAGGAATAAAAGATATGATAAAAGAGATTATATTGCTTGGAAGCATGGTAAAGAAAGAGAATCATGAATACAAAAACTCATGCCTTTTCCTAGTAAGGCTTTAAAATCTAAGGATGAAGATGTTTTTAATCGTTTTGTTGAATTGCTTAGACCTTTGTTTTTGCAAGTTTCTTTGACTGATGCTATGAAAATGCCTCCTTATGCTAAATACATGAAAGATATTGTTACTAATAAAAGAAAATTTTCTAAGGTTGAAATTTCTACTATGCTTGCAAATTATTCTTTTAAAGGAAAAATCCCTAAAAAGCTAAGAGATCCAGGGATACCTACTATACCATGCTCAATTAAGAATAACTATCTTAAAACTGCTTTGTGTGATCTGGGAGCTGGTGTTAGCGTTATGCCCTTTTCTCTCTATAAAAGACTTGACTTGAGTAAGTTAATTTCCACTGAAATTTCTTTGCAAATGGTTGACAAGTCTACCGCTATTCCTGTCGGTGTTTGTGAGGATGTCCCGGTTGTGGTTGCTAATGTTACTATCTTAACAGACTATGCTATACTTGATATGCCCGAGGATGTAATAAAAGCAAGGTTAATTTCCATGTCAATGGCAATGAGCATATGGTTTATTTTCCGAGGAAGCCAAACAAAGTAAACAGTCTCAATTCTATCGAAAAAATTATGACCATCATTTTTGGAGACTTTGAATTTCCTATTCTGGTTCTAGAAAAGAAATACCAAACTATTATGATTGGAACGATGCCTATTCAAGTTGAGCTAACTTAGTGCTATACAAAAATTCTTCGGTTTTATGTCACTCGGAAATAGTTCGTTAATAAGACCTGATCAACCTTGTTAATAGATTCTTTTTGATGAGCATATAATCAATGAATTCCGTAAACATAACTTTCTGTAACTTTACTTTATTCCCTATTTGCATTAGTTTTAATAAAATTTAAATACACTGTTTAGCCTGTTTTCTGAATTTCCTATGCAATAAAATGATGCAAAAATAAAAGTTCTCAGAACATCCTGAAAATTTAACATGATTTTTTTCTGAATATTTAAGAATTTTTGGCAGTGAACACACCCCAAGGGGGTGCACCTGCTGGCCACAAGCCAGAGGGGCGCGCCTACCCCCTGGGCGCGCCATGAGGGCTTGTGGGGCCCACAGGCACCCACTTGGTGCCCGTGGCCCCTGTCATCTTCCTCCGGAAAATTTCTTTCTTACTCCATAGCTCGTGGTCTTGCTCATTTGCGAACAATTTTCGATCTCTTTGCTCGGAGCCCGTTTCTGAAACTTTTCAGAGAAATTGCTCCTTGGTATGTGACTCTTTCATTGGTCCAATTAGTTTTTGTTCTAGTGGCTTATTTTGCTACTATTGGTGACCATGAAAATGAGATTCCATGTTGAATTTACTTGGTTCTAAGTAGTTTTGATGCATGGTTTAGTCTATAGAAGCTTCTAGGAGTTGTTGCTATCAATTATGTGGAATTTTGTTCACTTTTTATGAGTTGCTAAAAAAAATTCAGAAAAAGGAAAATGTTGAGGAGGGTGTTCTCAAGATGTTCCTCAAGCCGGGACTCCGATGGAGATTCGCGGCAAGCACCTAGGTACAACCTTCCCCATACTGCCGAGATTCGACCGTGCGAATGGCCATGCTAGAAGTTCACGAATGAAGCTGGTTTTCAACATGAGTTCGAGCAATTTGTGGAGAAAGCGGGCTTGACCGCCTTCCTCGCAGATAAGTGCAACCAATACCAGCTCCTTACCAATACTTTCGTGCAAAATTTTAGATTCTCGCTTGGACAACATGGACCTAGAGTTTCAGTCCATCTGTATGATCAAACCTTGGATAAACCTTTGGTTGATTTCTGTAATATTTGCATGATTCCTGTTGAGGGTAGTGTGGCTGAACCTAAACCTCACGAGTTTGAGTAATTTTTGCAAGATTTAACTGTGGGAGAAACTAGAGGGGTTTCTCATGCTAGAGCTACTAGTCTGCATTTCCCTGTTGTGCATTACTTTGCTTTATTCATAGGAAAATGTTTGACTGCTAGGCAGGAGGGTGGTATGCTTAGTGCTCCAGATCTTGCTATTTTGCGTAGTGCATTCTTTGGTGGGAGAACTCATAGTTTGGGGGCTATCATTACACGTCGTTTGCATATGAACAGAGCTAAGGGTATTGTTCATGGCGGTGTTTATGCTACTCGTCTCGCCACTCATTTTAATATCCCCATTAGACATAGCGAAGATCATGTGCTACCTGAGAGATACTTAGATTATGATGCTATGTTGTGGCATGATTTTATTGATAGGGGGGCTCCACCTAACGTCTACCGGTACAACCTGGTATTTAGCCAGGCTACCCGTGATATCATTACTTTGCCTGCCCCTTCTTTGTTTGATATACAGGCCAGTGGGAAGTACATTATCAAGCCAGAGGACATCATCAACTATAAGAACGAGTTGACGGCAGCGGAAGAGGTTCACCCTTGGGATGCGCAGGTGCCACAACCGACTCAGTTCATACCTAGACCTGAGGGATTCTTCCAGTGGCATCAGCCAAGTTAGGCCAAAAGCCTAAGCTTGGGGGAGTACGTTTTCTCACCGACATTTCATTCATGTTATCACACATTCATTACATTTGTCGGTGTTCATCGTTTTCTTTGTATATCCATGTTTCGCTTTTATTTGTTTTCTTTCATGTGTTTGTTAAAATTTCAAAAAACCCAAAAATATTTCTCGTTTCTTTTTGGTTTTCTTTTTTGTTTGTTTGTTAGTTCGTTTTATTAAAAGAAAACCTAAAAATATTTCTCATTTCTTCTTTTGTCGTTTGTTCAGAGTTCTTCGGTGTAAATATTTTCTCATTTTCGCTTTTCTTTCGTTTATTTGCTACCTTCAGAAAAGCCAAAAACTCCAAAAATATTTCAGTGTGTTTCTCTGAATTTCTTTTCTTGAGCCTTGTAGTCAGGAGAAGATAACAAAAAGAATTTCTAATTGACTCTTATGCGTTTTATTGTTGATCTAATAAAAGACCAAACATTTCCTTGTCTTCTCCTTTGTATATAGTGTTTGCAGATTTCAGCTTAGTCCACGGCACAGCTGCACTATGTTATAATTTCCATATCATTCGATCGTGCAAGTGAAAGGCAATAAAGATGATGATTTGATGAAGTGACCATGGTAAAGAAGAGCTGGTATGAACTCTACATGTTTTTGTTTTTGTAAATATGTTTACCTTAGTAGTCTTGATTCAGCCTATTATGAATAAATATGTGTATGATGATGATGATTAGAGTTTATAGTTGCTCATGCAATGTTGAATTAGCTAGGAGTGGATATGTTCTCTCGAGTGTCAACATGCATTAAATTGATTATAATGTGGTATATTAGGGTGGTATCCTCCTCTGAAAATTTCAAGTGGCTTAACTTGGCACATGTTCACGCATGTAATTGATTCAAAATCAATCTTGCCTCCACGATATTTATGTTTAGAGTGTTTATATCCTCATCATGCTAATCTTCAATGTTGGTTATTCAAAATGCATGATTATGACCGTTATCACTCTCTAGTTGGCCGCTTCCCAGTCTATTGCTAGCCTTCGCCTGTACTAAGTGGAAATGCTGCTTGTGCATTCAAATCCTTAAAAACAAAGTTATGCCATAAGAGTCCAATATGTCTACCTATATGCGGTATTACTTTGCCGTTCCAAGTAAGTTTGCATGTGCCACCTTTAAACCTTCAAATAAACATCTGTTTTATATGCCCATACAGCTCATGGAGCTGTGGGGTAGTCAATATCTTTCATGCTAAGTGTGCTTAACTCACGACGAGAGTTTATTCACTCGTCAATCCTGAGGGAGGCTGTTAACAAGGATGCCCAGTCCTAAATTATTTCTAAAAACGCTCCCCCCGAATAGTTGAAAGTTAGCATGCACCCGTGGATTCGGCTAGCCATGGTTTGTGTTAGTATAGTGGAGGGTGAGTAAAAAAAATTGCATGGGAACCGCCATTAACATGTTTAGCATGGAAGATATTGGAAACCTTTCCCGTAAACCGTTGACAGGAAAAGTACACCTCTCAAATTAAAATTATCTCTGTTTAAACTTATGAGCTCTGGCACATTGCAAATCTCTACTTCACTCTGCGAAGGGCCTATCTTTTAATTTATTGCTGAGTCATCACCTTCTCATTCAAGCACCAATTTGGAGAGTGATATTGTCATTCTTAGTTTAATATGCATTTTGTCTAATTAATGTTGGATGTGAGCATGACTGGATGTCTTCTACCCTGAATTACAATGTCTAGTCGCTGCTTGAACTTCAGAGGTGCTCTGCATTTATGTTTTGCGGTCTCAGAAAAGGCTAGCGAGATAGCATTCTATCATATTGTATCATGGTTACTTTGACAAAGTGTTGGTATTTGAGATATAGTATTGTCGCTCGCTAGTTGATTATGTTATTGGTATGAGTAAATGTGACTGCTAAGTGTTATCATATATGCATTTACTTCATAATTTTTGCTGAAAACTTGATTGCTAGTTAAACTTATGTACACCAACAAAAGCAAATGAGTTTGTAAAAGTTTTTCTTTATTACTTTCAGTGTGTCAACTGAATTGCTTGAGGACAAGCAATGAGTTAAGCTTGGGGAAGTTGATACGTCTCCAATGTATCTACTTTTCCAAACACTTTTGCTCTTGTTTTCGTCTCTAATTTACTTGATTTGAATGAAACTAACCTGGACTGATGTTGTTTTCAGCGGGACTACTTTGGTGTTTTTTTGTGTAGAAATAAAAAGTTCTTAGAATTGGACGAAACTGTATGAAGATTTTTTATGAAATAAATCAAAAATATTGGAGCAAAGAAGTACCGAAGGGGGCCACCATGGGCCCACAAGCCAGGGGGCGCGCCTACCCCCAGGGCGCGCCATGGTGGCTTGTGGGGCCCCTGGACCCCTTCCTGACCTAATTCCAGCACTATAAATTCCGTCTTCCCAAGAAAATATTAAGAGAGAAAGTTTCATCAAGTTTTACGATATGGAGCCGCCGCCACCTCCTGTTCTTCATCAGGAGCCCTGATCTGGAGTCCGTTCGTTGCTTCGGAGAGAGGGATTCATTGTCGTCATCATCACCAACCCTTCTCCATCAATAATTTTATGATGCTCACAATCATGAGTGAGTAATTCCCTTGTAGGCACACTAGAGGTAGATGGAGATGGATGAGATTTCATATGTAATCATGTCAATTTGTTAGGGCTTGACCCCTAGTATGCACTATGTTCTGTGATTGATGTTGCTATGACTTTGCTATGCTTAATGCTTGTCACTAGGCTCTGAGTGCCATGATTTCAGATCTGAACATATTATATTTTCATGAATATATTTGAGATGTTGATCTTACCTGCAAGTTGTATGTACCTGTTATCGTTCTAAACCTTAGACCCCCAAGGTGACACTGATTGGGATATCGACGGGGATGACTTTAACTTGAGGAGTTTATGTGTTCACCATGTGTTCATGCTTTGTTCCGGTTCTCTATTAAAAGGAGCGCCTTAATTATCCTTAGTTTCCATTAGGACCCCGCTGCCACGGGAGGGTAGGACAAAAGATGGCATGCAAGTTCTTACCGCAAGCACGTATCACTATATACGGAATACATGCCTACATATGATTGATGAATTGGAGTTATTGTGCGTCGCTCTAGGTTGTGACAGTTACATATTGAATCTCATCTGAATATCCATCGCTACTCCATGCTTATGCTTTAATACATATTGCATTTGCTCAAGTTACTACTACTCTGCTGGTTACAAATCTGCTACTATCGTTGTTACTGCTACTGTTACTTTGCTACCACTGCTATCATATTACTATGCTACTAATAAATTGCTGCAAGAGAGTGATTTCTCAGGTGTGGTCGAATTGATAACTCAGCTACTAAGGCTTATAAATATTCTATGGCTCCCCTTGTGTCGAATCAATAAATTTGGATGAAATACTACCACTAGTAGAAAACAGGGCATCAGTCCCGGTTCCAGAGGGCCTTTAGTCCCGGTTCTGCAACCGGGACTGAACAATCGGGACTAAAGGCCCCCACTTTTAGTCCCGGTTGGGTTACGAACCGGGACTAAAGGAGCTCCACGTGGCCGATGTGGGGCGCCCAGGCAGGAGGACCTTTAGTCCCGGTTGGTAACACCGACCGGGACTAAAGGGTCTCCACGTGGCCGCTACGCAGCGCTCAGGCAGGAGGACCTTTAGTCCCGGTTGGTCACACCAACCAGGACTAAAAGGCCGCCACGCGTCAGCCCCTGCCAAGCGTTGTTTTTTTTTGAAAGGAGGGGTTTAGGGTTTAGGGGTTTTGGAGGGTTTAGGGGTTTCATATTGTGTTTCCCCCTTTTCTTTTTGTGTTTACCATTCAATTCTTTTACATTTAGGGTTTTCGTTTTTATTTTACGTTTTCCATTCAACTCGACGCTAGCTACTACATATAGCAATGAAGGAACCATTACACGAATCGTCATGAATATAGAGAGAAGTGACCTCTCTTTCTCCGTGCTTGGTCGAACAACAAGTTTTCGTATATCTATTCGACGCTACTACGTATAGTACACGTTCATGCATATATACAATGTAACATCTCTTACGATCCCTAATATCTAATTACCAAAATCGCATTCCCACTCCCGATGGAATTCTCCGTCTGTAGGTATGCCATGGTCAACAAAGAATCCCGCCAATTCCTCTTGAATTGCTCGTATGCGATCAGTTGTTAGGAGTTCGTCCCGCTTCCGCCTGATCTAATTTAAAGAAGGGGGTCAATATATATATATATATATATATATATATATATATATATATATATATATATATATATATATATATATATATATATATATATATATATATATGAATGAAACTCAACACAATTGATGGTAATAAAATAAAAATATGAATATTGTTTACATACTTCAATTTGTTCTTCAGATCTGCCCCGCTCAGAGGTCTTGTGGCGAATGTACTCGCAAACGTAGTATCCACATAAATTATTCCCGGGTTCCTGCCACAAGAACTTTACGAGAATAGAGTTCAATCAAAATGATAATCAAGCATGATAATGGTATTGAAACTAGAATCAATGAGAGATGCGCGGAACTAGCTAGTAGTACTTACTTTGGGTTGTGAAAATCGCAGCTCCTTTTTCCATTCACCCCTAACCTTGTTGGTGAACTTTTTCCAAACCCTGCCCGGCAAAGAAAATGATTACTTGATATCAGGAAATGAACGAAAGTTGCCGATATGGTGCGATAATGATTGAACTTACTTCTAGAGCATTTGACTCATGTCCGCCCACTCCTTAGCCTCTTTACGTCTCGAGTCCAAGACAACTACTGGTCCCGCGTCAAGCTGAATGGCTAGCAGAATAAAGTGGAACCTGCGCACGCATAACTCATCAATTACACTTAACCTCGAGTAAGCGAAACAGAATGTGCACAAGACAGTAACACTCACTTGAAGTTGTAAGGAAGTAGTATTTCCCTTTTGTTTTGTTGTCCAAGTAACGCATTTAGCAAGTATTTCTCTGTATCATCGGGGCTTTTTTGTACCGTATATTCATTTACGGTATTTGGGTTAATGAACCCAATGTCATAGATTTTTCCTCTGCATTCGCAGATCTTCAATCTGCATAATATAGTGTGAGGATAATTATACATGCAATGAACGAGCTGAGCTAGAGACTTAATTATAGAAAAAAAATACTTACAGACAATAGCAACTGATGATAGCTTTGTCGAGGGCGGCTTGATTGTATAACTGAAATAATTCTTCAAATTCAATGTACAACGCCTCGACTCCATTGAAGTAGTGCTCATTTTTAATTCCCACTAAGATACTGTTGGTCCCTTCCTTGCAGGCTTTCAAGTATCAGTTATGCAATGTTCGCTTCATCGTTGATAGATGCGGGAGCTACTCAGGTCTGACGAGAGGCTTCCCGTGCTCGTATCTATAGGCTACCTCAGCCATTTCGAACTGTACCTCATCGCCTAAGTAATCAGCAAGAGTGTAACCAGGATGAGCGGCCGTTACCCCCGGATCATTAGTGATATCGGGAAACACCTTGAGCGGGGGGCACGATTGTTTTTCCTGTTCGCCGAGCTGGGGAATTGTTTTCCCACTTCTTGCAGCATTGCTAGTATTTCCCGACCTTTTCGCTTCATGAAATGTCTTTACAATACAGCGGTCATAGTGTGAGAGCGGCGGAGGAGATGGTGGGCGCTGAAGGGCATCCAGACAGCGCTTCGCTTTTACTGGATCTATTTTCTCCTTTGGATCTGGACGTTTCGGTGCAAGCTGGCATTTCACATCGGCAGCCACGAACTCGTCGGTTTCCTCCTCAGTCATGTCGTATGGTAACTTGGGAGGAGCCTTCTTGACGCTTGGACCTGCTCTGGATTTCTTCGTTGTTGTACTGCTAGCCGCCGGAGCGGCGGCGGGTCTCTTCCGCCGTTGTTGGGAGGAGCCTTCTTGACGCGGCGGAGGAGGCGGAGTCCGCTGACGCGGCGGAGATAGCTGAGGCGACGGAGGATTCTGCTGAGGGGCCTCCTCCGGCGGAGTCCGCTGACGCGGCGGAGACAGCTAAGGCGGTGGAGGATTCTGCTGAGGGGCCTCCTCCGGCGGAGTCCGCTGACGCGGCGGAGACAGCTGAGGCGGCGGAGTGTGCTGACGTGGCGGAGACGACTGAGGCAGTGGATATAGAGCTGGACAGTGAGGAGTCTGCTGAGGGGCCTCCTCCGGCTGAGTCTGCTGACGCGGCGTCCATTGTGGAAGCACGATGTATTCCTTTCTCCATAGAATGGTAGTCCTTACGGCATCTACCAGATGAGTCTCCCCTTCACCTGTAGGGTACTCAAGCTCCAGCCCCTCGAATCCATTGGTAACTTCATCCACCCCGACAATAGCAAAGCCGTCTGGAATCGGATTGCAATGGAAAGTTCCATCAGGTCTAGGAGGTAAGACATAGCCGACCGCCACCTTCAAGGTTAGGTTGATGCATTTCGCCATTAGCTCACAATGTTCCCTCTCCGTGATATCATCCACGGGTTAGCGAGGAGCCGTGATATCAAGCTGAACGAGCAAACTGGAAGCCACGCTGCTTTTCCGCTAAGATGGTGGGGTAGCTTCGTGGGCAGTATCGAATGAAGGATCTTCGTGCTGCTGAGATGGTGTGCTGGTAGCTCGCTGGCTGTTAAGTGCATCTATTAACGCTAATCTTTCTTCTACCTTCTGCAGCCGGTCTGCATCCTCTTTCTTCTTTCTCCCTCGGCTTCTATAAGTGTCTCTGCTATCGGGAAACCCATCCTTCCACGGAACGGAGCCTGATGTGCCTCGTGTTCGTCCAGGGTGTTCAGGATTCCCGAGGGCGCGTGACAGCACGTCCTTCTCTCTGTCGGGATGGAACCTCCCTTCCTGCACGTCCTTGATTGCTTCCTGAATCTTTATGACGGGTGTTTGAAGTTGGTCTTTCGTGTAAACACACTTCCCTGTTTCTGGGTCCAAAGTTCCCCCATGCTCGAAGAACCAAGTCCTTGCCCGTTCGGGCCAGTTCAATGTCGCTGGTTGGATCCCTTTAGCAAGCAGGTCGTTCTCAGCTTTCTCCCACTTAGGCTGGGCAGCCTTGTAGCCACCTGACCCCGTAACGTGGTGATATTCCTTCTTTGCAGCATTTTGCTTATTCATCAGTGACCGGTTCTTAGCTTTCTCCGATTTCTTGTACGCCACAAATGCGGGCCAGTGACCTTTTATCTTCGCATATTGACCGGTGAATTCTGGAGTCTTGTCTTTCTGGACAAACTGTTCGTTCAATCTTTTCTTCCAGTTCTTGAATTGTTCTGCCATCTTCTTAAGAGCCCATTTTTTGACTTTTCGCTGTATAACTGGGTTATTTGGATCCTCCTCTCGCGGTAGGCTGAAATTGAGCATGAGCGAGTTCCAAAGCTCATCTTTGCATCTATCGTTGACATAAGAAACTCCATCGTCCTTCTTCTTATTCCATTCTTGGATGTTGATCGGGACGCTGTCCCTAACAATAACTCCGCACTGATATATAAATTGGTCTTGGGTCCACTTGGGAACAGTCGGTTTGCCATCTGGATCGACTTCTTCGATCGTGAACCTTTCATTCTCGCCCAACCTTTTCTTCGGGCCTCGTCTCCTTATAGAAGTTTGGCTCGATCCGGAGGGCTAAAAGAAGAAAGAAGCGTTAATATATGTACATACAAAACAATTAATGCATCTAGTCAGCAGAGGCTTAATTAATATATATACCTCGCCGGACTTTGCAACAGTTAAGGGTCCAACACCGACGGAGCCGTCATCTTCTCCCTCCTCCATTCGATCACCGGAGCCGTCATCTTCTCTCTCCTCCATTTGACCATTGGAGTCGTTGAGAAACTGTGAGGTGATGATATCATCATCATCTCTGTCGCGGATTATTTCCTCCAACGCCTCTTCTTGTTCTAAGTCTCTGTCGTGTTCCATAGTTTCTGCAAATATTACAACATGGCAATATACAACCATGAGAGATGGATTAGTGGCAAACATAGACCTAATCACAACAAGGAATGATATGCATATGAGCAATTAATGGATTAGTGGATTATCGGGGTTATGTTTTAATGACCCCCTCCCCCCTCATGTCGAAGTTATACCGAAATTATCGGGGTTATGTTTTAACGACCCCCTCCCCCCTCATGTCGAAGTTACGATGATATTTGTACAAGATTTATACACAAGATGAATACAAAATGAATACAAGATGAATACAAGATTTATACACAAGATGAATACACAACTCAACAAATGAACCAACCATCATCCTATGAACAAAACTCAACATCTCAATGAACAAAAATTTATATTACACATGAAAATATCAAAAATGAAATGACTTTGATCATGAATAATGCTATAAAAAATGACTTTGATCATGAATAATATCAATGACTTTGAGATCATGAATTAATAATGCTATAAAAATGACTTTGATCATGAATGTACATGTAACACATGGCAAAACATGCTTACTGAACTAATTCAAATGACCCCTAGATCAATGGCAATCATCATGATCAAGTTGACAAGTATTAACAGATTTTCAGACTTAGTGATATTTGCATAGAGTGGCAGAAAACAGATTCATGATGCAACCTTTGAGGCAAGTAAAATATATGCTATAGCAGTTTTTCATGGCAACAAAGAGCATGGCAAGCATGTACTAATTACCCTCAACAAAACACCCTTACTGATCATGATCCAAAGATGCATAGATTTGTTGCAAACCTCAAGGCATGCACTCTAAATTCTTCCAATAATTTTTCTGTCACTTCTAAATTATCCCTCAAGTCATTCTCACATTCTAGGACAGCATCCACAACCTCTCCTATCCACAAAAATATTTTTCTCATATTTAATAAATTCCCAAGTTGGAATTTATATTTATCCTAGTTTCTTTGGTTTACAAAGGAACCATATTTTCTATAATTCTTCTGCACCCACAAAAAATTATCCTAGCTACTAGGTAGTACCCACAACCCATTTCACCAAAAACTTTGGGTTCCACAGTTCAAAATTTTCAAATTCCATCCAGTTCAAATTTGGACCAGATTCAAACTCCATGATCAAAACCCAATTTAAACTGCTCCAAAAATTCTGAAACTTTGCCAGACTCTCTTTTATGCATCAACACCTCACCACAAAAATTCCCTAAAATTCCTAAAATACCTAGCACCCTCTGGCATTTCATCATACACATGGAGGGCATACTGTTCACTGCTGTCAAAAATTCAGTTAACTGAATTTGTTCAGAGAGATGGAGAAGAGTCGCCGGAGCGCGGGCAGCGTCGGCGTCGGGGCGGGCGGCAGCGTCGGGGCGCGTGGGGGAAGGAGGAGGAGGGGAACGGCGCGGCGGCTCACAGTGTGTTGCAGGGGAGCGGGGGACGGCGTCGGGGCAGGGCTCGGCGACGGCGGCGTCGGGGCAGGGCTCGGCGACGGCGACGGCGGGACAGGGCGCGGCAAGGGCGTCGGCGAGGGGGGGGGACGGCTCGGAGGCGACGGCGATCTCCGGCGCAGCAGCCTGGCGGCGTCGTGCTGTGGTTCGGCGTCGGGGGAGAGAATGGGAGAAAATTTCCTAACTGCTGCTTATATAGCACGAGCGTTAGTCCCGGTTGGTGGCTCCAACCGGGACTAAAGGCCCCCCTTTAGTTCCGGTCCGAGCCACCAACCGGGACTAAAGGTGAATTTCACCAGCCCAAAGGGCGGGAAACCGAGGCCTTTAGTCCCGGTTGGTGGCTCGGACCGGGACTAAAGGGGAGCCTTTAGTCCCGGCCCTAGCCACCAACCGGGACTAAAGGGTGGCACAGCCGTGGGGTGGTGAAAGTTTAGTCCCACCTCGCCAAGCGAGAGGAGATCGCACCGGTTTATATACGCCGTTGTGATCTCTCTCTCGAGCTCCTCTCTAAAGGAGGCAGTTAATTGCCTAACCTCTGCCGTGTTGGGCCTACTAGCACCGCGGGCCTGCATCCTGGCCCATATATAGTTGGGTTTCTAGTCGTATGCAGGCTGTGGTGGCCTAGTAGGCGGCATTTTTTTATTTTTTGCATATGTTATGTCAACTTTTTAGTCCCGGTTGGTGGTTCCAACAGGGACTAAAGGTCTTTTCCAGTTTTTTTAGTTTTTTGCTTTATTTTTTTCTTTTCTTTCTACTTACAGCCAAATATTTAGAGTTTTTGAGTGAATCTTTTTGGTTTAGGTCACAAAAAAATATAAAATTTCTGTTAGTGCCAGTAGTTTTGAAATTTGAATAGTTTAAATTTGAATTCTTTGAAATTTGTGTGAATCACTAGTTTGTGAATAACTTTACTTTAAAAATAGATTTTTGAGTGATTCTTTTTCCTGCTGTTTAATATTAGTGTGTTTTATCAGTATGTTCAATTTGGTATATTTTAGGTTATTTTAAATAGGTGTTTTAATCAAAAACAGATTCTGTTTAGCTCTTTTAGTTTTATAGCTCAAAAAAATCATTAAATGCATGAAAAATAGCGAATGAAGTCAGAAAGGGTTGAAAATTGATGACGTGGCTTTGAATGGTGCATGTTGAATGCACAAAAAGTCTGGAGTTGAAATAAGTTTAAAAAAATGAAATGCCTTTGTAACAGATGAGTTTTCGTCCGAAACCCTGATACTTCGAAAGAGATTGTCCAGTTTGTACACGAAGTGCATCCAGTTTTTTCCGTAACCCTCTCAACTATTTAGCACATGCTATGTGGGTGAAATGATGATACCATGCCAAGTTTCAACCTTTTCAGAGTTCATTTGTAGTGATTTTCAATTTCAGGGTCATTTAGCTCAAAAAAATCAATAAATGCATGAAAAATAGCAAATGAAGTCAGAAAGGGTTGAAAATTGATGATGTGGCTTTGAATGGTGCATATTGAACGCACAAAAAGTTTGGAGTTAAAATAAGTTTATAAAAATAAAATGCCTTTGTAACAGATGAGTTTTCGTCCGAAACCCTGATACTTCGCAAGAGATTGTCCAGTTTGTCCACGAAGTGCATCCAGTTTTTGCCGTAACCCTCTCAACTTTTTAGCACATGCTATGTGGGTGAAATGATGATACCATGCCAAGTTTCAACCTTTTCAGACTTCATTTGTAGTGCTTTTCAATTTCAGGGTCATTTAGCTCAAAAAAATCAATAAATGCATGAAAAATAGCGTTCCTTCGCGTTTCAAATGCCAAAACACATATATACCCTAACTATTACAAAGATTCTCTCCGGTTTGTCCGAAGTGGCACTTTCCAGCTATAAGTCCGGAAACTCACACTAGAGAGAAAGTGATGGCGGTGAAGCCGGTCACATCCCAGAGTGGGATCTTGGGGTATAAAACTATTTCTTCGCGTGTGTCCCTTGCTTATTGCGCCGTAACCTTGGATAATCTTCATCATTTAACAGGATGCTTGGGTCAGTTTTCACTCTGAAGGGAGAAATTTCATGAAACTTTTCATAATCTTCTGACATGTCTGTCTTGTCCTCCACTCCCACGATGTTTCTTTTCCCTGAAAGAACTATGTGGCGCTTTGGCTCATCGTATGATGTATTCGCTTCCTTATCTTTTCTTTTTCTCGGTTTGGTAGACATGTCCTTCACATAGAAAACCTGCGCCACATCATTGGCTAGGACGAATGGTTCGTCTGTGTACCCAAGATTGTTGAGATCCACTGTTGTCATTCCATACTGCGGGTCCACCTGTACCCCGCCTCCTGACAGATTGACCCATTTGCACCGAAACAAAGGGACCTTGAAATCACGTCCATAGTCAAGTTCCCATATCTCCTCCATGTAACCATAATATGTTTCCTTTGCCCTATTGGTGTTTGCGGCATCAAAGCGGACACCACTGTTTTGGTTGGTGCTCTTTTTATCTTGGGCGATCGTGTAAAATGTATTCCCATTTATCTCGTACCCTTGGAAAGTAAATACAGTCGAAGATGGTGTCCTGGCCAACAAGTACAGCTCATCTCCAACAGTGGTGTTACCCATGAGATGTGTTTGCAACCAACCGCCGAAAGTCCCCATGTGTTCACATGTAATCCAGTCGTCAGACTGCTTCGGGTGTTTGGAGCGTAGAATATTCTTGTGTTCATTGATATACGGGGCCACCAAGGTAGAATTTAGTAGAACTGTGTAGTGTGCTTGCGCCCAAAAATGCCCGTCCCTACATATTATTGCTTTCGGTCCTTGCGTGCCTTTTCCACCCAGTCTCCCCTCATGCCGCGATTCAGGAACACCAATCGGCTTAAGGTCAGGAATAAAGTCAACACAAAACTCAATGACCTCCTCTGTTTGATGGCCTGTGGAGATGCTTCCTTCTGGCCTTGCACGGTTACGAACATATTTCTTTAAGACTCCCATGAACCTCTCAAAGGGGAACATATTGTGTAGAAATACAGGACCCAAAATGGCAATCTCGTCGACTAGGTGAACTAGGACGTGCGTCATAATATTGAAGAAGGATGGTGGGAACACCAACTCGAAACTGACAAGACATTGGACCAAATCATTCTGTGACCTTGGTAGGATTTCTGGATCAATTACCTTCTGAGAAATTGCATTGGGGAATGCACATAGCTTCACAATGGCTAATCGAACATTTTCTGGTAGAAGCCCCCTCAATGCAACCGGAAGCAGTTGCGTCATAATCACGTGGCAGTCATGAGACTTTAGGTTCTGGAATTTTTTCTCTGCCATATTTATTATTCCCTTTATATTCGACGAGAAGCCAGACGGGACCTTGATACTGAGCAGGCATTCAAAAAAGATTTCCTTCTCTGCTTTGGTAAGAGCGTAGCTGGCAGGACCTTGATACTGCTTTGGATGCATGCCGCCTTTTTCGTTCATACGTTGCTGGTCCTCCCGTGCCTCCCGTGTATCTTTTGTCTTCCCATACATGCCCAAGAAGCCTAGCAGGTTCACGCAAAGATTCTTCGTCACGTGCATCACGTCGATTGCAGAGAGGACCTCTAGGTCTTTCCAATTGGGTAGGTCCCAAAATATAGATTTCTTCTTCTACATGGCTGCGTGTCCGTCAGCGTCATTCGAAACAGATTGTCCGCCCGGACCATTTCCAAAGATTACTTGTAAATCCTTGACCATATCAAGTATATCATCACCAGTACGGAGGACAGGCTTCTTCCGGTGATCTGCCTCACCTTTGAAATGCTTGCCTTTTATTTCTTAAGGCATGCTTGGTCGGAAGAAATCGACGATGTCCTAGGTACACATTCTTCTTGCATTTGTCCAAATATATACTTTCAGTCTCATTTAAACAGTGCGTGCATGCGTTGTATCCCTTGTTTGTCTGTCCTGAGAGGTTACTAAGAGCAGGCCAATCATTGATGGTTACAAACAGCAACGCTCGTAGGTCAAATTCCTGATGTTTGTGCTCATCCCACACACGTACAACTTTTATGTCCCACAGTTGTAAAAGTTCTTCAACTAATGGCCTTAGGTACACATCAATGTCGTTGCCGGGTTGCTTAGGGCCTTGGATGAGCACTGGCATCATAATGAACTTCCGCTTCATGCACAACCAAGGAGGAAGGTTATAGATACATAGAGTCACGGGCCAGGTGCTATGATTGCTGCTCTGCTCCCCAAAAGGATTAATGCCATCTGCACTTAAACCAAACCATAAGTTCCTTGCGTCACCTGCAAAGTCCGGCCACTTTCTCTCGATTTTTCTCCACTGCGACCCATCAGCGGGTACTCTCAACTTCTCGTCTTTCTTACGGTCTTCTTTGTGCCATCGCAACAACTTGGCATGCTCTTTGTTTCTGAACAGACGTTTCAACCGTGGTATTATAGGAGTATACCACATCACCTTGGCAGGAACCCTCTTCCTGGGGCGCTCGCCCTCAACATCACTAGGGTCATCTCGTCTGATCTTATACCGCAATGCACCGCATACCGGGCATGCATTCAAATTCTCGTACTCCTCACCGCGGTAGAGGATGCAGTCATTAGGGCATGCATGTATCTTCTGCACCTCTAATCCTAGAGGGCAGAGAACCTTCTTTGCTTCGTACGTACTGTCAGGCAATTCGTTATCCTTTGGAAGCTTCTTCTTCACTATTTTCAGTAGCTTCCCAAATCCCTTGTCAGATACACCATTCTCTGCCTTCCATTGCAGCAATTCCAGTGCGGTACCGAGCTTTGTGTTGCCATCTTCGCAATTTGGGTATAACCCTTTTTTGTGATCCTCTAACATGCGATCGAACTTCAACTTCTCCCTTTCACTTTCGCATTCTCTCTGTGCATCAACAATGACCCGGCGAAGATCATCATCGGGCACATCTAGTGCATCTTGATCTCCAGCTTCCCCCGTTGCAGTATCACCGTATTCAGGGAATATAGGATAGTTGTCATCATCCTCTTCTTCTTCGTTGTCTTCCATCATAACCCCTCTTTCTCCGTGCTTGGTCCAAACATTATAGTGTGGCATGAAACCCTTCTCAAGCAGGTGGAAGTGAAGGGTTTTCGAGGAAGAGTAATCCTTCGTATTCCCATAGACAGTACATGGACAATACATAAAACCATTCTGCTTGTTTGCCTCAGCCACTTCGAGAAAATTATGCAGGCCCGTAATGTACTCGGATGTGCGTCGGTCACCGTACATCCATTGCCGGTTCATCTGCATGCATTATATAATTAAGTGTATCAAAAACCATTACAGAACATCATGAATAGAGAAATGACCAAATTAATACAAGTTCATCATCACATTAAAACCAAAGTACAGTAGTGATCAAATGTTATTACTGAAAAAATAAATACATAAAGTTCATACATAGTTCTCATAGAACAACATACAGCTCTCTAGAGCATCTTTTAAATAATTGTTTTCTTTTTCAACTAAATTTAACCTCTCGACAAGAGGGACGGTTGGAATTTCCGGTTCACATACCTCCTAGATAAAAACATCTATGTCACGTTGGTCGGCATAATTGTCATAAACTCTAAATGAAACAAATAGTTATAAAAGATAATATACCACATCCGAATCATAGACCGGACGAGAGCCAACGGGGGCGGATACCAAAACCATGGCACTATATAATAACAAACAATAATACAAGTAAGAAAATTATACAAGTAGCTATCTAAATCATACAAGTAAAAAAAAATTCTTTTAAAAAGAAGATAAGAACAAGAGGCTCACCACGGTGGTGCCGGCGACGAGATCGGCACGGGCGATCGACGGCGGTGAGGACGGGGACGGGGACGGGACGGCACCCTACACATGTGCAAACTCTAAGAAGTTAATTTGAGCTCAAATTGTGCATCTAAATCAAAAGAACTCCCACATACACACCTCCACTAAAACCCACAAACCACTCTACTTCTAGAGCATTTGAAATGAGCTAAACTAGCAGTGAGAGATGAAAGGATGAAGTTGCTAACCTTTTAGAACACTTGGATAGTTGGTGCACCGCCAAACCTAGACAAATCTTGGGGAAAATGTAGCTTGGAGGTCGAGCTTAGAGAGGAGAAAGCTTAAGTGTGGCTCAGGCATTTCATCAAACACCTCATGTGCATAGGAGGTGAGAACAGAGTAGCACACACCTCCCACACGCCGGCCGGCCAAAAAACAGAGGAGTGAGCGCGCAGGGTCGAGCATATATATAGGCATCTTTTTAGTCCCGGTTGGTGTCTAGAACCGGGACTGAAGACTGACCTTTAGTCCCGGTTCCAAACACCAACCGGGACTAAAGGGGTTGCGCCAGGAGCGAGGCCCTTTAGTCCCGGTTGGTGGCTGGAACCGGGACTAAAGGTCCCAGCCGAACCGGGACTGGTGCCTGCCGAGGCCCGGCCGGCGTCCTGGTCGCTCGAACCGGGACTGATGCACGCATTAGTCCCGGTTCGTAAGTCGACCGGGACTGTTGCTCTGATTTGGCAAAAACCTATGCCCTGTTTTCTACTAGTGTACCCTCGAAGACTGTTGCGATCCCCTATACTTGTGGGTTATCAATCTATTATGAAAGTTCATCAGAAGTACAAAGCACCTCAAACATAATAAAAATTACATCGAGGACTCTAGACCATCGACCGACCACTACCGCCGCTCCCCTACCAGAGCCGACTTGACCTTGTCGATGACAACCGGGAAGTCTTCGTGCACGTGCCCCTAAGGGCCAGCACCCTGGAGCCGCAGTATGCGCCGTTGAACCCTTGAATAGATCTGAAGCAACCGACACCAAATCTCGCCGTCGCGCACGCACGACAAGAAATCCTAACCTCGCCGCCCCAAGGAGATGGTAGGAATCTATGCCAGAGCTCCGTCGACTACGTCCAGATGGACAAACTCGAGGAGGATCGGAGCCCGGAAGATAAACTCGAAAAAGCAGCGCCGCCATCCACCCGAGCGCCGCACCTGCAAGGACTAACAAACCCTAACCTAGACTACTAGCCGGAGTGAAGGCACCGGCATTCCCCTCCCCACTACCGGCGGCCGGAGCGGCAGGCGGAGGGGAGGCGAATCCACGGGCTCGCCGACGAAGCATGGAGGGGAGAGTTTGCCCTAGCCGCTGAGGGGATAGGGGAGAAAATGCTTGGGTAGGCCTACTGTTAGCACAATGTCTGCCCTTGGGCTTTGTACCTCTTTCTCCTCTTTTCCCCTCATTTCTTTTCTCAATCAAGAAAGAGCGATGGCTTTCGCTAGTCTACCAAGATAGAAGCATCATATAAGCAATTCTGGAAAGTGCCAATTCAAATGTTTAGGAGGATCCTGCCTGAAGGTATCATACTCATCCTGCAGGCAATTCAGTTGTCTAGCTCTTCTCTTGGTAATCCAATCCAACAAAACTCTATGTCTACATTACTGAATATAACTTCTACCGCAGCGAAATCTTAAAACATGAGTAGCAATTTGAGTTGTAACGTTTTCGCATAAAAAAAGTGAGTTGTAACGTATGGAGTTTTGTTCAAGAAAGGAAAGGGACATAGGATCCTGAACATATATACTACTTTTGTAGCAAGTTTGCACATGTAGAGGCAGCAGTAGCATGGACAAGACATCAACACCAGGTGTTGGTCATCCTCCTCGTATCTTATCCTCGAATAATCAACTTAGAAGGAGCACCACGTAGAAAAATGGAACGACCCCAACAGGGTCATCTGTTCAGCATGTCCTGCCGCAATCCATGTGTAGTTTTGGAGTTAATGGGCTTGGCCCATCTGAATTTCAGATAATGGAGAGAAGTCAAATGGGTGGAAGGGCGTGTGGTAGTTTAGTCCCACATCGATAATGGACAAAGTTTTGGACCAACATATAATGTGACCTCTCATAGTCCATTATAATCAGATGGTAAGAGAGCATTGCACCCCACACACACTGCGCATATTGATTTCCGTGTGACCTGTGTCGAGGTGGCGGTGGCATGGTGTTAGCAAATATAAATCAAGGGTCTGTCTACGTCTCAGTCGACTGTTTGTTCTGGGCTGGGTCGACTTCGTTCCATTTTTCTCGTTGTCCCATTTTACGTTTGTTCTGGGCTAGGTTTTTTTTTTTCATTTTACTTTCTTTTTTCTATTTTGTTTTTCTTCCTTTTATTATTTTTCCACCTATTTTGCACTCTCACATTCATATTGTGTCCCCGTGATGAAACAAAAGATAGAAAATTAAAAAAAATAGACCACTTGTTGGGCCGTCCCTCGCTTCTGTGCCTCCTCCCCCCACCTTATAGTTGTGTGCGTTGTGCTTGTTGCAGTTGCATGCGCGTGTAGTTGCACATGATGGTGTAGATATGCAACTAGTTGCTAATTTGTAAAAAATCTATTTATTAACTTTCACCTTCATATGGCATGGTGGTAAAAATAAAAATAAAATATTTTTGACCCCAAGTTGCAGTCGTGTTGAAGACATGCAGTTGCAGTCGGGGGTAACACTTACAGTTGCGTATCTAGTGGCAGATATGTAATATCCTTCACCCTCGAAAAAACACACAATTTCACCACCAAGTTGCAATCGCGTAGAAGACATGCAGTTGCAGTTGGAGGCGACACTTGCAGTTGCGTGCCTAGTGGCAAACATGCAACTACCCCCTCCGCCGACAAAACAACACTAAATTGCAGTCGGGTTGAAGACATGCAGTTGCAGTCAGGGGCAACACTTGCAGTTGTGTGGCTGCTGGCAGACATGCAACTGCCCCTGCCCCCAAAAAAAGAACCAGTTAGGGGTGACATTTGCAAGTGCGAGACTAGTGGCGGACATGCAACTTGTCCCATCCCCGACAAAAGATCATTAAGCTGCAGTCGCGTTGATGACCTGCAATTGCAGTCAAAGACAACATTTGCAATTGCGCACCTAGTGGTAGATATGCAAATTCTCCCCTCCTCGACAAAACACAAAATCCACCCCAAGTTGCAGTCGCATTGAAGACATACAGTTGCAGTCGGGGTTGACACTTGCGGTTGCGCACCTAGTGGCAGATATGCATATTCGCCATTTCCTAGACAAAACACAAAGTCCGTCCCAAGTTGCAGTCGCGTTGAAGACATGAAGTTGCAGTCGGGGTTGACAGTTGCAGTTGCGCACCTAGTGGCAGATATGCATATTCGTCCTTTCCCCGACAAAACACAAAATCCCCCCCCCCCCAAGTTGCAGTCGCATTGAAGACATGTAGTTGTAGTCGGGGTTGACACTTGCAGTTGCGCACCTAGTGGCAGATATGCATATTCGCCCTTCCCTCGACAAAACACAAAATCCGCCCCAAGTTGCAGTCGTGTTGAAGACATGTAGTTGCAGTCGGGGGCGACACTTGCAGTTGCATGTCTAGACATCCAGTTGTAGTCGGGGGCGACAATTGCATTCGCGTGACTAGTGGCGGACATGCAACTTCTCCCCTCCTCCTGACAAAACATCACTGAGTTGCGGTCACGTTGAAGACATGCAGTTGCAGTCGAGACGACACTTGCAATTGCGTGCCTAGGGGCGGACATGCAACTCCACCCTGCCCGGACAAAAACACCACTGAGTTGTCGTCGCGTTGAAGACATACAGTTGCTGTCAGGGGGCGACACTTGCAGTTGCTTGCCTAGTGGTAGACATGCAACTCCCCCCCTCCCCCGACAAAAACACCACAAAGTTGCAGTCGGGGGCGACACTTGCAGTTGCATGCCAACTGCCAGACATGCGGGTGCACCCTCCCAATGAAACACCACAAAGTTGCTATCACATTGAAGACAGTAGTTATAGTCGGAGGCGACTCTTGTAGTAGCACGTGTTGTGGTAGACATGCAACTGCCCCCTCCTCGACAAAACACCATTGAGTGGTAGTCGCATTTACAAACATGCAATTGCAGTCAGGGGCAATTGCGCAACTGGCGGGCAATATTTTCAAATTTAAACAATAAAATTATTGTTTAATAAAAAATAAAAACATAAAAAGATAGGAAGAATCATGTCGTTGCTAAGGAAAAAAGTTTTAAAAAAAATGAAAACAAAAAAATACTGAAAATACAAATGCAAAGGAAAAAAATCAATGTCACAAGCAACACGAACAAAAAAGGTTAAAAAGCGCTAACAAGAAAAATAAAGAAACATGAAAAACAGATAAGAAAAAACAAATCAAACCAAAAAAGCCCAACAAATACAAAGAAAAAGCTCACCCGGCCGCGGGCACCCAGCCCATGATGCACGCGTCCCTGTCCCAGCGCAAAGAAAAAGCAAGCACAGGCTGGGGGAGCAACTAGCTGACGAGTACTCGTTGAAGGCTCCCGCAAGGGTCACTTTTGGTGGGCTGAGAGCGCGCCACCGCCACGTGTCGCGTGCTGGGCGCTCACTTAGGATTTTGTTTTTTTATTTTCTGTACGCGTTTTCGGGTTTTAGATGATTTTTTTTTTGTTTTTTTTTTCGGCTTTCCAGTTTTTGCCCGGTTTTGCCTAGGTTTTTGGACAAAAAAAATTGTGCGAAAAACGCATTTTTTTTCGGGAGAGGCGCGGATTTACTTCTCATGGAGGCACAGATTTGCTCCCGCGAGAGGCACTGTGCCTCTCAGAAAAAGAAAAAAAAACACATTTTTTTTTCATCCGCGAGAGGCACAGATTTACTTCTCATGGAGGCACAGATTTGCTTCCGCGAGAGGCACACCTGTGCCTCTCGGAAAGGGAAAAAAACGTGTTTTTTTTTGCTTCCGCGAGAGGCACAGTTTTACTTCACGTGGAGGCACAGATTTGCTTCCGTGAGAGGCACAAATTTGCCTCTCGGAAAAAGGAAAAAAACGCGTTCTCTTTTTTTTTCTTCCGCGAGAGGCACAGATTTACTTCTCCTGAAGGCACAGATTTGCTTCCACGAGAGGCACAATTGTGCCTCTTGAAAAAATAACACGTTTTCTTTTTTTTTTCTTTCGCGAGAGGCACAGATTTGCTTCTCGCGAGAGGCACAACTATGCCTCTTTGGAAATGGAAAAAAAGTGGGAAAAAAACCGTTCTTCTGGTTTGGTTTTTTTTTTTGTGTCCGGTTTTTTTATGAAAAAAAAAAGTTCGTCGAAACCTATCAACATGGATTTCGTTTCGAAGATCTCGACGCGAGGAATCCAACGGTGAAAACGGTTCGGAATTTGAACGCACGGTTAAAGAAATAAAATATTTTGAATAAACGAATGTACGAAAAAAGAGAAAACTCCGTTGCGACAAGTGGCGCACATGCAGTGCGCCACTTGTCACAACCTGGGGAGGTGGGAGTGACCTTTGCAAAAAGTACTCCTTAACCGGCCGGCTCACTAATCACAGGATAAACAAATGTTGCGTGAATCATAAAGCATTGTCGATCTAATGGTGAGGGAATCGACTGAGACTTTGTTAAAACTCAGTCGACTGAGTTTTAGCAATCCCCTGTTCAGAATACACTACTTTTTTTGTCTTAAAAACACACACATAAGCACGCCTACACAATCACACATTCACACGCACGTACCACTTGGCCGCTCCATCAGGGTGAGGAACGGGACCTCGCCCTGTATGTTGCCCGGGGGATCGTAGCTGCAGATGATGAGTTACAAAAGGTCAATTCTATTATATCTCTTGCACCTCAACAACCATCCAACATGGTGCGATTAAGTGTCTGCTGATGTACCGTCTTTGTAGATGCTACTCTACTCCTTCCAAGTCACAACTTAGGTATTCTAGGCATTGACACAATCATCAAGATGACACTTTGACCATTGTTATTTTACTAAAATGTGTTGCTCAAATAAGATTAAGTATACATTCTGAACGTATTTCATATAGATCTAGTTGCATCAATTTAATGTTATAAATGTTGGTAATCTTCTCTGTATCGATAGTCAAACCAAAATAGGTTTGACTAGTACAAATTTTAAAATGATATATATTGTGATCATTTAGTTAGATTATTTGATAAATAAAATTATATCATTGATGAATATATCGATAGTCAAAGCAAAAGATGTTTGACTAGCCCATATTTTAAAATGATATATATTGCGACTATTTAGTTAGATTTATTTGAAAAATCAGATACGTCCTAATTTATTATGTTTTGAAGCACAATAATGCATTTGTCCACAACTTAATTTAGAAAAATCAGATGCTGAAACTCCAGATTGAGTATTCAAAAGTGGATCAACGACCTTTACTAAGAAAAGTGGCTCAACCAAATTTATATCATAGTGGATTGCCATGACAAACGGGCCCTAATTCAACTGTGCGTTGAGTCATTTGCTTGTCGTCGTACGTCCCTCCCGCTGATCATAAGATGATTCTAGATAAAGAATGAACTTACTGAGTCGTTATAAGAAGGCACAAACCGTAGCCGTGTGTCAAATTTAAAACTAAAGTGTCACTGTCTCGCCGCAACTTTGGTTAGCTAGGACCATTCGTGCTTGGTCCAGCCAGGCCCACGTCAGCGCCCGTGGAATCCAGGGGAGAGCAATCACAGCATTTATAATTGGTAGTTTCTGCATTCGCAAGTGGGTCTTCGGCCACAGCACGTACGTACAGATAGCATCAATCTGTCCATATGTTAAACTCTAGCTAAGCAGAGTTGTTTTTTAGGTTAAAAAAAAAAGCTATGCAGGCATGGCCCAAAACTGAAGATATGCATCAGGATTTGGGAGGGAAGTCACCAATTCATAGACGGAACGATTAATAACCAACAGATATACACCGTGCGGTGAGCTCCTTAATTTTTAAATCCGTTTCTTTTTTTTCTAAGTAGGAGCTATATACCGGGCTAGTACACCACCAGCAACTTACCAGCAGCATGCTTGGAATCACTGGTTCTCTTCTGCCTACAAGTGCCACCGCAGGCCGGCCTAACATGAGGAGCAGGAGCTAAGATGTAGCCAAGAACAACTCGCCGATCGATCAATGTGTATGATGTAAATAAGTGTCGATGGATCGATCGATTGGCAAGTCATCCTTGGCTACACCATAGGCCCCGAGCCTCATGTTAGGCAACAGCCAAGCGAATCCGATCGACAAATCGTTCCATGGCCATGGATGGTGGATACAGGAAGAGAAAGAAGGGAAGAAGCTGAGAAAGGGGAGAGAATAGATTTTATTTTTTTTGAGGAAAGGGGAGAGAATATATGGAGGGCACTTAGGTTGATGGGCCTCCTTCCTATATATAGGTGCAGCAGGTCCGTAAGAAAACTAAACAAGCTGGAGTAGAAATATATTTTTTCTAGGGACATCGATCAGAGATAGCTATATTCATTGTCCTGTGACCTGACGCTGGTGTGGGGTGTGGGGTGACTGACTGCGCGTGGTCATGCACCCCAAGCTCGTGATGATTCGTGTCTGATTTCTATTGCTATATTCTGCAGTGTTCAGTGTATCTCCGGATCTCCCTGCCTCCCTTTAACCAAGTAGGGCACACCCCCACACGGGATCACGTGGGGGGTCGCCTGCAATTCCTTCAGGATGTGTTCAGACCTGCACAGGGCAAAAAGACGGCGCTGTTTGCTAAAAAAAAAAAAAGCAAACCGATAGGAAAATTAACTAACAGCTCCACCACGCTGGCAGCAGCACAAATTTAAGTGAAATGGTAAAAACCAGCGGCTGGTGTGCTGAGTGAGGACAAACCCGGCCGGGGAGATGGATGTGATTGCATCCGGTGCGGCGCATATGCCGAATCTGATTCCGCTGAACAAGATCATGCAGCAGATCGCCTACCACTCCTTCAGGATGGTCAAATATGCACAAGGCAATACGAAATTTGACTCTCCACAGCTTTCACCACGACTAGCTTTCACCATGTATCGTGGCCACTGTTCAACGAGTTTTTGTACTACAAATTGTACGAAAAAAAAAGAGTTGTTTGATCATAATTTGTATCAATATATTTTTATTTTCTCTTTTAATAAGTTGAGGAAAAAAAACGTAAGAATTTGTTATGGAGCAAGGGGTGCCCATGATCTTAGCTCATCATTTGACGATTTAAAAAGGGCATAATAATGGGCTAATGGAGATTAATTAATTAGCATATGATAAGCTAGCTAGGTGTGTGTACGTGCGTTTGCATGGCCCATGCGTGATGGGCAGGAACACCTACGCCGGGCGCTGCTACGGTTGATCCGCCTCGCCCGCCACTCGATCGTCGCTCAGGAGGCGTCATCAGCCGTGGGATCCACCGAGTCAGCCCACTCAGTTTTTCCCTTCACGTGGGTTGCTCAGGCCGTGGTGGGATAGGAAATGCAGGAGGCCACGGGACTGCTTTAGGCGATGTCGTTGTTTTTTTTCATTTTTTTTAGGAAAGGCTACAACATTGTTGTGCAACAACTCTAGCATTCTACAGAACCTAGCTAGTTTGCTTTACAGGAACCATTTTCTACTAGCTACTTCAAAATGACTCATATTAATTGCCAAGCTATCTATGTTCGGCGTCGTCGCATCATGACTCGTGCAAAAAAAAGGACAATAGTATGCGTCGGCCGACTGGTCTTTTGAAAAAATCAGCCGATCATAAGCCGCCGCGGCACAGCCGTCCGATCCAACTGACGAGGTTTATAACATGGATCATGTTACGCTCGGAGATTTATAACATGAGTCATGTTGCGCTCGGTATATCATAATATTTCTAGGGTATGTGTGCACTAAATGCTTTGCAACAAAATCGTTCAAAAAATTACCGCAGCATAACAAGTTAATTCAGGTCGCGTAAAAACGATGAAATAACTTTGGAACTCTACCCCTAGAAAAAAACAAATAATCGTTGCATGTTATTTGGGAAACGATTCATTGTAGCAACGACAGACATTGCAAGGCCGTAGCCTGCTTTACAACATGCATGGCGCTCCACTTTGTAGAAAAAAAATAGTGGTGCTTGCTTGCAGCAGGGCGGGCTAGCTTTGCAATATCACTTGTTCAGCTTGCATTGTTGCGTCATCGTTTGATCTGTGTCGTGTCGGTCGTTTAGTTGCGACCCATCGTTTGCAACACGTCACATGTTGCGTTAGGGGGTTTGCAACATGACCCATGTTGTGCTTACATTGCAAACACTCCTTGGTCGTCACAACTTTTTCTGACCGGTTGCAACATGACCCATGTTGTGCTCGGGGGTTTGCAACATGACCCATGTTGTGCTCGGGGGTTTGCAACATGACCCATGTTGTGCTCGGGAGTTTGCGACATGATCCATGTCATGCTCGCGTTGCAAATACTCCACCGCTGTGCAAGCATTTTCTGACCATTTGCAACATGACCCATGTTGCACTCGGGGGTTTGCAACATGACCCAACATTGCAAACACTACTTGGCCGTCCAAGCGTTTCCTGACCATTTGCAACATGACCCATGTTGCGCTCGTGTTGCAACTCCATGAATGTCCAAGCGTTTTCTGACCGTTTGCAACATGACTCATGTTGCACTCTGGGGTTTGCAACATTGAGCCATGTTGCACTCGCGTTGCAAACACTCTCGACCTGGTCCTTGCAGTGTTGCGCGTCCGGGTTCCAATGCCGCGTGTTCGGCTTGAGCACGATGAACTTGCAGAAGCAACAAAAAACAACAACGGTTCACATTGCAGAGTGGCACGTACGGCTTGAAGCGCCGTCAGCCGGCTTGCAACGTCATGAGTTCGACTTGCTGGAGCGCCACAACACCGCGGTCCGACTTTGCAAGGAGGAAAAAAACAACGGCGGACCGTTGCAACATTCGAGTGTTTTTGGCTTTGCAGCAGCTGGGTCGGCTTTGTAGCGTCGCGTGTCCTACTTGCAGTAGTGGCGGACAACCTTGTTGGGTCGAGTGTTTGGCTGCACCAGCGACGCTCGGCCGACGTTGCCAGTGGATCAACTTGGCGATTTTTATCCTTTCCAAGTAACACAATTGTGCTGTATATTCCAACTTTTTGTTTCATTGGTTCTGTATTTCTGTTGAACAAGTTCAAACTTTATTATTAAATTATAATTAAAAGAGAGGCATGGCATTAGGCCAGTGGTGATGGCGTGCAGGGGGTACGGTGATGGCGACAAAAGTAGCGGCTGCATGCAAAGACCGGTTGCAGAAGCAGCATTAACGAACGCACTGTTTTGGACTTACAAGAGAGAGAACTCCCCAAAGAGACTCCACGTGGTTGGGAGCAGAGCGTGAGAGCGCAATCCCGGCGTTGGTTGCTTTGCGGACTGGACGGCGCGATACGCGATTGATTTCCGGAAGAAATCACCCGGCTTAGTTTAAACAAAAATGCTACACTTCCGTAAAAACCTACGTACTCTTACATAACTTGCCTAACTAATCCGTCCACCCCCTCTATTTCAACTGGGTGGGGCCCCTCCACTAATTTCCTCCAACTGAAAAAGGCCACCTAAGCTATTACGTTAGTTTACTTATGATAGCTACGTAGGTGTAGCATTGCTCTAATTTAAACATTTTCCCTTGTTGTTTTAGCACACGATGGATCGGCTCAAAGACGCTGCATGGCCCATCGTGCGCGTCCGGTTTCCTGCGTACATGGTGAGATACGTGCCTGCATACGTATGCTATCTGTACATGCACTAGCTAGCATATGTATGGGCTTGTATACCCGATCGATCAGGTCCTAGTAGGCTGCTTTTACTTGCGTGCAACGAACCGAAGAGACGTGTTCAAAAAAAAAAAAAACGAACCGAAGAGATAAGCACCAATGAGGTTGATAAGAGCGAACCAACCTGTGATTGGATGGTTAGAGGGACAGTGGTATCCCCAGCCCACCAGGGTTCAAGTCCTGGTGCTCGCATTATTCCTGGATTTTATTTCAGGATTTTCGGCGATGTGCTTTCAGTGGGAGGAGATGTTCCCGTCGACGATGGGACGCCTACGGTGACTTCGTAAATTTCAAGATGATATGCCGGCTCAGTCTCTCGAAGGTGCTCATAGGGTAGGGTGGGCGTGTGTGCGTTCATAGGGGTGAGTGTATGCGCGTATGTATGAGCGCTTGCGTCTGTACTGTGTTCAAAAAAAAATGAGCTTGATAAGCTTACCCAAATGATAAGTGCCACACGTGTGGCACGAAGCAAGTCCGTCCAAACGCGCTGAAAACCGTCAGATGGTCTGCACAAATCTTAATGCAAGGAACAGTGCCACGTCACGGAAGAAAAACGTTCGGGCGAACCGCAGACCGAACGAACGAGCCACCTTATCCACCCGCCCCGACCCACCTGTCTCCTCACTCTAATCCCCACCCACCCCACCCCCCCGCGCGCACTTTCTGCTCCCCCTCCTCAACCCACCGTCGCCAAATTCTCCGTCTCCCGTCGACTGTGCCGCGGCAACAGCCACGAATCCGGCAATTTTGACGGCGACAGAGAGCGTGAGCTCCGCCCAGGTCGCCGGAGGAGGCATCAGTGGCGGACATGGGGCGGAGACGAGGCGGCCGGCGGCGGGGAGGAGCTCCACCGGACACAACATCGGGACGTTGCGGGGCGGATACGGGGCAGGGGTGCTCTGTCCTCGCCGGAGTCGCGACTTGCATCTGGAAGGCGCGGGCGGCCCGGAGGAGGAGGTGTCGACGGCGCTGCTGGAGCTCCTGGCGCATCTAGGCGGCGCGGCGACCCGGAGGAGGAGGTGTCGACGGCGCTGCTGGAGCTGTTGGCGCATCTAGGCGGCGCGGGCGACCCGGAGGAGGAGGAGGCAGCAGCGGCTCGCCAGAGATGCGGGCGCGGCGGCCTTACCACTCCGCCATCGCGTCCCGCCTCGCCTCCGCCGCGTCCGACAGCGACACCAAGCCGTAGAGCGAACAACTCAGCTCCCCGTCCGGCGCGAGCGCGGAGCCGCAGGACCGGCGCACCTTGTAGCCGCAGGCACTTTCGAGGATGCGGGAAGGAGGTGGAGAGCAGCGGTGGACGCCGGCGAGGGTCTTGCGGCGGCCTATCCGCGGCTCTCGACGGTATGGCGGCTCTGCTCGTGCGGGCGCGGCGGCCTCACCACCTCTCACGCGCCGTCCGCCCCATGCCGGATCTCGCTGTGGCGACGCGCAGCCACAGCTCGAGCTCGAGCTCGACCACTACATCGATACAGTGCACAAGGCCCCCCGGCGTTGGATCACTTCCCTGCAGTAACATCCTAATCAACCCATTCATTTCAGTTTTTTCAGTTCATTTATTTGCAAATTGCCATCCTATGACGGATTAGAGGCCCACCGGATTTTTGTGATTACGGTCCTACTGTAATTCTAGTTAATTGTATCAGTAAATGCATGGCAACTGAAAGCAAATGTTCGCCATGAAGTGTTGCAATGGCAACTAGTTTAGATGTCACTCTTTTACTGTGTTTTTTGCTCCTGGAAATTTTACATATGTTTGCCATGGCAACTAGTTTAGATGTCAACTCCTTTACTGTGTTTTTCGCTCATGGGAACTTCACATTTTTTGTGTAATTAGTTTCTGTATCAACTTAGAGATGGCAATTTTTCAGTTGAGCAACTCTGTGTCATCATTTCATCGATGAGGTGATCCTCATGTATGCGCCAAATTCACCTTAATTCTAGTCATGGCATGTGATGCTAACTTGACCCAAATTTAGTCATAATTTGTATGTGCCATGACCCAAGGTAATTGGGTCAAATTCACTGTGATGTTCAAATGAAACCAAACTTATATGTGAATTTTTATATTTTTTCCCACTGCAAATTATGCAATGTGATGCTAACTTGACCCAATTTTGATGCATTTGTGCACATAGTTCATGGCAAACTAGATCAGAACTAGTCCAATGCATTTTGTTCATGGTAAACTAGTTCACAACTCTTTTGATTTGACTAAATTTTTAGCTAGCTCATTATGTTCTGGTGTGCTAATTAACTTTATAGACATGGCCATTTAATTTTCACAGCCCATGGTAAATTTAATTTGTTCTCCATGGCGAATTAACTCTACAGCCCCACGGCTGTTTTTTACCTTGTAGCCAAGATATGTAGAGTTTACAAATCATGGCAAATTTTATTAAGTAAACATGGCAAATTGAACATGCATTTGCCATGGCAATTTTTGATCAATTTTTTATATTATTTCACATTCATGGAAAAATCCTTTTATAAAGCATGGCAACTTTGGTAAATATACCATGGCAAATTTGATTGCATTTTTGCCATGGCAATTTTGATCATTTTGTTTGTGTTTTTCACATACACGGCATTTTTATTACGCAAAAGATCGCAACTTTGGTAAATATACCATGGCAAATTTGAATGCATTTTGCCATGGCAATTTTTGATCATTTGTTTGTGTTTTTCACATACACGGCAATTTTATTACGCAAAAGATCACAACTTTGGTAAATATACCATGGCAAATTTGAATGCATTTTGCCATGGCAATTTTTCATCATTTGTTTGTGTTTTTCACATACACGGCAATTTTCTTACGCAAAAGATGGCAACTTTGGTAAATATACCATGGCAAATTTGAATGCATTTTGCCATGGCAAATTTTGATCATTTGTTTGTGTTTTTCACATACAATGCAAAATTCTTTTAAAAAGCATGGCAATTTTTATTATGCAAAGCATGACAATTATGACTAAAATGCCATGGCAATTTTGAATAATCATATGCCATGGCATTTTGTTTTCGTCAGTTGTGATTGTTTACATGCACGGCAAATTTATCAAGAACATGGCAATTTTAATTTATATATGATGGCAAATTTTACATTTTTAGAACATGGCAAATTTTACTATGTAGTAGTATGGTATATTTTTACTTTTGTAGCCATGGCAAATTTTACTCTATTTTTGCCATGGCAAACACTTATTCCATGGCAAAAATACTTTTTTCACATGGCAAATTTTACTTTTTTCTTGCCATGGCAATTTTTACCCTTTTTTTGCCATGGCAAATTTTCCATGCCATGTCATTTGCATAGAGCATGGCAACTTAATTGCATGGAGCACACATCCATGTATGAATACATTCATGCCAACTTAATTCTGTATGGCAACTCTAGTTTATGGGTCATGGCATTTTTATTTAATATATGAATACATTCATGGCAAATTTTTTATTTTTTTGAGTACTCGAAAACAATCTTTTTGGCATGACAATTTTTACTGTAAATATGATGGCAACTTTATTATATAGATGATGGCAATTTTAATTTAAATACGATGGGAAATTTGATATTTCCAGAACATGACAATTTTTAATATGTACCATGGAAAATATACTTGTGCAGCCATGGCAATTTTTAATTTATTCCCATGGCAAAATTACTCTATTTTTGCCATGGCAAATATAGATCCATTTTTTGCTATGTTAAAATTTACTCCATTTTTTTCCATGGCAAATTTTACTTCATTTTTGCCATGGCAAATTTATTGTAATGAGCATGGCAATTTTAATTTAAATATGATGGCAAATTTATATTTTTCCGGAACATGGCAAATTTTACTATGTAGCATGGTGTATACTTGTGTTCCAATGGCAATTTTTAATTTATTTTCCATGGAAAATTTAATCCATTTTTCCCATGGCAAATGTTAATCCATGGAACATGGCAAATTCCTCACACACACAAACACGGCAATTTTTATTTAAAATAACATGGAATTTTTCTTGTTCATTTTTTTAATTTCAACCTTTTGTATTTTTTCACACATGGCAATTTTCACCTACAATATATGGAAACTTAATTAAAAATACCATGGCAATTTTAACTTATGAATTTGCCACGGCAATCTAATCTTTTGTTTTTGTATGATGGGAATTGCCATGTCTTGTTTATTTTGGGTCATAAAATAAAAAAAATCACCTATTTTCAATTTTCTGCTTTTTATAGTTGTTGGTATTTATTTATTTTCGTATCATAGTGAAAACTGGGCTTTAATATGGCATTTGTTTTGTTAATGGGCTTTTTTTTCTTTTTCGTTTTATAGGAAAACAGCCCGTAGGAGCGATCGGAAGGACGTTCGGGCGTGGGGGAGTTCGTACCGAACGATTTTGTTCGGTCGCTCCCCTCCCCTGGAACGAACGAAGCGTTCGGTCTGTCCCTTCCCCTGCCGCACGTCAGGCAGTTATCAGCTTCCTAAGCTTATGCAAACGTGATCCCATCTTTATCTAGTCCAAGAAGATCGGGAACAGCCAGGGCGGCGCTGCGCCTCTCTGCCTATATATACAGGAGACTCACGCCCAGCGGGGGGGGGGGGGGGGGGGGGGGGACGTGCGCACCCAGGAGACGACGATGCGCCGGCGCTGCGCGCCGCCTATATCCGAGGCCCGGGTGAGCATGGCGGTGCGATCGCGCACACGCCCACGAGGAGCTGCCCACAAATCACGCAGCGAGGTCGATGCGTCCGCGGCGGGGCGGCGCGTCACGTCGACGACACGCCGGTGCCCAGCCCCGTTCCCATGACGGCGGCGACATCCACGTGCGCCCATGTTCCCGCGCGGCCACCCGCGGCGATTGAAGAAGCAAACACGGCCATCATCTTCGAGCTGCATGTTCAGGATGGACAGGCCCATACGGGGCAGTGTGCAGGGTGTGCGCCTGCACAGGGCCTCCAAGCCAGCGGGGCCCCCAAATCAGGGGTGTACGTATTGGGTATTAGTGCGTGTGGAGAGAGTTGAAAAATCAAAGCAGGGAACGCACTACTCTCCAAGCGATGAATTAACTCGGCCAACCTGTAGTAAATTGGAACCTGCACCAATTAAACATCCAACCTCTCTTCATGCACGGCCCTTCCTAAAATCCTAATAAATCCTCATCAGTCTTTACTCCTTGGTACTGTTTCACTCCCAATCCCTCATTTATTAATTCTTGGTGATTTTCCTAAATTAATTCACTGCGATGAACAATGGAATAGGTAACCTTCCACCCCCAATCCCCCATCAGTTTATTTGGTGTTTTTTCCCTCAAAAAGATTATTTGATGCTTTGCTCTTCTCGAATCTCAAATCGTCAAGCCTGCATATCAGGGGTTTCTCTCGACCCCCTTCTCTACCCGGTGTCGGTCATGCAACCCGCGTGCATCAATATCAGCTGGATGCTTGGACTTTAGTTTAGGGCTACGAGTTCTTATTCGCCATGGTTGATCTATAAGAGCAGCTAGAGCGACACGCTTAATCCAAGGTTAATTTGTTCCTTTTTTATCTCCATAATCGAAGGTTGCTTCATTATTTTTTATGTATATGTTTAGTTTTTATTCTTATATTTGTTTCTTAGTTTTACTTTTTGCGATGTCTTGCATAATTAGGAAGACCGGAAGACACACACTGGGACCTGCTGCGGCAATCTACGATGATTTTTTCTTCCTTTGTCATGACTTTAGTGACATTAGTTTTGAGTTTTGTCCTAGGGAAGTCAATATGGCGGCACATGTTTTAGCTAGTAAATTGGAGAACTCTTCCCCTTCTATTTGGCTAGAGGAGCCTCCTGCATTTCTTGTGCCTACAATAGCAAATGATGTAAGTGTTTTACCATATGAATAAAATCCGCCATGAAGGCTTTCCCTCAAAATAAAGGAAGTTTGAGTCATGATGTGAAAAATGAAAAGCGTAAAAAGAAATGCCAAGGGCCCATATTTGGATTTCGCACCGGGCCTCCATTTTCTCAGGTACGGCCCTGAGGATGGAACACAGTCCAACTAGCTACACTGCTACCCGAGACCATTGTCGTCTTCCATCTAAGGATCAAAGGTCAGCACATGTTTAATTAAGCTAATTTTTTTAAAATAATACACTTTTTTATTAATTTTCAGAAATATTACGCCGTTTTATTTATTTTTAAAAATAATACATTGTCGGCTTACTGCTGGCCGACTGGAGCCTGTCGTCCTATCGGTGGCCGACTGGTCCCGTCGGCCTATCGGTGGCCGACAAGTGGCCTATCGTCTACGTGTCAGCCGATTAGTGGCAAGGCCACGCCGCGTCGCTCCCAGTCGGCCCGTGAGCTGCTGTCAGTGGCTGGGGCCCAGCCGACAAGGCCTGTCGGCCACCCGCAAGCCGATCGGCCTGCCGCAGGCCGACAGGGTGCCAGCCCCGCAGCCCCCGCTTTTCTTCCTCCTCTTCCCTTCTCTTCCTCTTCCTCTGTTCTTTCTTCTGTGTTCTTCGTTTCTTTTCTTCCCCACTCGAAAAAACTCCCATTTATACACCAAACTGAGCCATTTTTTTGCCGATTTGCCACCGTGGATGCGTTGTAGATAGTTGGGGGAGGCAAGGGAAACCTCGATCTACTGATGGGGTAGCTCGTGGTGGTCGTGGTGAGCATTTTATTGGAGCTTTTTTGAGCATATTGGAGGAGGTTGTGGTGGCGGTGAAGGTGGAGGTGGCGGTGGTGAAGCTCGGGCAGTGTGGTGGAGGTGAAGCTCCGGCGGTGTGGTGGAGTCTCCGGCACCGGTTCCGGTGATTGAAGTCCGCCGTTCGTCGTTGGTTCGCACGCTTCAAGGGTATAATTCAACATACATTTTACCTGTCGTAGTTGCTCCGGTAGTATTCGGTAGTATGTTTGGATGTGAAATATATTAGGTGTGCGGATATTGTTATTTGTTCCGGTAGTATCCGTAATATATTTAGATGTCAAATATTTAGTTGTGTGAATATTTTTAGTTGCTCCGGTAATATTCCGTATTATATGTGGATGTCAAATATTTAGGTGTGTCAGTATTTGTAGTTGCTCCGGTAATATTCCGTACTATATGTGGATGTCAAATATTTAGGTGTGTCAGTATTTTTAGTTGCTTCGGTAATATCCGTAATACATTTAGATGTCAAATATTTAGTTCTGTCAATATTTGTAGTTGCTCCGGTAATATCCGTAATATATTTATAGTTCAAATTTTTAGGTGTGTGAATATTTGTAGTTGGTTCGGTAATATTCCGTAATATATGTACATGTCAATTATGTAGGAGTGCTAATATATTTAGTTTGTCATGCTTCTTAGTAGTTGTCTTTCACTGTTGAATTTTTTTTTAGGTGAGCTGAGATGTCTGATGTAGTGAAGTTCGTATTTTACTACGGTTCTGGTACTGTCCAAACAACTAAGACGGGAGCTGATCTGAGTGAATTTGATTACATAGTGGTGCCACTGACCGCCCCTCAAACATGGTCAGTCAGTCAGTTGAAAGAATGGGTGACAGCAAGTTTAGGGCTTAATACTTAAACACACACCGTCGGTGTTCATGCATTGTGGACACAGTCAAGTTCAATCATTTACTTTTATTTGAGGCCAATAGAGCGAGACTCCCAGTGGGTGCACTGGTTACAAGGTTGTGAACGCAGGGGATGCAATCATGTTGCCTTAGTGCTTCCCGTCGTGAAGGAGGTCACAGCACATGAAGGCGAGGGTGGCTACGATCTTGGCCAGAGCAGTGAAGGGATGCAGTCAAATGCTGGAGATGATGGTTATGAACCAGGGCAGAGTAGTCAGGTAGAAGGAGGAAATGCCGATGGTTATTATAGTGGCGAGGCTTATAGTGGCGAGGCGGACGCTGACGAGGTAGATGGGCACATGCAGAACCTGATGGAAGAAGAAGACACCGATATTGATAGTGGTCATGCCGATGATTCTGACGAGTCGGATGAAGAAGAAAATGCAGAGGAGGTCCCGAATCCTGCATCATGGAATCATGACTTCTCATCTGCAATGACTGTGAACGAACGGCCCTTCAGAGGAGATTTGGTTCTTATTTCGATGCATATGACTCTATTGTCCGGCTCCTCCACACACTACAACAGCGGAATCCTGGCACCTATGTCGATATCCAAGACGTCTTCATGACAGAGTTCCCAACTGTGAGGGTGCTGCATCGACTGTTCTTCTCTTTCGGTGTATGCATCGAAGCTTTCAGGCATTGCCGACCGGTGATATGTGTAGATGGCACTTTTCTCACTGGCAAGTACAAGGGTCAGATTCTGACAGCCATTGGTCAAGACGGCCAAAATCAAGTAGTCCCACTCGCATTTGCTTTTGTTGAGAGTGAGAACATTGAAAGTTGGACATGGTTCTTCAGGCAACTGAAAATATCAGTTGAAGGATAAGCCCAATGTGTGCATCCTTCATGACAGACATGCAGGTATACTTAGTGCGATAAAGACACTGACAAACCCTGGCCCTGAGGAACAAACTCCATGGCAGGACTTGCAGAGCCGTTGGTGCATGCGCCATCTGGGGGCTAATTTCTTCTCGCAGTTCAGAAATAAGAGCCTGATGAATCTATTCAAAAACTCTGCAAGCAGAACCAGCTATGGAAGTACAATTTGATACGTGGCAGACTAAATGTGTGCACGCAGAGACACGTTAGGGACAGGAAAGCTGCAAGAGATGCAACGGTGAGGGCACATGTTGAAGCAGTAGCTGCACAGTTAGCAACAAGAACAACGGCCGTGGAGGAGGAGCCTGTTGGGCTATGTGACTTGCCAGGATTTGACCCACCTGGTACTAGGAGAAGGCTCGGGAGGTCGATTAAAACCTTCGAGCAGTGGATAGGGCATGAGCCTCTGGAAAGGTGGTCTTTGCTGCATGATACACATGGAGCAAGGTACGGTGTCATGACTACCAACCTTGCAGAAACATACAACTTTGTCCTCAGAGGAAACCGGGCATTACCACTTACAGCCATCGTTGAGGGTATTTTCTATGACACCATGAATTATTTCAGAGATAGACGTCAAAAAGTAGAGCAGCATATCTTGAACAACCCAAACACACGTTACTGTAAAAGAGTCATGAAGTACATGCAGCAAAAGATGGAAAAAACTAGGTCACGCACTGTAGTCGCCATCGGTAATCAAGAAAGAAGGTATGAGGTCCGCTTAGCTAACAACAAATTCGGATGTGCAAATGAGTTGAGGACGCATGAGGTGAAAATTGGAAATGAATCCTGGCCAACGTGTGAGTGCACGTGCAACAAACCGAAGTTGCTTCACCTACCTTGCTCACATGTACTTGCTACTTGAGGGCAGCTAGGAATGGACGCAATATCGTTCGTGTCTCCATTTTATCTGAAAGAGTCTGTCCTCAATACGTGGACAGGTGAGTTGCTGGAATTTCAATCAATGGGTAACTTCAACACCGTCAACCCTGTTGAAAGGCGTTACATTCCAGACCCAGAGAATATGCATACAAGTAGAGGCAGACGGCAGTGTCAGCGCATCCGGAATGATATGGATGAATTTGAAGCAGGAGGCCCGACTAGGCAATGCATTCTATGCAACGAATTTGGCCATAGGGACACTAATTATCCCACTTTCGTCACTGGGCGTGGACGAGGCAACCGGGGACGAAGAGGAAGGAGAGGAGGAAGAGGAGTAAGAGGGAGAGGAAGAAGTTAGGCTGCGTTGAAATTTGTATTAAGTGTGGCACTATGTTCTAAATTTGTATTAAGTGTGGCACTATGTTCTAAATTTGTATTAAGTGTGGCACTATGTTTGAAATTTGTATTAAGTGTGGCACTATGTTCTAAATTTGTATTAAGTGTGGCACTATGTTTGAAATTTGTATTTAGTGTGCAACTATGTTCTAAATTTGTATGTGCAGGAATGGCGGAAATGTGGTTGCTTAAGAGGGACATTGATAGTAAGCATCGTTCTGCGATATGTTCTACGAAGAAGCTCGAGCCCCTAGTCACTCGCACTCCTAAGGAATATTGGAAGATACACCCACAATGGGTTGAACGGTACGTGCTTTATTTATTTCCTTCAAGCATGTATATTAATGGGACACACTAACTGAATTGTTCTGACATGCAGACTTAAATGGGCTGGCCTTTTACCTTTCGCGCGTCTGGTTGAGAAGACGGAAGGATGCAAACGGCTCGCCATCGACTCCTCTTAGCTCACCTGCTTAGTGGACCGTTGGAGGCCTGAGACCCACACGTTTCACTTCCGCTGGGGAGAGATGGCTCCTACTATGGAGGACGTGTCACTTTTGCTGGGACTACTGTTGGCAGGTCATGCCATAGGACCGTTGGAGGCACCGGCTAGTTGGGAGCTAGATATGGCACAACGTTTCGGTGCTGTTTTTGCCGGTGCTCCGGCTCTGGCATCGGAGCGTCACGGACCTAAGTATGATTGGTTGCTCCGTTTCTAGGTTAATTCCCCTACCTCATATCTTTCAGTTGTCGTGCATATGGTTTTACAGAAGATACCTTCACTGTTTACTAATACTTACTTTCTCTTTGCTCAATACAGATCCAGAAGTTCCCAAAGCCGTTGAATGCGGCACAGATCACTCGCAGCCTGGAGGCATACCTACTATGGCTTCTCGGCAAGGTGATGTTCATAGAGAACCATGTCACCACTATTAGCGCGTGCTACATCCCTATTGCACTAGAGATCGCGAACGCTGAGATTCCGGATCAGATCACACAGAGGAGTTGGGTTCGGCGGTCTTAGCGGCTACATACCGAGGTATGTGCAACGCTTGCCAGCTTACATCGGACACGGCAGCCCTTTTTGGATGCCCTCTATTTCTACAGCTGTGGTCGTGGGAGAGGTTCTCTATAGGACGACCGGACATACGTGTTGATGAGCCTATGGAACCCATGTTCGATGCTGATGGCATCGACATGCCTACTTTCGGTCTGTGTTGGACACGTCGCAGGGTATGTCTCGTGTTATAATTTAATGCATCTTATTTGTGCACACTATGGCTGAAATTAACTTTTGTTTTCCGCAGAGACGCTATTCTACTGATCAGACTAGGCAAGCATACACGGCATTGAACGAGCAGTTCGATGCGTACACTGGGGTCATCTGGCAGCCCTACAAGCAAGTAGCCGTAGAGGCGAGGTACCCCGGCGGTATTTCTGAGCTATGCACAAGAGATCGTGATTACTGGATGACGAAATCTAAGATCATCTTCGATGTCTTCGTCGAGGAGATGGCCCAACAGAGGGTTATGAGGCAATTTGGTCTTCAGCAGTTAGAGGCCACGTCCACGTCTAGCAGATACGCCGACGACCAGGCCACCCCCTCCTGACCAACCTGGCAGTTCGACGTGGCAGCACCCACAGCACCGGGGTCCCACATCGAGCTTCGTGTTTCAGCCACAGCCACAGCAGTAGGGTCCCACGTCGAGCTTCGTGTTTCAGCCATAGCCAGCTGGTATGTCTCTTCATATTTATTGTTTTCAATATGAATTGAGGCGACCTAGTTCTTCATGACTTAACGTTCCCTCCTGCAGGAGCCTACGAATAGCAGGCGTCCATATCCGGATCCACGTGGGGGAGTGATCAAGATCCTGAGGAGAACATACAGGATCACATGTCGCAGCACACCCAGTGGATGAACATGTATTCGACTCCTCCACCAGGCCCCACACAGGATACATAGTATGACCAGGACGAGTCTGAGATTCCTCCTCGTAACATTAGGACACCCCACAGGTTTGGATGGTCGACGCCTAATGCATAGCCTGAGCGCCATGGCAGACGTCGTCAGTGACGCTTCTATCTATCAGTAGAGACATGACTATCTACTTATGTATGAGACTTATGCTTATTCTATGTATGAGACAAATGACTATGTACTTATGTATGAGACATAAGCCTACTCTGTTTTAGTACTTTGTTATCCAACGTCGTGCGCCAACTACAACATCATATTTAGATAGAACATACTTCTCCTACAATAAGACAGTACAAACAACTGGATACAACTACATCTGAATTAAACGGTAGGTATGACTGAACTTACAACATACAACGTAAAAACTACATGAAGTCACCATCGTCATCCTCCGTCGATGCAGAACTCTTGCCCTTTGACGATGAAGAACTCTTGGCCTTCGATGATGCAGAATTCTTGCCCTTCGACGATGCGGTACTCTTGGCCTTGGTGCTCGGCATGAAGATATCGTCTTCGTCCTCGCTGTCTTGGGTCCATAAATAAGTATTTTCTGCTGCAGCCTTTAGGACCGCTTCACTCTTATGCTATTGCTTCTTCCATCTTCCATGCAACCAGAGAAGTTCTTTCCGTATCTCCTCAAATGTCCTGGAAGGCCACCCGGACCTACTTAATGCGTGAGCCAGCTCATTCAGTAGCATGTCACTACTGATGAGTTCGTCCCACAGAACTATTATGTTGTCAACCCTGAAATTGGCGGCTAAACGCAGAAGACATCGGGACATACCAGGGTGAAAACTATGATCAAAAGGATATCCGGACATCTTCGCGAGACTACGACACTACACTAGATTGCTTACCCACCTTACTGCCGAGGGTGTTTTATAGGTTGAGAAGACAAAAATAGGCGGGAACTCGGAAGCGGGGAAATATGGCGGGAGATATAGGCGGGAACTAGAAAGCGGGAAAATATGGCGGGAACTAGAAAGCGAGAAAAATATGACGGGAACTAGAAAGCTGGAAAATATGGCGGGAACTAGAAAGCAGGAAAAATATGGCGGGAACTAGAAAGCGGGAAAAATATGGCGGGAACTAGAAAGCGGGAAAATGTGGCCGTAACTATAAAGCGGTAAAATGTGGCGGGAGATACTGGCGGAAACGGCGGCCCGAGATATAAGCGGGAACCCAGAAGCGGAAAACGGAGGGGGAGTGTGATTTGCAGCAATAGATGTCTTTCACATACAACTAAAAAAAGTAATTTCCTTTTTGAATGGCAGTTCCAAAAAAACGTACTTCAATGTCAAAAAAGCGTATTCGTAAAAATATTTGGAAGAAAAAAACTTATTTTTCCATAGTACAATCTTATTCTTTAGTAAAATCAAGATCATTTTCCAGCGGTAATGAGCATCCAAAACCAAAGGGTTTTTCTGGCAACAAACAAATAATAAGATTTTGGGGAATTTTCATTCGATCATTATAGACTTTATTATTTGTTAATAATTTGAGGATTAATATTTCACTAAGGGGAACATACAGTCAGAGTAAATAAAATTGCTAATTCTGATTAGAAAAAAAGAATAAATATCAAGCGTGCCATGCACCTATCGGCCTAGGGGTAGCCATTTAGTTCCAGTCGGCCACCAGTTAGCTGACAGGTTCCAGTCGGCCACCAGTTAGCCGACAGGAACCACTACCAGCGGCCGAGAGGCTTGTTGACCACCCCTAGGCCGAGAGGGGGTCAATCGGCCACCCCTAGGCCGAAAGGGTACTAATCGGCTTACCCAAGACCGACTGAAGCCAGTCGGCTTCCAGGTGGCCGACGCTGTATTATTTAAAAAAAAAAAACGGCGTAATATTTCTGAAAAATTAATAAAAAAGTGTATTATTTAAAAAGAATTAGCTTTAATTAATCCATCTCTCTTCATGTCCTAGATTCGTCTTGGAGCACAGCCGTACCGTCATCGATGCCATCGGTGACATCTTGCCGCTGTTTATACGGTGGCGTCGGCCGGTGGCTGGCCGCATACGCTGTCGCCGTCTCCGCCCTCTCCTCGGCGTACAGGTCGCCTGAGGTCCGTAACTCGGCCGTGTGCTCCGAGTCTACCTTAAGGCCAAGATATCATACACATGCCGATGTGTGTGCGCTACGGAGGAGCTGCTCGGCATGCATATGTGTGCATGAAGCTAGCTCATTAGGCGCACGTAAGGTCCATGCACATACACGTGCGTGGCCTTGGGTGAGCATCTCCAGGAGTCTAGGCGAGACGGGACGCAAAGGAGAGGACGCGCCCGCAGCGGCGGCGCGCTTGCTCGCCGGGTAACACGTATGCGGCCTGCCCCTGTTCGTCGGCGGCAGCGTATACACAAGGCGGACGCACGGCAGCCGCGGCAAGGACTCAAATACGCGAGGAGATCCGCGGGAGAGCTCGCGTAGGTGGCCGAGAATCCCGAATGGGGCTCACCGGAGGCCATCTCGTGTGCCAGATCATCTTTTCTCAAGGTGAGGACCAGAACTAATCTCTCTTCTTCCCTGTCTCCGCACATCTCGCATCTCGCATGGTGGTGACCGGGGATGCGGCCCGATGGCCGGAGACAAGGCCGACTGACGGCGTTGTCTCTCGCTGCTGAAGAAGGTGCTCTAGGACTGCCGTTCACGTGCTGCCCCCAGTGCACTCACCACTGGCGTCGAGGACGACGACGACGACGCCGGTGCTGCCGTTCATGTGCAACCCCCGGTGCACTCTCGTGCCGGGGATGTGCTGCCCTCGGTGCACTCTCCACTGGCGTCGAGGACAACGACGACGATCGATGACGCCGGGGCTGCCGTTCATGTGCAACCCCCGGTGCACTCTCATAGTCTCATGCTGGGGCTGTGCTGCCCCCGGTGCACTCTCCACTGGCGTCGAGGACAACGACGACGACACCGGGGCTGCCGTTCATGTGCAACCCCCCGGTGCACTCTTGTGCCGGGGCTGTGCTGCCCCCGGTGCACTCTCTACTGGCGTCGAGGACGACGACGACGACGACGCCGGGGCTGCCGTTCATGTGCAACCCCCGGTGCACTCTCGTGCCGGGGCTGTGCTGCCCCGGTGCACTCTCCATTGGCGTCGAGGACGACGACAACGACGTGCCGGGGCTGTGCTGCCCCGGGTGCACTCTCCACAGGCGTCGAGGACGACGACGACGTGTCCGGGTTGTGCATCCTGCCGGTGCACTCTCCACCGGCGACTCCCTCGAGGACGACGACGATGGCGTGCCTGTGCTGTGCAGCCCTCGGTGCACTCTCCACCGGTGACTCCCTCGAGGACGACAATGACGCGCCTGGGCTGCCATTCGTGTGTAGCCCTCGGTGCACCTTCCACCGGCAACTCCGTCGAGGACGACGACGATGCGCCGGGGCGCCCGTTTGTGGGCAGTCTCCGGCGCACTCTCCGCCGTGCAGCACGTCGGCAACTCACTCGTGCCGGACTGGTTTGAAGATGACGACGGTGGAGCTGCCGTTATGTGCAACCCGTGCGCGCTTGCAGCCCACCAGCAAGCACGCATCGCATCTTCATCAACAAAACGGCGTCTGTTGTTCGGACCGTTCGTCGGAGCTTTTTCAGGCTGGAGCCTACCAGCTCGCTGGAGGCGTCAAACGCCTCGTCTCATCTCATCGGGGTGCCATCAAGCCGGGACTTGATGCGGTGCCGCTCGGCTGTACCCCGGTGGATGGAGATGTCGCCGACATCATCACCTCCTAACCGGCAGGCCATGCCGTTGGCTCGTCACGCCCGCCACCGGAGCGGACGGCCCCGGGCTCGGCCACGACCAGGCAGGCATGCCGCGCTCGTCGCCGTTATCGGAAGAAGTCGTCTCATCATTGCAGCGGCGGCGCTCGGCACACCAAACAACGACATCGATCACATGGATGATTGCTGATGGTGTCGCCGTTGTTCCCGTCTCGTCAGCCGCGCATCATCACCGCTGACTCCACGGGCGTGCGTGCATGAAGGCTGCTTGGCTATACAAGACGCTGGTCATGCACTTACGTGTACGCACGGATTTATCCATCAAAGACTCAAAATCAAACTACTGTGCTTGCATGTGTATGTACGCAGAGACCAGCCTCCTAAGGTTCTGTACGTGTGTTGGCACGCTATCTTCATCCCCTGACAAGTTCAGGAGAACACTATGACGCTCGGGGTGCGTCATGGATATCATGGTCGGTACACTCTGGCTATGCCGTTGGCCGGTCCCTCTTACAAAAGGGGGTTTGTCTATGGACTGACAAAGGCGCACCATCCACACTCCGTCCTCCACCTCTTCGGCACGCGAAGACGTTGAGTTCCCCATCACTAGGTCAGCCACTGCGACCATCTACCCCCCGTGAGGTATACCATTGTCTTGCTCAATGGAGCTTGCCCGAGACGGGGTGCCGTCTGCAACGCCACCACCGCGGAGCTCGCCCAAGGCGGGATGCCGTTTACACCTCCGGCCACACGGAGCTCGACTTGGTGGGGTGTTGTTTGCACCTCCGTCGACACGGACGAGGCGCCGCCTACATCTCCGCCCACACGGAGCTCGTCGGCGAGGAGCCATCTACACCGCCGCCGTCGCGGAGCTTGCCTAAAGGTGGGTGCCGTCTACATGGCCTCGGAGCCCGTTCGAGGCCAGCGTGCTTTTTGCACTGTGGTCGACACGGAGCTCGCCTAAAGGCGGGCATCTTCTACACCACCTCGAAGCTCGCCCGAGGCGGGGCGCCGTCAACCACCGTCGACATGGAGCTCGTCCAAGGCGGGACACCTACACCACCATAGACATGGAGCTTGCCCCAAGTGGGCCTCGGTATACACCGCCGTCGACACGGAGCTTGGCCCGGGCGGGGGTCGGTATACACCGCCGTCGACACGGAGCTTGGCCCGGGAGGGGCTCGGTCTACGCGCTGCCAACATGGAGGTCACCCAAGGTGGGTGGCCGTCCACGCAGTCTGACAGATGGCTCGCCCGAGGTGGGGCGCCGACTCTCGGCTCGATCAGGCCATTGGCTACATCTACACGTTTGTCGAGTGGGCGATACCGCCCAAGTCTACTCCAACATCCACACCGACGCACATTCACATCATCGTCCTAGCGCCGGCGAGGCAAAGCTATACTCCACCGACATGTCTTTCTCCGATGAAGCAAACTACCACTTGATATGCCGACGAGGCTATGTCAAGTCATCCATTCCGACACCGACAAGGCGTACATCACAAGGCCGGGCACCGACGAGGCGAAGGCCGCCCACATCTTCATCATCGGACATCGACACGGCGGAGGGATATGGCTATGCATTGCCGGAGCGATGGGCGTACAGCTCCACCCTTCGACTTCATCACCACATCACCACCATCTACACCAAGATCATGGAGAAGACGAGACCTGAAGACGGCGACCATTGCGGTAGCTTAATCGGAGGTGGTCCGTGAGCTCGACTCGCGGACGTAGTTAATTGGGAGCTTTCCGAGGCCCCGTGAACCAGAACCTCACATCGCCGAAGTAACATTGGTCGCGCCAGCAGGCCACGGAGCGCATCCTTAATAGGGATTTTGTAATTTTGTTTCTCGACATGAGATTAATAAAATGCACATTTCTCTATGTATTTCCTTTGTGTACTTAAGTACACTGGCACGCCCGCGTATTGTGTACTCGATCCCCCACCAACTCCCCCACGGCGGCGCGCCACCTGCAGCACGGTCGGCGCCCCTCCCCCACGGCCGGCGCGCCAACTCCTCTCGCGGCCGGCGCGCCACCTCCCTCGCAGCCGGCACGCCACCTCCCGCTCGGCTACCTACCATCCTGCCCAACGGCCGGCGCGCCTCCTTCCGCGCGACCGAGGTACCTCCCCCGCCATGGCCGGCAAGCCTCGGATCTAGCCACTGCAGGGCTCCGGAACCCCGCGTGCTGTTCGCCAGCCCATGTATCCCTGTGCGCGCCGCAGGGCCCTGGATCCCGAGCGCCGTCGTCGCCGGGGTCCTGGCTCGCCTGCTCCAACACCGCTGGCACCTCGACTCCCTCGTGCGCCGCCGGGACCCCAACACGCCGCCGCACACCGCACCACCCCGTCGACCGCGCTTCCCCTCTTCCCCGAGCTCCCCCGAGCGGCCCTGCCCCTGAGCCACACCTCGCCGGACTACGGGGCTCATGCCATAGCAGCTCCCCTCCCCAAGTTTGTGCGCCCCTACGCGAGCTCTTCCCCCACTGCCGGCCACTGCCACCACGTGCCTGGTCGCCGCTGTCGCGCGTGGACTGCAGTGACGGCCGAATCCGACCTTCCCTGGCATCATCTTTCTTCCTTCTCTCCTGTTCATGTTCTTTGGCCAGTTTGTTGAGCAGCGTCACCCTTTGCACCGTAGTCCTTTGGCCAGGTGGTGGCCATCATCCTCGTCCTTCAGTTACATGTCAGCAAGACGCTACGAAGAAAAGGGTTAGCATCTGGCCCTCTAGAAGTTCAGTTTGTTGATTTTCTGATGTTTTTAAAGTGGACTATAATCGTGTATATTTTGCAGGGCCCTGTGAAGTTTAGTTTGTTTCACTTTATGAAGTTCAATTTGTTGATTTTCTGAAGTTCAGTTTGTTGATTTTGTGAAGAAAAAGGTTGCTTCACTTGCACTCCTCTATCTAGTCCTGTGTGGTGAAGAAAAATGCATCCACATCCTCGCGTGGCTTTGGAGTGCAACAACGAAGTATGGATACAGTTGGTGATGCAGCTAGGGATATTGTGCGTGATGCTGCTACTATGTGCAACAGGATCAGGGGATTTGCTTTGATCTAAAAAAATGTATTTGGATGGTTTCCCATAAAAAAAGAATTTTTGGCAGGTCAGATACAAAAGCAACTGAAGTTCAAAGATAACAGATTGGGATAAAAAATAGGAGAACTCTATAACAAAATAGTAGTATTTGAACATCAGTTCTGCGACATGTGCAAAATTATATGAAGAAGAGGATAACACTTAAACTCTGTGTGTGCTCGCGCGCGCGTGTGATGCAGGCAGGGTACTAGTTGTACACGTGATGCGCATGAACTAGTTGGGACATCTACGGTAGAATAAGTGTTTGTTTTTTTCCTTTATTTCCTTTTGTTTGTGTGTGTTCAAAGTGAAGTTCAAAGAGAGGTTCACCGTGTATTTAGAGGTCCAAAACATATAAAAAGATGTTGTTTTGGGTGTTTTAAAATAATACTCTCAATACAGAGAGAAATTCAAAGTGATAGCTGCCGGAAGTTCACGTACTGTATGGTGTGCATTTTGTATGAGAAAAAAAGAATAAAAAGGCAAAGTGAAATTTTTTTGTTGCTAGAAGTTCCAAGTGCTCGGCCTGTGAAAGTTCAAAAATTCTTGTGAGAGAGGTTCACCGTGTATTTAGAGGTCCAAAACACATAAAAAGATGTTGTTCTGGGAGTTTTAAAATAATAATCTCAATACAGAGAGAAGTTCAAATTGATAATTGCCGGAAGTTCATGTACTGCATGGTGCGCATTTCGTATGAGAAAAAAAAGAATAAAAAGGCAAAGTCTAAAAATTTTGTTGCTAGAAGTTCAGGTGCTCGCCCCGGGAAAGTTCAAAAATTCTTGTGAGAGAGGTTCAAAAATAAACCTAGAGGTCTAAAACTTAAACAACAGAGAAGTTCAATTTTTATTAGATAACCAAGAAGGTCAAATTTACAAAACCAAGAAGGTCAAATTTAATAAACGAATTTTCCCCGTTTCTAAAAAACCTAGAAGTTCAAATAAAAATAACGGAGTGATTCGATGCTTACTACAAACTACTGAGATGTTTTTCATTACTAAAGGAAATAAAACCTAAAAATGAGATTTTCTCGTTAAAAAAACCTAGAAGTTCAAATTTACAAAAATAGAGCGGCTCGATGTTTATTAAAAACCTAGGATGTTTTCTGTTACTAAAAGAAATAGACCAAGAAGTCCAAATTAAAAAATGGAGCAATTAGATGATTATAGAAAACACAGATTTTCCTCGCTATTAAAGAATTGAAACAAGAAGTTCAAGATAAAATAACACAGTAGTTCAATGTATAAAAATTGAAAAATCCAAATATGTTGTCGGGAAGATCATAAAAAGTTCAAACAAAAATAACAGAGCAATTCAAAAATAAAAGAGCACTTAGAAGTGGATATTACCCGTCTAGAAGTTCAATTTTAAATAACGGAGTGGTTCGATGTTTATTACTACATTAGGATTTTCCCTGTTACTAAAAAATAACCCAAGAAGGCCAAATTAAAAATAGAGCAGCTCAAAATTTATAGACAAAATGGATTTTCCCCGCTTCTACAAAAAACCTAGAGGTTCAAATTTAAATAACGGAGAAGTTAAATGTTTATTACAATGCAAATAAGGTCAAATTAAAAATATAAATAATTGAGCAGTTCGATATTTATTACATAACTATAACTTTTCCCGTTACTAATGAATAACAACAAGAAGTCTTAATTAAAAAAAATGAAGTTGTTTGATGTTTATAAAAACTCAGATTTTTCCCAATACTAAAGATTAAAACCAAGAAGTTCAATTTTAGAAAATGGAGTAGTTCAATGTATATAAAAAACTCAGGTTTTCTCGCTACTAAAGAATAAAACCAATAAGTTCAATTTGAAATAACGAAGAAGTTTGATGTTTCTAACAAAACTCCAAGTTTCAGATTTCAAAAAATATAGAAAGAAGTTGAATGTAAAATTTAGAGCGGTTCGATGTCTATAAAAAACTCAGTTTTTATCCGTTACTAAAGCGAAATAGAGAGAAGTTCAAGTTGATAACAGCCGGAAATTCAGGTACTACATGGTGTGTGTTTTGTGTGCGAAAAAAAGAAGAAAAATGCAAAGTCTAAAATATTTTTTGCTAGAAGTTCAAGTGCTCGACTCGGGAAAATTCAAAAATTCTTGTGAGAGAGGTTCACCATGTATTCAACAACTTTCCAAACGGTATATCGTATGCTCAATTCTAAAGGGTATATCGTATGCTCTATTCAAAAAAAACATTTAAAAAAATTGATGTATGTTATTCGAAACAAAAAATTAACCATATTAGAAAAAGTTGTGTCTTTTCAAAAGGTTTCTAAAAAAGGTATATCATTTGTGCAACTCTGACGAACGGGTGAGGAATTACAAACAAAAATACGTGATAGAAGTTCAACATCAAAACAGCGAGCAGTTCAAGTACTACACGGAATGCGTTTTCACAAGAGAATAAAAGAAAACAAAAATAAAATCCTAAAAGTGTTGTTGCAAGAAGTTCACATGCTTCTCCCTGCATGGTTCAAAATTTCTAGTGAGAGAAGTCCGTCATTCATTTACATGTTAAAAAAAAGGCAAAAACAACTTTGCTTTTGCCATTTTTAAAACTGCTCGCAAACGGCAACGAATTTGTGACAACTATCTACATGAAAAAGTTGCTCCTATTCATAAGCTTTCCAACGATATATTATATGGTTCATTCCGATGAACGGTTTAAAAGTTTCATGTATACCATTAAAAACAAGTTTTTGTGTATTCAAAAAAATATCTTGAACCATCGCGAATATGAAAAAATGATCAACACATGGAGGTTGCGCGTTTTCAACAGCTTTCCATCGATATATCATTCGCTCAATTCCGACAAGTGGTTGGGAAGTTATAGGCAAAAAACAGCACGTGAAGAACATAGTGAAGTTCAAGCTGAGATGTACGAGAAGTCCGACTTCTTCAAAGAGTGCAGTTTCGAAGACTCTGTATCGCGATGAATGCAGAACGCATGATCTCGCCGTTTTCAAAATTACATAAAAACGGTAGGGAATTAGAGAAAACTTTCTATATGAAAAAGTTTTGCATTTTTCATAGCTTTCCAACGGTATATTATTTGCCCCATTCCGATGAAGTTTGTCATATTCAAAATTATTTCGGCCATATTCAAAATTGACATAAAACCGTAAAGAATTAGGAGAAATAATCTATACACGAAAGTTTCGCATTTGTTCAAGCTTTCCAACGCCATATCGTTTGCTGCATTCCGACATACCATTTAAAAATTGACGTGAAAATACCATCTCGGCAGAACTTCGGCTGTTTTCTAAATTACATTTAAACCGTATAAAATAATAAAAAAACTTTCTATATGAAAAAGAAGCGCATTTTCATAAGCTTTCCAACGCCGTATCATTTACCTCAATCGGATTAGCCGTTTCCAAATGACGCCAAAAATACGAGCTCGGCCGTTCGGTTTGAAAAATTCCGCCATTTGTGAAATTGCTCTTTAACCGTAGGGAATTTAGGAAAACTTTGTATATGTGGAATGAGCAGATTTGCAACAGCTTTCCAACGCCGTATAATTTGCCTCATTCTGATAAACGGTTTAGAAATGGGCTTGAAAATACGATTCACGTTTTTTTGTGTGAAGAAAAACGGTTTTCAAAACTGCTCTTAAACCGTTTAGATTTTGACAAAAATTTAACTTAGGTCATGACCCTCGTGTCCACAGCTTTCCAACGGTATATTGCAAGCCTCATTTGGACAATGTTAGCGGGAAGTTCAACCTGTCACCAAGTGAAGTTTAGGTCGAATAACTCTGGCAGTTCAACTTCCGATCGTTCTGTATATAAACAACGGATCCGAACGTGTCACCAAGTGAAGTTCAGGTCGAACAACTCTGGCAGTTCAACTGAGAATCAGAATATTATTCTGATCCCGTGATCAGAATATATATATGGAATGTGATAACTTCCGATCGTTCTGTATATAAACAACGGATCCGAACGTGTTTCTTATTGCTAGCTAATCATGCCATCCTTACTAGCTAATCGCGTTTGTGGGGAGGGAGCGTATGCAACGCGCGTTGACGTATGATTTCTGCATGCATGCACATTAAAAGAATAAAATAGATGATGTCAGCAAAGATTCTTTCTATTTTAAAACTTTAAAATGTTTTATAGCTCAAACCGTCGCTCCGATTCAAAATCCGTTTTCACATAAAAAATTCGTCACGACGAGATCTTCAAAACTAGATCCCATGTTGGTATGTTTTGACGACTTTTTTTTTCAGGTCAAAAGTTATCACGCCCGGACTACGTAAGCTATCACGCCTGCAGTATGTAACTTATCATGATGTTTGTACTAGAGTTATCGGGGTATGCTTCAACTACTTTTTTTTGCCTGGGTACACAATTACCATGATATTTGTAAGAAAATTATCAGGTCTACAATACCACTTTCTAGGATCGGTGCCGTGCCTGGGCCACGAGGTGATGTCCACGTGCCGACATGGCAAGGCCTCCTTATAAACAGAACTTTGCGGCTCGTGCCGGGTCAGACCCGTTTAGGCGTGTGCCGGGACATGCCATGCCCGGGTGTATGTGTCGGAGTGTGTTTACAGGTGTATGTGCCGTACTTTTTTTGCTTCGAGTTTGAACAAGTTATCATGGTGTTTTGTACGTGAGTTAATAGGTCTACGGTGTGTAAAATACCGTGCTAATTACACAAAAGTTATCGGCAGTATGTTTCAACAACTTTTTTCTTCTGGATCAAAGTTATCATGTCGTCAATGCATAAAATACCATACTATTTACACATAATTTACTGGGGTTTGTGTCAACGAATTCCATCCCCCCCCTCCCCCCCCCCCGTTTAAAAGTTACCATGGTGTTTATTACGTAAGTTATCAGGTCTGCGATGCATAAATTACTATGAAAATTACACTGAAGTTACTAGTGGATGTTTCAACAACTTTTTCCTCCCCGGGTCAAAGTTTTCATGATGTTTGTACGTAAATTATCAGGGATGCAGTGCGTAAAATCACCATAAAATTTACACACAAGTTTTCGACCGGGGTATATTTCAACAACCCCCCCCCCCCCCCCCCCCAGCCATAAAAGTTTTCACAGAAGTTATCGAGTATGTTTCAACAACTCCCCCCTCCCACCCACGGGTAAGGGTTAGCGCGGTGTTTATTATGTAACTTATCAGGTCTGTGGCATGTAAATTACTGTGCTATTTACATAGAAGTTATCGCGGGTATTTTTAACAACTTTTTTTCCCCTAGGTTAAAAGTTTTCATGATGTTTGTACGTGAGCTATCAGGTACGCGGTGCGTAAGTCACCATCAAATTTACACAGAAGTTACCGGGGTATGTTTCAACTACTTTTTCCCCGGGTGAAAGTTATCATCTTAGGGGTACGTAAATTATGAGGTCTGCGTGTGTAAATTAGCATGATAATTACACAGAACTTACCGTTGTATGTTTCAACAAACTCCCCTCCCCCGTCAAAGTTACCAGACCCAAGGGTACATAAGTTATCAGGTCTGCGGCGTGTAAATTACCATGCTATTCACACAGAAGTTATCGGGGGTATATTTCATCAACTTTTTTTCTGGTCAAGAAAAGGTTATCGCGGTGTTGGCGCGTAAGTTATCAGGTTTGCGATGCCTAAATTACCATGCTATTCACACAGAAAATACCGGGGTTATATTTTATCAATTTTTTCTGGTCAAAAAAGGTTACCGTGGTGTTGGCGCGTAAGTTATCAGATCTGCGATGCCTAAATTACCATGATATTATGTTATCAATTTTTTTCTCTGGTTTAAAAGTTACCGGGGTGTTTGCACGTAAGTTATTAGGTCTGCGGCGTGTAAATTACCATGCTATTCACACAGAAGTTACCGGTGCTATATTTTATCAACTTTTTTTTCCGGGTCAAAAGTTACTGCGGTGTTTGCACGTAACTTATCAGGTCTGCGGTGCTTAAATTATCATGCTATTCACACGTAAGTTATCGGGCAGTACGTTTCAACAACTTCTTTCGTCCCGGGCCAAAGTTACCACGATGTTTGTACGTAACCTATCATGTCTGCGGTGCGTAAAATCCCATCCTTTCGAGATGACCTGCCACCTCCCTTTCGCTAACATCTCCTACCTCTTGGACGACATATCATGTAGAAGCCTCATTTATCACATCACCAACGTCGTTGTCACCATCATCCGAGCGTTGGCAGAGATGCCTACTTCGATGATGAAGTGGAACCACAACGATGCACTAGAGAAAAACTCATGAAAAAAAACCCGACAAATTGTAAACGGCGAAGCATGCTTGAGTGGTTAGTAATGCAGTAGTAAAAACCAGGGTCATCGTCAAGAGGCAGCAGGCTGCGAGGGAGCTGTGTACCCGACAAAAACATTATTTTTTTTCTTTTTTTCTTTTTATCATAGGGAAGATTGGGGGCAAAAATCACGAAATCTAGAACACAGCTATTAGTAGCAAAAAGTAGCACGGACGCAACAACAATGCAACAATGACGCAGCATCACGCAGGAAGCGGCAAGTGAGCAGCCAAGAGGAGAAAGTATCTGGTGAGATGGCTACTCAGGTGATACGGTGCTCCAGCATATCATGAACCATTAGATCATGCTTGGAGGGACATGATGAATGTGCATGTGATGGCCAGCTCCTCCACCAGGAATATTCAAAAAACACCCTTGATCATATTCATATTTGAGTGTGAGACTTGAAGCAATCACAAGATAAAGGTGTCTATATTTCCTCAGATTTGTCCATTATTTATTTAGCAGCATATGTGAGATGGTGCGTTTTACTCGACCACAAGATTCACTCAAATAGATTCCGTTCCTCTTCAAGAGAAATGCAAATGTTATCTGCAAAAAAAAAATGATAAATGCAAACGCTTGTATATATATATGAAACTAGAGAAGGCACGTCCTGAACCTGGGTATATATGAACCCACTTTTTAAAAAAAGCATTTTAAACGTGTTTTAAAATGTCAAAAAAAAATCACGTGTACATGTTCGCAAAATATGTGCACTGCACAAAGTTTTGCGAAAAAAATGTCTTTTTATTTCCCCTCGGCAAAAAAAAAACCAAATTTTGGTGCTCCTAAATAGCGTTCCACGACGCATTTTTTTTTTGCACAGGCCAAAAAAGTTGTTTCTTCGGGAAAACTTTCTGCGCGCACATAGAACATGGAGATATATGCGTGCAACTTTTTTCAGATTTTTTTGGCATTTAGAATATTTTTTTCCGAAGTGAGTTCATATGTACCTGAGTTCGTCCATGTATCTTTCATTGAAACTGAGGTTAGTGAGGCTTGCAGACTGGTAATAGGAAAAGGCCTCATGCTCAATTAAGAACACAATCCCGGGTGTGTTTTGCATATTTCGAAGTGAAGGAGCTGGCCGACCCATGTGCATTCATCCTGTCCCACTGAATGTGATCTAATTGTTAAGGATTAATTAAATCCTAATAATCCATGCTTAAGTCGGTTGTAGTTACCGACATTGTAACTCTAACTGCCTTGTAATGAGGGTATAAATACCCGGTCTTCAATCAATAAGAAACACTGTTCGATCATTTGCTTTTACTCTTTCACACGTTATCAGCACTTTGCCCTAACAGAGAGCGATTAGGCCACGAAAGAGAGAAGGCGGAGGCGCACCAGCGCACAGGCCACGGCGCAGCCATGGCCTTCGGCCTTGCAGCGGAAGCCGCTCCAACCGGCGGTTAGCCAGGACGCATCGCAGGGCAGCGGCACCGGCGCGTGGCGATGAAACACGCGTGCTCACGCCCGGTCTCGACCGACGACGCCCTCAGGCATGGCGTCGACGAGAAACGACCGGCTCGTCCACACCCGATGCCACGGCCCTTGGCCGGTCCTCCGCGGCGACGCCCTCCGGCGAGCGCATAAGGCGGGGCGGCGGCTCCCCATCTCCCAGCACCCGACGCTGCAACAGTATGCGGCGCACCCCGGCGACTCCACCCTCGCCTCCAGCGCCACCCCTCCCTCCCACGCCTCCACCGGAGGCGCGCCGCATCCTGCGGCAGTTCGCCGCGGCCATGGCGCAGAACCGCGCAGCCGTCCGGGGCGCGTGGTCGCCGGCGGCCCTCGGCCTCACCGGCGCCCCCGGGTCGAGCAGCAGCGGCGGGGGCCGTGCGGCGGCGCGGGGATCTCCCCGCTTCCCTTGAAGACGACGCCATGGGCAGGGAAGGGCCGGCGTGGTGAGGTGCTGAGCACCAGATGAAGCAGAGAATGGGGAACGGGACAAGCGGCGCTGTGTGGGAAACCCTCGTCCGTACTCTCCCTTATCCATCTCTCCATCGATGCATGGGCCAGCCCAAGCCACGTACCTCACCAAACAGGCCTACAGGCCAAGAATTGCATCATTTACTCCTCACGTACCTCAATAAAGTGGCTGCTAGTGCTGTTATTTTCATCAGAAAACAGTCCATAGCATCAGTATATTGCAAAGCAGCCTATTTGATTTAGTTCAGTGTGATATATTATTGTATTTGAACCTCTGTTTGTATTCAGTCACTACTGTATTGTAAGTTTGAATATTTAGACTATGTATCGTCTAAAATAAAATCTCAGACTATGTGTACATATTCTATACGATTGCCTCAGCATTTTTTTTAGAATATGTAATTTTCAAGTACAACATTTTATTTATTTATTTACAATTCAAATTTTGGGATCACAAGGTAGATGAGTCATCTACTGCACTTTGCAGATTATCCTCATTGCTGAAAGATCTACATTTTGCCTCCTTCTTTTGGCAAAATGACTATCTTCGAGTGCTCTCCCGAATATGTGAATTGATGTGACTACCTCGAATTTTTGCAAATCACAAGGTAATTGTGTGATCTACTGCATTATTTGCAGACTATCCACTCTTGCTGTGAGGTCTACATCTAGTCTTTTGACAAGATGACTACCTTCAAAGTGTTTTTGTAAAATATAGTATGACACAAGGTAATGGACATATGAACATCTACTAGTCAAAACCAGACTATGTTCTCAATTACTGTGAGATCTACACCGCAACGGTGACTATCTTCAAAGTGTCATATACATAAAATGAGGTCTACACATGCGAGTATAAAGCATCAGCTATACTTGAAATTTTTGCTTCTTCAAAGCATTTGTTGTTACTTATATTTACTCTCAAAGTAAATTCATGCTTGATAATTACATGTTGAATGGTATTATCTACCAATATCAATTATTCAAGCCTCATTTTGCTTGAATAAGTCGTAGAGAATTACACAAATATATGCATACCCCGGTAACTACATTCTATTACATTGGTTAAATAATGGCAGTTGAGCCTATGTCACTATATCCAAGTATAGTGTCGTCCATCCATCAAGATGGATACCATAATTTATAGCAAGTGTCTCAAATACTGTTGCAATTTCCACAACACATTGTGGTTATACTTTCATAGTGACTAACCAATGTTAAACATGTAACGCCTATGTTTTTGGCAATGACTCTAAAGTTACATATTTCCTCAAGAATAAAGTCCAAAATGTTTGCAATGATTTCATGACATGCGTTGTATTGAAGGCTACACCCATGTTCACTAAGGATCACCTTAGCCATGATTGTACTCAATTAGATAATTTCATCCATAATGTGTTAACTCTTATGAGTAAACTAAATAAATGCATGAAAATTTCATGCAACACATGGTACATATGCATTTTATATGTCAACAAATCCACTTAGTTCTCAAACTAACCATGCAATGGATGAATATATATTTACCCTATATTTTTTTACTAAGATAAATATGTTGCCATGAGCACAACCCATTTTTTTTTCAAGACCTCAAGTCAATCATGGCTTACAGTTCTGTTACTTATAAAATCAACTTGAAGTTGAGATATCGTAACCAGATATTTTCATATGCAGATCTGGTTGAAAAGCCCTTAATTTATTTTACATCCTCTTATGATGGTTCTACCATTTACCATGGTAAAGAAATATATAATTTCTTAAAATCATCAGATTCACCCAATGGGTGCTATACCATTATTGGAAATATTTGCTAGTACTGAGAATACTATGCAAGTTAGTGGTCACAAAAATGAACCATGAGAAATTTAAATTAAAGCTAGGCTAAAAGACAATCAAAGACAAAATTACCTCTTAATAGGGAATATATCGTTTTCAAACGATCACAACGACAACTCTCAAGTTTGTCAAATCTGTGGTTATACAAATATCATACCTATGATTATCAAACCTTCAAATACATAGTCAAACCACACCACAAATTTGGGATAAATTTGAAAATTTGCAAACTTACAACCAGAAAATATTCTGGTGAATGATTGTTCTCAAATCTTCATCAGAAGCAGAGAACCAAAAATCTAGTGCAATAAAATGATGGTCAATTCCTTTGCAACGATGATATGTTTGCGTAATAAATTTTTCAATAATATTGGAGACCTCATGTAATCTCTTAATTATCCCAAAATATTATTAGCCTATACTTGTTCTACTACAAGTAGTGCGATGTCCAATATCCTATTTCTCGGACACGATATTCGATAAATTTTGAATGTACGAATCAATTCATACTCAATGTTGTTGCGTACACAATAATTTTCTAAATCTTAATAAATTCAATATTTGGTTGCATAACCTTAGTCATCCTGGTTTGGGGATGATTAGAAAATTATTGACAATTTTGTTGGTCACAACTTATCAAGTTACAAATTTTCTCAAATCATCAGATTTTATGTGCACCACATGTACTATATGGGAAATCAGTTTTAAGGCACTCTCACCTTAAAATTCTAAGCACGCCACTTATTCTTCCTTGAACACATTCAAATGAAATATGTGGATTGCTTAACCATTATCTTGGGTAATTTAGATACTTCATGGTACTCATATACATATTCATAAAATGTTTGTAAGCGTGTCTCTTATCACACACAACCATGATCTTACCCAATAAATTGCTTAACTTATCAAAGTAAGAGCAAATTCTCCTGAACAAAGGATAAACTCATTCGAATGCATAATGTCATTGAACTCATTTCACGAGCATTTTCTGATTGCATTCGGTACTCTATATACATACCCAGAATGGTTTAACTAAATTTCTTGTCAAAGATAATCAAATTAATTACATGACCACTGTTACAGAATTATAATTTACCAGCCTCTTGCTGGACACATACGATCTTACACACCGTAAGTATGATCTAAATCATACCAACTGCATATCATACTACTTTCCCCTTGTAGTAAGTACGTGGAAATCAAAAAAGTATTTCCCATCTGCGATAATTCGGTTACATACCGATATCACCACTCCAGCGTACATCAATGGGCCCTCACAGAAAATTAGCGATCTATGTGAGGAATAACAATTTATCCGTCAATCAAAATTATTCCTAGCCCGTATGCTGATTGCATCAGCAATAAGGATTTTTTCGGCATTAGGGGGAGATAAGTACCACAAATAATGCCGAGAAATAAATTAGAAATGTTATTGACATTCAATCCTTATATCCACATACTCAAAGAATCTAAATTAGAAGTTTAGAGAATCATATATTTGCAACACATTGCAAATCTGCCGCATACGTTTACTGATGACAAAGGTGTCACTAAATTTTGTATTCCTGCAGTAAAGTGTCAGAAAGAGTGGAGGTACCTGATAAACTACTCTTCTCCCCAAATGAGAGCAAGAGGGGGAGAAATCTGACCACACGAGATATAACTTCTCATATGCTTCCGCGGAAACAGAGGAATTTTGATCCTCAACCAGTAAATGTAATTCAACATCAAGTTGAAAGACACCTTATAGGATGCTCATCATCCAAAGCCCGGTATAAGTGTGCGCAAATGTTTTGGTGCAGGGACATTGAAACACCTTGACCCCATTGTTGTAGGAAATCACAAGGAGTTAAAAGTAATAAATACATTTCCACAAATTTCATCGATTCCACCAGAATCATATAACATAAAGACTACATTTGTCGACATATATTTCTTCTCAAAATTACTAAAACCTTTTGGGCCCTGAACCAAAATCCATGGTAGAGTGCCTCTTGCACTCATATTGGTTCACATAAAAGGAAGCAAGTAATGAAGAATAGCACTCGCTCATCAAACGGGTGGTATTTACCGCAGTAATACCTACTCCTCATAAGTATCTTCCATATGGAATACTATAAACTTCTCATTCATAGACAAAGTCAATGAGGTGGTGAGAAAGCGAGGCTTGTAGCAAAAGGGTTCACGCAGAGACCGGACATCAAATTATGATGTAACATACCCTCTCGGTATGAGTGGAATTATGTTTCGAAAATAAATATCATTGGCAGTACAAATAATATTATCCATGCAGTTAATGGATGCAGTGACTACATACTCATATGGGTCACTCGTTTCGGAATCTATACGGAAGTCCCTGAAGGGCTTATAATTCCGAATCCAAAAACAAATCGCAACATTTTTGTGTAAAATTTCAGAAGTCACTCTATGGCTCGAAATAGTCGGAAATCATATGGTACTACCGACTAAATGAGTTCCTTCTTCAAAAGGATTACTCGAATAATGATGATTGTTTATGTGTTTTTATAAAGAAATCACAATTTGATTTCTCACTTCAGTGTATATCGATGATTTCGTCATCAATGTCTCTACAAGACCTAAACATACACAAAATCATCTCAAGACGGAAAATTTGGATTCAACCAAATTTAGCTTAAGTTTACAACTTGAGCATTCTCTCAAGAATACTTATCAGTCTACATATATCCAAAACATACATGAGAAGTTCAATGTGGATATATCGTATCAATAAAAGACATGTATGGTCATACTGCCCTGATAGGGTACAATTCCATTCATACCTAGGGGTGATAATGAAGTGATATGAGGACCTAAAGTTATGTATCTCACTAATGTCAAAGCACACATATAGTTGCAAACTATGTCAGGCCTGACACTAATTTGCTATCTTTGTTCATAATGCAACTCCCAACAAAAGGTATATGGTCTATATAAGGAATATCAACTTATATCTCAAGCTTTGAATAAATCTTGGATAGTTCCATCAGGAAAATCAAGATATGACCATGATATGATATAATGGTATTGGCTCTTTATTTGATCCCAACAATGCCATACCAATGACTGAATTGATGGAATAGCCTTCTTACGGAAGTCATCAAAATGGACTTTAACGGCTACTTCCACTTATCATTCTCACATAATTGCTTTATCTAAAAGCATTGCAAAATAAGCATGGCTCAACAGAATGATTAACCACACTCAAAATCATGTGGTTGAGATTCATCAGAATCACATAACTTGATTTATCAAGATGCTACCACTTGTGTTACTCAATACTTACAGGTTATACGAAGAGCAATATCATAAAGCACATTGCTCGAAAATCACTTATCCTCACGAATTATAGAAAGTGAGGAAACAATTTGCAAACAAAATATTGGAAAATCCAACAGATTATTCATAACGTCATGATCATGTCAATGGAATTGGTCTGACACGTCCTCCAGATTTGCAAAGTTCAGGGGGGGTAATCTCCCAAAGTATAACCCGCTAACAATCATCAGATTGCGTATATTGTACTCTTTTTCCCTTCATGAGTTTTTCCCTAATGGTTTCTCATAAAAGGTTTTTATCGAGACAATATAGATACGAGAGTTCACATATATATGTCATATCAATTTCTCCTTTTTTTTTCCCACTGGGTTTTAAAGGAGTTTTCAATGGCATATATAATCGCACTCTTTTCCCTTATGAGTTTTCTCTCAAAGTTTCTCATAACGGTTTTTAATGAGGCAATATCTTCTCGAAGATCATATGTCATACTTTCAATTTTCCCTATCGGGGTTTTTAAAGGAAGTACTCAAGACATATTTATTGTTCTCTAAACTCACACTCACATATGAGTTTTCTCCTTCTACAAAGGTTTTTCTCAAATGAGTTATCATGAGACAATAATCATTATATGTTATATCATTTTCTCCTTATTTTTCCCACTGGGTTTAAAGGAATTTTAACAACATATCAAATACTATTCTCCTCATATTTTTCCCACAGGGTTTTTGGAGGAGTCATTCTCAAAATGAAGACGATGAACATTCTCAAGGCAAACACATACCGAGAGGAGTCTTTATCAAGATAATGCGTATTAGACTAGCATAGATTAGGGGGAGTGTTAAGGATTAATTAAATCCTAATAATCCATGCTTAAGTCGGTTGTAGTTACCGACATTGTAACTCTAACTGCCTTGTAATGAGGGTATAAATACCCGGTCTTCAATCAATGAGAAACACAGTTCGATCATTTGCTTTTACTCTTTCACACTAATGATCCACGAGACACCGGTGCATCATATCACCTGAGAGGCGGTATCACCAGATATGTATTCCAGCCAAGAGGAAAAGCTGGCAGACGCAAGCGTAAGCATGCACGGGCGCGCCTTTGGAGGAACATGCATGTGCGTGCTTGGCTGAAAGCGACATGCATGCGCGTGTTTTGGCTGAAAGCCACGTGCGTGTGATTAGCAGAAAGGAAAGCGACATGCGCGTGATTAAAAGAAAGGGTGCGAGCGCGTGCAGCCCTTTGATACAAAAGTCGGATGGCGCGGAGTGCGTTCGGATCTATTGCAAAACTGGGGTGGTTCAGAAGTTAGTATTTTCGTGTGTGTGTTTATATATATATATACTAGTAAACATGTCCGTGCGTTACAACGGAAAGAACACAAGGTCCTAACCCAATAATCATGACTTATAACTCTCTACTCACACACACACACATAGGTTATCCAGGACCTCCTTTTCAGTACGACAGCCCACCGGTTCCGACGCTTATCCTCTTTCCCTTGAATTCAGTATTCGATTGATTTTTGATAAATCGAATTCAGTATTCTCAAGATGTGCGAATGTTTTGAAAAACTTATGAATTTTTTTTTGATTGGCTGCAAATTATTGTTTGCTCCAAAAATAGAATAACCAACTAAGTATGATTAATTAATCATGTTAAACTAACAATAGAATTAGGTAAACATTGATGCGGGTATCTACCTAAATGATAAAAAATAAGCACTAACATACTCTAAATATTCAAAAGGTAAATGTTTGAAACACACAATCTTTTACATTGATTTTGCTGAAAAATTATGTATTTTTTGGATATGGAAGGAGAAATTCTAAGACCTAAAAAACTATGGAGAGGCAAATCACTTACATGAGTATAGATGCAAAGACTCAAGTCGAATCAACAATAGCAGATCCATTTTCACTGCGATCAATAATGCGACCATACCGGTATTGGTAGTAGTTAAAATCATTTAAAGATTTGAGATGTACATTACAAATCCTATATGTGATCCACATACCAATATTATGATATATTAAGTTTGCTCATATAGGTTTTTTGAGAGCTCCACGTGCATAGTAGGCCTATTCAAATGAGTGTCCTAGTATATTCCTTAGAGAACAAAATGAACACAAATTTGCATTTTTTTTACTAACATAGCAACCATGGAAAAAAAACATATATCACCCATTGCATCGAGAAAGAAGTATTGCAGATCACCAAAAAAAGATATTGAAGTGGCCATGAGCCCAAATATAAATTTGTAAGATGCTAATAATGTATGCAGATTTATATTCCTCTATATATTTTCATTATCCCTCTCATCGGAATATAAGATGCTACACAATTTAGCATGTATATATGTGCAAAGTTAGCAAGTAGCCAGCTATAAAATATTGCTGTAAAATATCGATCAGGTAATAAAACGCAAGACATGCTACACCTCTTAATCAATTCGTTTCTTTAAGCCCTTTAGAATAGCAATATAGCAATAAGCCACATCAAGTGTCATGAGTAGGATGAGGAAGATTAGATGGACAATGCTACATCTTATAAAAATATTAGCCTCACACAAAACCGTCTGCATGTAATGTGTTTATCCTGATTCGCAAAAAAAAAAGTGTTTATCCTGAATTTCTTCCATAAACAGTGAGCGTAAAGAATTATAAATCTATGGAAATTAGTATTGTAAATCTGTAATCTTATCATCTTAGTGATGCACAACCAAATATAAAGCTAGCTGAGGAGGGCCGTTCTGATGTTGCTTGGCTAGCTTTCTATGTAGCGATGGTTCAGTATAAATTTTTGATATACCTCCATTAGCCCAGCCATAATGGTCCCGTGAGGAATGAAATAGGCAACCGGGAGGCTGATATGCTTACACACCATCAACATAAGATAGTTGCTCATAAACTACATCCGTGTATGACCATGGGTAACATCCGAATTCCTCAAATCAGTGTGTATTCTGCAGACTTGATTCCCCCTAAAAATATGACAAACGTCCACACCTCTAGACTTCTTTCTTCTCTGTAAAATTTGAAAACATACCAAGATCTGATTATAGAATAAAATTTTATGATCCGTTAAATATGAAATTCGTACGAATATGCATGACAAAAACTGAAATCTCCATTGTTGATTTCTAACGAAATTTGAGTCACACCTCAAATCTTCAGGCAGAGGTAGTCTGTTGTAGGCACAATCATAACTTTGCTAGAACCCTGTCGTGCAAATTATCAACAGAAAATTTGACTTCCTTTATCTATTGGAGGCTTACTGGATTCAATATCCATCTAATATCCTCAAAAGATGAGGTTGCTGGGGAGTTCTCTGTGAATCAGAGCCTGCTCCAAAGCCTGTTGTGCAGTGATCCTACGATCGAACAGAAAGGTACATTCTGTAATATGTATTATTAAAGAACTGATAGACCATTCACTTTTCTCTAATGCGATGAATTTTTCAACCATTACCAATGCGCAGACCTTTGATGATTCAACTCACATTAACCATGTAAATATTCAGAGTTGTGGGGTACCTTGTTGTCGACCATCAGAGAAACTTCTAGTTGTGCCTCACCGGCCACGGTGTCCGCACGACCCCGCCGCCCTCTCCTTTTCCTTCTTCTCTACTCTCTCCCTTTTTGAATTCTTCTCCCTCGCAGGGAAGCAACTCCCATGACGCTTTGTACAGGCAAGTAGCTTAACAACACTGGTGAGACTGAATGTGCAAACTACAGGAGCACTGAGATACAGGGATTTTACTGTCGGAGGCGACTGTCAACAAATTCAACCCTAGTGTTAATAATTGTCGCCCGTAGGAAATAAAGCATCCTCTTTAATAGTTTGTTGCCTCATTTGTAGAAGTCAAAGTCTGTCTAAGGCTTCTTGACGTTGGTTCGGTAACCCTTCTCGAAGTCCTTGGGGAGGATAACATACTGATTTTTGCGGACAGCATGCATGCCAGCTTCCTGGCAAATAGCAACAAACTAAAAATGAATGACAGTGAATAAAACAAAGGAGGAGGCAGAAAAAGGGTGCCTAATTTACACAAGCAATTACATAACATCTCATAATCAGGCGTTGCTACTGCTATTATAGGTGTCAATATATATGAAACAAATCGGTAGTTGAGAGTCATTAAGACTTTGTGAATTGCTACTGCTCTTGTGTGAAACATATTATTAGTTTCATAGTATTTCATTAGGATCTTGAGGTTGAAAATTTTGAGAATCACAGTGATAGAAAATTCAGGTAACCCTTCAGTGCGATGCAAGAATGAAAAATCAAAGAGTTGTTATGCTTCATTAGTTTACCCAACATGAGGGTAGATTGCAGCGTAAAAAAAATTTGAACTGATTGCAGCGTAATTGAAACTACGGCTTTAGAATTGTTGCATAGCTTCCGGACTCCATTCTTACTTCAAAGTAGAAAGCCCCACTGAGCTAAAGATTTTGTTAGGACGCTAAACCTGAATCCAACTCCTGGATTTGGCATCAGCAACACTAAAATCTACTTTTGTCCGGGTCAAGATTGTTACTTGTTCACTGTGCATCTAAAATTTAAGTATTCAGGATTCACAAACCCCTAGGAAATCAGAAATGCAATAACATTCCAGAAATCTCCCTAGGGAGTCACACGTGATTCAGACCAATCAAATCAGTGTCATCTAATTAAGATCTTGTTTATGTCAGAAAGATGACCAGTAGCCCAGATCCAATAAACTACCAAAATAAATTGAGAAAAAAAAACCATGGTCATGAATAGTAATCAGATTTCAGATAGATCAGTTGTGCGGGGTGGACTGGTGTGTGGTGGGCAGATATAGTGGTATGCAGGTGTGGCTGAGGGAGAGGCGTGTGGAACGGTGATGGTAGGTACCTGGATTGTGAGGGCGGCGGCGGCGAGGCGTGGGTGGCTACGGAGCTGCCGCTCCTCGGAGATCTTCTGCAGCAGCACGTCGTGGCTGATCTCCCTCGTGCTCGACCCCCTCAGTGACATCTGCTGGGAAATTGACTAAGAGCTTATCCACCTTCCAATATAGCTCTATGTGTTTGTGCTTGGAAATACTATGGGTAAGATTTTGAAAGGACAACATTGATCAACTCAGGAAACCACTCTATAAACACTGAGCCAAAGTCATTCAGATGTAAATCAAGGCTATACGCTTTGAATTTGTTTATGAATACAAAGAGAAGCATGACTATTCTAACAATGTGCCATGGTCCAGAAAGTATGGCCCTTACGAAAATTGGTAACTGAACAATGCAAGGAATCTATGAACACTGCATATAGAAATCTGAATGATATATAAATGAAAAATTACCACTTACTCAATAGGTCTAGTGAGATACGATGTAGCATGGCAACCAAATTATCTTGGAAAATGCAAATACAGTACATAAATTATTGGATTTGCCACCTGAATAGCAAATTCAGGTTAGAATCATGTCGACATAAACACATCGGTTCCAGTAGGTAACATGCAATGAAGACTATGTTGCAATCGTACCAAACAGCCGCTACATTGCCATTACAAAAGGACAAAGCAGAGTAGAGCTAGCAGCAACTGAAAGTCAGAATACTGAAACTATCTTGCCTCTGCACCACGGCTGGCTCTACCATGTGGACTATTTGCTACAGAGTTAAGAAATATCTGAATGACTACCTACAAGAACATGAGTTGCATCCTCGTTTGATTTATTCCATGGCCCCAATCCAATTTCTTCATTCCATCCCTACATACAACAAACATATTGTAATGCATATGTTGGGACCTGAGAGCTAAGATCAAAGAACAAAACAATTAAGGTTCCTCTAACAAAGAACTGAAGCACGACAACATAGCAGATGCCAAAATCCAAAACGTGAGCAATGGTCTTTCCGAGTAAAATAACACGTGTGGCATGAGGGAGAGGGTGGGTATTGGATGTACCTTGACGGATCCGGTCATGGGGATGAGCCGCTGGGTGCAGTGGCAGTGGTACTCGAGGCAGAGATGCTGGTGACATAGGGCCGAGGCCTGGGCGGCGCAGCAGATGTCGTCAAGGCGGGAGAGGTTAGAAGACGAATACCAGAGAGGCGAGGTGGCGACCAAGAGAGCCAGTAGCAGCGGCGCAGCAGAAAGTGGCGTGGCGGCCGTCAGGAACAGCGGTGGCGCGGGCAACAGGATCAAGGGCTCGGGGCATGGCGAGGACCTCGTTCAGACGGCCAGGACAGCAGGAGAGTCTGTCGATCTCGGGTATGTGGGGTTCCGGCGGCGGCTGGCGAGCCCGCCAAGGCCAAGATGGCGGCCAGATCCGGGGGATGGCGTCGCCTCGGAGAGAGAGAGAGAGAGAGAGGGGATCGTGCAACATGCTACACCTTCAACGTCGGGGATCGCCGGGTCGGAGGGCAGCACCTGCGCTGGTTGGCACCGGGGGGCGTGCCTGGGCACAGGGCGGCGGCGAGCAGCACCCGTAGGGAGAGACGAAGCGGCCTGCTTCGATCCAAACCAGAGGAGGACGTGAGCAGGAGTATACCAAACTACAGGGTCCCTTTTGCAAAAATGAAACGTATCTAAAACAGCATGGACTTTTCGGCAAAAGTGCCACGACGGGTGTGCGGGCAGAAGCAATAAATGCTTTATTATTATTAGGTAAAGATATAAACCCAAAGGGCAGATCCAACTAATCTCGACCATCAAACCAAGTCAATCCAACGACCCAGACTGCTTCAATGGCGAGTGCTCAACATATTTAGCGTGCAATTAATATCATACCAAATATCAATGTCGGCGCTAATCACATATATAACGCACAAATAACATCCTACCTAATATCTACGTGTAATTAATATACTGCCTAATATCAACTATCTTACCTAATATCTACTTGCAATTAATATACTGCATAATATCAACGTGCATTGCACGTACACATTTACCAGTGCAAGAAAACGACACGTGTGTTTCTAAAATAAAAAAAATGATACGGGACGGGAGGTTCAGTATTCGCTAGCTAATGAGGTCTAGCTAAAGCTGCCTCTTATGTGGCGGCTCCATCCCATGCATTATATTATGAACGGCTGAATATACACAACTCGCAAGTAGAACGCCGAAGAGGAAGGCCGAGAGGCGAGCTCGTTTTCCCCTCTGTGCGCCGGCGTTCCTGGGGGTTCCCTTCCCCTCCGTTGGCCGCTCCGGCGGCGGCGGGAGGGGTGGGGACCCCGGGATCTCCGTGTACATAGGGTGTGGGAGGTGGATGCTGGGGAGGTCGTGCTGGAGGTGGCGGCGGCGTCCCGGGGCGGTGGTTCTCCTCAGATCCGGCCCCTTCCCGTCCATGGCTGCGTCGGTGGCGGTGGCGGCGGTCTGGAGAAAGTAGATTCCTGCCATCCGTTTTGGGTGGCGAGGTTAGGGTTTGCTCGGCCGGTGTGCGCGGCGGCGAGCTGTTGCTTCCTGGCTGGTGACGGCGAGGTGAGGGTGCTGCCACCAGCGGAGGATTTTGTCTCTCTGCTCCTGTCCTTGTCGCATCGGTGTTGCTCCTGCGCCGGCGTCGGGAGGGGAGATCCTGTTCAGGAGTTCTGGCCGGCGTGCGGCGTCGGTCCGTGCGGGAAGATAGCTTGCTCAGCGCTGGGTTCGTGGTCTGCGGCTTGCGGCTTCGGTGGTTTCCTCCGATGTGGTCGGACGGAGACGGTGGAGTCGACGACCGGCGAGCGTGGGGAAGATCCGCGGCCGACGCGCCACAATGTTTCGGTTCTGCTGGCGGCGGACTGTTTCTTCGGCTCTCAAAGCGGCTTGCCCGCGATGGCATCTCTCCGGCCCCAGGTTTGTTGGCGGGTCCTTCTCCTTCTTCGGCGGCGCTCCGGCGGCGGCGCGGATTGGCAAGGAGTGGTGGTCTTTTTGCGGGTTGGTCCTCCTATGCTTTTTTTTATTCTGGGGACCTTTCGGCAATGTGTGCCGGGACAGCTGTGTTTCTGGACTCTTCCTGTGAGTGCTGCATGTACGCAATGTTTACTATCTGAGTAATGATATATGTGGTTTCTCCTAAAAAAAAATGCCGACTTCTCGGGCCTGGCAGATCTGACCGCCCTGAGTACTATATGATGTCTCTTTTTTTTACGGGAATAATACTATATATGATGTCTAAGCAGTAGTAGGAACTTGGAACTACCATCATCATGTCAGAAATGTTTTGAATTGTAAACCAAGATTATAGAATATTGCTTTTTTTTACGGTGTAAGTTACCCTTTATTGCTCAAAAATCACCTAGTCCTTTGCAGGCGTAGGCGTAAGAAAATTTGGAGGTTCATTTAGCCACCTATTGGAAGGCATGCCTAGCTAGAACATATGCGGCATTTGAGAAAAAACTGTTCGGCCCCCGCGTCGCTCTCGTGACAGCGGCACGGGCGGCACGTGAACCGTAGCTGCCAGGCCCCTCCTCCTCTCCTTCCTCCCTCCCACCGCCGCCAGAGGACGTCGCCGGGCAAAGCCTGTGTGGCTAACGGCGATGGCGGGGGTCTTCGTCTCGCGACCGCGTCTGCTCTTCGGGGCGTGGGGAGCAGGGTTCCCGACGGCGCAGCAGTGGGATTCGGCTGGCGGCGTCGATGCTCCCCTGCTGGCTGGCGCGAGGCGCTGGCGTGGAGCTCGACGTCCGGCGGCACTTGGTCGGCAGCTTCCATGGCGGGCGCGGGGTGCGGGATTCGCCTCGCCAGTGCGGCAGAAGTCCTCGGCGAGTGGCGTCGACGACATGTGACGCGGGGGCGTCTCTGGTGGGAGGTGCCCGAGGATGGTGGGGCTCACGGAAGCCGGTGTAGCGCGCAGCGACCTGGCCCCCTTCTGCCCTGATCTGGAGTGGCCAGATCTGGGGTGGCAGCGGCGGAGCGCGATTCCGCCGGTGCAGGTCGTGCTACGGCCCAGGGGTGCAGGTGTGGCCGCTGCTCGGTGGCGTACCTGTCGGGGACTGGCCCGAGGTGTCGTGATCGGTTCCTTCCATTCATGGCCGTAACTGGGGTCCCGAGGTGCAGAAGGAGGTGCCTTTCGGTCTCTCCTCCGGTGGCCGTCACAGCGGGTGACGGTGCTTGCCGTGTCTTCCTTTCCTTGATTGTGTGTGTGTCTAAGGTACCCGGGATATGCAAGGAGTCGCCTACCTACTCCCCTCCTCCGGTTGGTGGCATGGATTTCTTGACCTGGGGCGGCGGCCCCGAATGGTAAGGCTGGGTAGTTGGCTCTACGGCAAGCAATGCTGCAGTGGTGGTGGCCTACTCCTTGCCTGTGTGGATGGCGAGGGGCGGGGCGACTGGTGATCCTGGTGTTGTTGCTATTTCAACGGTAGCGGCTCCTCGGTCTGGATCTGGAAGACTTGATATGGCGGCGGTGGACCTTCCCTTGGGATGGAATCACGACCTTGGTACCTCGTTGTGACATGGGTGAGACTCCAAGTGAAAGCTCCGCGCTCCGGCGGCGGCTGCGATGCCTGTGGGTGTCACATCCCTCTTGGGGGGCGCCGTCGCGGTTCCCGTCCCCATGTCAGGGCTCCGAGTGAAGCTCAGGTACCCTCCGGTTGCAACGCGTCGGTGTTCCAGGCGTGAAGCTTATTTGACTCTGGCGTGGGGTGGTTTCATTTGTCTCCTACCTTTTACATGTAACCTCGTTGTCATTGTTCTTGGTCCTTGCTGCCCGCAGATAAGAGTAGCGCTCCACGGCCCGGAACGAGAGGGCAGGTGGTCATCTACGACGATAGCTTGGTGTGTGCAGTGCAATGGTGTCCAGTGGTTTACCAAGGAGGCGCGGTTTCAATCCTAGTCGGTAGTCTCGGGTGCTTCTTGTTGGGTGTGGCTTCTCCTTTAATCTTGCTCTGACTTTGAGTTGGTGGCATTTTCGCTACTTTCTCGGATGTCGATTTTATTTTGACCTGCTTCGTAAGAGGATTGCCTCATCACCTTGTGTCGGCTCGGCCGTTTGGGCTTTATTTATAAAGCGGGGCAAAAGACTGTTTCAAGAGCTAGAACATATGCCGCTTCATTTGCTTCACGTGGGCAATGAACGAAGGTTACTTTCACAAACTCACGGGCTAGCTGCGCATACTTAGTAGAATATTGCTTAACTGAGACTTTTCCATTAAGACGGGTCTCCTTCCTCGGGTGTCGTTGTAAACGCTAAAAAACCCTGGCCAATCTCATAATAGACTGGAAAGACAAAAAAAACTGATATAGTACTTTTAGTTTTTGTTAAACCAGTGTGAAATAAACATAACATAATTTGTTTTCTTTCCCCCACATTGTTTGCATGCTTGTGTTAAAAATAAAAATAAAATAGAACTACTGCAGGCTACACACATCAACGGTTAAATGGAGAATATTTTCTTAGACTCATGTTAGTTAATATTTATATGGTTGTAGGATAACTATTACACCAACTTGTTTTCATAATACAATTATATGTCAGGAAAACAACACTGATTCTCCTGAAACAACAATAGAAGCTTTATGTCGAGGATAATTTTGTCAATGCCTCACAACAGTATGGTATTTGTACGTGAAGTCCTCATCCGCCCGTTCGTCGTTACGGGCGGCCACCGTACAAAGCTCGATCCCGTTCGTCCATCTCTTTCCTCCTCCACAAGAAAAGCTCTTCTCCTCCCGTCGGCGCCGCCGCCGGTCCGCCCCATCTCCGATGGCCTCTAGGCCATGGAGGTGCGGAGGATCTCGGCCCCCCGCCGGCGGGAGGGACCCCGTTCTCGTTTTTGTTAGATTCAGCGTCTTGGTTGGGGCTGTGTGGCGGCGGCGATATCCCTTAGAAGGAATAATGTCTCCCACGTTCTATCCCCGCCCCGATGATGTGTCTAGCATCGTCGGAGGGCATGTGGAGGTTTGTCTCCGTCGGATCTCGCGGGATTCGGTCGGTGCTGGTCTTCGGTGGATCTGTTTGGATCCGGTCTTCGTTCGTCTTTGTTTGGGTGTTTACAGGTTTGATCCTTCTGATCTACGACTTTCTTCATCAGCGACGGTTGCTACTCTGGTGCGCTGGTCCTATGGGGCCTTAGCACGACGACTTCCCGACTGTGTACTACAACAAGGTTTGCCCGGCTCCGGTGAGGGAGGGGCGATGACGGCGGCGCGCCTTCGGCTCGCTCCAATGCTTGTAGTCGACGCTAGGTGGTACACGGACATGGTTGTAATTTTTATTACCTCTATTGTTCTTTGTACTGCCATGATTGAAGATAAATAGATTGGAAGTTTCTCGCAAAAAAAAAGAATTATTTGGTCGTGGTGGTACGCTCGGGCCATCAGGGATCACTACACGACGGTTTACCCAGGTTCGGGCCTCCTTTAGATGGGTAATAGCCCAACTCCTGCTATGCTTGGATTATATCTCGAGACAAGGTACAATCGTGGCTACAATGTGGGGATCCGGCGAATTGATATTCAACTCGACGGCTACGGTGGTCGAACTAGGCGATGTGCTCTAGATGGCTAGGGCTTCTGTGTCTCAAAAAGTGCTTCCTCCTCCTGTGGGGCCTTGGCCTCCTTTATATACCCATGGTATGGCGGTGACCTCTTCTCCTCCGAGTAGGTGTCCTCTCCGTATATGAGTAGGATTCCAGATTGTCCATGCGTAAGACTCGCGGTCTCTTTCCAAGTACCCGCAGGGCTATCTTCTTGCGCGAGAGCTATTTCTCGCTTTAAGCGAGACGATAGCCTCCTGTCGCTGAAGGAATCCTGCTTTGTCGTACGAATCGGGCCGGCCCATTTTCTTCTCGTCCACTTAAAAACAGGGGAGAAAAAAGTGGAGGACTAAGGGATCGATCCCTGGTCTCCGAGATGACGCCCCTCGCTCATGACCACCACGCTAGCGTTGGGTTCTTGTTAATTAGCTGGGCGCTACAATAGTTGAACCGAGGATCTGGTTTTCACCCGTTTTTTTTTTTTCTGTTTTTGTTTTTCTTTTGTTTCTTTTCTTTTCTTTTCTCTGTTGTTTCAATTCTTTTTTCCTTTCTTCTCATATTTGTTTCATTTTTTTGTTTTCTTTTTTTCTCCATTTTTTTGTCTGGTTTTCTTTTTTCCTCTCCATTTTTTGTTTTCCTTTTGTCTTTTCTTATGTTTTTTTTTCGTTTTCACTCTACATTTTCGTACATGTGAAAAAACTTTTTTTGTAACAAGTGATCAACATTTTTTGTATACACGTCCAACATTGTCCCAACGCTATTTCAACATTTTTCAAATAATTGTTCAACATTTTAATAGTTATTCGATATTTTTTCATATACTTGTTCAACATTTTTAATACTTATTCAACATTTTCAAATGTTTGTTCAACATTTTTCATATACCAGTTCAACATTTTTTAATACTTATTTCAACATTTTTCAAATACTGGTTCAACATTTTTAATGCTTGTTCAAAAATATTCAAATTCTTGTTCACAATTTTTAAATCTTGTTCAACATTTTTCATATACTCGTTCAACATTTTTTAAATACTTGTTCAACATTTTTAATACTTATTCAACATTTTTCAAATACTTGATCAACAATTTTTAATACTTATTCAACATTTATCAAATACTTGTTCAACAATTTTTAATACTTATTCAATATTTTTCAAATACTTGTTGAACATTTGGAATACTTATTCAACATTTTCAAATACTTGTTCAACATTTTTCAAATACTTGTTCAACATTTTGTAATACTTATTCAACATTTTCAAATACTTGTTCAACATTTTTCAAATGTGTTTTTGAACAGTGTTTTCTGTATATATATATATATATATAGAAACTCTATTCATCACCCAGGGTGCAGAATAAGTTATTCTTCATCCGAGATAATCTTACGATCAATTCATAAATAAATTACATTTGGAATACAAAAATTTACTTTTATATTGAATCATAACGTAAAATTTGACATAAGAAAACAAAAATATAGATCAGAAGACCAATTTTTTTGAATTTATTGTATATTTTCTACTGTTTTTTTATGTTTGTAATTTTACCTAACATAAAATATTTTGAAGTATAAAGAAAAGTACAACTACCCATTTTCTTGAAACCCTGAGCGTATACCAACTAGGTTGGTGGGCCCCTAGGGCCCGCATATACCCGGGCTCATATATGGTATATATAGTGCAGGCAAATGGTGGTACAACTACCCATTGTCACTTTATTTCTAGAAGATACTTGTTTTATTAGTTGGCACACAAATGATCCAACTCCTACTATGCCAGATAACTCTAAGATTCACTTCCACGCTGTATTCTCTCTTTACCGTGTTGACATTGGCTTCCTTCATTGCTTCAACACAGAGCAATAAACATGTAATGTAACTCATAAGAGTTTGACATTTGGAGGTAAACTTTCAACGATGAATTGTCATATACTGTTTCTTCTTCTTTTATTTGTTATTTCCCTTGAAGATCACAACAGCTCAAGTGGACAAGTAACACCACATGGTGCCATAACAGATTAAGATGCACATTTTGTGTAATCAAACGTGGTGCTACAAACTATCATTGACTAGTATCCACAAATTAAAGTTTTGTCAAACAAGCAAAATATTAATAGGTGTTCCTACGTAATGCGAACTATATTAATAGGTGTTCCTACATAATGCGAACTAAATTAGGGTTTACCAACCCATCGATTGTGTCATCAATACGACTTGGAAATACTAAACCAAGACAATCAGAGTGCTTTAGCAAATTTTACATTACTTCAATAATGGAAAAACAATAGCAGCTGTCCAAAGTACTATACAATTAAAGCACTAAGTGCGTGTTCGGCAACCCTCCGGCGCCGGACTCTGCTGCGGACGGAGCCGAGCCGAACACTGCAACTCCACGGGGCCCAAAGCCTAATATGAGGAAACCCGTAGTAAGAAAAGTGGAGTAGCTAAAACCTAGTTCCACGGATTAGCGAGATTCTCGTGTTATGAGAGAGGGTGAGATCCCCTCGCATCGCTCCCCAGGAGACGCCAGGGAAACCCTAGTGCCACCGCCTCTTGTCCCCCCGCTCCCGTTTGCCGCCACTGCTGTTGTCCTCCGCCGCGGTGGCGGCGGGCCCCGTTGCCAATGTTGGCAGGGGTGCTCTCTCTCCGGGTGGCGCTGGTGGTCAGTCTCGCGGGCTGGGGCGGCGGTTGTTGGCGGACCTGGTGGCTACATTAATTATTGTAATAGCAAATCCTTTATGATGAACCCAATTAATTAGTACTCGTACATATTGTAGTGGTGCAGTACACATGCCTGCTTGTTATATGCTGCCTATATATCTAGTTAAGTGCTTCAGTTAAGCAAGATCACTAATCGGAGCATTGACAATGCATATGTGTCATGATGACCGTGTGCGTCCTTCGTGGCAGTAGAACGTACTTATCTGGTTGCCAGCATAGCTACACGCATAAATAACTCCGGCATCGAGACACGCAGAGGGGTATCCCATGGCGAGTACCGACGACATCCACGCCGCTGCCTTGACGTGAGCGGTGGGAAGTGACATGAATGTTTTGTTCCTGATTTTTCACATATATATGAATCCTTGTATTGGCCTAATTGGATCTTTTACCCAATCAAGATCATATGTGTGCGCACGCGGGGTTGTAAGGTTTATGCAGGTACATATGTATTTAGAGAAGGAAAACGACTCAAATCGGCCGACCGGCCGAAGCTCGGGCCGGTCGCGCCGCTCGCTCGCTCCATGCTGGCCCACACACCACTGTTGTTCCCTTTCTTTTTTTCCAACCTTAGCCCCAGTATTATGGGTGTGAGCCACTCATTCTTATCCCCACGGCGATGACTTTTTCTTCCTCCTTCCATCTCCTTCCTCTGTACACCAAGTAGATACCTAGTCTCGCCTCTAAGACTAGCTCATGTACTCCCTCCGTTCTTTTTTAGTTTGCGTATAACTGAGCGCACGCATACCAAGCAGACCATCCGGTGCGTTATTTTGGACAATTTTACCCCTGCATGCAACGACCTAGAGAAATGTATGGCTATTAATACGCATGGAGTCATTGGCTCCTTTTCCTTGATTCCTGCTTGAGTCTTCTCGGATTCTCCGCAAGCGCGCTTCCCCTGCCTCCTCCATGCATGCGTTTGGTCTGTCATCAGTCCCGGGCTGCATGCACTGCTATAAAGCAAGGGTAAACTGGGAAACAGTTGCTGAAAAAGTGGATGGCGCAGAGCATTTAGGGAAAAACTGAAAAATCTTAAACGCAAACTATTGAGGACCGGAGGGAGTATTTCATGATGATCCAGTTTTTCTGATCATGGGCATTGTTAAAGTAACAAGGATGCCGGCAATAGTGAGAACACATTGGTGGCAGAACAATGGTGTTAGACAGACCCAACTTATGATACACTGTGAGATTCGATCGTCACCTTGTTATCAGTATTATCATATTATGTGTTAACATATACTCACGTCCTTAGACCATCAGAATACCGTGGACCTTCATATCGGATGGTTACTTTGGGGTTGCCAAACGTTACCCATAACAGGGTGATCATAAAGGTAACTTTTGGGTATATCGGAAAAGTATGTCAACGGACTCGATAGTTCAAGACTGGGATTTGCTCATCCGGCGATGGAAAGATACACTCTGGGCCCACTCAGTATTATGGAATCCATCATCGTCTGGCCAGACACAGCATGATAATGATCACAGGGATACCGGAATACGGAGACGAGAAAAGAGAACAAAACCAGGAACGAGGATAACTTGGTATTGTGATCAAGAAGTTGCTTCACAAGGATGCCGATAAAAGTCTCGCCTTGAGTTTTGTAATGTATCAGCAAAGGGAACTGTATACGGAAACAAAAGGTTCGCTCCACAAAAGATCTTCGTGTATATGTGGGAGTTATCATGGGTGTCCAGACCCCGCTGTTAATTATTGACTGGAAGGTGTTCTGGGTCATGTCCGCATATTACCGAACTTGCAGGGTCACATGCTTAATGGTTAGTGGTTTGATTGATAACTAGGAGATCTTAGGAGCATGATAGAAAGGCATCGGAAGTGTTCCGGAATTGTTCCGGGAGGTTCAGGGAAGTTCTCGGGGATGCTGGGAGCGTCACTGTATATATACGGAAGGCCATGGAAGTTTCCGGATTTTTTTGAAACGTTCGAAAGTGGGCTGCACACTTGGCTAGGCCAAGTGGTTGCATCCACATGGGCCATTGAGCCCATTGTGGGGCGCCCCCCCCCCTTTCTTAGGGGGCAATCTTCAGAAAGGGGAAGGGATCCCAAAGGGATCTCCCTCCTTATGTGCCCCTCCTTACTTCAGAAGTAATCAGCTAGGGGGGGGGGGGGGGGGGAGGGGATCCTCCTTTGGTGTGCCAGCCATATGGTGAGGCAGCCCCTCTCCAAGTTGGGCGCCCCTGGCTGCCTATATAAAGAGGGGAGGGGCGCCCCTCCCATGTGTGTGGCATCTCTATCTCTCTCTCTCTCTCTCTCTCCCCCCCCCCCCTTGCCACAAGGCTGCTCCACCTCCTTTTCTCTGGTTGTTCTTTGTCCTGGACGACGGAGTGCTGCCGAACTACTGATGCAGTATGCATGTATACCGCGGAGGCATCGTGCTTTCAGTGTTCGATCGGCGGATCACGTCAAGAGAAATTCTCGCGCCTTGTAGGCATCGTGCTAGCTAGCTGTGGGAATCTGCATGTCTTCACCAACCTCTTCTTCTTCTCTGCGTTTTGTTGGTGAGATTGATCTACCTCTTGCATCTTCTTAGTGATCCTGGGCATGTACGTAGGTATGGGAATTTTTTTATTGTGTACTACGTTCCCCAACAGCAGCAGCTCATAGCGGCCCATCCCTCTCTTTCGCGGGCCAGAGGCCGTTACCTGCTGATATCGACACCCTTACGGTAATTATCGCCGCTTCAGCATGTACCTTCTTCCATGGTATGGTTTCGTTGTTTGAATCTCTAACATCGATGAGGCATACATGTTTCGTAGGAGAACACCCCATGCACTCTCCAAGCCATGGTCAACGGCCAACTAAAGGAGGTTGCAGCAGGTACTGTCATTGCACCAAAACAAAAACTGATGCACAACGTTCCTTTGCCGACCGACTTGGCTAGGGTGGAATTGTGTAGGGTATTTCCCGGTTTTGATGATGTGGACACTCATGAACAACCTGAAGGGGCAGATGGGGAACAAACATGAAGCTCATAGAATGCCCGGGTTGGCCTCTTAGGTGGCCTAAGATGCAAATCCTGTTGGGCACACACTCCCTGTAGCAAACACCCTCGCCGCTGGCGCCCCATACGACCGTCCCTACACTGGGACCATCGCCTTTGGGTCCATGCAAAACCGAAGGTCCTCAGGATGACGTGGTGGCGAATGATGAGGCTGCTGACAAAGATGAGGCCGCTGAAAAAGATGTAGCCTCCGACGAATATGAGCATGGAGAGGACGATGTTAATATTTATATTAACAATGACTATGATGATGGCATGACTCCTGCGACTAACCATAACATTGTAAGAGTTTATTTAATACGCTGCTAGCCGACGACACTGAGAATGATCAAACGTCCCTCCAGGGCGAAGGTAACTCCAAAGTTCGAACTAAATTGCCCAAGACAGGTTGTCCGTACAAAAGGCTGGGGCACGATATGGGGGTAAAGTTTACCAAGAAGACCAAGAGGAGGAAGACGACCGTTTAGAAGATTGTCAAATGCCATTGATGATGACATTCATTAATTGTTGTATCTCTTTTTGTATTTGCACTACTTAATTAACCATTGATGTAATATCAAACTATATGACATCTCTCTCAAACACTTCCCCTTTCAGAGCACATTTCCATTTTTTAATCCAATTTTTTTTTACAAAAAGTTACACCATTTTCACATTTTCCCATACAAATGTTAGGATTTCCCCAAAAAACAAATTCTAAATATACACTAAAAAAATTTGTTTAGTAAATTTGGGACACACCCTAAAGTTTAAACCCCTCAAAATGTCACCAAATTTACAAAATACCCTAAATACTTACTAGTAGTGTGTGGTATAACCTGGCAAGCCACTAATGGACTTACTAGCGGCGTGTGGCCCTGTAACACCCCTATGTATTAAGCACAGTGATCAGCTCTTAATCATGCCAAGTCACCTTGTATTACAGTGCTTGATCACCTTTGGATTATATGTCATTTGAAATGCCACTCAAATTCAAAATTCAAACTTTAAGTGAAATTTGAAAAGTTACAAACTTGTATGAAAAATAGTTCATCATTTTGCTAATATTCCATAGATAATTAATGTGGAGGAAAACCATGTCACCTGCTTGCTTAATTGGAAGCTAGCATCAAAAACAGTGCTAAAAACAGCCCATCTGAAGCACTTCTATTTAAATAAAATTCAAATGATTTCATCTAGCCTCCAAACCTTTTTCTGGCAATGCTAAATATTGCATAGTATTTATTGAGCTAAGTCTCATATTTTACAAAAGCCATTTTGGGGCCTAACAATTTGCAAAACAGAAAGGAAATAAAAGGGCAGAAAAAGAAAAAGAAAAGGGGAAGAGTCTACTGTGCCTACGGGCCTAAGTCAAATAGTAAAGGCCCAGCCCAACCGAGCTCTTCTCCCTCCTCTCGCTGCTCCTTCCCCCGTGTCACTGCGCGAACGGCGCCGATCGGCCACAGGCGATGGATGAACGACAACACGCTGCTACAGAGCTTCTGGGGTGGATAAGAACGCCGCGCTGGATCCCCTGGCGAACCCTAGCGCCTTTTTCCCCTTCCCCTCGCTCGCCTCCTTCTCCAGAGCAAACCTGAGCACCGCCATGGCCACGCCTCCGTGAGCCGCGCGACCACCGACCACTACTCGCCGTTCCGAGGTGTCCAGGACGTTCGTCATCGTCGTCTTTATCGACTCAGGGGACCGGATCGACCTGGGGAGCACCACATCGTCGGGATCGAGCGCTCGTCTCCGCCACGGCCACCGCGACATCGTCGTCCAATTCGCGCTGCCCCGAGCTTCTCCGGCTTCCCCGAGACCTCCCTCGAGCTCCCCTGTGAGCACTAGTTCGATCCCCTCTCTCTCTGTGCTCTCGGAGGCCCTCTAGATAGCTGGCCTCGTTACCGTGCTCCGGCCGCAGCCGTGGTTGCAGCCCGTGAGCCGTGCGTGCTCTCAGCTGGCCGTGCCATCCCGCGCAACGCCAGCAGCATCAGTAGATCCCCGCAAAGCCGCTGCCTTGCTCATTTCGTTTGATCCCGAGCCGTTCGCTCGTTTCTGTCCCAGCCGACGCACAGCCGCCGCAAGACCTCATCGCCGACGCCGCTGCCGGCCACCCCAGCACCCGCACTCACCAGGGATCGATGTGGCTCGTCCCCGGGAGCACGCAGGGCCAAACCACACCTCAAATGGTGGTCGGAATTGACCGGACGAGCATCGCCGGCGTTCGGCCTCGCCGCCGGTGACGCTGCTGACGTGGCGTACTTAGGCGCTAATTAACCCCTCTAAGACCCCCCCTGATAGCCAGGCCCCGCACGCATTAATTAACAGGTTAATAAAACTATTTAGCTAATTAAAATGCTGACAAATGGGACCCACTAGCACTGTTGATTTGGATAAGAGGTACACAGTCAGCGCTGACTCAGCCCCTGGGCCCCCCATGTCAGCCTCTGTGGCTGCTGCCACTGGGTACACTTTTGGGTACGTGTAGTATTTTACTGTTTTGGATAATTCAAATTTAATAAATAAGGAAATTCCAGAAATTGTATAAAACTTCAAAAATTCATATAAATTAAACCGTAACTCGGATGAAAAAGATTTGTATATGAAAAACGATCAGAAAAATATAACGAATCTGTTTATGCCACCCAAATACCTGCCACACCCCTCTAACATGATGAACAGGGAACCGTCCCCTCCGGATCCATGTACCGATAACTGTCCGGAGCTGGGAAAATATTCCCGGATATTTTCCCGCTCCGTCGAAAATGTCTAGCGATGCATTAGAACACCCCTGCATATCCATTAGTCTTGCCATGCATTGTGATTGCATTTGTATGCTTTTATTTATTGTTTCTCCCCCCTCTTCTCTCCGGTAGATCCCGACACTGACATGGCCCCTGAGGACTACTACGCCACCGACGATCCCCCTTGCACCACAGAGCTTCCAGGCAAGCAAAACCCCCTTGATCATGCCTATATCGCCCATTCTTTCTCTCTTATGCTTGCATTAGAATTGCTTCTGTTGTTATTCCAGCGCTCCTATTCTGATGCATAGCCTGTTTTTTTTGTAACCTGTTGTTGATACCTGCATGTTATCCTATATGCTTAGTTTAGTTCTGTTGGAGTTCCACCAGTGGCCCTACACCCTTGTCCGTGTTGCCACTGCTTTATCTTTTGGGTGTTCCGAGCAGGTGAACATTGTATCGAGACCTGAGCCCTCCATCGATACATTGTAGTTGTACGACTCTGCAGAGTTGTTAACCAGTGCCGAGGGTGATTCCTCGTATCTCACTATTAATGATGACTCTGTAGTGTAGCACATCGAGTGTGGTTTACCAAGGGTGATTCCTCGTACCTCACTCTCGATGCTGACTCTGTCGTGCAGTACCTCAAGTGTGAACCTTTCGAGGGTGATTCCTTAGAGTTCGCCTTGATGGTATGGACCCACTGATACATTTTTTGTTAATACGGGACTGAAGGGCTGGCGGTACCATCCAGTCAGAGATGGACCTGAGTCCCGACAGCTCCCGATGTTAAAGACGGGTCGCCCCAAGGGGACCCACGAGTAATACGGTGGCGGCTCGACGGGTCAGGCGGAGACCACCAAGGAGAGAGGTGGGCCTGGTCCCTTGACCGCGGATTACCGAGACGGGGCGACAGGGGATCCTGACCGTCTCCACGAGCTACTAAACACGTTTAACGTGTTTGGATATTTGATCTGAGTAGGCCGCTGGCCTTTACGCGCTAACCACCACGCGGGAATATGGTATGGGCCCTCGGCGCCGTACGTTCCTCCCGAAAGCTCTTCAGACGTCACAACGGTGCGAGCTGATTGTTGGGGTGAGCTGGAACGCCTGCTGCGGATACAGAGGCTAGGATTGGTCCCCGGCCAGTCGCGCAACGCGCAGGAGTGCTTAGGGTGATAGGTCCATGACCCCTTCGCGCTTAGGGTTTAGACCGGCGTGCTGACCTCTATGAAGAGCCTAGGTAGGACTACGTCGTGTTGATCATCCGAGGCCGGGCATTACCCTGGCAAGTGTGTCCGGCCAAAGGTAATCGAGCGTGTTGGGTACAGTTGTGCACCCCTGCAGGGAAGTTAATCGATTCGAATAGCCGTGTCCACGGTAACAGGACACTCGGAGTTGTATCCTGATCTACTACAACTAGAACCGGATACTTGATAATGTTAAACTGTTATGTTGCTCCGAGATCGCTTTCTCGCAGGGTAGTCGAGAAGGGATCTCTGGGCGTTGCTATTACATAATTGTTACCTTATGATATAATGTTCTACTCTCTTCTACTGCTGCAAGATTGCTGCAATATGCTAGTCTTCGATGGGCTAGGCTTTTCCTCCTCTACTCTGGCATTCTGCAGTCTAGTCCACAGACATACCCTTCCCTTGATAACTGATGCATATTTAGCATAGATCTGATGTAAGTCTTGCAAGTACTTTGGATGAGTACTCACGGTTGCTTTGCTACCTTTTCCCCATACCCGGTTGCTGCAATCAGACGACGGAGCCTAGGATCCAGAGTTCACCACAGGAGATTACTACCAGGATCCGGAGATTCCCGGAGGCTACTACAACCAGGAGCCCGACGACCACGAGTAGTTCGGAGGCCCTAGGCAGGAGGCCTGCGCCTTTTCGATCTAGATGTCGCTGTTTTGCTAGCCTTCTTAAGGCAACCTTGTTTAATTATGTCTGTACTCAGATATATTTGTTTCCACTGACTTATGTATTCGGGTCCTCGCGACCCCTGGCTTGTAATATAATGGTTGTGTTTAAATTTGTGTTTAGAGTTGTGTTGTGATATCTTCCCGTGAGTCCCTGATCTTGATTGTGCATGTTTGCATGTATGATTAGTGCACGGTCGAGTCGGGGGCGTCACAGGCCCTTAGAGAATGCCGCTAATAACAATATTACATTAAATTCCCTTAAAATAGCAAAACAACCCCAAAAAATCCCAAAATTGGACATGGAACTATAAATGGTGTATAATAAATGTACACAAACTTTTGAAGTCAAATAAATAACAACACTACCATCTCTCTCCCAAACTGGACACTCCCCCCTTCAAAACTACGAATCTCCCCTGGATATCCCTTCGGTTTCTAAGCAACGTATATCAAAACACTTAAATATACACTAAAAAACTTTTATAGCAAAAAAATGGAATACAACACTAACCTTTAAGTCGTACAACCACCCTAATTGTAGCTAAAACACTAAAATCATAAAAGGTTGCTAGCGGCATGCGGCCTGTGAGGGACGCTGCTAGTAACATGTTACTAGCGGCATGTGTGTAGTCACATGCCGCTAGTAACATGTTACTAGCGGCATGTGTGTAGTCACATGCCGCTAGTAACATGTTACTAGCGGCGTCCCCCACAGTACACACGCCACTAGTAACTTACCCATATAACCCCTACCTTGCCGGAGGGGAAGATGTACAAGCCTGTGGGCGAGCAGGGCGCGGCGGCGGGGACGAGGCGGCGGTGGGGAGGAGGAGGCGACGCGGCGGCGGCGACCAGATGGCTAGAGCGAGCAGGGCGCGTGTATATCCTTTATAAAACGGGGGAGACGAAGGTGAAGGGGCACGAGGCTTTGCCAAGTGATTTCATTCGGGTACTTGGCTTACATTTTTGGCATTTAAAAAAAGAAAAGGAAATATGTAAGCCGAGTATGCCGTTAGATGGTACTCGGCTTATAGCGCCTGCCGTCATGGAGCCGTCAAGTGCGGTGAGGATGGCCACGTGGCAGGTGCTTTGCCGAGCCTCGGGTGTAAGCCGATTGTTTTTTGCGGAATATGCCGAGTTCTCTTTGTAAGCCGAGTGTTTTTCGAGCTGTACTAGGCTTACTATGGTCTATGCCGAGGGCCCTGCCGTTTCCATGTGTTTTTTGGCTTGTACTAGGCTTGGATAAGCCGAGTACCCGAGAAATAGCACTCGGCTTATCCCCTAACAGTAGGCAACGTGTGCTTTTTCCGTAGTGGGGATCGATACCTCCCATCTCAAAATTCATTTATCTTCTTTTTTCCCCATGGCTTTACTTTTTTTTTCTCGTGCCTTTAGTTGGGCCGAAAGGTAGAGGCTAGGGCGTGGACGAAAGAAGCTATACTACTGTCTATATGACATGCACGTATTTGTATTAGCCCCGGAAAATAAAAAAGCAATGCATGATATATAGAGGAAAGCTTTTCTGGTTTGATAAAGTGTGCATGCATCAACGACGCTGGCCGGCCAACTCCTCAACGGAACCAACTCGGTCGACGGTATCCATTCTCATCTACTTGGTGGATCCGTGCGGTGCTAAAAAAAAATTAAGCAAGGAGGAGGAACAAGCTAGCTAGCTAGCTAGTATACTTTACTTGGGCCTAGCTAGATAATTTAGTAAATAAGATTAATCATTGATCAATTGCGTCTCTAACGACTTTCATGTCATTAATTTGTTGCGGTTTGCTATTTCTAAATCGACTGAAAAATTGTTAATACTAAGTTGACCAAGTTACACATAATTTAAAAAATATGAATTACCCAATATTCATTGGATATAATAGAATCAATGCTCAAGACCATCGACTTACAAATAATAATTTCTCAAAAATATGAATTACACAATATTCACTGGAAATAGCTAGTCACGCCCTAATTTATTATGTTCTGAAGCACAATAATGCATTTCTCCACAACTTAATTTGGAAAAATCAGATGATCAAAGTCCAGATTGTGTATTCAAAAGTGGCTCAACGACTTTTACTAAGAAAAGTGGGTCAACCAAATTAGCAGTATTATCATAGTGGATTGCCATGACAAATGGGCCTAATCCAACGGGGAGGGGATTTCTGGTGCCTCGTCTCCGGCTAGTAGATAGGTAGGGTTTTAGTTCTCGCAGGGGCGTTGTTGGACGGATGGCGGCACTTCTTCTTCGAGTCAGTCTTCCGGGCTGCAATTCTCCTCAAGTTCGTTCGCTGGGATGGATTAGACGGAGCTCCGACGTAGATTCCTGCCAGCTCCTCGGGGCGGCGAGGTTAGGGTTTCTCGCCGTGCGTACGCAACGGCGATATTTGGTGTCAAATTCTTCAAATCGATTCAAGGATTCAACGGCGACGACTGCGGCTCAGGAACGCTGATCCTTAGGGGCACGTGCACGAAGACTTGCTGGCTATCATCGACAAGGTCAGGCCGGCTCCGGTATGGGAGCGGCGACAGCGGCGCGTCGGCGGCTCGTTCTGGCGGCGACAATGGTCGTTCGGTGGTCCATGGACTTCGATGTAATTTTTATTATGTTTGACGTGTTTTGTACTTCCGGTGAATCTTTATAATAGATCTGATCTTTTCGCAAAAAAAAAAAAAAAACCCAACTGTGTGTCGAGTCATTTGCTTGTCGTCGCTGATCATAAGATGATAAGGCACAAACCGTAGCAGTGTGTCAAATTTAAAACTAAAGTGTCACTGTCTCGACGCAACTTTGGTACCATTCGTGCACGTCAGCGCCCGTGGAATCTACAGGAGAGCTATCACCGCATTTATAATTGGCATTTTCTCTGCATCCGCAAGTGTGTCTCCGGCCAGAGCACGTACGTACAGATAGAATCAATCTGTCCATATGTTAAACTCTAGCCAAGCAGAGTTTTTTTAGTAAAAAAAATATACATGCATGGCCCTCAGATATGCATCGGGATTTGGGAAAGAAGGCACCAATTCATAGACGAAACGATTCTATACCAAATAATAAAGGGTATATTGCTTCTGGCCGTTCGTCACGGAAATTGCCCCAGAAATTGCAAAATATTACCCACCGATGCCATCTATAAGTGATAAAAAAACTTTCACGCAGGGGAATTCCCCTCCTGGGCCGGCCCATGCAGTAGGGACCTCCTATACTGCGCTATGCGCGCTGGGAAAAGACGCAGCGCGCCCGTCTGGGCCGGCCCATGTCCGGGCGGCCTGTTTTATAAATTTCGTTTTTTATTTTCGCTTTTTCTTTTCTGTTTTCGTTTTTTTCTACTTTAAATAATCTGGGACTTCCAAAAAGATCCAAAAATTAAAATTTTGAAATAAAATGTTTAATAAACATAAAATGTTTGTTGATTCAAAAAATGTTCGTGATTTTTAAAAAAATGTTCCATACTTAAAAATGTTCCAAAATTTGAAAATAAATGTTCAGGAAATTAAAAAATGTTCATATTTTTTTCAAAAAGTTCATGTATTAAAAAATGTTAATGAAATTGAACAAAATTAAGCCAAATCAAAAAATGTTCATGACTTATAAAATAGTTTATTGATTCAAAAACTGCTCGTGACTTACAAAATAGTTTAATGATTCATAAAATGTTCCCTGATTAAAAAAATGATCATATATTTCAAAAAATGTTCGTTAAATCAAATAATGTTCGTGAATTTCAAAAATTGTTTCACCAATTTCCAAAAAAATGTTCATCGATCTAGAAATGTTCGCCGATTCAACAAAAATGTTTAAAAGATTGTTCACAATTTTTAAAAAATGTTTGCAAATAGTATAAAATGTTCATGAATTCAGAAAATGTTCATGATTTTAGAAAATGTTCAAAAATTTGTAAAAATGTTTACGATTTCAAATATGTTCACGAGTTTACAAAAATGTTCATGATTTTCAAAAATTGTTCACGATTTCATGAAAATGAGAATGACATTGTATCTCGATGATGCAGCAAAATGTGGTCATGGCCATTTGAGATTATGATTTTTTTTTCCCGTTGCAACGCAAGGGCCCTTTTGCTAGTAATAACCAATAGATATACACGAGGTCATAAGCCAATTACACCCTACGTGCGGTGAGCTCCTTCATTTTTAAATCCGTTTCTTTTTTGTAAGTACTTGCTCTGTTCCAAAATAATTGAAGTTCTAATTTTGTCCTAAGTTAAATTTCTTTAAGTTTGACCAAATCCGTAGAAAAAAATATATTAACATCTAGAACACCAAATTAGTGCTATGAGATTCTTTATAAAATATATTATCATATTTACATGTTTTACGGTGATTGGCAATTTTAGGAACCGTTCATCCATCCTAATCCGACGGTGGTAAAATAGGAGTTACGAGACTGAAAGTACGTGAAAGTACAAGTAACTGTGGGTCTGGTTCGAAAATTAGGTGGGACTCAGGGTGAAAGTGGTTAGGATAATTTCCGTCCGAAACCGTTTCTGAATCCGTTTTTATAGGATACGGTAAGAGATTTTTCACATCCGACAACAATCCGATCCGAATCCAAGTCCGATTGATAGGATACCGTATAGGATATGGTATTGCTAATGTACGATGATATGGGGTGTCCCGATCTTCTCAGTAAGCGGCGGTGGTGATGATGATGGTGTAGGATAACTTGTATGTCGCCGATGAACTCTCCCTCGCTTGATCCCTGATGCCAATGCAAAAGGTCTCAACCCTTTGGATATTCACAACGTCACACACTTGCGCACGCAGCCGTCGACCACGAACGGTTAGAATTGCAATATACTAATTCCCAATGGAACAACAGATCACACTTGACTTGCAGTATATAATCACCAGATCGATACGAATTGGTGATGAGGATTCAAGATGAATGCTTACAAGCAATCTCATGAACTAGGGTTTATCTTAAACGTGGTCTCTCTCTAACTAACCCTAAGGAAGAGTATTTATATCCTAAGATAGATCGAAGGGGTACATGGGCTGTCAGCCCGAAACTCTGCGCGCAGGCAGCACGGTAGTACCGCTGATGTCATGCGGTACTACCGCTCAAAGCGGTACTTCCGCTTCAGTACCGCTCTACTACCGGTTAGCGCCAAAAGATGCCAGTAGTTTTCACGGTAGTAGGGGCGGTAGTACCGCCTCAAGCGGTACTACCGCTGGGGTGGGGCGGTACTACCGCCCTGGGAGTTGCAGAAGCCTCCTCCCAGCTCAGCTGCATTGCCTCCTTGCTCTCCTTCTTGCCCCAAGTTGCTCCTTGCGCCATGCCTTCCTCTCCAATGTACATAATGACACATACACACAAGGATTTAGGCAGTATAAAGCTCTCATCAAAATAATTGGCATTATCAACTAAGAGAGAATTCACCTGTTGTTCATCATTGGCTAGGCTTAATATTTCCTTCCAGCTGAGACAATTAGAATCATCGTATTCATAGAATATATCCTCATCATACGATGCATTAGGATAATCCGTTTTTTCTTGCCGGATAATCTGACCTTTTAATTTCCGAATCCGATTTATGGGTGAATTTGTAAGTATTAAATAGCAATACGTGAATGTTATCTTTACTTATGAGATGAGACATATGTTTATTAGTGATTTATTTGGCTTATTTTAATACCATCTAGTGCTTTATGTGTTCTTAACGTGTATAAGTATTAAATTTTGCTCATTGTTTATGTTTACTTTTAGCTTGAAGCATTTATATCTTCCTCGTATATGAATATGGTAAATGACCGTTTCCGATCCGACGCCGTTCCGTTACCGTACCGTGTCCGAATCCGCATAATCCGCTATTCGAATTCGCATAATCCGGTATTCGAATCCGCATCCGTTCCGCTTCCGAATCCGAAAATAAATATGGAATAGGATATGGTATAAGGATTATCCGTCCGAATCCGATCCGGTTTCACCCCTAGGTGGGACCCGTACTTATAATTGTTTTTTTCAAGGGTAGATTCGTCATTTAACACTGTCCAGAATGACCACATACGTCATTTCTCTCCCAGGGTCGGATGCTCTCGTCTCCCACACTCAATCTCTCCCGGCCATGGTTTTGGGTACCGCCCGAGAAAAACGGTTACCGGGCGGATACCGAGCTTCTCGCTACCCCACGAGAAACACGTATCTCGAGCAAAAAATCCCGAATTTTTTGAATTTTTACGTCCAAGTATACTAAAATAGAACAGCTTCTCACTTACATCATCGAACTTGGCTGTGGCTTGGTGGTAACCATCTGGTTCCCTCCCCGAGAGGGCGCTGGTTCGAGTCCCGTTCTTAGCACAATTTTTTTTTAATTTTTTAGAATACATACTATTCTAAAAAATAAGGACCAAATCTGGAGTCGAACTCGCGACCTCTTCGCTTAGCGCGCGGGTACAAGACGCTCCACCGAGATACTATCACATTTGTGGAAAATAATGGCTCAAGTAGTATCTATATCCAGTCTAACAGAATTCGAATTCAAATTTCAATTATAAATTTCGTCCGGAATATGCTCGGTATTTCTCGGTAACCGTGGTAACCGAGAATCTCGCCCCTCCACGAGAAAATTCATCCATTCGGAATCCAAAACCTTGCTCCCGGCAACTCTGTCTCTCCCACCGAATCGCCGCCGTCGTCGCCGTCCAGCAGCCTCGGTCGCCTCCGGCGTTGTCCCGCGTCTGTATGAGCCCTGCACCATCGGCCCGCCTCTACCGGTGTCCGGCTAACCCTAGCCGCGCTCGGTCGGCGGCACAGGCCGTGGATGCGAGAGCGGCCTCTCCTCCCGGATTGGGGTTGGGAGTCGGACGCCTCCCAGAACTAGCTGGCCTTTCATTCTCTGAGGGAGGAGGAGGGGAGCGGCCGGACGAGCGCACGGCGGTCAAGGCGGGACCGTGGGTGAAGAAGAGGGATCTGCAGGAGATGAAGAGGAAGACTCATCTTCGTGCCCGTGGTGTCATGGAGGAGGCGGAGACGAATCCCGGCACTCGCGACGTCAAGGTCGAGGAGGCCGCGCCGCGCGCCATGGGCGTCCAAGCCGTACGCCCAGGCATCCATGGTCGGCAGCCTGCGCCACTTTGGGGCCGCGCCGGCAAGCCCGACCCGCGGGGCAGGTGGAGGAGCTCACCTCGGAGCTCGCCGGAGTAAAAAGGTCTCCTTTTTCCCTTCTCATGCGATCTTCTCTTGCAATTTCTTTCTTCTTCTTCTTGGGCTGGTATAGTTGAGAATGCAGTGCAGTGCTGATACGATCTTCCATTGATTCTTGCGTGTGAAGTTGATCCGTGCTGAATTGCTAATATTACTGTACTGTTGAGATTGTTGCATACAGTAAGTAGCAATGCCAGTGTTGTGTCAACACTGGATTTTGTTACGATTTGTGCAAGAAGGCACTTGTGATGAATACAACAATGCTAATTTGTGCTAAAGTTGATTACTTGTGCTGAATTGGTAGTACTATGTTGTCAACATTCTTGCACATAGTATGTTGTGTCAGCACTGAATTTGTGTACAAGGGCACATGGAGCAGCTCGTAAAGGTACGATGAACAATTGATTGTAATCCGAGGCAGTCAAAGCCTACATTTCTCATGAGCCTTAGCAGGTGATCACAATTACCTGAGATATGCATCTCTTTACTTTGCATCTCTCTATTTCCATCATGTATATTTGCTGTCAAAATTACATCTCTTTGTTCTTGCATCATGTATATTTGCTGTCAAAATTATATCTCTCTGTTTTTGCATCATGAATATTTGTAGTCAAAATTATGAGAAAATGGGACATTCATTGTATGCATCCATGGTTGGAGCCCACCCCCTTAGTTGTGATGCACACTCGTCGGTTGTCAGGGTGTGCAGGTTTCTGGTTCCTTCTTCTGTGAAAACTTTGGTGTTGAAGTTTCAGTTAAAGGGAAAACTTTCACATTTGAGTTGCTTCCAGTGGCAAGTCTTGGTTTTGATTGTCTCAATAGTACTACATCGCAGTACTGCATCAGAAATTTGTAAGATGCAGGAGCAGGTTTTCCTTCCGAATTAATGGTACATTTATATTTTGTAGCTCTCATTTTGTCACCTCTGTGAAGGCATTGCAGACACTTGCAATACACACTAGCCTTTCTCAGCTTTGCTTCTTACATTTTTTACACTGAGTAAGGTGGATGTTTAGGCAAAACACCTTTTTATATTCATTGTTAATCTGCAGATGTACTGCAAAGTACACTTAATATAGGCAGCATTAATTTTCTGAATGCATATCTCTTTGCACTGGTACTGTAAGAACTGCAAAGTTCACATTATTTTTGTTTATCCAATGGAGTATTTCTTGAAGGCAGGTTGATAGTTGATCTTGAACTCATGGTGATCTTTTTTTGCAGGAGAAGTATGAGTGTGTGGTGAAGGAAAGGACCAAAAGCTTTTTGCAGTTAGTTTCACTCTCCAGTTTATAGAACATTGCATTAGATGTTTATGGTCGCACTGGTGCTTTTACTGGAGCTTTTGCACTTTAGTTTGTCACTCAGTTTGCTGTTTAATCCTCGCTCTGGAGGGATAACTACTTCTCTGAGCTGGAATCGACAAGTTAAGTGACTTCCCTATTTCTGCATGCCGAGGACAATGTTTTTGCATGTGTTTTCTTTTACATCTTAATCTCTTATATCGAATATACAACTTCACCAACCATACTTGAGCCGAGACATACATGGTTGCTGATAGAGTTTGATCTATAAAATAGAGTATTATTATTCTCAGTTGCAAGACAAACTGGGCCTTCTTGGGTGTACCAGGTTCTTCAGTTTTTGTAACAAGAGTTGCACTGAAGAGTGCTGTGCGGTGTATGTATGCACTGGCGGATCTACGTGCATCTCTGCAGGGGCCGTGGCCCCCCAGCCTAGGGTAATTTGGTGAAGAAAACTTTTGTCCCCCGCCCCCCCCCCCCCCCCCCCCCCCCCTCCCCCCCCCCCACACACAAATCAACCTTGCCTAGCTTTGCCACTGATGTATGGTTTGATCCAAATCCAATAATCCAAAGCAGCACACAAAAAATGAAAGAATTTCTTGGTTGAAAGGTGAAAAGCACTTGGTTAGTTGCATGGTTGCTGTGTAATAACACTCAAAATTGTGTTGATTGGTTTCTGTGCTTGCTCTTGAGCTGAGAAATATTTGCTCTTGAAATCAACATTAATTATGATTAATCTTAGAAATAATATTATTGCCAAACTGGACGTGCATGCACGTACACGATTACTAGTTTTCAGTAGCAATAGAGTGGAGTTACAATGTAATTTTTTTGTAATCTGTATGATTTCTACTTGTAAGTCACTGTATATCTTGTTTGCTTCAGAGATGTTCTATGCAATCGAAAAGTGCAGGATGGCGCATCGTGTCATCATCCATGTTGAATCGGTGGAGGATCCCAACACCACTTTACGACTTCACAACTTCACTTCCGAAGATGGAGGTCATGGATTTGCAGGGGCTGGCTGGAGATTTGTTTTAGATTTAATGTTTGAATTTATGTTTATTTCATTTCAAATTGTGTTAGTCTTGCGTACTACTTCCTCCGTCCGGAATTACTTGATGGTCAAACGGATGTATCTAGACGTATTTTATTTTTGATAACTTCTCTCAAAAATTCATGTTGTCGTGATTCAGTCTATATATTGTCAAATTCTCATTCATTTGGTGAGCTTGTGTAATATCTGCGTTTGTTGATCATGGCCAAGTAAATCAAACTGAATTTCTTGTTAAGGCCTGATGCTTACAGCGAAACCGTACAAAATATATAGTGCAATAATCAAATGATAACGAAGCAAAGAAAAGGTTGCCTCCTTGGAGCTGAGTCCAGTTCTTAACCACAAGCTTCTTCAAGGATAAGCAGCAATAGCACAGATAATTAGATATGCACGATCGTCTGCACCTATTATGCAAATCTGAATAATCTCACTTGAATCTAATAAAAATGCATCATCTTGTCTACAGCTAAGGTAATGACTACACTTGCGTCCGCCACTAAAAACTGATAATCTTCTCTACAACCTTGAGCTCCTTTTATCGTCTCTTGTTTTGCAACATCCTTCTTATCATGTTATTGTATCTTCCCTTCCAGCTCTTCTAACCACCCATCCTGAAATTGCACTGTTTTTTTAGTTCAAAAATTGCACTGTGGTATTGATGTAAGCATATCTGTTTCCCCATTTACTGCTGCCTTGTGTATGGATCATTGTGAAAATTAAAGATGATATCTGAGCTACTCGAAGCAGATGACAGAGTCAGAGTTCAGAGTCAGGATCATTGTGATAAATGATCCGCCAGATTATTCTTTTGAACTTTTGGAGTGAGAGTCAGAGTCTGGATTTCCATTCATTGCCTCTGTAGATTAATATATGCTCACTGTCAAATGACAGCAGAACACAAGGAACAAGATCCTACATATAGAGAACCACATAATTTTAGTTTAGGGTATAATAAAGTATATACATGATATATTTCCATCATCTGTAATCTTTTTGTAGTCACTTGGTTCCAAACCCTCGCAGTCAATATTTCACCAAATCATTTCCCTCAAAAGCATCCCGAACATCCTTTACAAGATTGATATATATTCCATTTTTCGCTGCAAAATCAAGGAATAAAAAAACACTTGTTTATTTCCAAGTCCTGGTCAATATGGATGAAGAAACACATACATCTACAGTCTATTTTACAACAAGTAACTTCTGTAGATATAGAACAAGTTACCTACATGATACAATGGAGAGGCAGGATACAAATCATAGCAATAGCAAATGTCCAGAATCTGATATCCTCGAGATACAGCCTCACAAGCGAATACAAACTTAAAGACAAACATAAAACCATGGACTAAAGGCATTTCCTTGAAAATTTTGTTCTGGATCCATGAGATTTATTAGTTAAATTTATATGGTTGTATTAAATTGTTCATAAAAGGGTTCAGGTTCAAGCTGGAAACTGGCACTTACCCAGCAGCCAAGACCCAGTCATGCACCACTTTGTGTGTGTTTGACGGGAACAGATGCATACTTCCACCATTTTGGCCAGACAAGTATGTATGTGCACTATTGTTTATTCAATCAGTTGGAAACATGTAAACTTGAAAAACACAGACAAAAATAGGGAACTAAAGAAGAGCTTGTTTAGAAGAAGTGGAGATCGGTTGGTTTTTGTAACCAACCAGATTCTGGGATTGATTTCAGTTCAGCTGTTGAAAAAACCCTGAACAATTGTGTAGCTTACAGAATCATACCTAACATTAAAATTTGCAGTACAATCATAAGTTGTTCAGTTTGCACATGTAAATCTGCTGGTTATGTGATCATTACTAATTTACTATTCTTTTGTTTCAGCTGAAGCGACACAGCAGCCAGGTAACGTTTCGAAGAATTTCATAAAACCTCGTACTGTGGGAAGAATAGACGGGTAGGAAGAGGACGAGAGACTTGTGCAGGAACTCCGGAGGTGGAGTCTCACGGTCTTCGCTGAGCTTGTTCACCTCCATGCCACCGCTCCCGCCGGCCACAGCTGCCTCCGCCCAGATCTTCGCCTCTGTGTCCTCGCGCCGCCGCCGCCGTCTACACAGTCACGAGGGATGGGATCGAGGGAGAGAGGGACTGGTTCTTTATTTTTTTTGCGAGATGAGAGGGCGTGGTGGTTAGGGGGAACGGGCCATAATGGAGGGATTTCGGGAGAGGTGGGGTGCATGAGTTACGGGAGGTTGGAACTGGAACAGGATAGCATGCAGATTAGTCCCATGTATGCACTTTCTTTTCGTTCTCGTGTGGGCTAAAGGTGTACTAGTATTTTGTATAGATATCACCTGAAATTAGTTGTCAAAAAAGAAAATCACCTAAAATAGATAGTACTCGCTCTGTTCCTAAATATAAGATGTTTTAGCATTTTTCTTATTCGCATGTATCTAGACCTGTTTTAATGTGTATGTTCGCCCATTTCAATCCGTGTGTTGTATACATTGAAATTATCTAAAACATCTTGTATTTAGGAACGGAGGAGGTACAACTTAAAGTGGTATTTGTGGACCCGAACTACTAAGGTCGATACTTGTGAGCCCAAATGAATAAGATCATTACTTGTGAGCCTGGACGACTTAGAGCGGTACTTGCGAGCCCTGATGACTAAGAGCGGTACTTTTGACCTCAGACGACTATGATCGGTACTTGTGAGCTTGGACGATCAGAGTGATTCGTAGTGGTATGTGTGGGCCTTAATGACCTAGAGTGACTAGTAGTGGTCCGGGCCCACAACTACCTTAACATGTAGTCTCTGAGACACAACTAGCATAACGAGTCGTTTGGTCCCTCGACTAGCACTACGGGTAGTCTCGACACAATACTACCACTACGGGTCGTCCGGACCCACGACTAGCACTATGGATCGTTTGTACCCAGAACTACCAGTATGGGTAGTCCGCACCCAGAACTAGCACTATGAGTCGTTCGAACCCACAACTAGTAATATGGGTAGTCCAGATCCGGACCTACTAACACTACAGGTAGTCCTCACACACAACTAGCACAACTAAGATTGGTACTTGTGAGTCCAGGTGACTAAGACCGATACTTGTGGGTCCGTACGACTAAGACCAGTACTTGTGGGTTTGGACGACTAAGATTGATATTTGTGAGTCTGAACGACGACTAAGAGCGATACTTGTGGGTCCGGACGACTAAGAGTGATACTTGTGGGCCCGGACGAGTAAGACCAGTACTTTTGGGTCGAAACGACTAAGAGCGGTACTGGTGAGCCGAAACGAGTAAGACGGGTACTTGTGGACCCAGACGATAAATAACTGTACGTGTGGACCCAGACGACAAATATCGATACTTGTGGGATCAGATGACTAAGGTCGGTACTTGTGGGTCCGGACAAGTAAGATCGATACTTGTGGGAACCCAGAACTAGCACTATGGGTTGTCCGGGTCAACAAGCACCATGATGGGTTGTCCAGTACCACAACTAGCGCTACGGTTTGTCTGATCCCACAACTAGCACTATGGGTCGTCTGGGTCAACAAGCACCACCATGGGTTGTCCGGTCCCACAACTAGCGCTACGGTTTGTCTCATCCCACAACTAGCACTATGGGTTGTCCGGGTTAACAAGCACCACGATGGGTTGTCCGGTCCCACAACTAGCGCTACGGTTTATCTGATCCCACAACTAGCATTATGGGTTGTCCGGGTCAACAAGCACCACGATGGGCAGTCCTGTCCCACAACTAGCGCTACGGTTTGTCTGATCCCACAACTAGCATTATGGGTCATCCGGGTCAACAAGCACCACGATGGTTGACACTTGAGGGCAACGAACCACATAATTGCACATTCATTTATCACTCTGAATTGACAGTGGAATTCCATTTGTATACATAATAATTTGATTGGTACTTGTGGGCCCGAATGACTAAGATTGGTACTTGTGGGCCCGGACGATTAAAATCAATACTTGTGAGCCCGACGAGTAATATTCGTACTTGTGAGCCCGAATGAGTAAAATCGGTACTTGTGAGCCCGAACTTAAAGTGGTACTTGTGATCCGGATGACTCAGAGCGGTACTTGTGAACCTGGACGACTAAGACCAGTACTTTTGACCTCGGACGACTGCGATTGGTTCTTGTGAGCCCCGACAACTCAGAGAGATTCGTAGTAGTAGAGATATATGTGATTTGGTAGGATAAGAAAATATATGTGATTTGATAATATAAGAAAAAAGATATGTTATTTTTGTTGTATTAGGAAAGTTGTGATTGTCATTTAATAGTAGAGATAATGATAATAATAAATGGCAGCACATTGAGGAATATATGATTTTGTTTTGGACGGTTATCGAGAAAATTTTTATGTCTGTCTTTTAGTAAGGTGATCTCACATATACGGTGTGATTTCTGAATTCTTAATTACCTATTATTTACATGATTGAATTGAATCAACAACTGCCAAAGCAAGCACGAAATAAGATCTCTCCCTTTAATGAGATTTGGTTTTTTAATGGGAGGGAGAAAATAAACCAATGGGAGGGGGTGGTGAGAGTGGCGGCGAAAATAAATTGGTGAGGAGAGGCCACCAACTCCCCCTTTAGGAGTAGAGGTAAATTGGTGGGATAGAAAAAATTGGTGGGGGAGGTTTCACCGGAACGGAGGAGACGCTACCAACTCACCATGGCGTACATGCCTATGCCGATTCTGATAGTATGCCGAGCATAAAATAATAGGTTGGTCATATAACAAATAAAACAGAAAAAAAAGAAACCAAAAAACGAAACATAGAAAAAAATAAAAATAAAAACGCGCGCACGTGTCAAATGGGCCGGCCAACTTTGATTATAGTTGATGTTTTGATAAGATTTGATTTGATTTGGGTATGAGTAGTGGAAGGCAAGGAAAGTTTGGATTTAGTTGAGATTTTCTTAAGATTTGATTTGAATGAGTTAATGCATGATGTTGTTTTGGAAAAGTGCCGATTTGCTTGAGTTAAAAATGGGGTGGCCCAAATTGGCTGCGCTTGAGCAAAAGGTCGCTTGTAAGACGCTCGCGGGCATAATATAGGGTTGGTGGGATGTGAGGCGACGCTACCAACTCCCCCTTTAGGAGTAGAGATGGATAGTCCGGATCCGGACCTAGTAACACTACAGATAGTCTTGACACACAACTGCCGCTATGGGTCGTCCGAACCACGATTAGCACTATGGGTCATCCGGACCCACAACTAGCACCATGAGTCATCTGAACCCAGAACTAGCACTATCGGTCGTCCAGGTCCACAAGCACTATGGTTCGCTTGATGCCACTACTAGCACTATGGTTTGTCCGAATCCAGAACCACCAATATGGGTAGTTCGAACCCACAACTATCACTACCTGTCGTGTGGTCCCACTACTAGCACTACAGGTAGTCCTGACACACAACTACCGCTACGGGTCATCCGGACCACGACTAGCACTATGGGTCATCCGTACCCACAACTAGCACCATGAGTCGTTCGACCAGCACCTAATGATGGCCCTCGCACACGAAGAGAATGCCTACACCCTCCTAACCGCCGCCGCTTAGGGTTTGCGTCCCTAGCCTCCACCGCCAGATCGCCACAATGGTGCAGTAGCTCCTAATGATGTAGATGTTGCTTGTGTGAACTGCCCCTAGTTGGTGATTTTGATTTGTAAGAGATTGTAATGTTGTTGTATGAGATATGTATCGTGTCAAAATATTAACATGGCGAAGAGACGGAACGGCTGAGGAGATGCGGCTAGCGTTGGCCGGCGCCATGGCTCAGAGGCACATAACATGGACTTCACTAGGATATCAGAACCTAGTCTTGTATAATACTGAATAAATGTGCAAACTCCCGGCAAATAATTTCTACATGAAAGATAGTCTTGCAGCAACAACATTGAAAAGTCAAAACCTAGTCCAAGGCAAACACTATGATATCGACAGAAGAAATTCAAAGCTGAATTATGCAAACTATATCAAAGAGACGCACAGAAAAATGCAAGCCAAAGATCTCGAGCACATACGGATATGATGCACTGGAGCACCAAGTTGCTCAGACATAAATCAAAATTAATCAAAAAGGCACTAATACATCCAAGCATAGTAACTGAAGCAGCTACACGAGACACTGGGCTACAAGTCGACTTCACAATCCACATCATGCAAGATGACACAACAACACATGCTACATGGCGGATCAATTTCAGAGTCGATTCCGTAGACACCACACGAAATTATCACATATGTCCTTATTTTCAGCTTCATCATCTCCACCAGCAACGCCTACAAGCAACATAAGTCCAATAAATCAATGGAAAAGTTTAAGATGTTATGTAACCCGAGGGGCAAAATGATATCTTTTGTGACAAGGACTGAAATGTCTATTAGAACCCACATATAGTGCCAGGTGCAAGGAAGAAGGATAATAGTCATTACAAAGGAATGAAGGAGATCCTATGGCAGTTTCAATGGTCAAAGGAAATTTGTTAATCAATAATTACTCGTAAATATCTAGTCAATCCGTAAGCAGACTACTGATATTAATAGTGCTATAGGTTCCACTAGTTAGAAACCTCCTGATGAAAATAAAATACAAGCACATCACCATAGTTAGCATTTGGCAATGGATAGGCAACAAACCAATAATCATGTTCTAGCTTTAAATAATTGGTGTAATGATGATAAGAACAGGTGAAGCATCAATATAGTACTAACCGATTCCAGCAAATAATCATACAATGACACTGGTATCTGCTTGACAGGCTCACTTGGAAATTCCAATCACATGCAAAATTTACTACATAACAGGCTAACATGCTGATGTTGAAGACAACCTTGACAATAGACATCATCCAAGATTATAAAAAAATACCTAGCATGAAACCCCGTGTACATAAAGCTGTAGCTAACAGTGTTCTGGCATGATTTCCTACACAACAAAAATATTATTAATGCCATGCACTATATTAATGAGTAAAGCAAATGCCAAAATCAAAATTGGACATACTTGTTACCTCTTTCAATTTTTTGCATGTGCGCCGATTGTGACATTTTTCCCCGCAATAGCCATTGGACAATTCTATGAACCGTTTATACGGTAGTAGACTAGCAGTATTTAAAATATGTTCATTGCTTTTCATGGCAACTGAATTTGGTTAGTCCAATCATAACACAGCAGTTAAAATGATATAACTGCTCATATCTGTGGATGGTTAGTCATGTGTTCTAAAAGAACTATTTGGCTGCAGCATACTGTGAGAAGTGTATTTGTCTGAAACTGGAAGTATCAAGTCGAAGAAACACCGTACCAAATACGACTGAAGCACAGCCAATAAGACAACCATGCATACAATGAAAGAGGTCTGTCATGCACTTGCCTCGATAGTGAAGTTCGTCTGGCAAACCACCCTTCACGCACAACGTTCTCAAACCTTTATATTAACCCACACTCGGAATATTGTACCAAGATAGCACATGGATATATATTTAAAACTCGATGTATCTCCTCTCACTTGTTAACACTGTCCCAGTGCCATTTTATCTAGACTACAATTAACAAATTACTTTGCACTACGCAAACTATAGCTAGTTTTCTATACTTAATACATATAACTGTTAACCATTCTCGGCAGCAGCAATTAATCAGTTACAAGGTTCAGTTTTAATTTAACACCTTCTCTGCTAGTAGGCTACTAGCACAGAGAGCACCGAACCGATTGACTCTACACATTAAAACTATGTGTCAATGTACGTCGTTTATTTCATCTTTGTACCATAAGAAACTTGTTTCTAATGAACAAGGTAAACAGTAGGCATGAAACAAGCCATCCGTCTTTTTACACATGCTATTAGCTAGGCTTTGCCTCACCAGTTGATTAGTTCTTGTACGGATGCAATCTGCCCCATCCCAATCCAAGGAGCACTAGTATTCATAGTTTCATACTAGTCTAATTGAAACACCTACTAAAATTAGCCCTGGCACTTGCAATCCAGCGAACCATAATACAACGAGAAGCTAGCTAGAAGGTTCAACTATTTACTCATCCTCAAATCAGTTTGCAGTGCTGGTAACCACTAATACCATTATGCAACACAGATCCAATTAACCATGGATTATACCTTCTAGTACTAGCAAGCGCCACTGCTGTTGTTAATCCAAAGAACCAACGCGTCGCTAGTAAGATTAGAGGAACACGTACCGAAAGAAGACCAAACTAGAGCTTTGAAGCTTTAGGGCCGCTGTAGGAGCTGGGCTTCATCGACTTCGGCGGAGCAGCAACAGGCAGCAGGTGCGGCTTCGATGATGGTGCGGCTGGGAGAGCCGCGGCGGCGCTCGATCTGAGGAACACGTCGGGAAGGCAGCCGTCGACTCCGGTTCGCAAGATGGCGTCGTCGCCTCCAGGTCCTCGCGCCGGCTGCGTCGCCTCCAGGTCCTCCCGCCGTCTACGCACTCGTCAGATGGGATCGGCGATATGTGACAGTTACGTGGGATTGACCGAGCGAAGCAATTGACAAAGGTTTCTAATCTAAAAAAAAAGAGCCATTGAAGGTGGACCATAATACCCTTTTTAATTAAACTAAATACTTGGGTCTACCAACGGTGGTGGGGAGATCTAAAGATGGGACCTTTAAATATGCTCGAGAAAGTGCTAAAGGGAAGGTCACTAGATGGAAAGGGCAAGGTTTGTCTAAGAAGGCTCGTGAGGTGCTGGTTAAGTCCGTGCTCCAATCTACCCCAACTTTTACCATGAGCTGCTTCCAACTCACCAAGAAATTGTGCGGGAACCTGACATCTATCTCTTCAAACTTTTGGTGGGGTGAAGCAAATGGTGAAAAAAAGGTGCATTGGATAGCATGGAAGAAAATGTGTATTAGTAAACAAGATGGAGGAATGGGTTTCTGTGATATGGAGGCTTTCAATCAAGCATTATTGGCAAAGCAAGCGTGGAGGATTTTGCAAGTCCCTTCCTCTCTTTGTGCTCGGGTTCTAAAGGCTAGGTATTTCACGGATGGATCCATTCTTAATGCAACATGTCCGAGCAGTGGTTTGTATACTTTCCAAAGCATATTGTATGGCCGTGATTTGTTACTTGATGGACTGATTTGGAGAGTGGGTGACGGCACAAACATTCGAATTCATCACGACAGCTGGATACCGCGCAAAGGAAGCCTACGGCCACTGGGCCAGATATATGTGCAGGGAATGACGCGTGTCTGTGATCTGCTCAATGAGGAAGGTGACGCATGGAATCGGGCCAAGTTGGAGGCCATGTTTACACCGGAAGATATCCTGGATATTCTCCAAATTTGTGTGGGTGGACAGGGGTCTGAAGATTTCCTTGCATGGAATTTTACTAAGAATGGACAGTTTACGGTAAAATCTGCATATCATCTATGCATGGACAAGAAAAGGGCAAGAGCAGGACAGCCGGGCTCTTCGTCGTCAGTGGCGACACATCAGGGTTGGCTCGCGCTATGGGGAGCTAATGCTCCCGGCAAAGCGTTAATTCATGCATGGAGATTAATCAAGAATGGACTGGCGGTGGGCTCTGAGCTTCTTCGTCGACACATTAAGGAAGGCGTTTTCTGTCCAGCGTGTGGGAGAGAAGAGACGATGTATCATCGGTTTTGGTCTTGCCATCACTCAGCAATTTTTTGGAAGGAGTTGGGCTCGGTATTGGGGGCAAGGGTGGCGATCCCACCTATATTGATGAGCACCCAGAGCTCTCTCGCATCGTGGATGCTGCAATGGTTGACAGAGGTGACAGAAGATGAGAAGGCGATGATGATTCAGGGCCTCTACGCATTGTGGCTGGCTAGGAATGACGCACGCGACGGCAAGAAGATCGAGGAACCCGGGAAGATTGCGAGAGGTGTGGCTGCACATATGGAAGAATGGCAGAGAGTCCATGGTGTTCAAGCTACAAGAGTGAGAAGCCAGCAACATAAAATATGGAAGCCACCTAAGCAAGGTTGGCTGAAGGCCAATGTCGATGGAGCTATGGCTCGGGCAGGGCTGGGAGGTGGCGGGGGCGTCATATTCAGAAATGAAAATGGTGCATTCAGGGGTGCAGCGTCAAACTTCTTCCCAGACATCTCCAAGCCGGAGGTTGCAGAGCTTCTAGCGTGTAGGACAGCAGTTCAGCTGGCTGTCCAGAGGGATGTACAGAAGCTGCATCTCGAAACAGACTGTCAGGCGGTCGCTGGGATGCTTAATGATCGGGATAGGAACTTATCATCTGTGGGACAAGTGGTGGAGGAGGTAAAAGCCATGATCAGAACTTTGAGCGAGGTCAAGATCACCTGGGTCCGAAGGACAGCAAATGGTGCTGCTCATTCGCTGGCGCGCTTAGGAATAAACAGTAGAGTTTCGGTGCTTTGGGACTCTGTTCCCCCGGATTGTATTCTTAGCATTGTATCAGACGAAATTCCTAATATAGTTTAATAAAGTGGGGGTGAACTTCAAAATAAAATAAAATTAAACTAAATATTTTTAATTAACATGTTAATCAACCAGTGCGAAATAATCAAAGGTGGAGTTACATGAAATTACATGTCGTAACTCCCCAATCACCGTAGAAGAGCCCTATCATATTATGTGTATTTGATATTATAGATCTTAGAACATTTTTCTATAGAGTTGGTCAACTTAAACAAGTTAGACTTAGGACAAAACTAGAACTTCAATTATTTTAAAACGGAAGGAATAGAAGCTACAACTTACCAGCATGCTTGGAATCACTGGTTCTCTTTTGCCGACAAGTGTCACCGCAGGCCGGCCTAACATGCGGAGCAGGAGCTAAGATGTAGCCAAGAACAACTCGCCGATCGATCAATGTGTATGATGATGTATCATTAATTGACTAAATAGGCGTCAATGGATCGATTCATCGGCAAGTCATCCTTGGCTACACCATAGTCCCCGAGGCTAATGTTAGGCAACGGCCAAGCGAATCCGATCGACAAATCGTTCCATGGCCATGGCTGGACGAAGAGCTAACTAGATTTTTTTTTTTGAGGATAGAAGCTGAGAAAGGGGAGAGAATAGAAATATTTTTTTTTGAGGAAAGGGGAGAGAATAGATGGAGGGCACTTAGATTGATGGGCCTCGTTCCTATATATAGGTGCAGCAGGGTCAGTGAGAAAGTTAAACAAGCTAGAAATATTTGTTTTCTAGGGTCGTCGACCAGAGCTAGATAGAGTCGGCCACACGCCAGAGAAAGTTAGACCACTAACGCTCGCATGGGTGTGGGGTGGGCTGACTGACTGCAATGAATCAATCATGCATGCACCCTAGCTCGTGATGATTCCGGCCGGCCGCCAGACGGTATGCGTCTGATTTCTATTGCTATATTTTGCAGTGTTCAGTGTATCTCCGGATTTCCCTGCCTCCCTTTAACTAAAGGGATCATGCGGCGGATCGCCTACAATTCCTTGAGGATGTGGCGGATCACAGGGCAAAAAGACGGCGCTCTTGGCAGAATCACGGGATAACAGCTCCGCTAAGCAAATTAACCGATAGGAAAATTAGCTAACAGCTCCGCTAAGCAAATTTCCGCTGTTTGCTGACGACTTTTGTGAAATGGCAAAAACCAGCGGCTGGTGTGCTGAGTGAGGACAAACTAGCGTGGACCCGGGGGGTGGGGTGGGGGGGGGGGATGGATGTATTGCGTCCGGTGCGGCACATATGCCGAATCTGATTCTGCTCAACATGTTTGCCTCCACAGCTTTCACCACCACAAAGATCATGCAGCGGATCGCCTACAATTCCTTCAGCATGTTTTTTTTCTCGAGAATGACAGGGGACAAGTCGCCACCGCTTGGTGTATTACTCGAAGGACTAGACAGTCATACAGAGTTTATAGTGACAATAAAACAACATGATCAGGGAGCAATAAAGTCATTAGAGGAAGGAGAAAAGAAAAAAAAAGTCCTGCATCTAGCTGTTAACAAGGAAAAAAGACCTGACGGTCAGGAGCTGAATTCTGTGAACAGACTCGTAGCGATTGGCCCAGAGAACGATATCCTCTGCCGCCCGTTGAAGGATGTTGCTAGCAAAAGGGCGCCCATCATTGAAAACGCAGTCATTCCTCGCCTTCCAGATTTGCCAAAGGAGAACCAAGAGGCAGTCGCGCCACAGCGGGGCGGAGACCGCTGCCAGGGGGGGAACCGAGAGGATGACTTGAGTAGACAAAAAAGGACCACGCCCCAGCCTGGCGCTGACCTCGGCCGCCCTAGCACATCCGGTGAACAAGTGGTCTGCATCTTCATCGGCATGGCAGTATGCACACACACGCGACGGGGCGCAGTTCTTCCTTTGCAGGTTAACACGGGTGCTCAGACGGTCGATGACGTGTAGACGCGCGAAGATTTTTATCTTGTTCGGTAGCCGTAAGTTCCAAATGTCAATGGACGGCTGATCGATGCACCTGTGTGGCGACAGGACCCGAAAATGCAGCTTGCGAACTGAACTTGAGCTCCTCGCACCACGCCATGAACCGCCGATCCGGGAGCTCATCCAAGCGCACCTTCTGCAGCAGGAAGGCGACGGCAGACAGCTCGCCTGTCGCAACCGTAGACAGACGAGGCTGCAGCGGCAAGCCATCGCCGACGATAGCCGCCACCATAGCGTTGGGGCCCGTGTTGTGGGAGCAATGTTTTAAATAGCCTATAGCTTTTTGAGCAGGGTGCCGCTAAATGGTACTCATGTACAATAGTCCGCTAATGGCCTGCTATAGCTGATTTGGAGGACCGCCACTATTTGGCATAGCCTGCTATTTAAAACATTGTGTGGGAGTAGAGCGCAGGGAAGGATTGAGCCAGGGCGCCTCCTGGCAGCTACTTGTCGTGCCCGAATGATGTGCAGCGCCCGTCATGCAGCTCGACCTTCGTGATGCCCTGACCCTGGTAGGTGGAGAGGCCTTCCCGCATGATGTCCTCCAAGAAAGTCAGTGAAGAAGAGGGGTCCCTGACGTCGCAGCGGATGTTGGAAACCAACGCTTACATGGGGGGGGGGGGGGGGGGGGGGGGGGGGAGTCCGGCTGGTGAAGCGTATGAATAGAATTCATCATGAGACATAGATTTGTCGACGAAGATCACGCACTCCGAAGCCTCCGTTCTGCACATCAGCACAAACCTTATCCCAAGCGATTAAACATGGAGCAACTGAGCAAGTATCTTTGCCAGTCCAGAAAAAAGCACAACGCCCACGATCGATTAACTCAACCGCACCATGCGTGTGAAAATGGGAGCACATTTAGTACGTACGGAGGTTATTAAGGACAGCATTACAAAGCACAAGTTTCCTTCCAAAAGAAAGGAGCAAAGCCCTCCAACCCGAAAGGTAGTGATCAAACGAACTGATGAGGGGGTCATATGCCGAGAGGGGGAGTTTGTGGCGCTGTTGACTGAATCATGGGATAACAGCTCCTCTAAGCAAATTAACCGATAGAAACTTAGCTAACAGCTCCGCTAAGCAAATTTCCGCTGTTTGCTGAAGAGTTTTTGTGAAATGGCAAAAACCAGCGGCTGGTGTGCTGAGTGAGGACAAACTAGCGCGGACCCGGTGGGGGAGATGGATGTGATTTTGTCCGGTGCGGCACATATGCCGAATCTGATTCTGCTCAACATGCTTGCCTCCACAGCTTTCACCAGCACAAAGATCATGCGGCGAATCGCCTACAATTCCTTCAGCATGTTCAAACCCGCACAAGGCTGGCAATATGAAATTTGCCTCCACCACTTTCACCATGACTAACTTTCACCATGTATGGTGGCCACGGAGATCAACTAGTCACAATACCAAGGCCAACAAGCAGGACCACCGAGGAACATGAAAGAAAAACGACACGAGACGGGAGTGCCAGTCATTACTGGAATTATAGTCTTTGCTGAGTGCCCCGAAAACTCGCCAAAGGGCACTTAAAACTCAGCAAACACTTTGTCGAGTTCAGCTCTCGGCGTAGGGTACTTGGCTTACACCCTTCAGGCAAAGGTGAATTCGCCGAGTTCCGTCGGTCGGGTACTCGGCAAAATCTTTGCCGAGATCTAAACCGATCACTTGGCACAATAAAGGCACTTGACGGGCCAGCGGAGACGGCGTTTGCCACGTGGCATAAGTGTTTGCCGAGATCCGGCCATATGAACTCCGCAAATCCCAACGCATGAGCCCCTCAAAGTTTGCCGAGCTCTGACTAATGGCTCTCGGCACAAACGTTTTGCTGTGTACCCAGCTTTGCCGAGAGCCGTTACTCGGCGTACTGTCGACCGCAGCGCCCCCAGCTCTCCGTTTTGCCGAGATCTATTGATAGACACCGGACAAAGCATCTGTTGAGTGACCAGAGAGCGACACACGATGTCTTTACCGGGTTCAGCTCTCGGCAAAGCCACTTTTGCCGAGTTTTGCACTCGACAAACTATCTGTCAGCAGTTTTTTTAGAATTATTTTTCAATTAGCCCTGCACGCAACCTGTTTGTGGAAATGGCTATATGTGGTCAGCAAAAATAATGTGCTTGCTTGTGCCAAGCATTTCGGAGGGGCGGTGGCACAGACAAGAGGGATCAAGGTGGAACATTGTTTTCTCTGCAAGATGGCCGCTACCAAGCTTGATGGTGCCAATGTTGGATGTCTGACAAATGCCGCCAACAAGCTCTTGTGCAGCTGCATGGTCCTTCACCTTTGGATGACTTTGGCTCAAAATTTGTAGGTTCCTGCTTTGGTATGGCTACCCCTGCTCTTACTCCTCTGGTGCAACCTATGATTTGTACATGTTCATAATTTGCTTTGCGATGAGCTGATCAAGACTGGCCATATTTTTAGTTTACTTGATGTAGTGATTCCTTGGCAATGATCCATCCAGAGTGAGGGCGCGACCGCCGGTGGGCTGAGGTGGCGGCGTGGCGGGGGTGTGAGTGCTTGCTGCTTGGACATTTCGATCGCCGACTGGTGGGTCTTCTAGCCTGATGAGGTGATGCGCCAGAGGAGGCAGCGCCGCATGGCGTGGCTTGTCAGCATGTACCGTCGGCTGTACATGGCGATGACAGAGGAGGTGAACCTCTTAATGCTCCTAGTACAGAGGAAAGCTTGGATTTTGGTCTGGTTAGTGTTCCTGCTTCGCTCGTGGTGTTGCTCTGGATCTAGCCAACTAGGGATAGCGATTCTAGGAAAGATGAACCTTCGTCTCTTCTGCCTACCCCTTTTTCTGGTGTGATTAGAGCAGGAGTTTTATCTGATGAACGCCATACTATGCAGGTGCCATGGTCAATTAGTGTGCCGTGCTATCTATCTTGAGGATATTTGGTCCTGAGGCAACATCATCCATTACCCCAAGAGGCGGTGGCGGCGGCGGCAGCGAAGACGTGTAGCTCCTTGCACAGGAATGATGCCTAGATCAATCTACGCGACCACAGGACGCAAATTCGTGAGTTCAGGTGGTATGCCTATCTGAGAGACTGGGATTCAATTTTTTTCCCTAGGTTCTGTGATAATGTCATATCTTAGGTTTTTTCTTCGACGGATCAACATATTATGCAGGACGACATATGCATTAATTAACACCTAGAATTCCTACTCTAATGATGTTAGCCAAGGAAAATTTGCAGTATGCTGATCCATCCATTCTGTTAGAGCGTGATTTTTCCATTCATATGTGACAAGTTTCTGGCGAGTGAGAACTATTAAAATAATTTAGTTTGTTAACTCCATGGCAATACAAGTTCCATAGGGAAGTTCAGTTTAACATAAGACTTTGGTTAATGAGTCCATCTCATACAAAAAGCTTGCATGTTTGCATTGGCACAGTAGGTTTATTGTTTAAGACGTGCAGAGCAATTCACACTCCAGGTTAAGCCATCCATATGATCATTTAGTTGTTAAGATCACGCATAGCTACCAGTTCACCACCGCTCTTGGCCATCACAACATATTATACTCCCCAATTGTTTCAGTGCTATTTTCTTGACAGTTGTTTCAGTGCTATGGTTCCCCAGTTCCCCACAAGCTGATCTTATTTGATTAGGAGTACATATATAGCGCAGCTTAGTTTGGTATTTGCCACTCCAGGAAAATGCAACAGTTCACCAAAGAAATGATAAAGGTAACATTTGTCTGTGCATAAAACATCTCTTGCATATGAGGCTGCAAAATCTTTTTGTTGGTAAGGCTTTCCAGCAGGGTGATCTTTAGACCTTAGGACTTGTAATCTAATCAATAAAAAAATAGCGTGCTATGACAAAATAGCGCAGGCCTTAAAATCCTCTATAGCGACTTCCTGGATCCGTACGTGGTCGTTACTCAGCCGTGCGGAAGTCAAGGAGCATATGGCTTATGGGTGCAACCGTTGGGAGACGGTAGCATGGGATACCTACAACCGGTTTGGATGGCAGTCCAATAATAGGATAGGTGTATAGGCATCTAGTCTTATTTTTTCCGGTTGTGGCCTCGTTTCTCTTTTTTTTAACTCTTTCCGAGATTTTGTACCGCACTACGTACTTGTTGGAGACTTCGTTTAATAATATGGCTGCATGCATCATTGCGATGCAGAGGCCGGAGGTAATCCTCCTTTAAAAAAAAATCCTCTATAGTGAAGCTTTATCGTGCTATAGCGAAGCTATATCACGCTATAGCGAACGATTGTACACTGATTTCATTTAGCGAGACATTGCTCAGAACGCTATAGCGTGCTATTAGCGGCACTATAGCACGCTATTTAAATCATTGATTCTAATTGTTCATATTCTCTATCATTTAGGCAGAGGTGATTGAAGAGATGACCAGTGACATGATTGATTCGGCTTTGGACTCCGAGGACGTGGAGGATGAAATTGAAGAGGAGGTTGACAAGGTTCTTGCTAAGTAGCCGCTGCCTCACAGCTACCAGCAGCTGCCAGTGCGTAGGGGATAATGCAAGTCTCAATGGGCAGGGTTCCAGGAGAGGTATGCGCGTTTTACCCATTGCTCCACTGGGTGTTTGCATGCATTTTATTGATGTGTAAGCTGTAAACTATGCAAAACAGTAATTAAGGGCTTGCCAAGAATCTATCCTCACTTCATTTCTCCATTGTAGTACCCTAGACGGCAACCATCCTACCTTAAATTGTTTAATACTACTTTGGATGTACCTAAGAGCCTTTATGTTCCAACATTTTGCAGCGACTAGCTGTTGCTGAGGCCACTGGCGACAATGAGGTAGATCTAAAACAAAAAGAGGTTAGAGCACGGCTTGCTAATGTGAGGTCATAAGTTTTGACCATCGAGCCCCAAATTTAAGTAATTCCATTCGCTGACATCTCCCACGGGACACAACCCTTGCATAATTATGCGTTGTGTTGATGTACACAGAGACAGTTTTTCTCACGTATTCATGCTTGAGGTATGAGTACATTGCATTGCAATGCGAGTTGTAAGATAATGATCATGCAGCTCTTTTGCTTTTGACTTGGGTATAATATGATCCAGGATTCACTTTTTCGTTTTCGGACATTTTTGTAACCAATTTGATCAAAGGCCGAAAATGGTAAAAGCAAATTGAAAATGTTAAGTATTCTCCTCTGGGATGCCATGATTTTGATTTTTAATGATATTTTGGTAATATTATTTCGACTGGCCACATCTAAAACTAATAAGCTATTTTTCAGTGGACGACAACAACCCCTTGCTACTACTTGCACAGTAAGTGGAAAAACATCAACTAAATAGATTAGTGGAGTCAGACTCGGCTCTGGCCTACAATGAAGCACAACATATGCCATTAACTGAATTAATTATTCCATTCATTTGGTTAAAATTTAGTTGTAATTTCCCATCTTTAGATTAAGCCTGAGTGGTCAACTCTTTCCCCAATATTAAAGTTGGCCCTATTGCTATATAGGTGAGTCTCTTTTCTCTGTTCTACTTGAAGGTCCAGCCTTTAGCTGCATTTTGTTACACGATGTAACATCCCAACAAAATGTTAAAGCTACACATTGGCTTGCATTTTATACATATTAGGTGAGTTATCTTTGATTTCATCTATCACGGTGATAGTATGCAGGGCTATGCTATTGTTGATGGTGCTCACATGTGCTCCATTGTTCTCAGATTTGACTCCATGAATATATCATACCTTTCTCTGTTTTTAACTTTTTACTTTATGTTTTCATTGTTTCAACTACCTTGGAAGCACCATACAGTACTGGGCACCGTCAAGGCCTCAACTACCTTGATCGTTTATACTACTTAGTACCGCGGTTCTTCACTCAAATGGTTACGTTCCTAGATATTCTTTAATAAAAATCCACTATGTTAGGCTGCAAGGTGTTGTCAACAACTTATTTGTCCATACAGATAATTCCTTCATGGTTTGGTTACAGTTTCACATGTTTTTAATTGGTTTGGCTGCAACTGCCTCACTGTCTTCATTTGGTTTATTATTCCTCCCATGACGTTTCCTTTCGAGGCGAGCCATCATCGGATAACTATATTTAGGCTCTGATTTATAGTAATTTCTTTTTTTTAGAAAACTCGGATTTATAACATTGGGGAAGTACACAATGTTGTTGGTCTCGCATGTATAAAACCCTGCAACTTATGAACACTGGCGGAGCTAACTGTCAGCAGGGAAAAAAAAACTGTCAGCAGGGGCCGCCACGCCCCCAGGCTTGATGAAATTTGTGAAGGGTTTTTTCTAGGAGGAATTAAAATGGACGAAATATAGTCATTTGCCCCCCTCCCACCACAAGAAAATAATCTTTTGTCTCCCCCCCCCCCCCCCCCCCAACAAAAAAAATCCTGGTCTAGCTCCGACATTGCTTATGATCGTGAAACAGTTAAATTAAACCGTCAAATCCATCGAGAGTTCTTCAAATTTGAATAAAATAATATGATGCTACCGAACTAACACTACAATAAAGCAACTGCTGGCTACCCAATAGCGAGGCAACATCTCCAAAAAGAAGCACAACTACAGGAAAACGTTCTATAAAAAAATTCGGTTTGTAACAACTGATGAATCTTTGTTAGACACGTTACTATATTTTAAGGAAATTGCTACTGTTACATGTCGTACATTAAAAATCTTATCAAATTCATGGTTTTATAGTGCATCCTATATTCTTTGACAGTTGATTTTAGTTTGCCTTTATTGTAATTTTATATATGTTCCTGTTGCTTCTTAATCTTTCTTCGTATCTCGCCATAGGTAATTGCTTCTCTCTCTCTTTACATCAAATTTCTCCGTCCAATACTTTGTCATCTTGGATCACATTTTTTCTGGGACTTTTTTGTTCTCTTAGTTAGACTTAACAAAATGCACTATCTGTTGTCCGAGTGGTTTTTCCATCAAAATGATGGTTATCATTATCGTTATAACTGCCAACGCAATGTATAGGATTTGTATGCTTTTGGATGTTTCTGCATGTATGATAATATCCGGGAGCCCATGCATGGCTCCATGTGGTGAAGTGGGACTTCATGGCTTCGGTGGTGTCACATAGAGAGTTGGCGAGGTCGCTCATGTTGTTGAAGGACTCTCCGAGCTCACGAACATCCGCATATGTAACATACGGTTCTCCTCCTTCATCATCCTTGGGCCACACCTCGTGTTTGGGTGCTTGATCTTCTTCCTCCAAATCATCCGGCATGGTTGCTTCAGGATCTTCTTCTTCCTCCTCTCCTTGCGCATCATAGTGCAAAATTCCGTCTACGATAGAGAACCGGTTAGGCATAGGACTGGGCAAAAAGTGATCAACTCCAGGGATACAGATAAAGATTCTAGCATTTCTAGTGATAATCATGCCAGCACTACGGAGAACTAAAAAAGAAACACAACGGTTACCGTCTAGTGGACGAAGGTTACTCAGGTCAAGACCAAGCGCGTTGGCCAAGATGCTGATAACTCCTCCACAAGTGATGTCTCTGTGAGACTGGTGTGATTGGCGGCTGAGCCCATGTTTGGTCTCATATTGGAGTTTGAATGCGTAGCTTTTCCATGTATAAGAATATTTTATTCATTCACTTTCGAAACTTCAACATGTGCCTGCAAGGTGTTAGCGGTAACATAGTAGAAATAACGAATAGCAGGACTTTCAATGCAACTGGCCCTAGGGACCGGACAATGGACACTCATTCTATAGTAATAATGTTGAGGAGATGGGTTTAGCATATCATGATCAAAGCGAGTATGACCGTCATCGTTGACAAAGCCAGACAAAGTGCACCACTCGGTGAGGGACATGTCAAAATTCTGGTCCATGAGAGGAAATTGGATTCTATCCTCATGCTCCCTTGGAAAGTTTACAACGCTGAGCATCAATGTGCTCAAGAATTCGAGTGTCAGTCGATGATATGTACGAGCGGCCTGAAAGACAAAAATCTGCTACCAAACATTGTTAGATAATAAATTCAAGTCATTACCGATACCGAGTGTAGCGATCGTGTTCCGGCATGCCCACTTGGTTGATCTCACTTCTCTCTTATGGAGCTTCCTGAAGTTGTGGCGCTAGGTTCTTTAGGGAAGGTAATCCCTAAGAAGAAAGCTTCATGTTCATATGCAACTTCTCGTGATGAATGAGAGGGTATTCCTTGTGCAATAGCACAGGCACGAGCAGTAGCGCCCCTCATGTTCGTGTCTACAAAATAAATTTTCAGTCCAATAGAACTAGACTAGAATGATTCCTCGTGACTCATATAACTAATCTCCTCTAAAAACTTCAATGATTAGGTGCTCAACAAGAAAAACGGTTAAAAAATGAACATGAACTCTAGTTAGGAAATGAGAGGCTATAGAGCACGGATTTGCGAAAAATGAATGGGGGATCGGAGGATAAACATACCGTAGATCCTTCACGTGAGAGGAATCGTACTAAAAACGAGTAGGGAAGGAGATCCTTCGAGGTCTTTTTGAAGTTTGGAGGAGAGGGAGAGAAGGTTTGGAAAAATCTGATCTAGGGTTACCTCTCTCGGGCTGTTTATGGCTGAATTACACATGGTACGAGCATTGGTACGAGCGATCACACTCATACTAGGCCCCGTCTTCTCTTATGGAATCTGGATGCGCTGTTTGATCGTCTGGTATGACCATCGGGATGAGCTGGAGTGCTCGTACTGGACTCCGTCTTCCCGTCCTAGTAACGCAGGCTCTCAGTTGAACTTTGGGTACGAGCGTGGGTACGAGCGGTCGCACACATACCATGCCCTGTCTTCTTATCTAGTGTTGGCGTTGGCGCTGCCTCCTCTTTGGTACAACCATGTGTACAAGCTAGCACGCTCGTACCAGGAACCATTTTCTCTTATGGAAAAATTATAGCATCTGCGGCAGAGTGGTACGACCACTGCTACGAGATGGAGCATTCGTACTAGACGCCGCCTTCTCCCCTGGACGCCTGAACCGATGCCTTTTTCCCTCGAAATGTTTTCTAAGTGCCTGAGAGGTTTGTCCCAACATATATAATAGATGTATAATGAGAAGATTCAACTGAGATATAGCATGATATAAAATCCATATAAGAGAGCAATAATTACCTTCTTCGCTCCTCTTTTCTATGAACAATCTTCATTACAACAACACTAAAAACAAAAACTTACGACAAACCTTTATTCGCTTTGGTTGCCTCCCATGAAGTGCTTCTAGCTATGGTCGTTTACCTGGACCAAGATAATGATCATGTTTGTTTGGGAAAAAGTACACCCACACCATATCTCCTGGCGTTTAAGATAATTCCTTCATTGGAGTAGACCTTCGATTTCTTCTTCCTGGGAAAGTGCTTAACAAAAGGGTCTCACGAAGGAAGGTTAAATCTTATATTTCCCTCATGAGCATTAATTATAGCTTTAATAGTTCTCAAAAAGGGCCTACCCAATATAATTGGAGCTATCGGATCTTCAAGCATATCCACTATAACTAGATCGATAATAGCAGGGCATCAATAAATTTGAACAATCACATTGTGCTTAATGCCCACAGCTTGTGTATATGTGAAGCCAGCCATATTAAATTTTATTTCACTCACAATAAAAAGACCAAGATTGAGCTTATCATATAAAGATTTAGCAATAGTGGAAACACTTGCACCTAAATCACATAGTGCATTGAATTTTTTCATACCAATCTCAAACTCAATTGTTGGTTCAAAAATATTTTCTTGGTTAGCTGGTAATTTATCATGTAACTTTTTATACTCCATATCTAGTTCATGTACCTTAACTGCGACTTGATAAATAAGATTCTGGTACGCTTCATCGTCTTTTACTTCTGGGATTGGATGCTTCAAGTTCATCATTCTAACAAAATCTTCAATAGAATAGCTATGATCAGGAGCATGACTACTGTCAAGTTTCCCAGACATTTCTTTGTCGCTTCTCATCATTTTAACATTCTCAACCGGAATAGATTCCGATTTGCCTGGAAACTTATCAAGAATGAGAGTTTGGCTCTCAGCTATTTTAGTGACTTGTGCTTCCATATTACACGTTAATTCCAGAAGTGCCTGCACATCAGTGGTGAGTCCAGCAATCCTACTGCTCATTTGGCCCAGACTATTGTCATGAGATTTCAGAATTTCGGTAAAGGTATTATTTTGCTCAGTTTGAGCTGCAATAAAAGTTTTGAGAGTATCCTCAATAGTTTGGCGATTACTGTTGTTAACTCCATTATTAAAATTGTTGGAAGTTCCTAAATTACTAGGATATTATGACCTAGGAAAATTGGGAGCATAATTTTGATTCTTCCAAGCCTATTGCGAGCAATAAAATTAACATCATTAACCTCAGTGTCTGTAATTGCATTCATATGAATTTCCTATTTACCTTTGATCATACCTATAAGCTTTTCCATTTTTGCGGGTAGCTCTTCATTCTTCTCTTAAGTGATTGAATTTAATTTTCTGGACATGAATGCCGCTAATAACAATATTACATTAAATTCCCTTAAAATAGCAAAACAACCCCAAAAAATCCCAAAATTGGACATGGAACTATAAATGGTGTATAATAAATGTACACAAACTTTTGAAGTCAAATAAATAACAACACTACCATCTCTCTCCCAAACTGGACACTCCCCCCTTCAAAACTACGAATCTCCCCTGGATATCCCTTCGGTTTCTAAGCAACGTATATCAAAACACTTAAATATACACTAAAAAACTTTTATAGCAAAAAAATGGAATACAACACTAACCTTTAAGTCGTACAACCACCCTAATTGTAGCTAAAACACTAAAATCATAAAAGGTTGCTAGCGGCATGCGGCCTGTGAGGGACGCTGCTAGTAACATGTTACTAGCGGCATGTGTGTAGTCACATGCCGCTAGTAACATGTTACTAGCGGCATGTGTGTAGTCACATGCCGCTAGTAACATGTTACTAGCGGCGTCCCCCACAGTACACACGCCACTAGTAACTTACCCATATAACCCCTACCTTGCCGGAGGGGGAGATGTACAAGCCTGTGGGCGAGCAGGGCGCGGCGGCGGGGACGAGGCGGCGGTGGGGAGGAGGAGGCGACGCGGCGGCGGCGACCAGATGGCTAGAGCGAGCAGGGCGCGTGTATATCCTTTATAAAACGGGGGAGACGAAGGTGAAGGGGCACGAGGCTTTGCCAAGTGATTTCATTCGGGTACTTGGCTTACATTTTTGGCATTTAAAAAAAGAAAAGGAAATATGTAAGCCGAGTATGCCGTTAGATGGTACTCGGCTTATAGCGCCTGCCGTCATGGAGCCGTCAAGTGCGGTGAGGATGGCCACGTGGCAGGTGCTTTGCCGAGCCTCGGGTGTAAGCCGATTGTTTTTTGCGGAATATGCCGAGTTCTCTTTGTAAGCCGAGTGTTTTTCGAGCTGTACTAGGCTTACTATGGTCTATGCCGAGGGCCCTGCCGTTTCCATGTGTTTTTTGGCTTGTACTAGGCTTGGATAAGCCGAGTACCCGAGAAATAGCACTCGGCTTATCCCCTAACAGTAGGCAACGTGTGCTTTTTCCGTAGTGGGGATCGATACCTCCCATCTCAAAATTCATTTATCTTCTTTTTTCCCCATGGCTTTACTTTTTTTTTCTCGTGCCTTTAGTTGGGCCGAAAGGTAGAGGCTAGGGCGTGGACGAAAGAAGCTATACTACTGTCTATATGACATGCACGTATTTGTATTAGCCCCGGAAAATAAAAAAGCAATGCATGATATATAGAGGAAAGCTTTTCTGGTTTGATAAAGTGTGCATGCATCAACGACGCTGGCCGGCCAACTCCTCAACGGAACCAACTCGGTCGACGGTATCCATTCTCATCTACTTGGTGGATCCGTGCGGTGCTAAAAAAAAATTAAGCAAGGAGGAGGAACAAGCTAGCTAGCTAGCTAGTATACTTTACTTGGGCCTAGCTAGATAATTTAGTAAATAAGATTAATCATTGATCAATTGCGTCTCTAACGACTTTCATGTCATTAATTTGTTGCGGTTTGCTATTTCTAAATCGACTGAAAAATTGTTAATACTAAGTTGACCAAGTTACACATAATTTAAAAAATATGAATTACCCAATATTCATTGGATATAATAGAATCAATGCTCAAGACCATCGACTTACAAATAATAATTTCTCAAAAATATGAATTACACAATATTCACTGGAAATAGCTAGTCACGCCCTAATTTATTATGTTCTGAAGCACAATAATGCATTTCTCCACAACTTAATTTGGAAAAATCAGATGATCAAAGTCCAGATTGTGTATTCAAAAGTGGCTCAACGACTTTTACTAAGAAAAGTGGGTCAACCAAATTAGCAGTATTATCATAGTGGATTGCCATGACAAATGGGCCTAATCCAACGGGGAGGGGATTTCTGGTGCCTCGTCTCCGGCTAGTAGATAGGTAGGGTTTTAGTTCTCGCAGGGGCGTTGTTGGACGGATGGCGGCACTTCTTCTTCGAGTCAGTCTTCCGGGCTGCAATTCTCCTCAAGTTCGTTCGCTGGGATGGATTAGACGGAGCTCCGACGTAGATTCCTGCCAGCTCCTCGGGGCGGCGAGGTTAGGGTTTCTCGCCGTGCGTACGCAACGGCGATATTTGGTGTCAAATTCTTCAAATCGATTCAAGGATTCAACGGCGACGACTGCGGCTCAGGAACGCTGATCCTTAGGGGCACGTGCACGAAGACTTGCTGGCTATCATCGACAAGGTCAGGCCGGCTCCGGTATGGGAGCGGCGACAGCGGCGCGTCGGCGGCTCGTTCTGGCGGCGACAATGGTCGTTCGGTGGTCCATGGACTTCGATGTAATTTTTATTATGTTTGACGTGTTTTGTACTTCCGGTGAATCTTTATAATAGATCTGATCTTTTCGCAAAAAAAAAAAAAAACCCAACTGTGTGTCGAGTCATTTGCTTGTCGTCGCTGATCATAAGATGATAAGGCACAAACCGTAGCAGTGTGTCAAATTTAAAACTAAAGTGTCACTGTCTCGACGCAACTTTGGTACCATTCGTGCACGTCAGCGCCCGTGGAATCTACAGGAGAGCTATCACCGCATTTATAATTGGCATTTTCTCTGCATCCGCAAGTGTGTCTCCGGCCAGAGCACGTACGTACAGATAGAATCAATCTGTCCATATGTTAAACTCTAGCCAAGCAGAGTTTTTTTAGTAAAAAAAATATACATGCATGGCCCTCAGATATGCATCGGGATTTGGGAAAGAAGGCACCAATTCATAGACGAAACGATTCTATACCAAATAATAAAGGGTATATTGCTTCTGGCCGTTCGTCACGGAAATTGCCCCAGAAATTGCAAAATATTACCCACCGATGCCATCTATAAGTGATAAAAAAACTTTCACGCAGGGGAATTCCCCTCCTGGGCCGGCCCATGCAGTAGGGACCTCCTATACTGCGCTATGCGCGCTGGGAAAAGACGCAGCGCGCCCGTCTGGGCCGGCCCATGTCCGGGCGGCCTGTTTTATAAATTTCGTTTTTTATTTTCGTTTTTTCTTTTCTGTTTTCGTTTTTTTCTACTTTAAATAATCTGGGACTTCCAAAAAGATCCAAAAATTAAAATTTTGAAATAAAATGTTTAATAAACATAAAATGTTTGTTGATTCAAAAAATGTTCGTGATTTTTAAAAAAATGTTCCATACTTAAAAATGTTCCAAAATTTGAAAATAAATGTTCAGGAAATTAAAAAATGTTCATATTTTTTTCAAAAAGTTCATGTATTAAAAAATGTTAATGAAATTGAACAAAATTAAGCCAAATCAAAAAATGTTCATGACTTATAAAATAGTTTATTGATTCAAAAACTGCTCGTGACTTACAAAATAGTTTAATGATTCATAAAATGTTCCCTGATTAAAAAAATGATCATATATTTCAAAAAATGTTCGTTAAATCAAATAATGTTCGTGAATTTCAAAAATTGTTTCACCAATTTCCAAAAAAATGTTCATCGATCTAGAAATGTTCGCCGATTCAACAAAAATGTTTAAAAGATTGTTCACAATTTTTAAAAAATGTTTGCAAATAGTATAAAATGTTCATGAATTCAGAAAATGTTCATGATTTTAGAAAATGTTCAAAAATTTGTAAAAATGTTTACGATTTCAAATATGTTCACGAGTTTACAAAAATGTTCATGATTTTCAAAAATTGTTCACGATTTCATGAAAATGAGAATGACATTGTATCTCGATGATGCAGCAAAATGTGGTCATGGCCATTTGAGATTATGATTTTTTTTTCCCGTTGCAACGCAAGGGCCCTTTTGCTAGTAATAACCAATAGATATACACGAGGTCATAAGCCAATTACACCCTACGTGCGGTGAGCTCCTTCATTTTTAAATCCGTTTCTTTTTTGTAAGTACTTGCTCTGTTCCAAAATAATTGAAGTTCTAATTTTGTCCTAAGTTAAATTTCTTTAAGTTTGACCAAATCCGTAGAAAAAAATATATTAACATCTAGAACACCAAATTAGTGCTATGAGATTCTTTATAAAATATATTATCATATTTACATGTTTTACGGTGATTGGCAATTTTAGGAACCGTTCATCCATCCTAATCCGACGGTGGTAAAATAGGAGTTACGAGACTGAAAGTACGTGAAAGTACAAGTAACTGTGGGTCTGGTTCGAAAATTAGGTGGGACTCAGGGTGAAAGTGGTTAGGATAATTTCCGTCCGAAACCGTTTCTGAATCCGTTTTTATAGGATACGGTAAGAGATTTTTCACATCCGACAACAATCCGATCCGAATCCAAGTCCGATTGATAGGATACCGTATAGGATATGGTATTGCTAATGTACGATGATATGGGGTGTCCCGATCTTCTCAGTAAGCGGCGGTGGTGATGATGATGGTGTAGGATAACTTGTATGTCGCCGATGAACTCTCCCTCGCTTGATCCCTGATGCCAATGCAAAAGGTCTCAACCCTTTGGATATTCACAACGTCACACACTTGCGCACGCAGCCGTCGACCACGAACGGTTAGAATTGCAATATACTAATTCCCAATGGAACAGCAGATCACACTTGACTTGCAGTATATAATCACCAGATCGATACGAATTGGTGATGAGGATTCAAGATGAATGCTTACAAGCAATCTCATGAACTAGGGTTTATCTTAAACGTGGTCTCTCTCTAACTAACCCTAAGGAAGAGTATTTATATCCTAAGATAGATCGAAGGGGTACATGGGCTGTCAGCCCGAAACTCTGCGCGCAGGCAGCACGGTAGTACCGCTGATGTCATGCGGTACTACCGCTCAAAGCGGTACTTCCGCTTCAGTACCGCTCTACTACCGGTTAGCGCCAAAAGATGCCAGTAGTTTTCACGGTAGTAGGGGCGGTAGTACCGCCTCAAGCGGTACTACCGCTGGGGTGGGGCGGTACTACCGCCCTGGGAGTTGCAGAAGCCTCCTCCCAGCTCAGCTGCATTGCCTCCTTGCTCTCCTTCTTGCCCCAAGTTGCTCCTTGCGCCATGCCTTCCTCTCCAATGTACCTAATGACACATACACACAAGGATTTAGGCAGTATAAAGCTCTCATCAAAATAATTGGCATTATCAACTAAGAGAGAATTCACCTGTTGTTCATCATTGGCTAGGCTTAATATTTCCTTCCAGCTGAGACAATTAGAATCATCGTATTCATAGAATATATCCTCATCATACGATGCATTAGGATAATCCGTTTTTTCTTGCCGGATAATCTGACCTTTTAATTTCCGAATCCGATTTATGGGTGAATTTGTAAGTATTAAATAGCAATACGTGAATGTTATCTTTACTTATGAGATGAGACATATGTTTATTAGTGATTTATTTGGCTTATTTTAATACCATCTAGTGCTTTATGTGTTCTTAACGTGTATAAGTATTAAATTTTGCTCATTGTTTATGTTTACTTTTAGCTTGAAGCATTTATATCTTCCTCGTATATGAATATGGTAAATGACCGTTTCCGATCCGACGCCGTTCCGTTACCGTACCGTGTCCGAATCCGCATAATCCGCTATTCGAATTCGCATAATCCGGTATTCGAATCCGCATCCGTTCCGCTTCCGAATCCGAAAATAAATATGGAATAGGATATGGTATAAGGATTATCCGTCCGAATCCGATCCGGTTTCACCCCTAGGTGGGACCCGTACTTATAATTGTTTTTTTCAAGGGTAGATTCGTCATTTAACACTGTCCAGAATGACCACATACGTCATTTCTCTCCCAGGGTCGGATGCTCTCGTCTCCCACACTCAATCTCTCCCGGCCATGGTTTTGGGTACCGCCCGAGAAAAACGGTTACCGGGCGGATACCGAGCTTCTCGCTGCCCCACGAGAAACACGTATCTCGAGCAAAAAATCCCGAATTTTTTGAATTTTTACGTCCAAGTATACTAAAATAGAACAGCTTCTCACTTACATCATCGAACTTGGCTGTGGCTTGGTGGTAACCATCTGGTTCCCTCCCCGAGAGGGCGCTGGTTCGAGTCCCGTTCTTAGCACAATTTTTTTTTAATTTTTTAGAATACATACTATTCTAAAAAATAAGGACCAAATCTGGAGTCGAACTCGCGACCTCTTCGCTTAGCGCGCGGGTACAAGACGCTCCACCGAGATACTATCACATTTGTGGAAAATAATGGCTCAAGTAGTATCTATATCCAGTCTAACAGAATTCGAATTCAAATTTCAATTATAAATTTCGTCCGGAATATGCTCGGTATTTCTCGGTAACCGTGGTAACCGAGAATCTCGCCCCTCCACGAGAAAATTCATCCATTCGGAATCCAAAACCTTGCTCCCGGCAACTCTGTCTCTCCCACCGAATCGCCGCCGTCGTCGCCGTCCAGCAGCCTCGGTCGCCTCCGGCGTTGTCCCGCGTCTGTATGAGCCCTGCACCATCGGCCCGCCTCTACCGGTGTCCGGCTAACCCTAGCCGCGCTCGGTCGGCGGCACAGGCCGTGGATGCGAGAGCGGCCTCTCCTCCCGGATTGGGGTTGGGAGTCGGACGCCTCCCAGAACTAGCTGGCCTTTCATTCTCTGAGGGAGGAGGAGGGGAGCGGCCGGACGAGCGCACGGCGGTCAAGGCGGGACCGTGGGTGAAGAAGAGGGATCTGCAGGAGATGAAGAGGAAGACTCATCTTCGTGCCCGTGGTGTCATGGAGGAGGCGGAGACGAATCCCGGCACTCGCGACGTCAAGGTCGAGGAGGCCGCGCCGCGCGCCATGGGCGTCCAAGCCGTACGCCCAGGCATCCATGGTCGGCAGCCTGCGCCACTTTGGGGCCGCGCCGGCAAGCCCGACCCGCGGGGCAGGTGGAGGAGCTCACCTCGGAGCTCGCCGGAGTAAAAAGGTCTCCTTTTTCCCTTCTCATGCGATCTTCTCTTGCAATTTCTTTCTTCTTCTTCTTGGGCTGGTATAGTTGAGAATGCAGTGCAGTGCTGATACGATCTTCCATTGATTCTTGCGTGTGAAGTTGATCCGTGCTGAATTGCTAATATTACTGTACTGTTGAGATTGTTGCATACAGTAAGTAGCAATGCCAGTGTTGTGTCAACACTGGATTTTGTTACGATTTGTGCAAGAAGGCACTTGTGATGAATACAACAATGCTAATTTGTGCTAAAGTTGATTACTTGTGCTGAATTGGTAGTACTATGTTGTCAACATTCTTGCACATAGTATGTTGTGTCAGCACTGAATTTGTGTACAAGGGCACATGGAGCAGCTCGTAAAGGTACGATGAACAATTGATTGTAATCCGAGGCAGTCAAAGCCTACATTTCTCATGAGCCTTAGCAGGTGATCACAATTACCTGAGATATGCATCTCTTTACTTTGCATCTCTCTATTTCCATCATGTATATTTGCTGTCAAAATTACATCTCTTTGTTCTTGCATCATGTATATTTGCTGTCAAAATTATATCTCTCTGTTTTTGCATCATGAATATTTGTAGTCAAAATTATGAGAAAATGGGACATTCATTGTATGCATCCATGGTTGGAGCCCACCCCCTTAGTTGTGATGCACACTCGTCGGTTGTCAGGGTGTGCAGGTTTCTGGTTCCTTCTTCTGTGAAAACTTTGGTGTTGAAGTTTCAGTTAAAGGAAAAACTTTCACATTTGAGTTGCTTCCAGTGGCAAGTCTTGGTTTTGATTGTCTCAATAGTACTACATCGCAGTACTGCATCAGAAATTTGTAAGATGCAGGAGCAGGTTTTCCTTCCGAATTAATGGTACATTTATATTTTGTAGCTCTCATTTTGTCACCTCTGTGAAGGCATTGCAGACACTTGCAATACACACTAGCCTTTCTCAGCTTTGCTTCTTACATTTTTTACACTGAGTAAGGTGGATGTTTAGGCAAAACACCTTTTTATATTCATTGTTAATCTGCAGATGTACTGCAAAGTACACTTAATATAGGCAGCATTAATTTTCTGAATGCATATCTCTTTGCACTGGTACTGTAAGAACTGCAAAGTTCACATTATTTTTGTTTATCCAATGGAGTATTTCTTGAAGGCAGGTTGATAGTTGATCTTGAACTCATGGTGATCTTTTTTTGCAGGAGAAGTATGAGTGTGTGGTGAAGGAAAGGACCAAAAGCTTTTTGCAGTTAGTTTCACTCTCCAGTTTATAGAACATTGCATTAGATGTTTATGGTCGCACTGGTGCTTTTACTGGAGCTTTTGCACTTTAGTTTGTCACTCAGTTTGCTGTTTAATCCTCGCTCTGGAGGGATAACTACTTCTCTGAGCTGGAATCGACAAGTTAAGTGACTTCCCTATTTCTGCATGCCGAGGACAATGTTTTTGCATGTGTTTTCTTTTACATCTTAATCTCTTATATCGAATATACAACTTCACCAACCATACTTGAGCCGAGACATACATGGTTGCTGATAGAGTTTGATCTATAAAATAGAGTATTATTATTCTCAGTTGCAAGACAAACTGGGCCTTCTTGGGTGTACCAGGTTCTTCAGTTTTTGTAACAAGAGTTGCACTGAAGAGTGCTGTGCGGTGTATGTATGCACTGGCGGATCTACGTGCATCTCTGCAGGGGCCGTGGCCCCCCAGCCTAGGGTAATTTGGTGAAGAAAACTTTTGTCCCCCGCCCCCCCCCCCCTCCCCCCCCCCCACACACAAATCAACCTTGCCTAGCTTTGCCACTGATGTATGGTTTGATCCAAATCCAATAATCCAAAGCAGCACACAAAAAATGAAAGAATTTCTTGGTTGAAAGGTGAAAAGCACTTGGTTAGTTGCATGGTTGCTGTGTAATAACACTCAAAATTGTGTTGATTGGTTTCTGTGCTTGCTCTTGAGCTGAGAAATATTTGCTCTTGAAATCAACATTAATTATGATTAATCTTAGAAATAATATTATTGCCAAACTGGACGTGCATGCACGTACACGATTACTAGTTTTCAGTAGCAATAGAGTGGAGTTACAATGTAATTTTTTTGTAATCTGTATGATTTCTACTTGTAAGTCACTGTATATCTTGTTTGCTTCAGAGATGTTCTATGCAATCGAAAAGTGCAGGATGGCGCATCGTGTCATCATCCATGTTGAATCGGTGGAGGATCCCAACACCACTTTACGACTTCACAACTTCACTTCCGAAGATGGAGGTCATGGATTTGCAGGGGCTGGCTGGAGATTTGTTTTAGATTTAATGTTTGAATTTATGTTTATTTCATTTCAAATTGTGTTAGTCTTGCGTACTACTTCCTCCGTCCGGAATTACTTGATGGTCAAACGGATGTATCTAGACGTATTTTATTTTTGATAACTTCTCTCAAAAATTCATGTTGTCGTGATTCAGTCTATATATTGTCAAATTCTCATTCATTTGGTGAGCTTGTGTAATATCTGCGTTTGTTGATCATGGCCAAGTAAATCAAACTGAATTTCTTGTTAAGGCCTGATGCTTACAGCGAAACCGTACAAAATATATAGTGCAATAATCAAATGATAACGAAGCAAAGAAAAGGTTGCCTCCTTGGAGCTGAGTCCAGTTCTTAACCACAAGCTTCTTCAAGGATAAGCAGCAATAGCACAGATAATTAGATATGCACGATCGTCTGCACCTATTATGCAAATCTGAATAATCTCACTTGAATCTAATAAAAATGCATCATCTTGTCTACAGCTAAGGTAATGACTACACTTGCGTCCGCCACTAAAAACTGATAATCTTCTCTACAACCTTGAGCTCCTTTTATCGTCTCTTGTTTTGCAACATCCTTCTTATCATGTTATTGTATCTTCCCTTCCAGCTCTTCTAACCACCCATCCTGAAATTGCACTGTTTTTTTAGTTCAAAAATTGCACTGTGGTATTGATGTAAGCATATCTGTTTCCCCATTTACTGCTGCCTTGTGTATGGATCATTGTGAAAATTAAAGATGATATCTGAGCTACTCGAAGCAGATGACAGAGTCAGAGTTCAGAGTCAGGATCATTGTGATAAATGATCCGCCAGATTATTCTTTTGAACTTTTGGAGTGAGAGTCAGAGTCTGGATTTCCATTCATTGCCTCTGTAGATTAATATATGCTCACTGTCAAATGACAGCAGAACACAAGGAACAAGATCCTACATATAGAGAACCACATAATTTTAGTTTAGGGTATAATAAAGTATATACATGATATATTTCCATCATCTGTAATCTTTTTGTAGTCACTTGGTTCCAAACCCTCGCAGTCAATATTTCACCAAATCATTTCCCTCAAAAGCATCCCGAACATCCTTTACAAGATTGATATATATTCCATTTTTCGCTGCAAAATCAAGGAATAAAAAAACACTTGTTTATTTCCAAGTCCTGGTCAATATGGATGAAGAAACACATACATCTACAGTCTATTTTACAACAAGTAACTTCTGTAGATATAGAACAAGTTACCTACATGATACAATGGAGAGGCAGGATACAAATCATAGCAATAGCAAATGTCCAGAATCTGATATCCTCGAGATACAGCCTCACAAGCGAATACAAACTTAAAGACAAACATAAAACCATGGACTAAAGGCATTTCCTTGAAAATTTTGTTCTGGATCCATGAGATTTATTAGTTAAATTTATATGGTTGTATTAAATTGTTCATAAAAGGGTTCAGGTTCAAGCTGGAAACTGGCACTTACCCAGCAGCCAAGACCCAGTCATGCACCACTTTGTGTGTGTTTGACGGGAACAGATGCATACTTCCACCATTTTGGCCAGACAAGTATGTATGTGCACTATTGTTTATTCAATCAGTTGGAAACATGTAAACTTGAAAAACACAGACAAAAATAGGGAACTAAAGAAGAGCTTGTTTAGAAGAAGTGGAGATCGGTTGGTTTTTGTAACCAACCAGATTCTGGGATTGATTTCAGTTCAGCTGTTGAAAAAACCCTGAACAATTGTGTAGCTTACAGAATCATACCTAACATTAAAATTTGCAGTACAATCATAAGTTGTTCAGTTTGCACATGTAAATCTGCTGGTTATGTGATCATTACTAATTTACTATTCTTTTGTTTCAGCTGAAGCGACACAGCAGCCAGGTAACGTTTCGAAGAATTTCATAAAACCTCGTACTGTGGGAAGAATAGACGGGTAGGAAGAGGACGAGAGACTTGTGCAGGAACTCCGGAGGTGGAGTCTCACGGTCTTCGCTGAGCTTGTTCACCTCCATGCCACCGCTCCCGCCGGCCACAGCTGCCTCCGCCCAGATCTTCGCCTCTGTGTCCTCGCGCCGCCGCCGCCGTCTACACAGTCACGAGGGATGGGATCGAGGGAGAGAGGGACTGGTTCTTTATTTTTTTTGCGAGATGAGAGGGCGTGGTGGTTAGGGGGAACGGGCCATAATGGAGGGATTTCGGGAGAGGTGGGGTGCATGAGTTACGGGAGGTTGGAACTGGAACAGGATAGCATGCAGATTAGTCCCATGTATGCACTTTCTTTTCGTTCTCGTGTGGGCTAAAGGTGTACTAGTATTTTGTATAGATATCACCTGAAATTAGTTGTCAAAAAAGAAAATCACCTAAAATAGATAGTACTCGCTCTGTTCCTAAATATAAGATGTTTTAGCATTTTTCTTATTCGCATGTATCTAGACCTGTTTTAATGTGTATGTTCGCCCATTTCAATCCGTGTGTTGTATACATTGAAATTATCTAAAACATCTTGTATTTAGGAACGGAGGAGGTACAACTTAAAGTGGTATTTGTGGACCCGAACTACTAAGGTCGATACTTGTGAGCCCAAATGAATAAGATCATTACTTGTGAGCCTGGACGACTTAGAGCGGTACTTGCGAGCCCTGATGACTAAGAGCGGTACTTTTGACCTCAGACGACTATGATCGGTACTTGTGAGCTTGGACGATCAGAGTGATTCGTAGTGGTATGTGTGGGCCTTAATGACCTAGAGTGACTAGTAGTGGTCCGGGCCCACAACTACCTTAACATGTAGTCTCTGAGACACAACTAGCATAACGAGTCGTTTGGTCCCTCGACTAGCACTACGGGTAGTCTCGACACAATACTACCACTACGGGTCGTCCGGACCCACGACTAGCACTATGGATCGTTTGTACCCAGAACTACCAGTATGGGTAGTCCGCACCCAGAACTAGCACTATGAGTCGTTCGAACCCACAACTAGTAATATGGGTAGTCCAGATCCGGACCTACTAACACTACAGGTAGTCCTCACACACAACTAGCACAACTAAGATTGGTACTTGTGAGTCCAGGTGACTAAGACCGATACTTGTGGGTCCGTACGACTAAGACCAGTACTTGTGGGTTTGGACGACTAAGATTGATATTTGTGAGTCTGAACGACGACTAAGAGCGATACTTGTGGGTCCGGACGACTAAGAGTGATACTTGTGGGCCCGGACGAGTAAGACCAGTACTTTTGGGTCGAAACGACTAAGAGCGGTACTGGTGAGCCGAAACGAGTAAGACGGGTACTTGTGGACCCAGACGATAAATAACTGTACGTGTGGACCCAGACGACAAATATCGATACTTGTGGGATCAGATGACTAAGGTCGGTACTTGTGGGTCCGGACAAGTAAGATCGATACTTGTGGGAACCCAGAACTAGCACTATGGGTTGTCCGGGTCAACAAGCACCATGATGGGTTGTCCAGTACCACAACTAGCGCTACGGTTTGTCTGATCCCACAACTAGCACTATGGGTCGTCTGGGTCAACAAGCACCACCATGGGTTGTCCGGTCCCACAACTAGCGCTACGGTTTGTCTCATCCCACAACTAGCACTATGGGTTGTCCGGGTTAACAAGCACCACGATGGGTTGTCCGGTCCCACAACTAGCGCTACGGTTTATCTGATCCCACAACTAGCATTATGGGTTGTCCGGGTCAACAAGCACCACGATGGGCAGTCCTGTCCCACAACTAGCGCTACGGTTTGTCTGATCCCACAACTAGCATTATGGGTCATCCGGGTCAACAAGCACCACGATGGTTGACACTTGAGGGCAACGAACCACATAATTGCACATTCATTTATCACTCTGAATTGACAGTGGAATTCCATTTGTATACATAATAATTTGATTGGTACTTGTGGGCCCGAATGACTAAGATTGGTACTTGTGGGCCCGGACGATTAAAATCAATACTTGTGAGCCCGACGAGTAATATTCGTACTTGTGAGCCCGAATGAGTAAAATCGGTACTTGTGAGCCCGAACTTAAAGTGGTACTTGTGATCCGGATGACTCAGAGCGGTACTTGTGAACCTGGACGACTAAGACCAGTACTTTTGACCTCGGACGACTGCGATTGGTTCTTGTGAGCCCCGACAACTCAGAGAGATTCGTAGTAGTAGAGATATATGTGATTTGGTAGGATAAGAAAATATATGTGATTTGATAATATAAGAAAAAAGATATGTTATTTTTGTTGTATTAGGAAAGTTGTGATTGTCATTTAATAGTAGAGATAATGATAATAATAAATGGCAGCACATTGAGGAATATATGATTTTGTTTTGGACGGTTATCGAGAAAATTTTTATGTCTGTCTTTTAGTAAGGTGATCTCACATATACGGTGTGATTTCTGAATTCTTAATTACCTATTATTTACATGATTGAATTGAATCAACAACTGCCAAAGCAAGCACGAAATAAGATCTCTCCCTTTAATGAGATTTGGTTTTTTAATGGGAGGGAGAAAATAAACCAATGGGAGGGGGTGGTGAGAGTGGCGGCGAAAATAAATTGGTGAGGAGAGGCCACCAACTCCCCCTTTAGGAGTAGAGGTAAATTGGTGGGATAGAAAAAATTGGTGGGGGAGGTTTCACCGGAACGGAGGAGACGCTACCAACTCACCATGGCGTACATGCCTATGCCGATTCTGATAGTATGCCGAGCATAAAATAATAGGTTGGTCATATAACAAATAAAACAGAAAAAAAAGAAACCAAAAAACGAAACATAGAAAAAAATAAAAATAAAAACGCGCGCACGTGTCAAATGGGCCGGCCAACTTTGATTATAGTTGATGTTTTGATAAGATTTGATTTGATTTGGGTATGAGTAGTGGAAGGCAAGGAAAGTTTGGATTTAGTTGAGATTTTCTTAAGATTTGATTTGAATGAGTTAATGCATGATGTTGTTTTGGAAAAGTGCCGATTTGCTTGAGTTAAAAATGGGGTGGCCCAAATTGGCTGCGCTTGAGCAAAAGGTCGCTTGTAAGACGCTCGCGGGCATAATATAGGGTTGGTGGGATGTGAGGCGACGCTACCAACTCCCCCTTTAGGAGTAGAGATGGATAGTCCGGATCCGGACCTAGTAACACTACAGATAGTCTTGACACACAACTGCCGCTATGGGTCGTCCGAACCACGATTAGCACTATGGGTCATCCGGACCCACAACTAGCACCATGAGTCATCTGAACCCAGAACTAGCACTATCGGTCGTCCAGGTCCACAAGCACTATGGTTCGCTTGATGCCACTACTAGCACTATGGTTTGTCCGAATCCAGAACCACCAATATGGGTAGTTCGAACCCACAACTATCACTACCTGTCGTGTGGTCCCACTACTAGCACTACAGGTAGTCCTGACACACAACTACCGCTACGGGTCATCCGGACCACGACTAGCACTATGGGTCATCCGTACCCACAACTAGCACCATGAGTCGTTCGACCAGCACCTAATGATGGCCCTCGCACACGAAGAGAATGCCTACACCCTCCTAACCGCCGCCGCTTAGGGTTTGCGTCCCTAGCCTCCACCGCCAGATCGCCACAATGGTGCAGTAGCTCCTAATGATGTAGATGTTGCTTGTGTGAACTGCCCCTAGTTGGTGATTTTGATTTGTAAGAGATTGTAGTGTTGTTGTATGAGATATGTATCGTGTCAAAATATTAACATGGCGAAGAGACGGAACGGCTGAGGAGATGCGGCTAGCGTTGGCCGGCGCCATGGCTCAGAGGCACATAACATGGACTTCACTAGGATATCAGAACCTAGTCTTGTATAATACTGAATAAATGTGCAAACTCCCGGCAAATAATTTCTACATGAAAGATAGTCTTGCAGCAACAACATTGAAAAGTCAAAACCTAGTCCAAGGCAAACACTATGATATCGACAGAAGAAATTCAAAGCTGAATTATGCAAACTATATCAAAGAGACGCACAGAAAAATGCAAGCCAAAGATCTCGAGCACATACGGATATGATGCACTGGAGCACCAAGTTGCTCAGACATAAATCAAAATTAATCAAAAAGGCACTAATACATCCAAGCATAGTAACTGAAGCAGCTACACGAGACACTGGGCTACAAGTCGACTTCACAATCCACATCATGCAAGATGACACAACAACACATGCTACATGGCGGATCAATTTCAGAGTCGATTCCGTAGACACCACACGAAATTATCACATATGTCCTTATTTTCAGCTTCATCATCTCCACCAGCAACGCCTACAAGCAACATAAGTCCAATAAATCAATGGAAAAGTTTAAGATGTTATGTAACCCGAGGGGCAAAATGATATCTTTTGTGACAAGGACTGAAATGTCTATTAGAACCCACATATAGTGCCAGGTGCAAGGAAGAAGGATAATAGTCATTACAAAGGAATGAAGGAGATCCTATGGCAGTTTCAATGGTCAAAGGAAATTTGTTAATCAATAATTACTCGTAAATATCTAGTCAATCCGTAAGCAGACTACTGATATTAATAGTGCTATAGGTTCCACTAGTTAGAAACCTCCTGATGAAAATAAAATACAAGCACATCACCATAGTTAGCATTTGGCAATGGATAGGCAACAAACCAATAATCATGTTCTAGCTTTAAATAATTGGTGTAATGATGATAAGAACAGGTGAAGCATCAATATAGTACTAACCGATTCCAGCAAATAATCATACAATGACACTGGTATCTGCTTGACAGGCTCACTTGGAAATTCCAATCACATGCAAAATTTACTACATAACAGGCTAACATGCTGATGTTGAAGACAACCTTGACAATAGACATCATCCAAGATTATAAAAAAATACCTAGCATGAAACCCCGTGTACATAAAGCTGTAGCTAACAGTGTTCTGGCATGATTTCCTACACAACAAAAATATTATTAATGCCATGCACTATATTAATGAGTAAAGCAAATGCCAAAATCAAAATTGGACATACTTGTTACCTCTTTCAATTTTTTGCATGTGCGCCGATTGTGACATTTTTCCCCGCAATAGCCATTGGACAATTCTATGAACCGTTTATACGGTAGTAGACTAGCAGTATTTAAAATATGTTCATTGCTTTTCATGGCAACTGAATTTGGTTAGTCCAATCATAACACAGCAGTTAAAATGATATAACTGCTCATATCTGTGGATGGTTAGTCATGTGTTCTAAAAGAACTATTTGGCTGCAGCATACTGTGAGAAGTGTATTTGTCTGAAACTGGAAGTATCAAGTCGAAGAAACACCGTACCAAATACGACTGAAGCACAGCCAATAAGACAACCATGCATACAATGAAAGAGGTCTGTCATGCACTTGCCTCGATAGTGAAGTTCGTCTGGCAAACCACCCTTCACGCACAACGTTCTCAAACCTTTATATTAACCCACACTCGGAATATTGTACCAAGATAGCACATGGATATATATTTAAAACTCGATGTATCTCCTCTCACTTGTTAACACTGTCCCAGTGCCATTTTATCTAGACTACAATTAACAAATTACTTTGCACTACGCAAACTATAGCTAGTTTTCTATACTTAATACATATAACTGTTAACCATTCTCGGCAGCAGCAATTAATCAGTTACAAGGTTCAGTTTTAATTTAACACCTTCTCTGCTAGTAGGCTACTAGCACAGAGAGCACCGAACCGATTGACTCTACACATTAAAACTATGTGTCAATGTACGTCGTTTATTTCATCTTTGTACCATAAGAAACTTGTTTCTAATGAACAAGGTAAACAGTAGGCATGAAACAAGCCATCCGTCTTTTTACACATGCTATTAGCTAGGCTTTGCCTCACCAGTTGATTAGTTCTTGTACGGATGCAATCTGCCCCATCCCAATCCAAGGAGCACTAGTATTCATAGTTTCATACTAGTCTAATTGAAACACCTACTAAAATTAGCCCTGGCACTTGCAATCCAGCGAACCATAATACAACGAGAAGCTAGCTAGAAGGTTCAACTATTTACTCATCCTCAAATCAGTTTGCAGTGCTGGTAACCACTAATACCATTATGCAACACAGATCCAATTAACCATGGATTATACCTTCTAGTACTAGCAAGCGCCACTGCTGTTGTTAATCCAAAGAACCAACGCGTCGCTAGTAAGATTAGAGGAACACGTACCGAAAGAAGACCAAACTAGAGCTTTGAAGCTTTAGGGCCGCTGTAGGAGCTGGGCTTCATCGACTTCGGCGGAGCAGCAACAGGCAGCAGGTGCGGCTTCGATGATGGTGCGGCTGGGAGAGCCGCGGCGGCGCTCGATCTGAGGAACACGTCGGGAAGGCAGCCGTCGACTCCGGTTCGCAAGATGGCGTCGTCGCCTCCAGGTCCTCGCGCCGGCTGCGTCGCCTCCAGGTCCTCCCGCCGTCTACGCACTCGTCAGATGGGATCGGCGATATGTGACAGTTACGTGGGATTGACCGAGCGAAGCAATTGACAAAGGTTTCTAATCTAAAAAAAAAGAGCCATTGAAGGTGGACCATAATACCCTTTTTAATTAAACTAAATACTTGGGTCTACCAACGGTGGTGGGGAGATCTAAAGATGGGACCTTTAAATATGCTCGAGAAAGTGCTAAAGGGAAGGTCACTAGATGGAAAGGGCAAGGTTTGTCTAAGAAGGCTCGTGAGGTGCTGGTTAAGTCCGTGCTCCAATCTACCCCAACTTTTACCATGAGCTGCTTCCAACTCACCAAGAAATTGTGCGGGAACCTGACATCTATCTCTTCAAACTTTTGGTGGGGTGAAGCAAATGGTGAAAAAAAGGTGCATTGGATAGCATGGAAGAAAATGTGTATTAGTAAACAAGATGGAGGAATGGGTTTCTGTGATATGGAGGCTTTCAATCAAGCATTATTGGCAAAGCAAGCGTGGAGGATTTTGCAAGTCCCTTCCTCTCTTTGTGCTCGGGTTCTAAAGGCTAGGTATTTCACGGATGGATCCATTCTTAATGCAACATGTCCGAGCAGTGGTTTGTATACTTTCCAAAGCATATTGTATGGCCGTGATTTGTTACTTGATGGACTGATTTGGAGAGTGGGTGACGGCACAAACATTCGAATTCATCACGACAGCTGGATACCGCGCAAAGGAAGCCTACGGCCACTGGGCCAGATATATGTGCAGGGAATGACGCGTGTCTGTGATCTGCTCAATGAGGAAGGTGACGCATGGAATCGGGCCAAGTTGGAGGCCATGTTTACACCGGAAGATATCCTGGATATTCTCCAAATTTGTGTGGGTGGACAGGGGTCTGAAGATTTCCTTGCATGGAATTTTACTAAGAATGGACAGTTTACGGTAAAATCTGCATATCATCTATGCATGGACAAGAAAAGGGCAAGAGCAGGACAGCCGGGCTCTTCGTCGTCAGTGGCGACACATCAGGGTTGGCTCGCGCTATGGGGAGCTAATGCTCCCGGCAAAGCGTTAATTCATGCATGGAGATTAATCAAGAATGGACTGGCGGTGGGCTCTGAGCTTCTTCGTCGACACATTAAGGAAGGCGTTTTCTGTCCAGCGTGTGGGAGAGAAGAGACGATGTATCATCGGTTTTGGTCTTGCCATCACTCAGCAATTTTTTGGAAGGAGTTGGGCTCGGTATTGGGGGCAAGGGTGGCGATCCCACCTATATTGATGAGCACCCAGAGCTCTCTCGCATCGTGGATGCTGCAATGGTTGACAGAGGTGACAGAAGATGAGAAGGCGATGATGATTCAGGGCCTCTACGCATTGTGGCTGGCTAGGAATGACGCACGCGACGGCAAGAAGATCGAGGAACCCGGGAAGATTGCGAGAGGTGTGGCTGCACATATGGAAGAATGGCAGAGAGTCCATGGTGTTCAAGCTACAAGAGTGAGAAGCCAGCAACATAAAATATGGAAGCCACCTAAGCAAGGTTGGCTGAAGGCCAATGTCGATGGAGCTATGGCTCGGGCAGGGCTGGGAGGTGGCGGGGGCGTCATATTCAGAAATGAAAATGGTGCATTCAGGGGTGCAGCGTCAAACTTCTTCCCAGACATCTCCAAGCCGGAGGTTGCAGAGCTTCTAGCGTGTAGGACAGCAGTTCAGCTGGCTGTCCAGAGGGATGTACAGAAGCTGCATCTCGAAACAGACTGTCAGGCGGTCGCTGGGATGCTTAATGATCGGGATAGGAACTTATCATCTGTGGGACAAGTGGTGGAGGAGGTAAAAGCCATGATCAGAACTTTGAGCGAGGTCAAGATCACCTGGGTCCGAAGGACAGCAAATGGTGCTGCTCATTCGCTGGCGCGCTTAGGAATAAACAGTAGAGTTTCGGTGCTTTGGGACTCTGTTCCCCCGGATTGTATTCTTAGCATTGTATCAGACGAAATTCCTAATATAGTTTAATAAAGTGGGGGTGAACTTCAAAATAAAATAAAATTAAACTAAATATTTTTAATTAACATGTTAATCAACCAGTGCGAAATAATCAAAGGTGGAGTTACATGAAATTACATGTCGTAACTCCCCAATCACCGTAGAAGAGCCCTATCATATTATGTGTATTTGATATTATAGATCTTAGAACATTTTTCTATAGAGTTGGTCAACTTAAACAAGTTAGACTTAGGACAAAACTAGAACTTCAATTATTTTAAAACGGAAGGAATAGAAGCTACAACTTACCAGCATGCTTGGAATCACTGGTTCTCTTTTGCCGACAAGTGTCACCGCAGGCCGGCCTAACATGCGGAGCAGGAGCTAAGATGTAGCCAAGAACAACTCGCCGATCGATCAATGTGTATGATGATGTATCATTAATTGACTAAATAGGCGTCAATGGATCGATTCATCGGCAAGTCATCCTTGGCTACACCATAGTCCCCGAGGCTAATGTTAGGCAACGGCCAAGCGAATCCGATCGACAAATCGTTCCATGGCCATGGCTGGACGAAGAGCTAACTAGATTTTTTTTTTTGAGGATAGAAGCTGAGAAAGGGGAGAGAATAGAAATATTTTTTTTTGAGGAAAGGGGAGAGAATAGATGGAGGGCACTTAGATTGATGGGCCTCGTTCCTATATATAGGTGCAGCAGGGTCAGTGAGAAAGTTAAACAAGCTAGAAATATTTGTTTTCTAGGGTCGTCGACCAGAGCTAGATAGAGTCGGCCACACGCCAGAGAAAGTTAGACCACTAACGCTCGCATGGGTGTGGGGTGGGCTGACTGACTGCAATGAATCAATCATGCATGCACCCTAGCTCGTGATGATTCCGGCCGGCCGCCAGACGGTATGCGTCTGATTTCTATTGCTATATTTTGCAGTGTTCAGTGTATCTCCGGATTTCCCTGCCTCCCTTTAACTAAAGGGATCATGCGGCGGATCGCCTACAATTCCTTGAGGATGTGGCGGATCACAGGGCAAAAAGACGGCGCTCTTGGCAGAATCACGGGATAACAGCTCCGCTAAGCAAATTAACCGATAGGAAAATTAGCTAACAGCTCCGCTAAGCAAATTTCCGCTGTTTGCTGACGACTTTTGTGAAATGGCAAAAACCAGCGGCTGGTGTGCTGAGTGAGGACAAACTAGCGTGGACCCGGGGGGTGGGGTGGGGGGGGGGGGGGATGGATGTATTGCGTCCGGTGCGGCACATATGCCGAATCTGATTCTGCTCAACATGTTTGCCTCCACAGCTTTCACCACCACAAAGATCATGCAGCGGATCGCCTACAATTCCTTCAGCATGTTTTTTTTCTCGAGAATGACAGGGGACAAGTCGCCACCGCTTGGTGTATTACTCGAAGGACTAGACAGTCATACAGAGTTTATAGTGACAATAAAACAACATGATCAGGGAGCAATAAAGTCATTAGAGGAAGGAGAAAAGAAAAAAAAAGTCCTGCATCTAGCTGTTAACAAGGAAAAAAGACCTGACGGTCAGGAGCTGAATTCTGTGAACAGACTCGTAGCGATTGGCCCAGAGAACGATATCCTCTGCCGCCCGTTGAAGGATGTTGCTAGCAAAAGGGCGCCCATCATTGAAAACGCAGTCATTCCTCGCCTTCCAGATTTGCCAAAGGAGAACCAAGAGGCAGTCGCGCCACAGCGGGGCGGAGACCGCTGCCAGGGGGGGAACCGAGAGGATGACTTGAGTAGACAAAAAAGGACCACGCCCCAGCCTGGCGCTGACCTCGGCCGCCCTAGCACATCCGGTGAACAAGTGGTCTGCATCTTCATCGGCATGGCAGTATGCACACACACGCGACGGGGCGCAGTTCTTCCTTTGCAGGTTAACACGGGTGCTCAGACGGTCGATGACGTGTAGACGCGCGAAGATTTTTATCTTGTTCGGTAGCCGTAAGTTCCAAATGTCAATGGACGGCTGATCGATGCACCTGTGTGGCGACAGGACCCGAAAATGCAGCTTGCGAACTGAACTTGAGCTCCTCGCACCACGCCATGAACCGCCGATCCGGGAGCTCATCCAAGCGCACCTTCTGCAGCAGGAAGGCGACGGCAGACAGCTCGCCTGTCGCAACCGTAGACAGACGAGGCTGCAGCGGCAAGCCATCGCCGACGATAGCCGCCACCATAGCGTTGGGGCCCGTGTTGTGGGAGCAATGTTTTAAATAGCCTATAGCTTTTTGAGCAGGGTGCCGCTAAATGGTACTCATGTACAATAGTCCGCTAATGGCCTGCTATAGCTGATTTGGAGGACCGCCACTATTTGGCATAGCCTGCTATTTAAAACATTGTGTGGGAGTAGAGCGCAGGGAAGGATTGAGCCAGGGCGCCTCCTGGCAGCTACTTGTCGTGCCCGAATGATGTGCAGCGCCCGTCATGCAGCTCGACCTTCGTGATGCCCTGACCCTGGTAGGTGGAGAGGCCTTCCCGCATGATGTCCTCCAAGAAAGTCAGTGAAGAAGAGGGGTCCCTGACGTCGCAGCGGATGTTGGAAACCAACGCTTACATGGGGGGGGGGGGGGGGGGGGGGGGAGTCCGGCTGGTGAAGCGTATGAATAGAATTCATCATGAGACATAGATTTGTCGACGAAGATCACGCACTCCGAAGCCTCCGTTCTGCACATCAGCACAAACCTTATCCCAAGCGATTAAACATGGAGCAACTGAGCAAGTATCTTTGCCAGTCCAGAAAAAAGCACAACGCCCACGATCGATTAACTCAACCGCACCATGCGTGTGAAAATGGGAGCACATTTAGTACGTACGGAGGTTATTAAGGACAGCATTACAAAGCACAAGTTTCCTTCCAAAAGAAAGGAGCAAAGCCCTCCAACCCGAAAGGTAGTGATCAAACGAACTGATGAGGGGGTCATATGCCGAGAGGGGGAGTTTGTGGCGCTGTTGACTGAATCATGGGATAACAGCTCCTCTAAGCAAATTAACCGATAGAAACTTAGCTAACAGCTCCGCTAAGCAAATTTCCGCTGTTTGCTGAAGAGTTTTTGTGAAATGGCAAAAACCAGCGGCTGGTGTGCTGAGTGAGGACAAACTAGCGCGGACCCGGTGGGGGAGATGGATGTGATTTTGTCCGGTGCGGCACATATGCCGAATCTGATTCTGCTCAACATGCTTGCCTCCACAGCTTTCACCAGCACAAAGATCATGCGGCGAATCGCCTACAATTCCTTCAGCATGTTCAAACCCGCACAAGGCTGGCAATATGAAATTTGCCTCCACCACTTTCACCATGACTAACTTTCACCATGTATGGTGGCCACGGAGATCAACTAGTCACAATACCAAGGCCAACAAGCAGGACCACCGAGGAACATGAAAGAAAAACGACACGAGACGGGAGTGCCAGTCATTACTGGAATTATAGTCTTTGCTGAGTGCCCCGAAAACTCGCCAAAGGGCACTTAAAACTCAGCAAACACTTTGTCGAGTTCAGCTCTCGGCGTAGGGTACTTGGCTTACACCCTTCAGGCAAAGGTGAATTCGCCGAGTTCCGTCGGTCGGGTACTCGGCAAAATCTTTGCCGAGATCTAAACCGATCACTTGGCACAATAAAGGCACTTGACGGGCCAGCGGAGACGGCGTTTGCCACGTGGCATAAGTGTTTGCCGAGATCCGGCCATATGAACTCCGCAAATCCCAACGCATGAGCCCCTCAAAGTTTGCCGAGCTCTGACTAATGGCTCTCGGCACAAACGTTTTGCTGTGTACCCAGCTTTGCCGAGAGCCGTTACTCGGCGTACTGTCGACCGCAGCGCCCCCAGCTCTCCGTTTTGCCGAGATCTATTGATAGACACCGGACAAAGCATCTGTTGAGTGACCAGAGAGCGACACACGATGTCTTTACCGGGTTCAGCTCTCGGCAAAGCCACTTTTGCCGAGTTTTGCACTCGACAAACTATCTGTCAGCAGTTTTTTTAGAATTATTTTTCAATTAGCCCTGCACGCAACCTGTTTGTGGAAATGGCTATATGTGGTCAGCAAAAATAATGTGCTTGCTTGTGCCAAGCATTTCGGAGGGGCGGTGGCACAGACAAGAGGGATCAAGGTGGAACATTGTTTTCTCTGCAAGATGGCCGCTACCAAGCTTGATGGTGCCAATGTTGGATGTCTGACAAATGCCGCCAACAAGCTCTTGTGCAGCTGCATGGTCCTTCACCTTTGGATGACTTTGGCTCAAAATTTGTAGGTTCCTGCTTTGGTATGGCTACCCCTGCTCTTACTCCTCTGGTGCAACCTATGATTTGTACATGTTCATAATTTGCTTTGCGATGAGCTGATCAAGACTGGCCATATTTTTAGTTTACTTGATGTAGTGATTCCTTGGCAATGATCCATCCAGAGTGAGGGCGCGACCGCCGGTGGGCTGAGGTGGCGGCGTGGCGGGGGTGTGAGTGCTTGCTGCTTGGACATTTCGATCGCCGACTGGTGGGTCTTCTAGCCTGATGAGGTGATGCGCCAGAGGAGGCAGCGCCGCATGGCGTGGCTTGTCAGCATGTACCGTCGGCTGTACATGGCGATGACAGAGGAGGTGAACCTCTTAATGCTCCTAGTACAGAGGAAAGCTTGGATTTTGGTCTGGTTAGTGTTCCTGCTTCGCTCGTGGTGTTGCTCTGGATCTAGCCAACTAGGGATAGCGATTCTAGGAAAGATGAACCTTCGTCTCTTCTGCCTACCCCTTTTTCTGGTGTGATTAGAGCAGGAGTTTTATCTGATGAACGCCATACTATGCAGGTGCCATGGTCAATTAGTGTGCCGTGCTATCTATCTTGAGGATATTTGGTCCTGAGGCAACATCATCCATTACCCCAAGAGGCGGTGGCGGCGGCGGCAGCGAAGACGTGTAGCTCCTTGCACAGGAATGATGCCTAGATCAATCTACGCGACCACAGGACGCAAATTCGTGAGTTCAGGTGGTATGCCTATCTGAGAGACTGGGATTCAATTTTTTTCCCTAGGTTCTGTGATAATGTCATATCTTAGGTTTTTTCTTCGACGGATCAACATATTATGCAGGACGACATATGCATTAATTAACACCTAGAATTCCTACTCTAATGATGTTAGCCAAGGAAAATTTGCAGTATGCTGATCCATCCATTCTGTTAGAGCGTGATTTTTCCATTCATATGTGACAAGTTTCTGGCGAGTGAGAACTATTAAAATAATTTAGTTTGTTAACTCCATGGCAATACAAGTTCCATAGGGAAGTTCAGTTTAACATAAGACTTTGGTTAATGAGTCCATCTCATACAAAAAGCTTGCATGTTTGCATTGGCACAGTAGGTTTATTGTTTAAGACGTGCAGAGCAATTCACACTCCAGGTTAAGCCATCCATATGATCATTTAGTTGTTAAGATCACGCATAGCTACCAGTTCACCACCGCTCTTGGCCATCACAACATATTATACTCCCCAATTGTTTCAGTGCTATTTTCTTGACAGTTGTTTCAGTGCTATGGTTCCCCAGTTCCCCACAAGCTGATCTTATTTGATTAGGAGTACATATATAGCGCAGCTTAGTTTGGTATTTGCCACTCCAGGAAAATGCAACAGTTCACCAAAGAAATGATAAAGGTAACATTTGTCTGTGCATAAAACATCTCTTGCATATGAGGCTGCAAAATCTTTTTGTTGGTAAGGCTTTCCAGCAGGGTGATCTTTAGACCTTAGGACTTGTAATCTAATCAATAAAAAAATAGCGTGCTATGACAAAATAGCGCAGGCCTTAAAATCCTCTATAGCGACTTCCTGGATCCGTACGTGGTCGTTACTCAGCCGTGCGGAAGTCAAGGAGCATATGGCTTATGGGTGCAACCGTTGGGAGACGGTAGCATGGGATACCTACAACCGGTTTGGATGGCAGTCCAATAATAGGATAGGTGTATAGGCATCTAGTCTTATTTTTTCCGGTTGTGGCCTCGTTTCTCTTTTTTTTAACTCTTTCCGAGATTTTGTACCGCACTACGTACTTGTTGGAGACTTCGTTTAATAATATGGCTGCATGCATCATTGCGATGCAGAGGCCGGAGGTAATCCTCCTTTAAAAAAAAATCCTCTATAGTGAAGCTTTATCGTGCTATAGCGAAGCTATATCACGCTATAGCGAACGATTGTACACTGATTTCATTTAGCGAGACATTGCTCAGAACGCTATAGCGTGCTATTAGCGGCACTATAGCACGCTATTTAAATCATTGATTCTAATTGTTCATATTCTCTATCATTTAGGCAGAGGTGATTGAAGAGATGACCAGTGACATGATTGATTCGGCTTTGGACTCCGAGGACGTGGAGGATGAAATTGAAGAGGAGGTTGACAAGGTTCTTGCTAAGTAGCCGCTGCCTCACAGCTACCAGCAGCTGCCAGTGCGTAGGGGATAATGCAAGTCTCAATGGGCAGGGTTCCAGGAGAGGTATGCGCGTTTTACCCATTGCTCCACTGGGTGTTTGCATGCATTTTATTGATGTGTAAGCTGTAAACTATGCAAAACAGTAATTAAGGGCTTGCCAAGAATCTATCCTCACTTCATTTCTCCATTGTAGTACCCTAGACGGCAACCAACCTACCTTAAATTGTTTAATACTACTTTGGATGTACCTAAGAGCCTTTATGTTCCAACATTTTGCAGCGACTAGCTGTTGCTGAGGCCACTGGCGACAATGAGGTAGATCTAAAACAAAAAGAGGTTAGAGCACGGCTTGCTAATGTGAGGTCATAAGTTTTGACCATCGAGCCCCAAATTTAAGTAATTCCATTCGCTGACATCTCCCACGGGACACAACCCTTGCATAATTATGCGTTGTGTTGATGTACACAGAGACAGTTTTTCTCACGTATTCATGCTTGAGGTATGAGTACATTGCATTGCAATGCGAGTTGTAAGATAATGATCATGCAGCTCTTTTGCTTTTGACTTGGGTATAATATGATCCAGGATTCACTTTTTCGTTTTCGGACATTTTTGTAACCAATTTGATCAAAGGCCGAAAATGGTAAAAGCAAATTGAAAATGTTAAGTATTCTCCTCTGGGATGCCATGATTTTGATTTTTAATGATATTTTGGTAATATTATTTCGACTGGCCACATCTAAAACTAATAAGCTATTTTTCAGTGGACGACAACAACCCCTTGCTACTACTTGCACAGTAAGTGGAAAAACATCAACTAAATAGATTAGTGGAGTCAGACTCGGCTCTGGCCTACAATGAAGCACAACATATGCCATTAACTGAATTAATTATTCCATTCATTTGGTTAAAATTTAGTTGTAATTTCCCATCTTTAGATTAAGCCTGAGTGGTCAACTCTTTCCCCAATATTAAAGTTGGCCCTATTGCTATATAGGTGAGTCTCTTTTCTCTGTTCTACTTGAAGGTCCAGCCTTTAGCTGCATTTTGTTACACGATGTAACATCCCAACAAAATGTTAAAGCTACACATTGGCTTGCATTTTATACATATTAGGTGAGTTATCTTTGATTTCATCTATCACGGTGATAGTATGCAGGGCTATGCTATTGTTGATGGTGCTCACATGTGCTCCATTGTTCTCAGATTTGACTCCATGAATATATCATACCTTTCTCTGTTTTTAACTTTTTACTTTATGTTTTCATTGTTTCAACTACCTTGGAAGCACCATACAGTACTGGGCACCGTCAAGGCCTCAACTACCTTGATCGTTTATACTACTTAGTACCGCGGTTCTTCACTCAAATGGTTACGTTCCTAGATATTCTTTAATAAAAATCCACTATGTTAGGCTGCAAGGTGTTGTCAACAACTTATTTGTCCATACAGATAATTCCTTCATGGTTTGGTTACAGTTTCACATGTTTTTAATTGGTTTGGCTGCAACTGCCTCACTGTCTTCATTTGGTTTATTATTCCTCCCATGACGTTTCCTTTCGAGGCGAGCCATCATCGGATAACTATATTTAGGCTCTGATTTATAGTAATTTCTTTTTTTTAGAAAACTCGGATTTATAACATTGGGGAAGTACACAATGTTGTTGGTCTCGCATGTATAAAACCCTGCAACTTATGAACACTGGCGGAGCTAACTGTCAGCAGGGAAAAAAAAACTGTCAGCAGGGGCCGCCACGCCCCCAGGCTTGATGAAATTTGTGAAGGGTTTTTTCTAGGAGGAATTAAAATGGACGAAATATAGTCATTTGCCCCCCTCCCACCACAAAAAAATAATCTTTTGTCTCCCCCCCCCCCCCCCCCCCCCCCCCCCACACAAAAAAAATCCTGGTCTAGCTCCGACATTGCTTATGATCGTGAAACAGTTAAATTAAACCGTCAAATCCATCGAGAGTTCTTCAAATTTGAATAAAATAATATGATGCTACCGAACTAACACTACAATAAAGCAACTGCTGGCTACCCAATAGCGAGGCAACATCTCCAAAAAGAAGCACAACTACAGGAAAACGTTCTATAAAAAAATTCGGTTTGTAACAACTGATGAATCTTTGTTAGACACGTTACTATATTTTAAGGAAATTGCTACTGTTACATGTCGTACATTAAAAATCTTATCAAATTCATGGTTTTATAGTGCATCCTATATTCTTTGACAGTTGATTTTAGTTTGCCTTTATTGTAATTTTATATATGTTCCTGTTGCTTCTTAATCTTTCTTCGTATCTCGCCATAGGTAATTGCTTCTCTCTCTCTTTACATCAAATTTCTCCGTCCAATACTTTGTCATCTTGGATCACATTTTTTCTGGGACTTTTTTGTTCTCTTAGTTAGACTTAACAAAATGCACTATCTGTTGTCCGAGTGGTTTTTCCATCAAAATGATGGTTATCATTATCGTTATAACTGCCAACGCAATGTATAGGATTTGTATGCTTTTGGATGTTTCTGCATGTATGATAATATCCGGGAGCCCATGCATGGCTCCATGTGGTGAAGTGGGACTTCATGGCTTCGGTGGTGTCACATAGAGAGTTGGCGAGGTCGCTCATGTTGTTGAAGGACTCTCCGAGCTCACGAACATCCGCATATGTAACATACGGTTCTCCTCCTTCATCATCCTTGGGCCACACCTCGTGTTTGGGTGCTTGATCTTCTTCCTCCAAATCATCCGGCATGGTTGCTTCAGGATCTTCTTCTTCCTCCTCTCCTTGCGCATCATAGTGCAAAATTCCGTCTACGATAGAGAACCGGTTAGGCATAGGACTGGGCAAAAAGTGATCAACTCCAGGGATACAGATAAAGATTCTAGCATTTCTAGTGATAATCATGCCAGCACTACGGAGAACTAAAAAAGAAACACAACGGTTACCGTCTAGTGGACGAAGGTTACTCAGGTCAAGACCAAGCGCGTTGGCCAAGATGCTGATAACTCCTCCACAAGTGATGTCTCTGTGAGACTGGTGTGATTGGCGGCTGAGCCCATGTTTGGTCTCATATTGGAGTTTGAATGCGTAGCTTTTCCATGTATAAGAATATTTTATTCATTCACTTTCGAAACTTCAACATGTGCCTGCAAGGTGTTAGCGGTAACATAGTAGAAATAACGAATAGCAGGACTTTCAATGCAACTGGCCCTAGGGACCGGACAATGGACACTCATTCTATAGTAATAATGTTGAGGAGATGGGTTTAGCATATCATGATCAAAGCGAGTATGACCGTCATCGTTGACAAAGCCAGACAAAGTGCACCACTCGGTGAGGGACATGTCAAAATTCTGGTCCATGAGAGGAAATTGGATTCTATCCTCATGCTCCCTTGGAAAGTTTACAACGCTGAGCATCAATGTGCTCAAGAATTCGAGTGTCAGTCGATGATATGTACGAGCGGCCTGAAAGACAAAAATCTGCTACCAAACATTGTTAGATAATAAATTCAAGTCATTACCGATACCGAGTGTAGCGATCGTGTTCCGGCATGCCCACTTGGTTGATCTCACTTCTCTCTTATGGAGCTTCCTGAAGTTGTGGCGCTAGGTTCTTTAGGGAAGGTAATCCCTAAGAAGAAAGCTTCATGTTCATATGCAACTTCTCGTGATGAATGAGAGGGTATTCCTTGTGCAATAGCACAGGCACGAGCAGTAGCGCCCCTCATGTTCGTGTCTACAAAATAAATTTTCAGTCCAATAGAACTAGACTAGAATGATTCCTCGTGACTCATATAACTAATCTCCTCTAAAAACTTCAATGATTAGGTGCTCAACAAGAAAAACGGTTAAAAAATGAACATGAACTCTAGTTAGGAAATGAGAGGCTATAGAGCACGGATTTGCGAAAAATGAATGGGGGATCGGAGGATAAACATACCGTAGATCCTTCACGTGAGAGGAATCGTACTAAAAACGAGTAGGGAAGGAGATCCTTCGAGGTCTTTTTGAAGTTTGGAGGAGAGGGAGAGAAGGTTTGGAAAAATCTGATCTAGGGTTACCTCTCTCGGGCTGTTTATGGCTGAATTACACATGGTACGAGCATTGGTACGAGCGATCACACTCATACTAGGCCCCGTCTTCTCTTATGGAATCTGGATGCGCTGTTTGATCGTCTGGTATGACCATCGGGATGAGCTGGAGTGCTCGTACTGGACTCCGTCTTCCCGTCCTAGTAACGCAGGCTCTCAGTTGAACTTTGGGTACGAGCGTGGGTACGAGCGGTCGCACACATACCATGCCCTGTCTTCTTATCTAGTGTTGGCGTTGGCGCTGCCTCCTCTTTGGTACAACCATGTGTACAAGCTAGCACGCTCGTACCAGGAACCATTTTCTCTTATGGAAAAATTATAGCATCTGCGGCAGAGTGGTACGACCACTGCTACGAGATGGAGCATTCGTACTAGACGCCGCCTTCTCCCCTGGACGCCTGAACCGATGCCTTTTTCCCTCGAAATGTTTTCTAAGTGCCTGAGAGGTTTGTCCCAACATATATAATAGATGTATAATGAGAAGATTCAACTGAGATATAGCATGATATAAAATCCATATAAGAGAGCAATAATTACCTTCTTCGCTCCTCTTTTCTATGAACAATCTTCATTACAACAACACTAAAAACAAAAACTTACGACAAACCTTTATTCGCTTTGGTTGCCTCCCATGAAGTGCTTCTAGCTATGGTCGTTTACCTGGACCAAGATAATGATCATGTTTGTTTGGGAAAAAGTACACCCACACCATATCTCCTGGCGTTTAAGATAATTCCTTCATTGGAGTAGACCTTCGATTTCTTCTTCCTGGGAAAGTGCTTAACAAAAGGGTCTCACGAAGGAAGGTTAAATCTTATATTTCCCTCATGAGCATTAATTATAGCTTTAATAGTTCTCAAAAAGGGCCTACCCAATATAATTGGAGCTATCGGATCTTCAAGCATATCCACTATAACTAGATCGATAATAGCAGGGCATCAATAAATTTGAACAATCACATTGTGCTTAATGCCCACAGCTTGTGTATATGTGAAGCCAGCCATATTAAATTTTATTTCACTCACAATAAAAAGACCAAGATTGAGCTTATCATATAAAGATTTAGCAATAGTGGAAACACTTGCACCTAAATCACATAGTGCATTGAATTTTTTCATACCAATCTCAAACTCAATTGTTGGTTCAAAAATATTTTCTTGGTTAGCTGGTAATTTATCATGTAACTTTTTATACTCCATATCTAGTTCATGTACCTTAACTGCGACTTGATAAATAAGATTCTGGTACGCTTCATCGTCTTTTACTTCTGGGATTGGATGCTTCAAGTTCATCATTCTAACAAAATCTTCAATAGAATAGCTATGATCAGGAGCATGACTACTGTCAAGTTTCCCAGACATTTCTTTGTCGCTTCTCATCATTTTAACATTCTCAACCGGAATAGATTCCGATTTGCCTGGAAACTTATCAAGAATGAGAGTTTGGCTCTCAGCTATTTTAGTGACTTGTGCTTCCATATTACACGTTAATTCCAGAAGTGCCTGCACATCAGTGGTGAGTCCAGCAATCCTACTGCTCATTTGGCCCAGACTATTGTCATGAGATTTCAGAATTTCGGTAAAGGTATTATTTTGCTCAGTTTGAGCTGCAATAAAAGTTTTGAGAGTATCCTCAATAGTTTGGCGATTACTGTTGTTAACTCCATTATTAAAATTGTTGGAAGTTCCTAAATTACTAGGATATTATGACCTAGGAAAATTGGGAGCATAATTTTGATTCTTCCAAGCCTATTGCGAGCAATAAAATTAACATCATTAACCTCAGTGTCTGTAATTGCATTCATATGAATTTCCTATTTACCTTTGATCATACCTATAAGCTTTTCCATTTTTGCGGGTAGCTCTTCATTCTTCTCTTAAGTGATTGAATTTAATTTTCTGGACATGGATCTTTCAACAAGCCATTGGGCATGGTTCTCTTCATATCATCTAGGAGTTTCTTCGCTTCAACCATTGGCTTTCCCATTATAGTTCCTCCTGCAGTTGTATCGCGCATGTTTTTGGATAAGGCATTTGACGCATTATAGAAAACATGAATAATCCATCATTCCTCCATGTCGTGGTTAGTACAATCCCTGACAGTTTCTTTCATATGTTCTCAAGGAAGCGCTAGTGCCCGTGTTCTTCTTGTCTAAGACTTGTAATGTTAGAGCGTAGTTGCATGGTTTTAGTGGGTGGAAAATACTTTGTCATAAACATGCTGCGACAACTATTCCAAGTTGTAATGGCTCATGTGGGTAATGACAAAAGCCATTCTTTTGCTTTTCCTCCCAGGGAAAAAGGGAATAAGTGCAATTTAACTACATTAGGCCCGACATCTTTAATTCGAGTCATACCACATAGCTCGGTAAAAGTGTTGAAATGCATACCTACATCTTCAGAAGCAGGGCCTCCAAATTGGTTTTGTTGAACCATGGTATCTAAATTGGTTTTTATCTCATATTGTTTAGGTGCAACGTTAGGTTGTGCAATTTGTGCATGCATAAAATCTTCATTTGGAGTTGCAAACTCCCCAAGCTTTTTGTTTGCCATAATTATTATTTTTTGACTTTTTACAAACTTGCGAAAAAGAAACTGAGGATGAAAACAAACTAAAAACTGAAACAAAAACAAAAACAAAGGCTCTAGTCATCTTACCAGGATGGCAATTAAGCTTCCCCGGCAGCGGCGTTAGAAAAAGGGGTGATTACCTTCTATCCGGCTTCAGATGTAGATAGTTCCCTTTCTCCCTAGAGTGACCCTAGGTTATCGAACCCATGGGAAGTCATTCCTTGGAAAGGTGATTTCTGCAAGACCTAGTTACCAAATAGTTCCAGTTTCTCGGACCAAGTCACTCAGTTTGAAGACATAAACATTAATAAAGAAAATGGCCCAGGGCTTGAATTTTCACATGCAAGCATATACACGCGCTCGAGATCCTATCTAGATAATCAACATGGCTATGGTAAACACCGTTACTTATCTATTTTCCACGTGTTTTTTGTGGGACATGCGTCCAAATAACCCCACAACTGACTGCGGCCGCATCGAGGTTCTTTTGTCCAACCAAGGTGCTTACCGTCTCGTGGGGTTACCTCATTTATTAAGAAATTAGCTAGACAAACGCATTGGGCGTTTAATGACTACACCTTATGTACCCCCAGAGAATAGGTTCCAACTACCGTACTAATCTTACTGTCATTGACGTTCAGCATAGCCTTCTACTTATCTCTGCACTTATCCTCTCCTTGATCGATCCTCGGTATCCTGGTTACCTCGGGGCCTTAGAACGAGGTAGAGACAAGAGACAAAAACCGTTGTGTAACACATCGAATAATGTTATCTTTAAAGTAAACCAACAATCACTTAGCGCACATACATGGGGTTGCAAGGCTAGGCCTCAGCCCTTAGCCCGAGGGGACATTGTAGAAATTGATACTCGAAGAGGAATGATTATAAATCTTGCCATGCTTGCCGATTGTGATGTGTTCTGGATGATGGGAATCGTTGCATGGAAAACAAATTTTTTTCCTACGGATTCACCCAAGATCAATCTACTAGATACTAGCAATGAGAGGGGAGTGTGTCTACATACCCTTGTAGACCGAAAGTGGAAACGTTCAACAAACGTGGTTGATGTAGTCGTACTCTTCACGATCCAATCTGATCGAGCGCCGCACGAACGGCACCTCCGAGATGTGCACACATACAGCTCGGTGACATCTCTTCCTTCTCGATCCAGCAAGCGAGGAGGAGAGGTATATGGGATCTAGGCCAGCAGCACGACGGCGTGGTGGTGGTGGTGGTGGAACTCCGACAAGGCTTCGCCAAGCGCAAACGGACGAGGAGGTGGAGGGAGATAGAGAGGGCAGCAGTTAGGGTTTTCTCTTGCTGCGCCAAGCCCCTCCCCTCCCTTTATATAGAGGAGGAAACTTGGAGGAGGAGGAATAGTATGTGAACAGTACTCATGAATAGTACTTAACCTCCAAGTCTTCCCCTATTTTCAAGGGATTTGGCCTTATCCCTTATCCCATGCGCATGGACCAAGTGGGGCTGTGCGCCTGGCCCATGTAGGGCTGATGCACCACCCCTTGGTCCATGTGGGATGTTCTGGACAAGTGGGCCCCACGATGGAACCCTCCGGAACATTCTAGAACCTTCCGGTACAATACCGATAAAATCCGAACTTTTCCGGTAACCCTAAAAATACTTTCCATATATGTTTTCTTTGTCTCCAGACCATTCTGAAGCTCCTCATGATATCCGGAATCCCATCCGAGACTCTGAGCAAAACTTTGGTACCACCATCATGAATATCCCATTACTACCCTAGCGTTACCGAACGTTATGTGTGTAACCCTACGCGTTCGAGAACATGCAGACATGACCGAGACACCTCTCCGATCAATAATCAACAGTGGGACCTGGATGCCCATAATGACTCCCACATATTCAACGAAGATCTTTATCAGTTTGAACCACGATGTCAAGGATTCACATAATCCCGTATACAATTCCCTTTGTCTCGCGATATTTTACTTGCCCGAGATTCGATCGTCGGTATCACCATACCTAGTTCAATCTCGTTACCGGCAAGTTCTCTTTACTTGTTCCGTAATACAATATCCCCGTGACTAAACACATTAGTCACATGCTTGCAAGCTACTTAGGATGTCGTATTACCGGGAGGGCCCAGAGATATCTCTCCGTCACATGGAGTGACAAATCCTAGTCTCGATCCATGCAACCCAACAAATACTTTCTGAAATAACTGAAGAGCACCTTTATGATCACCCAGTTATGAAGTGACATTTGTTACCCACAAAGTATTCTTCCGGTATTAGGGAGTGGCATGAACTCATGGTCTAAGGAACAGATACTTGACATTACGAAAGCTGTAGCAAATAAACTAAGTGACACGATCAGATGCTAAGCTTATGATTGGGTCTGTCCATCACATCATTCTCCTAACGATGTGATCCCATTATTAAATGACAACTCATGTCTATGGTTAGGAAACCTTAACCATCTTTAATCAACGAGCTAGTCAAGTAGAGGCTCACTAGGGACACCGTGTTTGTTTATGTATCCACACATGTATTTGAGTTTTCGGTTAATACAATTATAGCATGGACAATAAACACTTATCATGAACAAGGAAATATGATAATAACAACTTTATTATTGCCTCTAGGGCATATTTCCAACAGTCTCCCACTTGCACTAGAGTCAATAATCTAGTTTACATAGTTATGAATTTAACACCCATAGAGTCCTGGTACTGATCATGTTTTGCTCGTGGAAGAGGTTTAGTCAACGGGTCTGCAACATTCAGATCCGTATGAACCTTCCAAATCTCTAAAGATGCTGCTACAACGCTCTGCTTGGAGCTACTCCAGCTGACTGCTCCACCATTCAAAATAAATACGTATCCGGTTTGAGACTTTGAGTCATCCGGATCACTGTCAAAGCTAGCATTAATGTAACCTTTTACGGCGAGCTCTTTCTCAGCTCCATAGAAGAGAAATATTTCCTTAGTCCTCTTAAGGTACTTAAGGATATTTTTGACCGCTGTCCAGTGTTCCACTCCTGGATCACTCTGGTACGTACCAGCCATACTTGTGGCAAGACACACATCAGGTCTTGTGCACAGCATGGCATACATGATAGAGCCTATGGCTGAGGCATAGGGGACGACTTTAATCTTTTCTCTTTCTTCTGCCATAGCTGGGCATTGAGTCTTACTCAACTTCATACCTTGCAACATCGGTAAGAACCCCTTCTTTGACTGGTCCATTTTGAACTTCTTCAAAACTTGGTCAAGGTATGTACTTTGTGAAAGTCCTATCAGGTGTCTTGATCTATCTCTATAGATCTTGATGCCCAATATGTAAGCTGCTTCACCGAGGTCTTTCATTGAAAAACTCTTGTTCAAATATCCCTTTATGCTTTCCAGAAGTTCTACATCATTTCCAATCAATAATATGTCATCCACATGTAGTATTAGAATGCTATAGAGCTCCCACTCACTTTCTTGTAAATACAAGTTTCTCCATAAGCTTGGATAAATCCAAAAGCTTTGATCACCTTATCAAAGTGAAGATTCCAACTCCGAGATGCTTGCACCAATCTATAAATGGATCGCTGGAGCTTGCATACCTTATTAGCATCCTTAGGATCGACAAAACCATCGGGTTGCATCATATACAAATCTTCCTTAAGGTAACCATTAAGGAACGCAGTTTTGACATCCATCTGCCAGATTTCATAATAAAAAAATGCAGCAATTGCTAACATAATCCTAATGGACTTCAGCATCGCTACGGGTGACAAAGTCTCATCGTAGTCAACCCCTTGAACTTGCCGAAAACCTTTTGTGACAAGTCGAGCTTTATAGACGGTGATATTACCATCAGCGTCCGTCTTCTTCTTAAAGATCCATTTGTTCTCAGTGGCCTTTCGGTCATCGGGTAAGTCCATCAAAGTCCATACTTGGTTTTTATATATGGATCCTGTCTCGGATTTCATGGCCTGTAGCCATTTGTCGGAATCCGGGCTCATCATCGCTTCCTCATAGTTCGTAGGTTCATCATTGTCTAACAACATGATGTCCAAGACATGATTACCGTACCATTCAGGGGCAGTACGTGTCCTGGTCGACCTACGAAGTTCAGTAGTAGCTTGATTCGAAGTTTCATGATCATCATCATTAGCTTCCTCTCTAGCTGGTGAAGGCATCAAAGGAACATCTTTCTGTGTTACGCTACTTTCCAATTCGAGAGAAGGTTAGATAACCTTGTCAAGTTCTACTTTCCTCCCACTCACTTCTTTCGAGAGAAACTCCTTCTCTAGAAAGGATCCATTCTTAGCAACAAAGATTTTTCCCTCAGATCCGTGATAGAAGGTATACCCAATTATCTCTTTAGGGTATCTTATGAAGACGCATTTTTTCGCTTTGGGTTCGAGCTTATCAGGTTGTAGCCTCTTGACATAAGCGTCGCATCCCCAAACTTTAAGAAATGATAGCTTAAGTTTCTTGCCAAACCGTAATTCATACGGTGTCGTCTCAACGGATTTAGACGGTGCCCTGTTTAAAGTGAATGCGGCTGTCTCTAATGCGTAACCCCAAAACGATAGTGGCAAATCAGTAAGAGACATCATAGAACGCACCATATCTAATAGAGTACGATTACGACATTCAGACACACCATTATGCTGTGGTGTTCTAGGTGGCGTGAGTTGTGAAATAATTCCACATTGTCTTAAATGCATACCAAACTCATAACTCAGATATTCACCTCCATGATCAGATCGTAGAAATTTTATCTTGTTATTATGATGATTTTCTACTTCACTCTGAAACTCCTCAAACTTTTTAAATGTTTCAGACTTGTGTTTCATTAAGTAAATATACACATATATACTCAAATCATCTGTGAAGGTCAGGAAATAACGATATCCACCGCGTGCTTCAACACTCATTGGACCGCATACATCGGTATATATTATTTCCAACAAGTCACTTGCCCGCTCCATTATACCGGAAAACGGGGTTCTAGTCATCTTGCCCATGAGGCATGGTTCACATATTTCAAATTATTCAAAATCAAGTGATTCCAGAAGTCCATCAGTATGGAGTTTCTTCATGCGCTTTACACCAATATGACCTAAGCGGCAGTGCCACAAGTATGTGGTACTATCATTATTCACTTTGCATCTTTTGGCATTAACATTAAGAACATGTGTATCACTACTATCGAGATTCAACAAGAATAAACCATTCACATTGGGTGCATGACCATAAAAGATGTAACTCATATAAATAGAACAACCATTATTCTCGGATTTAAATGAATAACCGTCTCGCAATAAACAAGATCCAGATATAATGTTCATGCTTAATGCAGGCACCAAATAACAATTATTTAGGTTTAAAACTAATCCCGAAGGTAGACGTAGAGGGAGCATGCCAACGGCGATCACATCAACCTTGTTGCCATTTCCAACGCGTATCGTCATCTCGTCCTTAGCTAGTCTCCGTTTATTCTGCAGCTCTTATTTCGAGTTACAAATATTAGCAACTGAACGGGTATCAAATACGCAGGCGCTACTATGAGCACTAGTAAGGTACACATCAATAACATGTATATCAAATATAACTTTGTTGACGTTGCCAGCCTTCTTATGTGCCAAGTACTTGGGGTAGTTACGCTTCCAGTGGCCATTCCCCTTGCAATAGAAACACTCAGTCTCAGGTTTAGGTCCAGCTTTGGGCTTCTTCACGGGAGCAGCAACTTGCTTGCCATTCTTCTTAAAGTTCCCTTTCTTTCCCTTAGCCTTCTTGAAACTGGTGGTCTTTTTGACCATCAACACTTGATGCTCTTTCTTGATTTTTACTTCCGCGGTTTTAAGCATCGTGAAAAGCTCAGGGAGTGTCTTCTCCATCCCTTCCATGTTATAGTTCATCACAAAGCCCTTGTAGCTTGGTGGCAGTGACTGGAGAACCCTGTCAATCGCTACTTCATCAGGAATGTTAAGTCCCAACTGATTCAGGTGATTGGCGTACCCAGACATTTTGAGTACGTGCTCGCTAACGGAGCTGTTCTCTTCCATTTTATAGCTGAAGAACTTGTCTGAGGCATCATACCTCTCCACACGGGCGTGAGCCTGAAATATCATTTTCAGCTCCTCAATCATCTCATATGCCCCGTGGTGCTCAAAACGTTTTTCAAGCCTTGGTTCTAAGCCGTAAAGCATGGCGCACTGACCTATCGAGTAGTTATCATGACGTGTCTGCCAGACATTCACAACATCTGCAGACGTCCCGGGAAGGGGTGGCGCACCGAGCGGTGCATCAAGGACATAAGCCTTCTGTGCAGCAGTGAGGATTATCCTCGGATTACAGAGCCAGTCCGCAAAGTTGCTTCCATCATCTTTCAACTTTTCTTTCTCTAGGAACGTATTAAAATTGAGCGGAGCTACAGTGCGAGCCATTGATCTACAACATATTTGCAAAGACATTTTAGACTATGTTCATGATAATTAGTTCAAATTAATCAAATTACTAATGAACTCCCACTTAAATGAACATCCCTCAGGTTCTTAAGTGACACATGATCCAAATTCACTAAACCAAGTCCGATCATCACGTGAGATGGAGTAGTTTCAATGGTGAACATCAACGTGTTGATCATATCATCCATATGACTCATGTTTAACCTTTCGGTTCGATTTGTTCCGAGGCCATGTCTGTACATGCTAGGATCGTCAAGTTAACCAAAGTATTTCTGCATGTGTAAAAACTAGCTTACACCTGTTGTATGTGAACGTAGAGTCTATCACACCCGATCATCACGAGGTGCTTCGAAACGACGAACTTTCGCAACGGTGCATACTAAGGGAGAACACTTTTATCTTGATATTAAGTGTGAGGGATCATCTTATAATGCTACTGTCGCGATCTAAGCAAAATAAGATGCATAAAAGACAAACATCACATGCAATCAATATGTGACATGATATGGCCTTTGTCTTCTTGTGCTTTTGATCTCCATCTCCAAAGCACTGGCATGATCTCCATCATCACCGGCATAGCACCTAGGTCCTAGGTGCCTGCATGTAGTTGTCTCCACCAACTATTGCTTCTACAACTATTGCTAACTCATAGCGATAGTAAAGCAATTACATGGCATTTAATGAATGACACGTAGGTCATACAATAATATTAAGACAACCCTATGGCTCCTGCCGGTTGCCGTACTCATTGACATGCAAGTCGTGAACTATTACAAAACATGATCATCTCATACATCACATTACATCTTGGCCATACCACATCACATGCATGCCCTGCAAAAACGAGTTAGACGTCCTCTACTTTGTTGTTGCAAGTTTTACGTGGCTTCTAAGGGCAACGTATAAGAACCGTTTTTACCTACGCAAAGACACAATGGTGATATACAAGTTGCCTTTTAACCTTCTACAAGGACCGCCGTTGTCAAATTAGATTTAAGTAAAGTGGGAGAAACAGACACCCGCCAGCCGCTTTATGCAATACAAGTCACATGTCAAGCGCGGAACCGGTCTCTTGTGCGTGGACAAGTAAAGTTGGTCCGGGCCGCTTCAATTCCACAACACCGCCAAATCCAAAATAACAAAGGAGGGTAGCAAGCTGAACATCAATGCCCACAACAAAATTGTGTTCTACTCGTGCAAAACATCTACGCATAGATCCTGGCTCATGATGCCACTGATGGGAATCGTTGCATGGAAAACAATTTTTTTTCCTATGGATTCACCCAAGATCAATCTACTAGATGCTAGCAATGAGAGGGGAGTGTGTTCACATACCCTTGTAGACCGAAAGCGGAAACGTTCAACGAACGTGGTTGATGTAGTCATACTCTTCACGATCCAATCCGATCGAGCGCCGCATGAACGGCATCTCCGAGATGTGCATACGTACTGCTCGATGACGTCTCCTCCTTCTCGATCCAACAAGCGAGGAGGAGAGGTAGATGGGATCTAGGCCAGCAGCACGACGGCGTGGTGGTGGTGGTGGTGGAACTCCGACAGGGCTTTGCCAAGCGCAAACGGAGGAGGAGGTGGAGGGAGAGAGAGGGCAGCAGTTAGGGTTTTCTCTTGCTGCGCCCAGCCCCTCCCCTCCCTTTATATAGAGGAGGAAACTTGGAGGAGGAGGAATAGTAGGTAAACAGTAGCCATGAACGGTACTTGGCCTCCAAGTCTTCCCGTATTTTTAAGGGATTTGGCCTTATCCCTTATCCCATGCGCATGGACCAAGTGGGGCTGTGCGCCTGGCCCATGTAGGGCTGGTGCACCACCCCTTGGTCCATGTGGGACGTTCTGGACAAGTGGGTCCCACCATGGAACCCTCCGGAACATTCTAGAACCTTCCGGTACAATACTGATAAAATCCGAACTTTTCCGGTAACCCTGAAAATACTTTCCATATTTGTTTTTTTTTTGTCTCCGGACCATTCCAAAGCTCCTTGTGATATCCAGGATCCCATCCGAGACTCCGAACAAAACTTTGGTACCACCATCATGAATATCCCATTACTACCCTATCTCAAGATGGCAACGGGGACGAAACCCGCCGGGTTTTGCATGCCCATCCCCGTCCCCGCAAGAAAACCGCAAGCCCATCCCCGTCCCCGTGCACGGGGCCTGTTTTTTGCCCATTCCTTAAACCCGTCGGGTTTTCTGTACCCGTGGGGAATCCGGCCCCACGAGCGGTCAGCAAAAACAGCAGCATTTCTCAAGAAAATAGGAGTATATTTCAGCAATAGCTGCAGCAAAAATCAGCACATTTCAGCAGCAAAACATGAGACCAATAGCAGCCACAAAGAATAGCATTTCAGCAGCAAACATGAGTATATTTCAGCAGCATTTTAGCAATAACAGCAGCAAAAAGGAGCATATTTCAGCAGCAAAACATGAGCATATTTCAGCACAAAACAATAGCATATTTCAGCAACAAACATGAGCATATTTCAGCCATACATGGTTCAACAAGATGGCAATTCATGGTTCAACAAGTTTTGATAATCAATACATGGTTCAAAAGCACAAATGACACAAAATGGTCCAATTACACAAGTTTTGAAGTAGAATTCATAGTTCACAAATCACTTCAAAGTGGGCATCATCATGGCATCCTTCACATCTCCAAGCCTCCAAAAGACCATCTTCAAAGCTTCCAATGCCGAATCAAAGTGCCAAGTCCTAGAGAAGATCACAATTCGCTCAAGCTAGAGTTAAAGTGGGATGCTAGGTTTTGGCCGGCTCATATCTATTCCAGGGCCCATACGTCAGTAGTTTCACGGGTATGGCGGGTTTTGGTTTCGGGTACTGCTGGAACGGGTTTGAACGCGTGAAACAAGTCGGGTTTTATAATTTACCTAGCAGCAGCCCCGTGGGGTTAGAAACACGCCCATCCCCATCCCCTAATAGGGTAAAAACCCGCGGGGACGCGGGTTTCGGGCCCCCATTGCCATCTTGAACCCTATTGTTACCAAACGATAAGTGTGTGACCCTACGGGTTTGAGAACATGAAGACATGACCGAGACACCTCTCCGATCAATAATCAACAGCGGGACCTGGATGCCCATAATGACTCCCACATATTCATTGAAGATCTTTATCGGTTTGAACCACGATGTCAAGGATTCAAATAATCCCGTATACAATTCCCTTTGTCTCGCGATATTTTACTTGCCTGAGATTCGATCGTCGGTATCACCGTACCTAGTTCAATCTCGTTACCGGCAAGTTCTCTTTACTCGTTCCGTAATACAATATCCCTGTGACTAAACACATTAGTCACATGCTTGCAAGCTACTTAGGATGTCATATTACCGAGAGGGCCCAGAGATATCTCTCCATCAAATGGAGTGACCAATCCTAGTCTCGATCCATGCAACCCAACAAATACTTTCCGAGATACCTGAAGATCACCTTTATGATCACCCAGTTACGAAGCGACGTTTGATACCCACAAATTATTCTTCCGGTATTAGGGAGTGGCATGATCTCATGGTTTAAGAAACAGATACTTGACATTACGAAAGCTGTAGCAAATAAACTAAGTGACATGATCAGATGCTAAGCTTATGATTGGGTCTGTCCATCACATCATTCTCCTAATGATGTGATCCCGTTATTAAATGACAACTCATGTCTATGGTTAGGAAACCTTAACCATCTTTAATCAACGAGCTAGTCAAGTAGAGGCTCGCTAGGGACACAATGTTTGTTTATGTATCCACACATGTATTTGAGTTTTCGGCTAATACAATTATAGCATGGAGAATAAACACTTATCATGAACAAGGAAATATGATAATAACAACTTTATTATTGCCGCTAGGGCATATTTCCAACAATGGATTACAAGTAGTATGGCAAATGGAGATGGGGATTACGGAGGTGGAGATGGCTATGGAAATGGTGGCTGCTGCTGTAGAAGGGAATGGTCACAACAGCTGTGAAGGGATGACTTGATGGATGAGCGACTCCTCTCGCCGAAGGGTTTTCTCTTCGTGATATACTGCAGGTAGCCAGAATAGGGTTTCGGGGCGCGTCCAAAGTGAATTGACCCTAGGTGCGTTCACAAAAGATATCTGGGATGACATCACAGAAGCGGTGGCAGGTGGTACGACCGCTGGTGTGAGCGCTCACGGTCATACCAGGCGCCGTGTTCTCCTCTGGACTCAGTTGTGCGCCATAAGTTGATTGGGGTGGATCGCCGCGCCTATTATCTTCCATTTATAGCTTGATTTTGCACCTAAAATGGCTCATTCCTCTAGGAAACAAAATACACAAAGAGATTTGCAATCTTTGCATTCATTAGTCATTAGTCAATCAAATGGAAGTGATTATCTCAGAAAATCTAGGATTATCTGGTTTGAACATGCGTAATAATGAGTGCAAAAATACACTCATTGGCTACTCTGCCCTGCTGCTATGCTGCGCTGCTGAGTGACGCACATCTATGTGATGCTCAATGGGCCGGCCTGCTGGTTGGGCCGAAGGGTGCACAGTGTGGGCCTTTTACCGTTTTCTTTTTAAAATAAAAGAAAAGGCTAACATTTGAATTAATTAGTGGAACAAAATAACTCCAATTGATTTGAATTTTTTGTGTAGTTTCTCTGGACCAATACAAGGCCACACAAAAAAAGTTAGGATTTTTGTAATAAATTTATATTTTATTTGGATATAAACCCAAATTGATTTAAGTTTGGGGTGTAAACTACAAGTGTGTTGTGGGTGATTCAAAAATTTAATGAAATAATTTTCATAGCTTCCTTATAATATTGGAATGCTAGGTATGAGTTTTCAAGGGATTTCACCAATTGAAAACCCCTCAATTTAAATAGATCAAAATCTATGCAATGTATTAAATTTACAATTTAATTAGGCTTTGATGATTTAAACCAATTCCTCCCATTTGGTCATTTGGATGAGTCAATATATAAATATATGAAGTCCATGCAAAAATATTAGGGATGAAAAGGGCATTTTGGACAACTGGCAAAATTTAGGGGCTTAGCCCTTTAGGAAAAACTTGAGGGTTGAATTTAATCCTCATTTCAATTAAAATTAAATGAAATATGATGCTCATGAAATGATTATGATACACAAATGAATTCCTAAAGAAAATGTTAATCTTGGGTTGTTACATGAGGGAGACAGAGGAGGAGCTCCTAGTCGTGGTTTGTGAGGGAGAGGATCCTCTGGTCGGGGTCGTCGTCGCACAGGCTGGATCATATGGGGCAAGCCGTAGTGGTGGCCCGATCTTCACAATTGAAGGTGGACTTGAGGAAGAAAACGAAGAACACAAATGGAAATCAGGGGAAAACTCAAGAGGAAACACAAGGGATAAGTCTCACCACCAATTGCTCAACCAAATGACAAGACAATACAAGAGGTGCACCTAGATCCAAGAACAACAAAAGACACAAGTAACTAGGTAGTTCATCCCAAAATCTCTAGGAGAGATGGAGGTCTTGAGAGATAATTCTTCCCCAATTCATAGAGAGGATGTCTTGGTAATTTGTAGGGATTCTTCTCCAAGTAGGAGGCCTTGATCCTACTAGAGGAGTAGATTGAGCAATCCTCTCTCAAGTTCTTAGTTTACACTTTGCTAACCCTAGATCTGACCTAAGGTACGGTTTATATAGTATTGAGATGAAGAGGTCGGTAAGGAGGAGATATACATGGACGTTCGACCAGATTTCTGCGCGCATGCAGTTGGCCGGAAAGTGCAGCTGAAATAAGGCTAGACTGTCCAAGCGTTGGGGATGTAGCGGCTTCGGTCAGGCGCGGGTGTCGTTAAGTGAGTGAACACAGGTGGCTGGACAGTCCGAGCGGAAATTGTTCGGATAGTCCGGCTGGCCGAACAGTAGCCGGACTGTCCGGGCATTGTCCGGCTTCAACATTTGGCTCTCGGGTATCCTCAGTGCTCATCCTGGACATATGGGTGGACTGTCCGGCCGCCAGATAGTGGCAGCCTTCCTTCCTCTTCTTCTTCTCCTTTCTCCTCTTCCAAGCCTTGACCTTCCTTCCTTGCTTCTCCATGCTTGATTCCTTCACACATGAGTATGCACAAGGTCTCGGATTGAGGTAGTAGCGAAGAGTAACGAAGTCACCTCGGTTTCAATGGCGCGTGTGCGAGCTCTTGTCATTTGTCCACTTGGAACTTGTGGGGTTGATGGTGGGATCATGGTGATGTCCATGGGATGCTCTACATCATCTCCCAGCCCCCCCCCCCCCCTCCCTGGGGAAGATCCATCCTCGGATCAAGATCCGCATCACCATGAAAGGGATCTAAGTCGGTGAGGTTGAAGGTGTCGCTCACCTAGTACTTGTCCATGGGAATATCAATCTTGTAGGCGTTGTCATTGATCCTTTGGATGACCTTGAAGGGACCGTCGGCTTGTGGAAGTAGCTTGGACTTGAGCTTTCCGGAAAACGATCATTGTGAAGATGCACCCAAATGAGGTCACCTGGGTGGACCACCATAGGCTTCATGGTGAGGTTGACTTTGTCGGCATGTCATTGAACTTGACGCTTGATTGTGTTTCTTGTTTCTTCGTGCATTGTCTTCATGAACTTGGCACGTGCACAAGCATCCATGTTGACGCGCTCTTGGAGAGGTAGCGGGATGATGTCCAAAGGCGACAAGGTTAAAGCCATAGACAACCTCAAACAAAGACTTGAGTGTTGTTGAGTGTCGTGCACAGTTGTAGGCGAACTCGGCGATGGGTAGACATTCTTCCCATTCTCGAATATTCTTCTTGATGAGCACTCGAAGGAGGGTGAAGAGTGTGCGGTTTACCACCTTCGTTTGGCTATCGGTTTGTGGATATGCCGAGGAGAATAGTAGCTTGATGCCGAGCTTGGTGCACTAAGTCTTCCAAAAATAGCTAAGGAACATGACATCGCGGTCGTATTCTGGGACAAAATCGGCGAGGCGACAGCGATTTCGTTTGTGGATTTTGTCCCCTGGCCTGGGCTCTGCTGCATTGGTGTTTTCTCCGAGGTAGATGGGGTTTTCTATACAGCAGTCCAGCCGACGCGGCGGCGTCGGTCTTCATCAGGGCGCGGTGCGAAGCTCTGTTGTTTGTTGACACCATGGGACATGTTGGTATCTCGATTTCCATGGCATAGACAGCGGTGGAGAAAGTCATGGTGGTTGAGATCGGATGAGCGGTAAAGCGGAGGGGGCCTTGGAGGTGATGGAGTCAGCCAGGTGTTTGATAACTTTCAAAAGCAGCAGTGACAAGTGGGGGCGGCAGCACTGGAGGATTTCATTTTTGGGGGTGCTCCTCGGGTGCCGAGTCGTGACTTTCAGGGTGAAAACCCAAGGTCTGACCTTCATTGGTTGTGCCTGGCAATTGCCTTGCTGAAGGTATTGTTTTGGGAGCTCGGACTTTCTCCCGGGTGAAAACCTAAGATCTTGGATCAGGCGACGACGGCGCTTGTGCACTGTTTCCTTCTTGAAGGCGTCGCTTTTGGAGACCTTTTATGTTTTCCAGGTGTTGTCTTTGGTGGTGGTTTGTGTGCTGCTACTGAGAGGAGTTGATCACTGTGGCGAGACCTTTGTTTTTTTTCCTTTCTTTTTTGTTTTCTTTTCGGGCTGTGTGCATCCTGGATGTCTTTGTGACATCTTGTTGGTGCAAAGGCTGAGTGTAATTGGTATCTTCACGATATTAATATATTCCTTTTTCAAAAAATCAGGGAGCAATTGTCCTCGAGCTGGGTCTGTGGTTCGAAGGCATGCGATTCTGGTGCTCTTCGTCGACTCGGTCAATTGGAGTCGGCGGAGCTATGATTTGAGGAGTACGGGGTACTCTAGCTAATTGCCTAAACTCTAATTTCTATCTCTCTTTCCTCCTCCACAAGAAAAGCTCTTCTCCTCCCGTCGGCGCCGCCGCCGGTCCGCCCCATCTCCGATGGAGTCTAGGCCATGGAGGTGCGGAGGATCTCGGCCCCCTGCCGGCGGGAGGGACCCCGTTCTCGTTCTTGTTAGATTCAGCGTCTTGGTTGGGGCTGTGTGGCGGCGGCGATATCCCTTAGTAGGAATAATGTCTCCCACGTTCTATCCCCGTCCCGATGGTGTGTCTAGCATCGTCGGAGGGCGTGTGGAGGTTTGTCTCCGTCGGATCTCGCGGGATTCGGTCGGTGCTGGTCTTCGGTGGATCTGTTTGGTTCCGGTTTTCGTTCGTCTTTGTTTGGGTGTTTACAGGTTTGATCCTTCTGATCTACGACTTTCTTCATCGGCGATGGTTGCTACTCTGGTGCGCTGGTCCTATGGGGCCTTAGCACGACGACTTCCCGACTGTCTACTACAACAAGGTTTGCCCGGCTCCGGTGAGGGAGGGGCGATGACGGCGGCGCGCCTTCGGCTCGCTCCAGTGCTTGTAGTCGTCGCTAGGTGGTCCACGGACATGGTTGTAACTTTTATTACCTCTGTTGTTCTTTGTACTGCCATGATTGAAGATGAATAGATTGGAAGTTTCTCGCAAAAAAAAAAAAGAGGAGTACGGGGTTTGCCCCCGGCCGCCGTGCAACAATGGCAACGGTCCCGCTGTTTACGGTGGGCCACTTTTGAGGTCCAAGATAAAGCAGGTGAGCTGCAATTTGGTTCTTCCTCGGAGCTTAGTGTGTTGGTGCCTGACTCCTGTTTCTCTGGCCAGCCTAAGGTGGTGGTGGATGACGGGATCGGCAGGCGATGGCATGGCGACGCGCAGGGACTTCCAAGGACCTTGCTGTAAATTTTTTTGGGGGTCTGTTGTGCGTGTGTTCCGGGTTAGTGTCTCTGTAGATCCTTCCTGAGAGGATCCATGTGGATGTATCAGCTTTGTTTCGAATGAACGTGTAGAACTCTTTCCGAAAAAAAAAATACACTGACCTATATCAGCTACCAAACTTATCCTGGTGCACGAATTGACTCGACACAATGCGGTATCGACCGCTCCCCGTGGCGCTCCGGAATAGCTGACTTTGAGAAGCTAGCTTCACTGACTTTGCTCTCTGTGAGCCATCAGCTTTAAGGGGAACGGATCAGATTAAATGCTACAGTACGCAGCTACGAGATCGGATTTTTGCAAGTAATTAAACAACTTGAGCAACACGCCGACGTACGTACGAACGTCGCCATGTCCGGTCCGATTTTAAAATGTCGAAGCGCAGAGACCGCGAGGCACACTTGCCTCATCTGCCCATCTTCTCTCATCCATGATTGATGATTCCTACTATTGTCATATACTCAAGACTTTGTCATATCCGGTCAGGAGTACAAGCTAGATACCTATTGTTAGAAATAATCAAGACTTTATCATATCCGGTCAGGGAGTTGTGTTGGCAGTGTCTGATTGTCGTATAGTAGTCTACTAGCTAGTTAATTGATATGGTTAGGCGAGTCCTAGTTTGTGTCTGTGATACTTGGAGGTCATGTACGAGTAGGAGTAGGTCTAGTAGCAAGGTCTGTGTCGAATAAGTGATCCGGAGCTCGGGCTCCTTTTAGCTCTTTATAAAACAAATCGAAATTTTTATTTTTTTTATTCTTCAAAAAATTCTGATTTTTTTTGTACATATACATATAGATGTGTAATATTTGTGTATGAATTCTCCTCAATATACGTATTTATATGATGCACAGGGACGTCTGATTGACCAAAGGTAATGTTCTCAAACGGAATTCGCAAGGGAGCTCTAAGTGTAGCCTGTGTAGCCATGATGAATCAATCCATCATCTTTTTTTCGATTGTCATTTTGCTAGAGCCATGTGGTGTATCTTCCTGGAGGGTTGATCCTGCCGGATCTGTCACCTCCAACCAGGGGAATTTGTCGCCATCGTCGTCACCAACACCAAGGCAACGTGGGGAGCATCTTCATCCACACCATATTCATCAACAGCACCATCTCCATCTCTGACATCATCCTTTTGCGTCATCCCTATGCAGTTGTGTAGATCGATCCTTGTAATCACTTACTGGTGGTAATTACTACTACCTCTGTACCAAAATATAAGACGTGACGTTTTTGTAGGCTTAACTGCCTACAAAAACGTCTTATATTTTAGTACGGAGGGAGTACTTGTTAGTTCATGCCTTGTGTTTATTCGGTGTAAGATGTATACTTTCATGTTGCTATTCATATCCATATGCCCCTGCACATGCATGTGTTTGTGACTTGTGAGTAGTTCATTACGTTCTTGAGAATTGTGGTTTGTTTATATGTTGTGTTGCAATTCTCTAGTGGTAGTGTGCGAACGTCAACTGCATGCTACTTCAACATTTATGGGCCGAGAGAGAGAGAGAGAGAGAGAGCACTACATTATAATAATTTATGAGGGAAGACCAGAGTGATAAGAAACCGTTTCCCAAATCTTGGATTTATAGCATAGGGAAGTAATAGGGAGCCTAGAACTTAAAGCTATGATTAGCTTTTTCCTTAATTATTCCTAATAGATAGCCGGGTTGGCCATTGGGGGTTTAACTAAAAGAATAAACGAATCATTTGTTTTGCAGCATGTTAGGTTAGGCTTTAACCACATGACAGCAAACAAACAACAAGTTGAAATGCAAATGAGTATGGAACTTGGTAACTGGCTGCTTTCTCGTTGTCCTCGAGAACAATTAGTCTTTATAAGTGAAATCACTGGCTTGACCGTAGCACAATTAAGGATTGGGCCATCTCTGAAATCCATTTATTTTTGTTGTTATTTAATTACTTACAATTATCTCAAAGCACCAAAAAATACTACTATCACTCTATTCAGCATTTTGCTGTTATTCATAGTTATTTCCGCAAACCAATTCCTTCTTGCTCTTCATTGGGTTCGACACTCTTACTTATCAAGAAGGCTACAAACAATCCCTAAACTTGTGGGTATTAGGTGCGGGTCTTGGGGGTCCCCAAACACTCGTAGGTTGACTCAGTAAGTCCATGCCGATATGATATACGTCTCTGATAACATACCATTACACACCGACAAGCCACCCGGTAGTATGTGAAATGAGACTACAGGTTACTCAGAGGAGATGACGTCAAGAGAATAACATCCGACTTAATGTTCCCCAAGTCTTTTCCAACTGTCTTCTGACAAAATGGAAGCATCGACTCTTATGGGACCGTGATACCCACAATTATAGGGGATCGCAGCAGTCTTCATTGGGAAGTATTTTACCCTGATTTGTATTCGACACGATGGGAGCGCGAGAATATTAATAAGTTTTTAGCAGTTGTGGCGTCACTCTCCAACATACATGTGACAAACACTTGCTTGGAGGAATTTATTAGTAGCAATGAAAGTGGGGTGCTTTGAGTGCTGTTGATTGCGAGGAAATTAAAGAGAGCAGCAATTACCTGGTAATTGCCAAGTAACAATTATTTCAAGGCAGCTTGGAGTATTAAAAACGTAAGCATGAGAATGGATATTGGGATGTGAATGAATAACATCAATCATAACATAGTGCATAGCATTCAATCCTAAGTTCATATTCCTTTACCTTCTTCTAGGCATGTATTCCGTATATAATTGAACGTGCTTATTTCCAAGAACTTACCCAAGATCTATTGTTCTACCTCCCCTCCCCCCCCCCCCCCCCCACCCACAATGTGACCCGGGATCCTATAAGAAATTAAGTGTAATTAAGGTGTCCTTTTTTCAAGACAACTGCAACAACCCATTAACACTTTATGAATTCATGGAATTCTCAAATTATAGCTCTCACATTAATATACCGGCCTGTAGGGGAACGCAGCAGAAAACAAAAATTTTCGGTACTGCGAGCACGCCCAGGATCACTATGAAGATGCATACAAGGTTTTTGATCTGATCATTACCAACTCCTAGCGCAGCAGAAGTAGAGTCGGTGAAGACCGTCGGTGCAGATCCCTGCAGCTAGGATTTTACAACCTCCCAACCGCAAGGATGTTCTCCCTTGTCAGCTCCCGGACGGTCCCCCGGACAGCCCTTCGGAAGGCCTTTGGACAGTCCCTCAGACGGTCTCTCAGACAGCCCTTCGGGAGGACCCTCGAACAGCCGCTCGGGCAGAAGATCGAAACTACGACCTCTCTACTAGGTTGCACATATACAGTGTCAGCTATCCGGCAGGGCTTCGCCGTCCAGAACTGTTTCCTACCGGAAACTAGACAGCCTCGCAGGCTCTACGAAACTATTTCGTGTGAGGGAGAGAGAGATGGCAGATCATGCATGCCTTGTGTTTGAGAGAGATTTCTGATTTTGGAGAGCCCTCTCCACCTCTATTTATAGGAGGAGCAAGGGGTAGAGGCAAGGGGTGAAAAGACCAAAAGGGGTTCAAGATCTTTCCACCAAATGCCACATAAGGGTGTGTAGAACTTATCCACCATGAGGTGGAAGGAAGCATCAAGGGCCCCACCATGCCATGGCCGAATTGGTGCTGCCCCTTGGGGGGGGGGGCACCATCCTTTCACACACCTTTTTCTCTCACCAAAAAGTGATTTTCTTCTATAAGAAAAAACCCATTTGTAAACCAGCCCATAAAGTGTGATCTTGTCCCCTATCGGGGAACATCGAGTTTTTTCGCGCCAGTTCTCTCCGAAAAAATTGCGGAAGGTCTCAGAACAATTCCGGCACCCTCCAAAAAGGTCCAGGCGTGTGCCAAAACCTTTTTGGCTCGATGGTTTACTCCGAAACAACTTTTCGGTTTCACCGAAACTTTTTCGGTTTTCTCTCCGGAACTTTTCCGTCGTCTCCGAAACTTTTCCGGTTTCTTTCTCTCAAACTCCCTGTCTAGTACTCAGCAGATAGATGACCCTTAAGTGTGTGACCCTGTAGGTTCGGTGAAGTATAGACATGACCCGGAACACTTTCCGATCAATGATCAATAGCGGAACCATGGACATCCATATTGACCCCTATACCCACACGAATAAATATCCGAGCGAACTTGTAGTTACCGAATGCTGTTCCTTTTGCTTTGCGATATATTACAAATAACCGAGGTGAGATTTAATGGCATTCCCGTAAATCAACAACTTGTTCACTATGGCAGTTACCTCGTTACCGGTTTTGTTCTCTTTTCTCGTTCCCGCGTTCCGGCATCCCTGTGATCAAATCACACTGTGTCTGGCCAGACGATTGTGGATACCGTAACACCGAGAGGGCCCTAAGAATATCTCTCCATCGACGGAGGAGCAAATCCCAATGTTGAGCTACCTAGTTCCTTGTCATACTTTTCCGTGAACCCGTAAGCAGCCGTAATAGCCACCCTGTTACAGATGACGTTTAACAAACTCCAATGTTCACGAAGCAAGTACGAAGGAATTCGATACTCTCATGGTCTAAGGAATTGTGCAAACGATTAACTTCTCTATGTTATAATCCCTTAACTTATGACGAATGTATCTCATAGCATAACATCAATTGGGTCAATTCAACACAAGTGTTCTGTTAACATTGTGCCCTCAAAATTGCCGGCATAGTCATGCCCATGATCAGGAAAACAGAATCATCATGCAATACTTGGGCTAGTCTTAGAGGCGAGATTAGGAATATATTTATCCATTTATTATTCCACACGTGCATATGAGTCTTCCTCCGAGCCTCATGATTATTGTAGACTCGAGAACCATAGCAGTTATAGCATGGAATATACACATAATTACGAACATGGAAATAAATAATAACATTTATTATTGCCTCTAGGGCATATTTCCTACAGACTCCCACTTGCATTAGAGTCAATTATCTAGTCAATACTAATGCACTTTACACCCATGGCATACCGGTGTAAAATATGCTTCGCTTGTGCTTTAGTCTTCATCCAACAGACCTGACAACTTCAGGTCCGTGTGTATCTTTGCATATCATCGCGTTTTCACGTTTTCACAAAATTCATAATTTTGTGTGGTCTTGGCATTGTATATGATTGAATCACTGGTCGAACCTTGATTCCTCAGACTGAGCTATGGAGCAACTATCTATAATAGTGTTCCATTGACCAAAGCCTTCTTGGAATCATACTAAGTTCATAAATGAACTATATGATTTAACACCCTTTTTTTGTCACTTCCTAAGCGGCAACATACTTAGCCTTCGTTGTATAATTCGCCACAATAACCTGTTTGGAATAATTCCCACTTATTGTGCCACCATTTTGTGTATTACATAAAACCATTAATTTTAATTGAAAATCGCTTGGAGTACCGATGAAGACTGCATCAATGTAATTACTTACAACGAGCCTGTATCGATGTAACTGCTTACAACGAACTCTTCATAATCTCCGTTTGCGAGAAAACATATTATCAGTGCTACTTTAGTACATAATGACATTTTTCACTGTTGTTCTATGATCAATATCTTAATCACTTTTTTGGTAACTTACTCATGCCACACACTTCTGCGGGATTAATTTTCTTGTGCCAATCAAGTACGGATCACCCCAAAAAAATCAACTACGGATCGGTACCGAGTAGTTAACGTTTCTGCTAGCCTAGGCTGGAGATCGATTCTGGTTGGCAATGGGCGATCGATCTGGCCGGTAGCCTTGAGCTATTAAGCAGCTTGAATATATTATATTATATATCTATCAGATAATTTATTATATTATATCGATCAGATAATTGTGTCAAACTCAGTTTTTTAATTCAGTTAAATAAAGGGAGCAAGCGCTCCCAGGAGGAGAAAATCCACGTTCATTCATGATCAGGTGTGAAACCAGCAGTGTGGCATTACTGGTTTTGCAGAGAGGGGCAAGTAACAATGGTGTGATTCCAAGTGAATATGTAGTCCAATGATTGAGAGCAAAATCGGAAAAAGTAATATAATACGGGATTGTTCTCAATCGACTATTGCTTGATCAACTCCTAAACCGTCCGATCTGTGCGCAATGATTCATGCGGATTTTTTTTTCTTTTTCCTTTTTTAATTTTCTTGCTAGTACACATTTTACATCGTTTATTATTATTATGAGTTCTTATTTTATCTTTTTCCGCCCATAATTTGCACGCACGCCCAGCTGCGCACAACTATAGTTGCATGCTCACCGGCCTAGCGCAACTACAGTTGCACGCATGCCCGACAGTGAGCAAATGCACATCCGTGGCTCACGCACAACTACAGTTGCATGCACGACTGGCCCCGCGCAACTATAGTTACATGCCCGCCGGCCTAGTGTAACTGCATGTTTGTCACCCGCGCGCAACTACAGTATTTTTTTTTTTTTGCCCGTCGGCCTAGCGCACTTACACGTCTGCCGTTCACGTGGCGCGAAATAATAAAAACGAAAGAAGAAAAACATCATATGCTTATTTCTCAATCAATTGAGATCCAGGCACACCCAAATACCCAATATAACATTAGAGCAAGTCGCATGGTTCACATGGAAACGTCCTATAAGTACACGCCCAAGCTGAAGCAAACAGACGACAACACTAGATAGCAAGTTGCCAACAGAGCCAAACATAGCAGTGGTACGCAGCCGATCGATCGAGGAGATCAATCGAATTAACCCCCACCAACCTGCACGCCATGTCGTTCCTCCCGATCCCATTGCCAATCGTTGGAGACATAGCCAGCAGGCTGCACGACCAAGAGAAACCAAGGGACAGCGACACGGCGGCGCCTATCGTCGGAACCGTGGCCAGCAGGTGGCGCGAGCTCCACGGCGAGAACTCGTGGAAGGGCCTCCTGGACCCTCTGGACCCGCACCTCCGCGCCACCATCATCTCCTACGGCGAGATGGTGCAGGCCACCTACGACGGGTTCAACACGGAGAGGCGCTCTCCGCACTGCGGGGCGTGCCTGTACGGCTACGACGACCTACTGGCCGGCGTGGGGGTGCCCCACCACGGCAACAACTACGAGGTCACCAAATTCGTGTACGCCACCTCGTCGCTGCCCCTCCCGGACTCGTTCCTACTGCTGCCGCTGCCGTCGCTGCCGGACGTGTGGAGCCGGGAGTCCAACTGGATGGGGTACGTGGCGGTAGCCACGGACGAGGGAGCCACCACGCTCGGGAGGCGCAACATCGTCGTGGCGTGGCGCGGCACCATCAAGAACCTGGAGTGGGTCAACGATCTCGATTTCACGCCGGTGCCCGCCACGCCGGTGCTGGGCTCTGCGGCGAGCCACAACCGCCTAGCCGTCGTGCACCGGGGGTTCCTCTCCGTGTACACGTCCAGCAACAAGAGCTCGGAGTTCACCAAGACCAGCGCCAGAGATCAGGTAACGTCTCCTTTAAAAATTGACCATACTGAAGCAAAGCCACGTCTAGCTAGCCACAGCAAGTGAGTGTAACTTATCTCACTACCAAATACTAGAGATTTCCTCAAGGTTCAAAGCACACACAGGAAAATGGCAAGATGCCAGAAAAATAAGACAAAAGACCCTCGGATAATCATTTTTTCTGGTAGTGTCGAGCTGTAGGTATATTAATCTCCAGCAGAAAAGTGCCGGTAATTAACACAACCCTATGTTCTGTGATTGGTATACAGGAAATGATGCAACCCCGCCCCCCCCCCCCCCCCCCCCCCCCAAAAAAAAAAAAACTTGTCCTTCACTAGATTCGTGGTGAAATATATGATTATACAGCTTCACAAATCACAACAGCATACTGTATATGATAGAAACTAGCAGCCCTGCGACCTTTAAGATCAGGGACCGGCAGGTCGTTTGTTAAAAATAGTACTTTTGGAAATCACTTGGTGTTCCCCGCGAAAAAAAAAGGAAACCCCTTGGTGTTCCAAAAGAATATTATTTTTGCTTTTGGGGACTAGCAAACTGAAACATAGGTACCGGAACAAACCAAAGCATACTAACATGTGTAGGACTCCCCTTTTTCGTGTATATACACAGGGCCACCTCGTTATTTGGGTCTAACTTTGACCATCAAACGAGGTGGCCTTGTATAGATGAAATGAGGAAGCACTACATATGTACTCTAGATGAAACGAGGTGGCCGGGCCCATTGAGCCCATTGCCCGCTCAACCCATGGATGACACCAGCGTTGCTGCGCATCGCAACTGCCACTGTAGGCTTTTGGTCGTCGTTGTCACGCATGGAGACAAGGACCCATACACGCTGGGGAGACGTCGCCGAGTCGTAGGGCCGAAGCTGACGTTGATGTTGTCCCGCGTCGAAGCCGAGGATGTGCGCTCTGGGGAGACGTCACCGAGCTCGTAGCGCCATCCACACACCTGGGAGACGTCACCGAGTCGTAGCGCCGAAGCCGACCCCGATGCTGTCCCGCGCGAGGGGCGCCGCATCTCTGCCCGCGTCGACCGGATTTGGAGCGGCTGCCCCGGCTGGTGAGCTCGCACCTGGACGACGTCCGCGCTGGTGCGGTGCGAGGGTAGCGGCACAACGGCCGGAGGGATGGGAAGTGAGTAGTGCGGTGGCCGGAGGGGTGGGAGAGAGGGTGGCGCGGTAAGGTGCGAGGCGAGTGGCGCGGTGAACGGAAGCAACGAATAGGGAAGAGGAGGGAGAGGACGCCGAAGCTCGTGGGGTGGAATCGGAAGAGATAGAGAAATGGGTTAGGGTTAGGTTTAGAACGTTTTTAGACCGCCTGGGTTGGTGCGCTTCGCGGGTTGAGTTCGCTGGGCCAAAATGCACCAGTGACCGGCCAAAAATGGGGCGCGTTACTAGTTATTAGCCCTCCAGTGGCGGGCTAGATTTTCGGCCTGTTAGTGATACTAGCCGTCACCAGAGGTGCATCACCAGTGACGGGCACAAATTCAGGCCGGTCACCGGTGATTTTTTCGGGTAAATTGGGGCATCGGTTATGGTCTCCACTGGCACGTCATCAGCCGTCCGTCAGTGGTAAATCATCTACCAATGGGCGCGGGTGGAGATGGATCACCAAAGGGGTTATGGCGTAGTGTGCTCAACCACTGTTTGCTCCTGTCCTTTTCTTTGGATAAAAATCCACACACTCTGAGCGCGCCCAATAATTGAACCCTTCAGAAATGGGATGACAGCAACATCCAAAATGGCCTGCCCTTATTAAGTTTGGAGTAGGCGTTATTTGGTCTAATGCCAACATATATACACATGTTTTCCTATGAGCTGGGGGGCCACCGCCCAGGTTGGCCCCTATGAAGCTCTGCCACTGAGTTATGGGCAGCGCGTTGTTGATTTCTCCAAATATTCATTATCCAAATGTTAAATTTATCCATCACATTGAAAGTTGCATGCTTGTGAGCTATTGCAACTTTGGACCTAGCATATATTTCTAAGCGGTTAAAAATCCATATTTCTATACCGACAATTCTTTATTAAACATAACTTGAGTAGTTGCCTATTTACGTAATGTGCAACTAGAAATACTCCCTCCGTCTAGATGCACAAGGCATCTAATGAGCTGCATCGCAACCTAGGTGCGTGAAGATTGGATGGAGGATATAAACCAAAAATCAATGGCAATAATGGCTCCTATTTGGCCCGCTTGGAAAATTGGAAGGAACCAACCACTATGTTGGTTTCCCATGTCATTAATTTCTAAAGAGCAGCATGCAAATCCTATTTAGTGCGTCAGCCAATGAAAATAGTAGTATGATGACTTATATATTTGGAATACTAAATTTTCATTAGACGCCCTATGCACCTGGACGGAGGGAGTAACTATTTTTCGAGCGGCCTAGAAAATATCAACCCCAATTATCTAATTAGTTAATTATTAACCATTGCACGCACACACGCATGCAGGTTCTCGAGGAGGTCAGGAGGCTAGTGGAGCTGTACAAGGACGAGCAGGTCAGCATCACCGTATGCGGCCACAGCCTCGGCGCGTCGCTCGCCACCCTCAACGCTGTTGACCTGGTGTCTAGCGCCGCCAACAAACCCGAGGGCTCCTCCACGAAACCGTTCCCCGTGACGGCCATCGTGTTCGCGAGCCCCCACGTCGGGGACCAATTCTTCAGGTCGGCGTTCACCTCATTCCCAGACCTGAAGGCTCTACATGTGCAGAATGCTGGTGACATCGTACCCGTGTACCCACCACTAGGGTATGTGGATGTGGCCGTGGAGCTGACCATAAGAACAATCCGGTCTCCGTACCTGCGCATGCCGGCCACGGTGGGGATGCTCCACAATCTCGAGTGCTACCTGCACGGAGTGGCCGGGGAGCAGGGCAGCGCCGGAGGGTTCAAGCTGGAGGTGGACCGCGACGTGGCGCTGGTGAACAAGGGTGCCGACGCGCTCACGGACGAGCACCCGGTGCCGGCGGAGTGGTGGGTCCCTAAACACAGGTTCATGGTCAAGGGGGAAGATGGCCGCTGGACACTCCAGGACTTTAAGCACATCTGAGTTACTCCCACTGGCCATTGCAAGGACATTAGCCCTTCATGCATGTGATTCATGGTGTCGTACTCGTTACCAAGGTTCTAAATAATGGCTACGGTTGTCAACTATTACTAGTATTTCCTTTTTCTTAATGCAAAATAAGCGGACGGTTCACAATCAAGAGAGTTCTAAATAATGGTGATGGCTTTTCGTACTGTACAATTGTAAACAATTTCATATTTGCAAGATATTTCGCCTTCCATGGTATTATTATTCAGTTATTACCCACAAGACAGATGCAACTAAGAATGAGAAATAAACAGCTGGAATGTCATATTCATGTCATCACACTACAGGAAAATCACATATTGCCGAGTATGTTCGTGTAAGGCGAGTGTCAAAACACGGGTACTCGGCCTACATCATCGTAAGCCGAGTATCATCTGAAGAATGCACGGTAAAAAAAGCATTCTCGGCTTAAATAGATGTAAGCCGAGAGGCTGCAGCAAAGGTTCTCGGCTTATAAAAATACCCGGTATATTATTAGAAAACACTCGGTTTACAGGGGACTCCCTGCAAATTCATCTGCCACGTGGAATAAGCCGAGTACGCTCCCGAGGTACTCGGCTTACATTTACCAATTTCTTTTTTAAAACACGAAAACCCTTCGCCTCCCGCCTAAGCCGAGTACCCGCGTTCCGGCACTCGGCTTACATTCAGTTATATAAGCGACTGGCGCCCCAAATCCCATTTCGTCTTCAAATCCAGCACGCGCGGGACCGCCCCAAATCGGGCTCGCCGCCGCCGCCCTCCGCCCTGAGAACTCGCCGCACCACCGGTAGAGCCCTCTTCGCCTCTCGCGCTGCCATCCCGTCGCCGCCATCCCGCTGCCGGTCGGCGCTGTCATACCAATCGAGGTGAGCAACACATAACTCTCGATCGATCTCGATATCCCACACCCATATATATCTAGGGTACTTTCCTTTTTTTCTAGCTATTTGATATATTTATATGGATGGATGATTTAGATTTGTATGAATAAATTGCATATATGCATGCATGTGTATGTGTATGTGTGTGATGCAAAATTGGATCTAATATAGATTGATATTTGATATATGGATTTGTATGAATAATATGGATGTGAACTTAATTATATATAGCAATATTGAATTAAATTGATATGGATATATATATGAAAATGGGTTAGTACTCCTAGGAGTACATACTCCTACCCACGCGTCAGCTTTTGGTTATCCCACGCAATTGAACTCCAACCGATATCTAGTTAGTTTATTAATTAATTAATTACATGCAAATCCCACGGAACGGATAACGTTGTTTGAAAAGTGGTTCCGGAATACTGGGGATAAACACGTACTGCTGCGCGTTTGTTGCCCAGCATATTAGTCCCTTAGGCTTTTGAATCTTTTATTATTCGCATGAACATCTCATCCTTGCGTACATATCATTGCCGGGCGGCGGCGACACGATGACGGCGACGACGAGAGGATGATTTGCCGCTGCCTCCTGATCTGGCATGTGTCTACGGGGCAGACGCCTGTATGGCCGACGCGACGAGCAGCCGTCGCCGACGCAAGCTATAGGAGGGTGATCTATCGGCCAGGTTGCGAACGACGCTATCTATCTTGCACTCTCGTGTGTAAATTCGATGCATACATGCAGTATCATGTTTAATTTGTGGTTCCTGTTACACAGGATGTATTGATTAGTGAGATCACCGAAGGAGTCAAGGTACACATAGATCTCGCTCTAATCTTATATGGTAGTAAATTTTTGAATGCGTCAATCTGTCAACACCGTCCTACATAACTCAACTCCAATTTCTCTTTACGTGCGCATGGTGAAGCGAGTTCTCCGTACAAGAATGCACACTGTATCTTTTCTTTGACGCTGAGGCTATGCCTACACGATGCAACAACCCTCCAACGAAGATCTGGCCGCGAAGGATCGATCCATCATGGAGGACGCGTGCATACACAAGAGCTGGATTTTTTTTTTGTGTGGAATAAGAAGCTAGAATTAAACGATGCTCTTTTGTGATACACATACATAAGCTAAATCTTGTTATTTTTTGGAGTGGACAAATACTACTATTTGAAATGAATTATACATTGTAATCCGTTTAGTTAGTTTTGTACTACTATTGTTTTAGTATATTTATTAGTTAATTATTATACTCATTTTCTGACATATATACTGCTTTTTAGAGTAGTATATACTCGGTCAAAAGTGTGGTATATACTCTATGACAATAAATTAATATTACAATATACTCCTATACGTCCAGTAAGTGGTATATACTTGCTTTGATCTAAAAGTTGTAGTGTATACTCCTTTTTTATTAAGCTATTTATACTCACGTTCTGGCTTAAAAACTAGTATATACACCTTGGATTAGAAAGGAGTATTTTCAAGCCATTCATTAGAAAGGAGTTTATACTCATTTGATAGTTACCTACCTGGACAAAAAGAAAATTATATACAGTCTGGTTGTGACTAGCATATATCTTACAAAGTGGTATATATACTCTCTGACAAAGTATGATATATACCCTCATAAAAAAGCAGGTGTATATACCCTCACAACAAAATGTAGCATGTAGTCTCTTGCAAAAAGAAAAAGAACAGTATATGCCTGCTAACAAAATGTTGTGAGGGTATACTCCCTCACAAAAAGGTACTAGTAGCTAGATAGTCACAAAGACCAACGTAGATTATTATATTCACTAACCACATGCACGCACTAGCACTTCCATCACCGTGATATGTGTATATACCTAGCCAAGAAAATCAGTTTACAGTCCGTCGAATAAAAACTCAGTATATACCACTTCAGAGCAGAGTCAGTACATATACTCAAGAAGATAAGGTATATACTTCTTCTGTTCTTCAGAAAAAGTACATGGACAACGACGAATAGAACTATGCCACCTTTAATGTCGTTCCTTTACCAGCCCCAAATGCTATAAATATCCTTCCTAATCTAAACACTCTTTTTAATCAGTATAGCTCGTAAACGTCACATACTACAATTGCATCAACCGCAAGTAGCTAGCTTTGCAACAAAAATTCCTATTTCCTAGGAGATCAGGCTGGGCGCTCCTCCCTTCACGTGAGTGGACCCACCTTGTACGCTTTTTTTTATCTTACGTTAATTACTGTTAGCAGGTATATCTGACCATAACACACCCGTTTAGGCTATCCATATATATGGTGGGTCTATTCTACTAACACCCCTTAAGACCTTACTCTACTAACACCCACCTTATTCTACTAACAAAACCGACCCACCATGTAGCTTCAAGCTAACCACTACACAGACCCGAAGCAAATTGCACCGCGTAAAAAAACACTCCGCCCACCCCGCTTTCTTCCTCCCACCCACGACTCCAACCCGCACTCCCACCCCTTGCCTCCCTCCACATCGCCGGCAACCACCCCCACCTCCCATCGCACCGCCGCCAGATCCGGCCGCCCCTGCCCCTGCCCACCCCCACCCCCACCCTCAGACGACACATCTCCTCTCCCCCACCTTATTACTCTTGCGGTCGCCAGGAGCCTGCGCACCTCCGCCTTCACCTGGAAGCCGCTACCAGAGAGCCCGACTCCGGCCACCAATCTCCTACGACCCCGTGCCACGACACCGCAGCTCGCCTCGTGCGCCACCCCACCTCCCACCCGTGGCGCCCCTTTTGCCTTCTCCTGCGCCGCCAGCCGGTGCGACCCGTAGCTCCCCACGCAACTGCACCCTCGCACACCGGACCGGCTGCGCGCGGCTATCCCAGTGACGCCCGATAGCCCCGACAGCGCCCCTACCCCTCCAAGTGCCGGATCCAGGCCACCCCCCATCACCGGAGTCGCCACCACAATGACGCACCGCCGCTGTATCTGCCCAGATCCGTCGGAGCGCGATGTCGTCCCCATGTAGCTCGGTTGTCGTCCCCATGCAGCTCGGCTACAGCCCCCGTGCAGCTCGGCTGCCGCCCCCTGTGCAGCTCGGTTGTTGCCCTCTCTCCTTTCCCCTCGCCCATGCCGCTTGGGGGTGAGGAGCGGGAGCGGAGGAGCGCGCTCATGGCGGGGGCACCTCGGTTGCCGGAAGCACCCAGGGCGGTTCACTTTGGATGAGCGTCACTGTGCAGTTCGGATTAGCGTCAGCATTTTTTCTTTTTGCAGTTCATCTCAAAAAATGTATTTGCAAATTGACAGAGCGCGAGGGTAACCGTGCAGTTTCATCTTGTTTTGATTTGTTGTGTTCATCCCTATTCCCTCGATGACCAGGAAGACATCGACCAGTTCGCTGAATTTACCCCACTAGCTCCATTCTTCTTCCTTTCTTGCAGGTCACTTTGTTGATTCAACTGAGCACCTGAGTATTCTCGACTAAGTTTGTAAAATGTTGTAAATCGGATGCAGTTTAGTGATAAAACTTGGTGGTTCACTCTGGAAAAAACGACGATGCAGTTCACCGCATCCCGCGTCGTCTGACAGAAAAAGATAAAACTATTAATAAAAAAAGAACAAGATAAAACACTTCAAGAAAAAAAAGTGCAGTGCAGTGCATAGTTTTTTTGAAGTCCCAGTGCAGTGCATAGTTGACGGGGGTTGCTCAAGTGTGGTTTGTCTCTCTGTGTTGGTTCATTTTTTGTGTGTACTTGTGCTGTGCAAGTTTCCTTGTTTTTTATACAAATGTTATGTTTCGTTGTAAACCCCTATGCGGTCCACTTTGTAAAAAAATGTACAGAGGAGTTCACTTTTATATTATTTTTCGAGGGGTTGTTCTTTCAAATTTCTATGGACTAATTTATAATTTGTTGAAAATCGATGCAGTTCATTGAGAAAACCTTAGCAGTTCACTTTGCATAAAAAGGGCAATGAAGTTCACCTCGTCGTACACGTTGCTAAAAAAAGTGGAAGAAATATTTTTGTCAAAAAATAATGCAGTTCTCTTGCCTCGTCCATGCAATACAAAACATGAAAAAGTCCCGTTTTAAAAGTTCACTTTGTTGTTCGTTGAAGAAGTTTGAAAAAAGACATAGTTTGACACAAATTGATGCGGTTCACTTGTCCTCGTCTCCACAGTCCACTCTCGTTCATAAAAAAGTTAGAAAAAGGACAAAAGAAATCATGCAGTTCACTTGCCCGTCCGATGAAGTGCGGTTTTCAGTCTAAAGCAGTGCGATTTTCTCTCTGATGCAGTTCACTTCGTCGATTTGGGTGTCACGAAAAAGAGTATTTGCATTTCAGTAAATTCAAAACTGCTGTTAAATCGTAAGGAATTAGAGAAAGTGTTCTACATAAAAAAGTTGCACCTCGTCGATATTTTTACAACGGCGTATCATTTGGATCATTCCGATGAGCGGTTTGAAAAAAAACCAAAAAAGCTCGCTGCCACTCACCGGGTGCCGGACCGTTTTTGAAATTCATTTAAAATTGTAAGGAATCTCAAAAGGTGTTCTACATAAATAAGTTGCGCCTATTTCATAGCTTTTCAATGGCATATCACACGCCTTATTTCGAGAAACTGTTAAAAAATTACAGCCAAAACAGTACTGAAAAAATCGCGTGCAGTCCCCTTCGTCGACATTGCAGTGCGGTTTCCTGTTTGATGCAGTTCACTTCGTCAATTTTGGGTCCGCGAAAAAACAGTGTCCGCGTTTCGGTAAATTTGAAACTGCTCTTAAACCGTAAGGAATTATAGAGGGTGTTCTACATCAAAAAGTTGCATCTCATCGATATCTTTCCAACGGCATATTGTTTGCATCATTCTAACAAGCGGTTTGGAAAAAATCACGAAAATACGCTCGCTGCCACTCGTCGGGTGCCGCACCGTTTTCGAAATTAGTCTTAAACCGTAAGGAATCTCAAAAAGTGTTCAATACGTAAAACTTGCACCGAATTCATAGCTTTCCAATGGTATATCATATGCCTCGTTCCGACAAACGATTAAAAAATTGGGTTAAAAAATAAAAAACGCGTGCAGTTTTTTTGCGACAAGGAGTTCCCCTCGCCCAGCATTGCAGTACTCTTTTGCTTTGAAATGCCGTGCATTTGCGTTGAGCATGCAGTTCGGAAGTGTTAGTAGAATAGATCGGCTAATGTTAGCAGAATATTATATATATATGTGTATGTTTTCTTTTTTATTTTGTTCTTGTATGATAGCGCATATTATAATTTGTATAGATATTTCATATCGATGTGCGTGAATTTAGTAATAATATTGATAACAAAATAAAAGAAAACAAAACAGAGAAATAAATTAATTAAAAAAGGAAAAGAAGTTAGTATAGTAAAAAATTATATGTGATAATGTAAATATGCACGCATGTGTTCAAATATTTGTAAATGCTACATATGGTGTTGTAGTGTTACATGTGTACTATATGTGTTTTTTGATGAATAATGACATCTTCTTAATTCATTTGTATAGTTTTGTACAGATGGACGGCAATAGGGGATGGAATGGGCTCATTGAGGAGTTAGCATTTGGCGACGTTGTTCTGTTGGCCAAGATGAGGGAGATCGCTTCCTAGTATGACAGCTATGGGGCCTTGGTTTGGAAGGCGAAGGACGTGCTCTGGGCTACCATGGAGTACGAGCGAGACCAGCTCAGGGCCGCCTATGGTGGTGATACGGCGGTCAGTGCGATGGAGATCCTCCTATGGTGTATGAGCGAGGGGGGTGGATAGGATTTCGATCTGTTATGCCTGCCGATGAGGTCCCGGATGTGGAGTGGACTGAGCTTGTGGAGTTGCCGGGCACCAGCATAGATAATCCCATCTATATCCGTGAAGAGGGAATGCCCATTCCCGCACCATGCCCCGCTTACCCGGAGAAGTGGCCGTATTATAGCCGTGCATAGCATGCTATTAGTGCCTTAATTTTAGTGCCCGGCTTGTGGATGCCCGTCGTATGATGAACTATCGGTTTGGTTGTATGACTATTGCTATCTAGTTATCGATACAATGCTTCGTATGATGCAATCGATGCAATACTTTCTATATATGCTTCCTTGTCATCAAATCACACCCTTTTTAATTATATCAATGTTAGGACCTCGTGCAAATGGAGTGGTTGAAAACTTTCCCTTGTGATTTCATGTGTCTGGATTTCGACAATGCAATCATGCTTGAGCTCAAACTTGGTTTGGCCTCTCACCATGACCTACCATAACACAAACCAAGAGGAATCCACCATGGTCAACCGCACGAGGGAGGGTCCGAACACCACCCCCACCTGCATGTGGCCCAAATATATGTATGAAAGGGTGGTCTGATGTTTAAATACCCAATGCTCAACTTTGATGTGGCACCGGGCTCACAAACCGGACAGTCCGGTGGGAATGTTCAGGACTTAGGGTGCTCGTCCCCCCACTTCGAGTCGACAGGAGGAAATCTTGTGAATGCATGCGCCCAAACTTGGTCTGGCATCTCACCATAAACTACCGTAACACAAACCAAGAGGAATCCACCATGGTCAAACCCCTCTCGCTGTTGGTCAAAGGGATAGACTGCCCGGGCCCACGGATGGGCGCGTCGTCGAAAACCACGCGAGGGAAGGACCGAACACCACCCCCACCTGCATGTGGACCAAATTTATGTATGAAACGGTGGTGTGATGTTTAAATACCCAATGCATAACTTGGATGTGGCACCTGCCTAAAAAACCGGACAGTCTGGCGGGAAGGTTCAGGACTTAGAGTGCTCGTCCCCCCACTTCGAGCTGACGGGAGGGAATCTTCTATACGCATGCGCCCAAACTTGGTCAGGCATCTCACCATGACCTACCGTAACACAAACCAAGAGGAATCCACCATGGTCAAACCCCTCTCACTGTCGGTCAACGCCGTAGACCGCGCGGGCCGACAGGTGGGCGCGTCGTCGAAAACCACCCGAGGGAGGGTCCGAACACCACCCCCACCTGCATGTGCCAAAATATATGCATGACATGGTGGTGTGATGTTTAAATACCCAATGCACAAATTTGATGTGGTACCTGCCTCACAAACCGGACAGTCCGGTGGGATGTTTCAGGACTTCGGGTGCTCGTCCCCCCAATACGAGCCGACGGGAGGGAATCTTCTGAACACATACGCCCAAACTTGGTCTGGCATCTCACCATGACCTACCGTAGCACAAAGCAAGAGGAATTCACCATGGTCAATGTTGGTTAACGCGATAGATAACAAAAAATTTCCGCACTACGAACACGCCCAGGACCACTTTTAAGATGCACTAGTCAACAAACCCGTGCGTCTGCACAGGCTAGGAACTTTGCTTAGTTCGCCGTGCTTTAGAGTATTGAATTTTCTATATGACTCCACATTCCGTCGTCTTTATTTGGTGCAGCTGTTAATATTCAAAGAAATAATTTAAAACTGAAATTGAAGCATACTTTCAAGAGATTCAAAAATATTGGCCATATTCATGTCCGAGCATCCTAAACATGATGTTGGAAGCTTAAAGAATTTTCTTTACTATGTATTAATTTTTGAAATAAAATATACGACAATCCATGAAATTGTAACTGCGGAGAGATTTCTGCGGTAATTTTTTGTGTCATATCCCAATAAATAATGAAACAAACAACTTCAACAACACTTCAATCCCGTAACAGAAACGAAATCATTTGTATCCCCTCTTGCTATGACATATCCCTGTGCGCACATATTTGTTTATGCATGTGTTGCTCATATGTACTATATATGATCACATAACGGAAGAATATAAATGCATATATATACCCAAATGATTTTTACGATGTCAGTTTTCTTCCCAATTGAGAGAAAACATTACTAACTCTTGGATTATCATCATTGGAAGGCATGCTGTAGAAGCATACGTGCTCCATGATGATACCTCTGATATAATTGTTTGATTTTATGGACATCATGGGAGCAATAAAGAGAAAACATATCAAGGTCTAGCTCTAGTCTCCGAAAAGGATACAATGTAATCAGTAAAATTTATAAAGGATCATCCATATACGATTCCATCATAGATTTAATATGTGCCTAGTTTTCAAGGGAACACATAATAACTAAAGAAAAGTATGTAAGAAAGCGCACTGTCACTATAACTGCATCCTCCACTACATTATGCATGTAGGTTAAGTTAAGACTTACGATGTGTGGATTATATAAAGCAAAATCACGTTCATAAGTTTGAATTGCACCAAGGAATAACATTATATGAAAATGGGTACAAAGCCAAAAAAGCAGCACCAATTTTAAGAAATCCATAAATCTGAGATACATGAAATCGGTTTATTCCATTCCTTTGACCTGCAAGCTATTTTCCACTTTTCTTCAGTAGGGATTGTAGGAAAACCTCACGTCAAAGAAATCAGCAGAGGGACCAGGAGGACAGAGAAACATCAGGGTGATCGATTGTCTTTCCATGTTGTAGGTGGCACGCATGCATGGCGTTGTTGGAAGTGGGAGCTGCACGTGAGGGACAACGTGAGATGCATGTTGCTTGCATAGGAGAGGAGAATGATGGCCGCAAGAACCGATAAGGGCACCATTGAAGGAAAGCATAGGAGGAGACATACCCATATGATTGTCGCAGTGACAGTAGCAATGGCGTCTTCACTTCTTCTCGGTCTTCCTCTAGCTATGATACCTATATCCTCGGCAGCTATCCACTTGAATCCCAAGATCAGCAAGTTCATGGCCAAAGAGCTCTGTCCAGATCAATGACAACCAACAGATGGGAAGCACGACGGTAGACTGTTTTGGTGCCTTCATCCGTGACATTTCAGTTATCACCTCGCCCCACATCCTCTTCTGGGACCTGGACCTAGACATCATCGCAAGCTCATCGGGGTGTAGTCTAAACCCCGCCCCTCATGAATCAGGTTAACGCCAATGAAGTCCTACCGAGCAATTCCGACGCCGTCATCGAGGTCTGTTGCACCAACCTAGCTTATGATCCCTGTGTACAGCTTCGAGTATATAGAGAGGACTTCTACGGCTCCGGCAACATGTCTGGTTTCCAAATCAGGCATAGACTCTCCCTTTTTTGGACGTGATGCTTGAGGCCAATTTTATCTACGTGCCTGGACTTTGTTTTTTTAGACTGAGATGTGGAATCTTTTTTAACGTGGGGCTTCAGGACTTTTTCTTTGCACGTTAAGGAAATAACGGATTGATTTTAATTTCAAAATCAGGCATAGACTCGCCTTTTTTTGGGGTGTGAGGCTTTATGTCAATTTTATGTACGTGCGTGGATTTTTTGTTTGGACTGAGCCGCGGAATCTTTTGTAACGTGAGGCTTCATGACTTTTTTTTAGGAAAGAGGGATTGATTTTTTTTTCAAATCAGGCATAGACTCTTCTTTGTTTGGACGTGTGGCTTGAGGTCACTTTTATGTATGTGTGTGGATTTTTTTTTCGGGCTGAGATGTGGAATCTTTTTTGACGTGTGGCTTGATGACTTTTTTTTTCATGGTAAGGAAAGAAGGCATGTTTTTTTGTTTATTTATTAAAACTTAGAAGTGAGATTTTTGAATTTACAACTAACTTTTTTTTTACAACTAACTTAGACGTGAGCGTTGCAGACCTTTTTTTGTACGTGTGGGCTTAATTCCTATTTATGTGCATGGTGTTTCTTCGTTAATGAGGCAGCGTCTCTTAATAGATCTAGACCATCAAATTTAAAATCTAATGGCTAATTTAATTTTACTGAGGTGGATTAATATGGAGGCTTCAATGGTGCATCCAATTAGTAAATATAAGATATAAGATACAAGGTTTTGATCCGATCATTACCGACTCGTAGCGCAGCGGAAGTAGAGTCGATGAAGATCATCGGTGCAGATCCCCGCATCTAGGATTTTATAACCTCCCGACCACGAGTATGTTCTCCCTCGTCTGCCCCTCGGACAGTCCCTCGGACAGCCCTATGGGAGGCGGTCGGACAGTCGCTCGGACGGTGTCTCGGACAGCCCTTCGGGAGGTGGTCGGACAGTCCCTCGGACAGTGTCTCGGACAACCCTTCGGGAGGACCCTCGAACAGCCCCTCGAGCAGAAGATCGAAACTATGACCTCTCTATTGGCTTGCACACATACGGTGTCAGCTATCCGGCAGGGCTTCGCTGTCCAGAACTAGTTCCTACCGGAACCCAGACAGCCTTTCGGTTCTACGAAACTATTTCGTGTGAGGGAGAGAAGAAAACCAGATAATGCATGGCATGTGTATGAGAGCTTGAGTGAGTTTGGAGAGCACCTCTCCACCTCTATTTATAGTATGAGGGCAAGGGGTAGAGGCCACTTGGAAATACCAAAAAACCCATGAGATGTGTCCTTTATAAGGGCAAAAAGGCGAGGCAAGTGGAGCTCCATGGAGGAGCTCCTCCATGGCCGGCCACCTTGTGTGGGCCCCCCCCAAAGGGGGTCCCACCATCCCATGTCATCCGCTTGACTTTTTGTCACAAAATTCCAAAGGAGTAGTTGTACCCTAATAGTGCTGCCACTATTCACACCACTATTTATGACAAAATATTTTCAGTGTCTGTTTAATCCGAAAAAATTTCTGAAGGTCCAGAACATTTCCGGCACCCCATAAAATAATTTTCGATGCGTTCCGAAACATTTTCGTATGATTATTTTCCTCCAGAACGTTCTGGTTTTCACACTGAAACTTTTCTGTCGTCTCCGAAACTTTTCCGTTGACTTTCTCTCTGGAACTATTACAGTGTCTCCGGAACTTTTCGGGTGACTTTCTCTCAGACTCCCTGTCTAGTATTTAGCAGATAGATGACCCTTAAGCGTGTCACCCTGTAGGTTCGGTGAAGTATAGACATGACCGGAACATTTTCCGATCGATGATCGATAGCGGAACCGTGGACATCCATATTGATCGCTATACCCACATGAATGAATATTCGAGTGAACCTGTAGTTGCCGTCTGCCATTCCCGTTGCGTTGCACTATGTTACAAAACCCGATGTGAGATTTATCGGCAACCCCGTGAATCAACAACTTTTCCAGTATGCTAGTTACCTCATTACCGGTTTTGTTCTCTTTTCTCGTTCCTGCGTTCCGGCATCCCTGTGATCATATCACACTGTGTCTGGCCAGACGGTGATGGATACCGTAACACCAAGAGGGCCCCAAGAATATCTCTTCATCGTCGGAGGAGCAAATCCCAATCTTCAGCTATCTAGTCCCTTGTCATACTTTTCCGTGAACCCGTAATAGCCACCCTAGCTACTATAGATGACGTTTAACAAACCCCAAAGTTCACGAAGCAAGCATGAAGGAACTCGATACTCTCATGGTCTAAGGAATTATGCAAACGTTAACTTTCTCTGTGTTATTAACCATTAACTTGTGACGAATGTATCTCATAGCATAACATCAATTCGGGTCGATTCAACACAAGTGTTCTTCTAACATTGTGCCCTCAAAGTTGCCGGCATAGTCATGCCCATGATCAGGAAAACAGGACCATCATGCAACACTTGAGCCAGTCTTAGACGCACGACTAGGAATACATTTCACCATTTATTATACCACACGTGCACATGAGTTTCCCTCCGACCCTCGTGGTTATTGTAGACTCGAGAATCGTTGCAGTTATAGCATGGAACATAAACATCAATTACAAACTTGGAGATACAAAATAACTATTATTATTGCCTCTAGGGCATATCTCCAATAGACTCCCACTTGCACTAGAGTCAATAATCTAGTTACATGGTTTCCCTAACACCAATGGCTATCCGGTGCTGCTCATGCCTTGCTCGTGGTAGAGACTTTGTCATCAGGTCTGACACGTTCAGATCCGTGTGAACTTTGCGTACTTTCACCAAACCCGCTTCAACATGAGGTCGAATGAGTTTATATTTGCGTTCAATATGTCTTGTCTTATGGTGGGAACATGGCTCCCTTGCCTAAGCCACGACGCCACTATTATCACAATAGATCTCCATCGGGTCCAGCGCACTTGGAACCATACCAAGGTCTTCAAGAAAGTGCTTGATCCAGACCGCCTCCTTGGAGGCTTCTGAAGCTGCAACATATTCCGCCTCCATCGTAGAATCGGCCACAGTTTTTTGTTTGGAGCTATTCCAGTCAACTGCGCCACCGTTCAAAATAAAAACGTAGCCTGATTGACATTTGAAGTCATCTGGGTCAGTCATGAAGCCCGCATCAGTGTAACCATTTACAATGAGCTCTTCATCTCCTCCGTACACAAGGAGCAAATCCTTGGTCCTTCTGAGGTACTTAAGAATATTTTTGACTGCGGCCCAGTGTTCCAATTCTGGATCACTTTGGTACCTGCTGCTAACAATTAGAGCATAGGAAACATCTGGTCTTGTACATAGCATGGCATACATAATGGAACCAACTGCCGAAGCATATGGAACATCATTCAGTTGTACTCGCTCATCAAGAGTCCGAGGACATTGATTTTTGCTGACCACTGTGCCAGGTGACATGGGAAGTAGGCCTTTCTTGGCGTTCTCCATATTGAACCTTTTCAACACCTTGTCAATGTACATGCTTTGGCTAAGCGCTATCAGGCGTCTGGATCTATCTCTATAGATTTTGATACACAATGTGTATGCCGCTTTGCCCAAGTCCTTCATTGAAAAACTCTTCTTCAACGAGTCTTTTATTTCGGTAAAAAAATTCACGTCATTTCCAATCAACAATATGTCATCCACATATAAGACTAAAAGTGCTTCCTCAGACTGAGCTATGGAGCAACTATCTTCAATAGTGTTCCATTGACCAAAGCCATCTTGGAATCATACTAAGTTCATGAACGAACTGTATGATTCAACATCTTCTATGTCGCTTCGAAAGCGGCAACATACTTAGCCTTAGTTATAGAATTCGCCATAGTAACCTGTTTAGAAACGATTTCCAAACACCGTGCCACCATATTGTGTATCACACAAAAAACCCTTAACTTAAATCGAAAATCGCATGGAGCATTGATGAAGACTATATCGATGTAATCACTTACAACGAGCACTTCATAATCTCTGCTTGCGAGAAAAACATGTCATCAGTGCTACTTTAGTACTTAATGACATTTTTCACTGTTGTCCCATGATCAGTACTTTGATCACTTTGGTATCTATACTCGCAACTCCTTGGGAGTACTGGACATATCTGGTTGTTTTACATACCATGGAATACATGATTAATCCAAACACGAAAGTGTGTGGAATCTCCATCATGTATTTTACTCATCAGTGTTTTGGGACACCGAGTCTTGCAAAAACTCTTTCCATGTGACTTCGGCAAGAATCACTCCTTGGCGTTTTAAATGCTAAAAAGTTTTAGCATCTTGTCAATATGTATTCATTGCTTAGCCCCATTAGGTAAATCTATCTCCATAGATCATCATGCCTAATATTGAGGCTATTTAGCCCAAGCACTTCATCGGAAAAACTATTTTCAAATGAAGTCCTAATTCGTGTCAAGAAATTTATTTCCAATTAACAATGTGTCTAGTACACAAGGTTTTTAGAAATATTATTATGCTCCCACTTACTTTCTTGAATCACAAGCATCTTCGACACCCATTTGATGAAGTCAAAACCCTTTTGACCATTCCATCAAAAACGGAGATTCCAACTCCACTTTGCTATCTTTTGTCCATCGCTGGACCCTCTGAAGTTTGCATACTTACTAGCATCCTCTGGATCGACAAATTACTTTGGACTGTATCACATACAAGTCCTAGGTTTCATTTCCATCACATGGAAATCCTTTTGTCATCCATGTTTCATATCTCATGATTGAAATATGTATTAATTGCTAGTTCAACCCGAACCGATTTTAAGCATCGCTACGGTGAGACAATCTCATCGTAGTCAACTCCTTGAACTTGTTATTGCAACAAGTCAAGCTTTATGGATAAAACATTTTATCCGTATCAGTTTTTAGTTCCATAAATATTCGTTAGACTCTAAGTCTTCCGAAAAGTGTATCAAGATCTTAATCTTGAATCACTTATATGGAAACTATCTCGGATTGTATTGGCATTTAGCCAATTCCGGAGTCAGGGCCCATCAACGCTTCCTTGTGAATCGTAGGTATACTGTTGTCTAACAACAATATCTCGTTTGCGCACCTGATAGGTTTGCACGAGCTTTGCCTACGTGGTTCAGCTGCAAGTTCGACCGAAGTCCATACATTTTATTGTAGAGACTTCCGTATCAGTCGCAGTAGGAAACTCCGGAATTACTTCCAAGGTCTCTTTCCTTTGATCCGATGATGATGATACTGTTTATCTCGTCGAGTTGCACTGTTCTCCAAACAACAATATCTCGTTTGCGCACCTGATAGGTTTGCACGAGCTTTCCCTACGTGGTTCAGCTGCAAGTTCGACCGAAGTCCATACATTTTATTGTAGAGACTTCCGTATCAGTCGCAGTAGGAAACTCCGGAATTACTTCCAAGGTCTCTTTCCTTTGATCCGATGATGATGATACTGTTTATCTCGTCGAGTTGCACTGTTCTCCCACTCACCTTTTTGAAAGAACCATTTTCTTCAAAAAAGCATACCGTTCTTTGTGGCAAACCTATTTGCCTTGGTATTATGGTGGGGAAATACCCAATGACAGCTTGGGATAACCTACAAAGTAGCACTTGTCTGATTTGGAATAGGTTTGTAACCTTTTACACAAGCCCCATATTCCAAATGTTAAGAAAAGATATAACATGGTTGGGCGTACCATACCATGGCGTCATTTCAACAGACCCGATGGAGCTCTTTTCAGTGTAAAAGCCGCAGTCTCTAAAGCATCACTTTAAAAGGGATAATGGCAAATTTATTTATGTCATCTTTGATCTTACCATGTCATGAATGGTTCGATTACATCTACACGGACTCTCCACTTGCAGTGGTGCTCCGGGAGGTGCAAGTTATGAAACCCCTTTCACAACTCATCAGACATTCGCTAAACTTGTAACTCAAATATTCCTTTCTGCAATCGAATTGTAGAAACATAATTTTCTTGTTACAACAACTTCTACTTCATTTTTGAAAACCTTTCGAATGATTTCAAAAAGATCCAGACTTACATCTCATCAAGCAAATATCCATATATCTACTTGAGTCATTTTGAAGATAGACAAATCCACTGCTAGCAATAACCTTTTTGGACTACATACATCAAAATGTATGATCACCAATAAGTTCGTTGCTCGTTCCTTATGGCCCGTGAACGGTATTTTAGTCACTTCACTTTTCGGAGAAAAGTTGCAAGTGTCAGATGATTCGTAATCAAACGACTTCAAAATCCATCATCATGGAATTTCTCCATGCGGGTTTCTCCAATGTGACTAAATGCAGTGCCACACTTGTGTGGTATTCTTTTAGTCTTGCGACATTTAGCGTCAGTGTTAAGGATGTATCATATTACCATCAATATTCATAACATACGTTCCATCCACTATGGAAGCATGGCCCTTATGTTATTCATGATTCCGAACAACAATTGTTCTTTCATGAACAACACTCTTGCAACAAACATTATGCAAATGGGCTAGAGTGTATAAAACTCTAAAATGATTTATGAAAGTAAATACAGAGGTAAAGTATTATTATCAACATTCATAACGTACATCTCATTCATAATGAAAGTATGGCCCTTATGTTATTCATAACACCGAACATCAAAAGTTCTCTTATGAACAACCTTCTTGCAAGATACCTTATGCAATGGGCTAGAGTGTGTAAAACTCTATAATGAATTATGAAAATAAATACATAGGTAATGCACCGATGGAAGGTATAGTAACTTTTACTAAGTTCCCAACATGTATTTAAACCTCATTCCTGCCAGTCTTTTAGGCCGTAGTAGTTCTTGCATCGAATTGCAACAGAATGCAATCGAGCGGGTATCTTTGTGATCAACTCACAATACCCAAGAATCAGTGATTAACATGTTTAATCATAATTCCCAAGAACTATTTCTTTGACCAGCCTTCTATACATCAATAACTTGTATGACTTTCATACATGAGCTGGATATTCCAGTCTTCTCTCTTTTTGCCTTTATACTTCTAACAGTTTAACTTTCAGTATTTCTTCTATCTCAGAAGAAGCATCCAACTTAAGAGTGGCGTTAGCCCCGGATTTCCTAGACGTGAAAGTCTTACTAACACCCTTCGGACATTTCCTTTAAGTTGTTGTTTTATTCACCTTCATCATATGACAGGCGTTCTACTGGATCCCTCTGTCATTAGTCAAATGCATAGTAAACACCTTTTACTAACAGTTTGCAAAACAAACATTGCTTTGGATATCCCATATCTTTTAGCCTTTGTTTGTGTCTGAAAAATGATTTTCAGTTCCATGAATATCACATAGCTATCCCAAACTTTTGAAGTCCGGGTCTCATGGAAGCAAACATATTGCACTTGACCGTAACGGAATTCTAGCTTTTGGATCGAAGGACGAGAGTCACATTATCCATAGCATTAGCGGGAGAATACAAAAAGCATGCGATAGGACAAAGTCCTTCTCGGCACTCTTGAGGACAATCCTCACATTACGTTACCAACCGTAAAGTTTTAACCAGATATTTAACAGCTTATTCAATTTTAACAGGGAAGGTGGAAACGCGAGCCATTATTCTACAACTATTATGCAAATTTTACTTTGACAAAGTTCATAATTAATTGCACTAAGAATTAAAAGAATTAATTCTAAAGTGTGCTCCCACTCAAATCAATATCTCTCATAATTGATTGTGAGTGATACAAGACCCGCATTTCAATTGTTCGCCATTGGTGTAACACCACTGATGACGAAAATCTCAACTGGTAGGCCAACTTGCCAATCACATCTCTATGTGACTCTTGTTCATCTTTCGATGCGTGTGTTCCGAGCTCATGACGGTCATGCCTGAACGTCAAGACAACCAAGTGATCTCGCTGCGAGGTCTCAACTCACCCGCCTCACACTTCTCTAATCGTTCGTACCCGTGTGACACGGCGCACCCCGAAAAGATAGGTGCCGTGACGGTGCTACACTTGGGAGAACACTAACTACTTGATATTTTTGTGAGAGATCACCCTAATAAAAAGCGACTACCGCACAATCAAGAAGGGTGCATCATAAGGGATAAACATCTCAGGCAATTCATAATAGCATGATATGGTATAGCCCTTTCTGACGGAGAAATCTTTCATTTCTTCGTCTTCGGCATTCGCGTTGGTGTTCACCTTAGCGAAGATTGCCACCACCTTGTCGATGCACCAGATAATATTGCTATCTCTATAGCTAATAAAATAAGTGCATTACATAAGGTTGACACACAGGTCATTAAAGTGCAATCATATGGCTCCAACCATCATGCCGAATCATGACACGCAGGTCATGTTAATTAAATCATATAGTCATCTCATACATAATCAAATTAATATGAGACTTGCAATACCACATCACATGCAAACCATCCTGCAAAACCAAGTTAGACGCCTCTAATCGGTTCATGCAAAATTTTATTTTACGTGGCTTCTAAGGTTTCGAAACAAACCGAAGCTACCAACGTCCATCATCAAGTATGATAATTCAAGTTGCTAGATTAACTTTCCAGGGTGTATGAAACACGAGATAATAAAATCTCGAGCCCCATACTAAACTTCGTCATACGCGTGACCCCCGTGCAGATCACATCTGCATTGCCCTTTCGTCTGCGAAACATCCATCTTTCTCAACTATGGTGGAACCCAAAGAACTGTTAGCACTTCGTTGATCTGTCAATCAGCATACTCAGGAGCAGCATGAAAGGATCGCGGATTGCCAGAACTTTGTGAGATTCCACCATGCCGTCAAGATCAGGACTATGCAAATCCAGGGGAAGCAACAGGAACATCGGGTAACAGATTTCATCTGCTACCCGCATAAATAATTTTCAGCAATAGATCTCATCTACTCCAAAATTATATTATGCAATACCCATACATCTCCATGTATTCTAGATCGTAACCTGCATCTACGCATAGCACGGCTCTTGATGCCACTGTAGGGTAACGCAGTAGAAAACAAAAATTTTCCGACCTACGCACCAGCCCAGGACCACTATGAAGACTGCATACAAGGTTTGATCTTTTTTGTTACCGACTCGTAGCGCAGCGGAAGTAGAGTCGATGACGATCGGCGGTCAGATCCCCGCAGCTAGGATTTACAACCTCCCAACCGCGAGGATGTATACCCTCATCCGCCCCCCGGACAGCCCTCCGGGAGGCGGTCGGACAGTCCCCCGGACGGTGTCACGGACAGCCCTTCGGGAGGACCATCGAAACTCGGACGGTCACTCGGACATCCCTTCGGGAGGCACTCTCAAACTAAGACCGAAACTACGATCTCTCTACAGAGTTGCACACATACGGTCTCAACTATCCTGCAGGGCTTCGCCGTCCAGAACTAGTTCCTGCCGGAACCCAGACAGCCTTTCGGCTCTACGAAACTATTTCGCTGGGAGGGAGAGAGAAGCCAGACAAGTCTATGGCATGTGTATGAGAGCAAGGATGAGATTTGGGCTGCCCCCTCCACCTCTATTTATAGGAGAAGGAGGGGTGGAGGGGCTGAAATTTCAGCCACATCCATCCATGTCATCTCCAAGATATTTTGGAGCAAAAGCCCAAAAAGGTGGCTTTCCAAAAAGTAATCCAAAAAGCACTTTCACTATTCACGATGACATATTTCAGCGTCCGTTCGAACTGAAAATATTCATGTGGGCTTAGAACATTTCCAGTACCCACTAAAATAATTTTCAACGCGATCCGAAACAATTCCGGTTTAGTGATTTTCATCTGCGAAAAGCATCTGAAGCAGTTCCGGCAGCTCCGGAATATTTCCGGTTTTCATCCCGGAAAATTCCAGAAAGTTTCCAGAACGATTCTGGCACCCTCCAAGAATTATCAGGCATGTGCCGAAACCATTTTGACTTTATGGCGTACTCCGAAACAACTTTTCGGTTTAGTGATTTTCATTTGTGAAAAGCAACTAAAGCGGTTCCGGCAGTCCGGAACATTTCCGGTTTTTGTCTCTGAAAAATCTCAGAAGTTACCGGAACAATTCTGGTACCTTCCAATAATTTCCAGGCATGTGCCGAAACCAATTTGACTTTATGGAATACCCTGAAACAACTTTTCAGTTTCACCGGAACTATTCCGATATCCTCTCCGGAACGTTTCCGTTTCGTCCGAAACTTTTTCGGTGATTTTCTCTCAGACTCCCCGTCTAGTATTCAGCAGATAGATGACCCTTAGGCGTGTGACCCTATAGGTCGGGTGAAGTATAGACATGACCCGGAACCCCTTCCGATCAATGATCAACATCGGAGCCGTGGACACCCATATTGACCCCTATACCCACACGAATGAATATTCGAGTGAACCTCCGGTTGCCGTGTGCTATTCCTGTTGCTTCGCGATATGTTACAAATACCCGAGGTGAGACATGTTGGCATCCCCGTGGATCAACAACTTGTCCACTATGCCAGTTACCTCGTTACCGTGTTCCGGCATCCCTGTGATCAAATCACAAAGTGTCTGGCCAGACGATGATGGATACCGTAACACCGAGAGGGCCCAGAGATATCTCTCCATCGTCGGAGGAGCAAATCCCAATCTTGAGCTATCAAGTTACTTGACATACTTTTCCGTGAACCCGTAAGCCGTCGTAATAGCCACCCAGTAACGGATGATGTTTAACAAACCCCAAAGTTCACGAAGCAAGCACGAAGGAACTCGATACTCTCATGGTCTAAGGAATTATGCAAACATTAACTATCTCTGTGTTATAAACCATTAACTAGTGACGAATGTATCTCATAGCATAACATCAATTCGGGTCTATTCAACACAAGTGTTCTACCAACATTGCGCCCTCAAAATTGCCGGCATAGCCATGCCCATGATTTGGAAAACAGGATCATCATGCAATACTTGAGCCAGTCTTAGAGGCCAGACTAGGAATACATTTTACCGTTTATTATTCCACACGTGCATATGAGTCTTCCTCCGAGCCTCGTGGTTATTGCAGACACGAGAACCATAGCAGTTATAGCATGGAACATAAACCTAATTATGAACAGGGAGATAATCAATAACATTTATTATTGCCTCTAGGGCATATCTCCTACATGCAAATCCATAAAACATATCCTTACAATAAAGTGAACAACCATTGTTCTCAGACTTGTAGGAATACCCATCGTGTATCAGACATGATCCGGAGATAATGTTTCTACACAATGCCGGAACAAAATAATAGTTACTTAGTTCTAAGATAAATCCTGAAGGGAGACGTAGAGGCATGATGCCGACAGGTTGTGCGGCGATTCTAGCACCGTTCCCGACGCGCATCATGACTTCATTCTTTGCCAGCTTGCGCACCTTCTGAAGCCCCTGTATCGAGTTGCAAATGTGAGCAACCGATCCGGTATCAAATACCCAAGACATAGAATTTTCGCTAGCTAGCAAAACGTCAATGACATTAACATGTATAACCGTTATACCTTTTCCGGTCTTTCTAGACTTCTTATCTGCAAGGTACTTCTTGCAGTTTCTCTTCCAGAGTCCGGTGTCTTTGCAGTAGAAGCACTTAATTTCAGTGTTGGCTCCGCCCTTAGACTTGCTTTGGGAGCCGGTCTTACCGGTGCCCGTGCCTTTATTGGACTTGCCTTTCTTCTTGAAACTGGCGGTTTTATTCACAAGCAACACTTGCTTGTGATTCTTCCGCAGTCCTGCTTCAGTAGTTTTCAGCATGGCGAGCAACTCATTCGGTGTCTTGTTCATCCCATTCATGTTGTAGTTCATGATAAAACCGTCGTAAGAAGGGGGGAGTGATAAGAGTAACATGTCCACTGCGAGTGCTGGTGGAATCAGAAATTTCAGCGTAGCCAATCAATTTGACTACCTGTTCGCCAACTGAACTTCCCTCAGCCATCTTGCACTCCATCATGGTCTTTGTTACCTCATAACATTCAGACTCGGCATTGAGTTTGTACAGAGCATCCATTTCCCAGATGATATCATGGGCAGTGTGGATTTCATAACATTTTTGAAGCTCTAGACTCATGCAAGCTAGCATGAGGCACTGCACTACAATGCAGTCATCATCCTTAGTGGCCCAGACATTTCTATAATCTTTCGGCGCAGTTGCCGCCTGTTTAGCTGGAAGACGCGTGTCAAGCACATACTCTTTCTTAGCACTCCTGAGGACAATCCTCAGGGTATAGACCCAGTCCGCATAGTTGCTTCCAGTTGCAGCTAACTTCTCTTTCTCTAACATTGGGCCTAAGCTGAACGTGGCGTTACGAGCCATGTGATCTACAACGGTAAACACACGTTTCACTTAGACTTTGTTCATAATTAATTCGCACTAGTGATTAAACAATTTAATTCTAAAGTACGCTCCCACTCAAATCAATATCTCACTGTCCTCTGGCACTGGTTTAATAGGTTAGTCCAAATAAATATTGTGCCAAAAACATAGATAAATGATGTAAATATAGCATGAAAACGTCATAAATTATAGATACATTGGAGACGTATCAACATCCCGAACCTTAATTCATGTTCATCCTCGAGTAGGTAATTAATGATAAAAGAAATAATTTATGAAGTGTGGATGCTAGAAAAGTGCATAACTTTGATCAATGATAATTCTAATCACTTTTGCTAGCATCAATATATATCATAAACAACAACTCTTTCTCATAAAACTTCTCATGATCAAGTAGCAATCCATTCACATGTTAACGTGTAACAAATAAACTCTCTTGAAACCCAACAAACAATGTTCTTAGTCATCAAACAATTACAAATCATTATATTTTTTAGAAGAGTCTATGTAAGAGCTTTTGTTTAGCAAACTTCACATACTCAACTATCATATTGTCTTCTAATGATTGCTGGTAATCAAGAGCATAATCTAGGAACAAATTGTTTCCATCAGACACAAAGGAAGATGGGGGTTTAGTATTTCACCTCCCAACTTACTTATCACAGGATAATTCTCATCAATAATAACTCATGATCATATATATTCAATTGGATATATGTGCCTGGATCTTTCCCCAACATACAATGTTTGCCAAGTGGAGAATATTTAAGTTTGGAATAAGAAAAAGTTGACTCAACATGAAAACAAAGTTGACAGAAAAAGTAAAAGATAGGCCCCTCGCACAGGGAAGCAGAGGTTGTCAGGCGCTTTTGAGTTGGATGTCTGAGTTTTTAATGAAAAGAAACATCACTTTAATATTGCCCCTTGTGAGACTGGCCTTTATTGAGCAGTCTGTCGCTTTTATTACTCCACCACCACAAGTTCATACAAAGCTTATTTCCCGTCCAATAAAAGATCATACATATATAAGGCAATTTTTTATTGCATGCACCGATGACAATTTACTTGAAGGATCTTATTCAATCCATAGGTAGTTATGGCGGACTCTCATGGAAAGAAACTGGTTTAGGGGTTTTTGGATGCACAAGTAGTATTCCCACTTGGTGCGGAAGTATTTCGCTAGCAAAGATTATAAACAAACACCACATGTTGGAGGATCCATGACGATATAACTTCTATGCAAATCTACACAAACATGACTCATTACGTTGTCTTCCTTGTCCAACATCAACTATTTGATCAAGTGTGAAAATATTCAATGAGGGTTCACAATCATAAAAGATGTCCAAGATAGTGTATTTGCATGTGAAATCTCTCTCCCTTGTACTAATCTTTCATGAATTGTTCAAATGACCAATATTGTGTTTGTTAAATTTCAATAAATTTTACTTCCTAAACCCAATGTGAAGCCACTACTTCCCATTAGATAAGCATATGAAATTGAATTGTAATGTTAAGATACATATTTACTTTTCAACACAAATGTAATTTCAAGTGCATGATATTCAATTCATTCATAAATTTACTCTAGGGATATAAGTGAAGCACAAGAGTAAATAAGAAACTACTCCAAAAGATATAAGTGAAGAACAAAGAGTAGTTATTGTAAATAGGTAGCTATATATAAACTTTCTCCAAATCATGAAGTTAAGATATAATTATTGTATCTATTAGCAAACAAAAGTAAAAATACACTCCAAGGATAGCACATATCACGTAAATAAATAAAAACTTAGGCCCAACCGAGACTAACCGATAGTTGTTGACGAAGGAAGGTGGGATACCTACCGGGGCATCCCCAAGCTTAGATGATTGAGACTTCTTGAAATATTACCTTGGGGTGCCTTGGGCATCCCCAAGCTTGAGCTCATGTGTCTCCTTAATTACTCTCATATCACAGTCTCCCTTGGGTCTTAAAACCTTCATTCACACAAATCTTCGCAAACCTGTGAGATAGGTTAGTACAAAATATATTCAAATCCTTAACATTATGTACTGTAGCAAATCACAAAAATTATAATTAAACATTGCATACTAAATGACTACACATATTTAACATCTCTATCCACTAATAGAAACATTAAACAAGCAAACATGAGCAAACAATGCAACTATAACAGCAATCTGTCTAAACAGAACAGTCTGTAAAGCAGGAATAAATTATCATACTTCTGTAACTCCAAAACGTCTAAAAAATGACCACGTAACAGAGAACTCATATATTCTTACTGTGTAAAACTTTCAAGATTTTTTCACGCTGTGACTATCCAGGAATATTCAGGACATAACATAAAACTTTATGTTTTCAAACAACAACTCATAAACATGCAAACTGAGCATGGTAAATGCTAAACTTGGCACCTTATTGAAAGAAAAGATACAAAACATGATTACTATACTAGCATTAATCATGTAAACACAGAAAAATAGTAAGGATAAATATTTGGTTTCCTCCCAACTAGCGCTTTTCTTTAATTGCTTTTAGCTAGGCATGACGATTTTAACGATGCTAATATAAAAGTAGGAATTAAAACATAAAGGGAGCATCATGAATCATATATCAAACATAGTTAAGCCTAACCCACTTCCTATGCATAGGGATTTTTTCATCAAACAATTTATTGAAACAAGAATCAACTAGCATAGAAAGGGAAAACAAGTGTAACCTCAAAAATTTCAACACATAGAGAGCAAACTTGATATTATTGAGATTTTTATAAGCATATATTTCTCTCTCATAATAATTTTTAGTAGCATCATGAACAAATTCAACAATATAACTATCACATAAAGCATTCTTTTCATGATCCATATGCATAGAATTTTTATTTCTCTCCGCATAAGCAAATTTCTTCTCATTAATTGTAGTGGGAGCAAATTTAAGAAAATAACTATCATTTGGTATTTGATTGACAAGACTCAATTCAACATTAAAATCATAATGACAAGTTGCATGGTTATGATTATTCTTTCTATCATAAGTGTCATCACAATAATTATCATAGATAGCAACTTTGTTCTTATAATAATCAATTGACACATCCTCCAAAATAGTGGAATCAAAATTATCTAAAGTCATGACCTCTCTGACGGTGTCCTGGAATAGGGGGTACTCACCACATCGTCTCCCAATCAGGTGGGTTGAGCCGAGGACCCCCATGGCGGTTCACTCATGGGCCACATCGGGCAGCCCATGACGCATACAAGGAAGACTCTACAAGACTTGGTGCCCAAGACGAGAACTCTCCTAAACCCTAAGCCTCCGGTGCATATATAAACCAAGGCCAGGCTAGTCAATAGATTAATTCATATTCATTAGAACAATCTCGTGATAGATACATGTACTCTGTACTACACCCCATATGAATACAATCAAAAGCAGGACGTAGGGTATTATTTCTTCGAGAGAGCCCGAACCTGGGTAAAATCCTGTGTCCATGTTACCATCGCTCCAAGATGCCTAGCTTAAGACCCCTACTACGAGATATGCCAGATTTAGAACCGACATTGTTGCTTTCATTGAGAGCCTGCTGGGTAGTCGCCACGGTGCAATGGGAATTCAGATCGGCTCCACCGCGATCTACGCATCGGAACCGAGCTACATCGTCAATGTCGGCATCTTCGTCGCCGACCCGACTGGTCACCTTGGCTGGACCGAGGACTAGGCTTCTCTTCAGATCATCAAGTTCGGATGGATGTCTTCGTCATCATCAACTCCGATCTCATCCGGGATCATGGGAAAAATCGTCCATGGTGCTCGGGGGATCAACGTCAACATTGCCCTCGCGCGATCATGCAGTTTTTTCTGGACAACGGATTCGTGTTCGCCGTTCCCGTCTCCTCGAGCGCGCTTTGACGATTGCTTCGTTGGAATTGTGCGGAATTGAGTCTAGAACAACCCTGCAAAATTTCGTCACGTTCCGATGGAGGAATCTCCGGCGATCTCCGATATACCGGAGCCCTGTCAAATCTGGACGTGAATCTGGACGAGTTTAGGGCGAGGAGTGCAGCGTCCAGCTTGGACGTCCTTTGGAAGATCCAACCGTTCATCGGCTGCGGAATTCCCATATCTACCACCCCTCAAAATTTCAGCGCGATCCGACCGTTCAAACTCCGGGAACAGCCAGAGGAGTGCTTCAATTTTCGGATCTGTTTCCTGCACGCAAACGAATCCGACCCGAATTCATCTTTCTTCATGAACGGGATATCGAACATCCTTTTTGAAGGAATTTTTTTTCTAGGGTATTGTGTGTTGTTCTCAAACACGTGCCCACGAATTTTGAGTCTTTTCCGAGGCGATCTTCACCGTCGCGCCGATGTCAAACCGGCCCGACCACGTTGCTCCACGTCTACCGACCCGCGCCAACATCAACTGCGCCGTCGCTCCATCGAGCCGACGACAACCACCTCGGATCATCACATCGGCGAGCCGACCAAGAGTTCGGCACCGCTCTCCCTAATGATCGTCAAGATAACATCCTCACCTTACGGATTGTACGGGTCGGGCGCGCCAGCATCGCCGCGCGGTCACTTCTCAAGCCGGCATTGACCGCGTCACAAGTTCTGACCTGCGTCGGCATCGCCGCGCCGTTGCTTCTTCAAGCCGATGTCCACCACGCCGACCTGCTTCGACGCCTCGGTTGGCATGGGGCTGCAACGTCACCTTGCCGACCTGCTCCGTCAACTCGGCTATACCGGGGGCTTCGCCATATCTTTATCAACCTACTCCGGGGACTTCGGCGTCACCAGCCGACCAGCTTCTTCAGCTCGGCCGGACCGGGGGCTTCGCCTCAACATATCAGCAGTGTGGTACTACCACTTCATCAAGCCGAGCTCTTCGCTCAGACACCTCGGCCGGACCGGGGGCTTCGCCATCGCTTCATCGACCTACTCCGGCGTCACCCTGCCGACCTACTCTGTCTCATCGGCTGGACCAGGGGCTTCGCCTCGGCACATCGGTAGTTTTGTGCTGCCACTTCATCAGCCGAGCTCTTCGCTCGGCCACCCCAGGACCGGCTTGAGGGCTGGGATCTCGACCCGTTGCAAGCCCGGACTACGTCATCAACACCGAACACTTTAACCAGCTAAGTCGCTTTCATGCTTAGCTTTTTTTTTCAATTTTCAACTTTTGTTTGGTTCAACCAAGCATTATACTTTTGTGTTAAATAGACAAGTTATTTGTTAAACAATTAGTTTGTTAAAAACTCTATTTGTTAAAAAAACTCCCTTTACCCATGTTAACTGGGGGCTCTTAAATTTGTATGTGCCGTTATAATAAGTGTTTTCTTCTTGGTCGTTGCGAATTATTTTTCTACTACTCCTTTCTCGACTCGAGTGTGTGGTCAATAGCCGGATAGCCTGGTTTCTCTCTAAAGCCGCTCGAGTTTAGTTCGCTAGACTGGCCTGAGAAGCACTCCGCCTTCGGGATAGGAGGTTGAAGCCGAAGGCTGACCCGCTTGCAGTCTTTAGATCGGATGTGTCATGTTAAAGCACAACGGAAGCACAAACTAATTTTAAGACCACTTTTTGGATTGGCACAAAAAAACTTGATTTACTTCGGACGTAAAGTTTTCACATAAGTTTTTTGGTTTTCCGAGCTTATGGCACCCTTAACCTATTTTTATGTTTTTTTTTCAGGAGGCGGGGCATCCTCTTGATTGAGGTGTTCTGCGTGATGGTTTTGCTCGGGGAATTTTTTCCGACCTGTAGTTCGGCATCTTTCCTGCCGAGCTGCACCTCGGCGTTGTCAAAACGTACATGGCAGTTGAACTAGTTCCCGAGGAGATACGATCCTAGGGTTGGCCATGTTGCCCAACCCAAGTCTCGGGGGCTACTGCATCGACGATTCAATGCAGACAATTTACAAAGTGCGAAACAGTTTCCGAGGAGATTATAATCCTCAGGTTGGTCGGCTGCACCCAACCTGAGTCTCAAGAACTATGCACACCGCATTTATGTTTGTAAGTATGTTGCCGAGCTAGGAGTTGATCCGCAGGCCGATTTCGCGAATCGACCTGAGTCTCAGGGGCTACTGGGATCAGCGGTTTTATGTTATCCTTCAGGTGCATCCCGGATTTTAGGCCGACACACACCTTGAGGGCTACTGGTTATACATCTCGACAGAGAATAAATTGCACCAATCCACAAAAAATCAGCCCACGGCCCATGGCCGAGGTGGTGCACCACCTCGGAAGCAGTCCGGCGTAAAGCTCGGATGCAAGTGGCTGGCTCCGTAGAGGGCGTTTCCGGCATTAAGCTCGGCTGAACTCCTTCAAACTTTTTCAAAGACGAGGTACTCTATGCCTCCTCGGATGCAGTCCGGCGTTGGAGCTCGGCTGCTAAAATGTACCTCGGATGCAGTCTGGCGCTGGAGCTCGGATACAGACCGGCGTTGGAGCTCGGCTGCTAAAATGTACCTCGGATGCAGACCGGCGTTGGAGCTCGGCTGCAAAAGATACCTCGGATATAGACCGGCGTTGGAGCTCGGCTGCAAAAGACACCTCGGATGCAAAGAGGACACCGCCGCACAGGAAACACTTCGAACCCGAGGTGTGGCATAAAAAATAACAAGGCATTGATAAAGTCCGAGAACTTAAAGGGCTCCTCGGATACCCGACGTGTGAACTCTTCGGATACACCTCGGCGATCCTCAAGATCGGAGATGCAAATATTTGTTGAACCAGTTTTCAAGACCGACGACCGAAGACGAAGAACAGTTCGAAAGAACCGAGGAGCGTCACCAACTTGAAGACCGGTTTAGAGGGCTACTGACGGTGTCCTGGACTAGGGGGTACTCACCACATCGTCTCCCAACCAGGTGGGTTGAGCCGAGAACCCCCATGGCGGTTCACTCATGGGCCACTTCGGGCAGCCCATGACGCATACAAGGAAGACTCTACAAGACTTGGTGCCCAAGACGAGAACTCTCCTAAACCCTAGGCCTCCGGTGCATATATAAACCAAGGCCAGGCTAGTCAATAGATGAATTCATATTCATTAGAACAATCTCGTGGTAGATACATGTAGTCTGTACTACACCCCATATGAATACAATCAAAAGCAGGACGTAGGGTATTATCTCTTCGAGAGAGCCCGAACCTGGGTAAAATCCTGTGTCCATGTTACCATCGCTCCAAGATGCCTAGCTTAGGACCCCTACTACGAGATATGCCGGATTTAGAACCGATACTCTCCAAATCCACTTTTATCATTGTAATAAGATTTAACACCCTCCAAGATAGTGGGATCTTTGCTACGTAGAGTTGACACTCTTCCAAACCCACATTCATTATCATTGTAATTATCGTAATTAGGAGGCATGTTCTCATCATAATAAATTGTATCATCAAAAGTAGGGGGACTAAAAAGATCATCTTCACCAAACATGTCATCCCCAGGCTTATAGTTTTGCATATCACTAGCACAATTGATATTCATAGAATACATACTAACAACATTGCAATCATGCTTAACATTCAAGGAACTCACACCAAATATTTTGGTAAATTCTTCTTCTAACACTTCATAACAATTATCAGATTCATAGTTTTCAAGAATTTTTTTATAAAGATAAAGAATCTCACTCAACTTCACTTCCATTTTTTTGTAGTTTTCTTTTATAAACCAAACTAGTGAATAAAAAAAGAAACTAAAAGATTCATTTGCAAGATCTAAAGAAGATACCTTCAAGCACTCACCTCCCTGGCAACGGCACCAGAAATAGCTTTGTGTCTACTATGCAACTTTATTCTTGTAGACTTTGTTGGGCCTCCAAGCGCAGAGTTTTGTAGGACAGTAGAAAATTTCACTCAAGTGGATGACCTAAGGTTTATCAATCCGTGAGAGGTGTAGGATGAAGGTGGTTCTCTCTCAAGCAACCCTGCAATCAAATACAAGCGGTCTCTTGTGTCCCCAACACACCTAATACAAATGTCAGTTGTATAGGTGCACTAGTTCGGCGTAGAGATGATGATATATGTGTAATATGGATGGTGGAAATAGCTTTTTATAATCTGAACAAATAAAAACAGCAAGGTAGCAAGTAACAAAAGTGAGTAAAAACGGTGTCTCAATGCTTGGAAACAAGGCCTAGGGTTCATATTTTCGCTAGTGCAACCTCTCAACATCATTAACATAATTTAACCACATGATAATCCCTTGAAGTGCAGCAAAGAATTACTCTAAAGTTTCTATTTTTATCGGAGAAAGTAGGATGAAATCGCGTATTGTCGTTCCAATCTCAATGCATTGAACCACCCACAAAGTGCCACGGATAGTCCAAGAAATCGTACTACGACAACACCATATGATACTTATCGTTCAACCTATGCTAAGAGTACCCCAATGTCACTACGGGTATCTGCAAGTTAATTAATAGACATGCATCATGTAATCTAATAACCAAAGTATTCAATCCAACATAAAGAAACTTCAAAGAGCAAGGCTCAATTCACCACAAAAAGAATAGAGGAAGATGAACATCATAAGATCCAACTTTATTAATAAAACTCATGATACATCAAGATCAAATCCATCAAGAACATGAGAGAGAGATCGAACACATAGCTACTAGTACATACCCTCAGCCCGAGGATGAACTACTCACACATCACCATGAGAACGGAGAGGGAGTTGATGATGATGGTGATGGAGGAGATGTTCCCGGCGGCGTCCTGGTGCCACCGGAGGAGGGGGGATGGGGCCCCCTCCCTCTTCTTCTTCCTTGGCCCTCCGCGGAGAGAGGGAGCTCTCCCCTACATTGGATCTCTGTTCTGTCTTCTGTTTTTTGGTACTGTTTCTGAGACCGAGCACCATTTCTTTTATAGCCGAAGATCCGTAACTCCAATCGGGTTGAAATATTTACACGATTTTTTTCCTAATATTACCTTTCTTGTGGCTAAATAAGAGCTCCAACCGACCTACGGTCTCTCCACATGGTCACATGGTGTGGCCTGGGGGGTGGTCGCGCCACCTGTCCATGTGGAGCCCTCGGGCACCATCTTGCGTTGATTCTTTTGCCCAAAATTCAGTTATATTCCAGAAAAAATTCTCAAAAAAATTTAGCTTGTTCCGGCTACGTGATTTTTTTACCTTTATTTCCAAAAACAATAGAAAACAGGAACTGGCCTCTGGCACTAGATTAATAGGTTAGTCCAAAAAAAATATTGTGCCAAAGATAGATAAATGATGTAAATATAGCATGAAAACTTCATAAATTATAGATACGTTGGAGACGTATCAGCCTGCAAGGTGTTAGCGGTAACATAGTGGAAATAACAAATAGCAGGACTTTCAATGAAACTGGCCCTAGGGACCGGACAATGGACACTCATTCTATAGTAATAATGTTGAGGAGATGGGTTTAGCATATCATGAGGAAAGCGAGTATGACCGTCATCGTTGACAGTACCAAACAAAGTGCACCACTCAGTGAGGGACATGTCAAAATTCTGGTCCATGAGAGGAAATTGGATTCTATCCTCATGCTCCCTTGGAAAGTTTACAATGCTGAGCATCAAGGTGCTCAAGAATTCGAGCGTCAATCAAGATACGTACAAGCGGCCTGATAGACAAAATTCTACAACCAAACATTGTTATTGTTACATAACAAATTGAAGTCATTACCGATACCGAGTGTGGCGATCGTGTTCCGGCATGCCCATTTGGTTGATCTCACTTCTCTCTTATGGAGCTTCCTGAAGTTGTGGCGCTGGGGTTCTTTAGGGAAGGTAATCACAAAGAAGAAAGCTTCATGTTCATATGCAACTTCTCGTGATGAATGAGCGGGTATTCCTTGTGCAATAGCACATGCACGAGCGGTAGCGCCTCCTGTGTTCGTGTCTACAAAATAAATTTTCAGTCCAATAGAACTACACTAGAATGATTCGTCATGACTCATATAACTAATCTCCTCTAAAACTTCAATGATTACGTGCTCAACAAGAAAAATGGTTAAAAAATGAACATGAACTCTAGTTAGGAAATGAGAGGCTATAGAGCATGGATTTGCAAAAAATGAATGGGGGATCAGAGGATAAACATACCGTGAGAGGAATCGTACTAAAAACGAGTAGGGAAGGAGATCCTTCAAGGTCTTTTTGGAGTTTGGAGGAGAGGGCGAGATGGTTTGGAAAAATCTGATCTAGGGTTACCTCTCTCGGGTTGTTTATGGCTGAATTACACACGGTACTCATACTAGGCCTCGTCTTCTCTTATGGAATCTGGACGTGTTGTTTGATCCTCTGGTATGACCATTGGGATGAGCTGGTGCGCTCGTACTGGACTCCGTCTTCTATCCAATTAACGAAGGCTCTCAGTTGAACTTTTGGTACGAGCATGGGTACGAGCGGTCGCACACATACCATGCCATGTCTTCTTATCTGGTGTTGGCATTGGCGCTACCTCCTCTTTGGTACAACCATGTGTACGAGCTAGAACGCTCATACCAGGCACTGTTTTCTCTTCTAGAAAAATTATAGCTTCTACGGCGGAGTGGTACGACCACCGCTACGAGATGGAGCATTCGTACTGGACGCCGTCTTCTCCCCTGGACGCTTGAAACGATGCCTTTTTCCCTCGAAATGTTTTCTAAGTGCCTAAGAGTTTTGTCCCAACATATATAATAGATGTATAATGAGAAGATTCGACTGAGACATAGCATGATATAAAATCCATATAAGAGAGCAATAATTACCTTCTTCTCTCCTCTTTTCTATGAACAATCTTTATTACAACAACACTAAAAACAAAAACTTACGACAAACCTTTATTCGCATTGGTTGCCTCCCATGAAGTGCTTTTGGCTATGGTCGTTTACCTCGATCGAGATAATGATCATGTTTATTTGGGAAAAAGTACACCCACACCATATCTCCTGGCGTTTAAGATAATTCCATCATTGGAGTAGACCTTCGATTTCTTCTTCCTGGGAAGTGCTTAACAAAAGGGTCTCGCGAGGGAAGGTTAAATCTTATATTTTCCTCATGAACATTAATTCTAGCTTTAATAGTTCTCAAAAAGGGCCTACCCAATATAATTGGAGCTATCAGATCTTCAAGCATATCCACTATAACTAGATCGATAATAGCAGGGCATAGATAAATTTGAACAATCACATTGTGCTTAATGCCACAGCTTGTGTATATGTGGAGTCAGCCATATTAAATTTTATTTCACTCACAATAAAAAGACCAAGATTGAGGTAATCATTTAAAGATTTCGCAATAGTGGAAACACTTGCATCTAAATCACATTGTGCACTGAATTTTTTCATACCAATCTCAAACTCAATTGTTGGTTCAAAAATATTTTCTTGGTTAGCAGGTAATTTATCATGTAACATTTTATACTCTATATCTAGTTCATGTACCTTAACTGTGACTTGATAAATAAGATTCTGGTACGCTTCATCATCTTTTACTTCTGGGATTGGATGCTTCAAGTTCATCATTCTAACAAAATCTTCAACAGAATAGCTATGATCGGGAGCATGACTATTGTCAAGTTCCCCAGACATTTCTTTGCCGCTTCTCATCATTTTAACATTCTCAACCAGAATAGGTTCCGATTTGCCTGCAAACTTAGCAAGAATGAGAGTTTGGCTCTCAGCTATTTTAGCGACTCCTGCTTCCATATTGCGCGTTAATTCCTGAAGTGCCTGCACATCAGTGGTGAGTCCAGCAATCCTACTGGTCATTTGGCTCTGTAATTGAATTCATATGAATTTCCTATTTACCTTTGATCATACCTATAAACTTTTCAATTTTTGTGGGTAGCTCTTCATTCTTCTCTTAAGTGATTGAATTTACCTTTCTAGACGTGGATGTTTCAACATGCCATTGGGCATGGTTCTCTTGATATCATCTAGGAGTTTCTTCACTTCAGCCATTGGCTTCCCATTATAGTTCCTCCTGTTGTTGTATCGAGCATGTTTTTCGATAAGGAATTTGACGCATTATAGAAAACATGAATAATCAATCATTCCTCCATGTTGTGGTTAGTACAATTCTTGACAGCTTCTTTCACACGTTACCAAGAAAGCGCTAGTGGCTCACATTCTTCTTGTCTAAGACGTGTAATGTTAGCGCGTAGTTGCATGGTTTTAGCGGGTGGAAAATACTTTGTCTTAAACATGCTGCAGCAACTATTCCAAGTTGTAATGGCTCATGTGGGTAATGACAAAAGCAATTCTTTTTCCTTTCCTCTCAGGGAAAAAGGGAATAAGTGCAATTTAACTACATTAGGCCCGACATCTTTAATTCGAGACATATCACATAGCTCGGTAAAAGTGTTGAAATGCATACCTGCATCTTTAGAAGTAGAGCCTCTGAATTGGTTTTGTTGAACCGTGGTATCTAAATTGGGTTTTATCTCATACTATTTAGCTGCAACGTTAGGTTGTGCAATTGGTGCATGCATAAAATCTTCATTCGGAGTTGCAAACTCCCCAAGCTTTTTGTTTACCATAATTATTAATTTTGACTGTTTCGAAACTTCCGGAAAAGAAACTAAGGATGAAAACAAACTAAAAACTAAAACTAAAACTAAAACAAAGACTCTAGTCATCTTACCAGGATGGCAATTAAGCTTCCCCGACAGCGGCGCTAAAAAAAGGGGTGATTACCTTCGATCCAGTTTCAAGTGTAGATAGTTCCCTTTCTCCCTAGAGTGGCCCTAGGTTATCAAACCCATGGGAAGTCATGCCTTGGAAAGGTGATTTTTGCAAGACCTAGTTACCAAATAGTTCCATTCTCGCACCAAATCGCACAGTTTGAAGACATAAATAGTAATAAAGAAAATGGGTCAGGGCTTGAATTTTCGCCTGCAACTGTATACACGCTCTTGAGATCCTATATAGATAATTAACATGGCTATGGTAAACACCGTTACTTATCTGTTTTCAATGTGTTGTTTGTGGGACATGCGTCCAAATAACCCCTTGACCGACTGCGGCCGCATCAAGGTTCCATTGTTCAACCAAGGCCCTTACCATCTCGTGGGGTTACCTCATTTATTAAGAAATTAGCCAGACAAATGCATTGGGCCTTTAATGATTGCACCTTACATACCCCCAGAGAATAGGTTCCAACTACCATACTAATCTTACTGTCACTGATGTTCAGCATAGCCTTCTACTTCTCTCTGCACTTAACCTCGATCCTCGGTATCCTGGTTACCCTCGGGGCCTTAGAACGAGTTAGAGACAAGAGACAAAAATCATTGTGTAAGACATCGAATAATGTTATCTTTAAAGTAAACCAACAATCACTTGGCGCACATACATGGGGCTGCGAGGCTAGGCCTTAGCCCTTAGCCCGAGGGGACTACTAGCACATCGCAGATGAATCACAAATAAGAGACATTGTAGAAATTGATACTCGAAGAGGAATGATTATAAGTTTTGCAAGGCTTGCCGATTGCGATGTGTTCTGGATTACAAGTATTATGGCAAATGGAGATGGGGACTACGGAGGTGGAGATGGCTATGGAAATGGTGGCTGCTGCTGTAGAACGGAATGGTGGATGAGAGACTCCTCTCGCTGAAGGGTTTTCTATTCTTGATATACCACTAGTAGAAAACAGGGTATCAGTCCCGGTTCCAGAGGGCCTTTAGTCCCGGTTCTGCAACCGGGACTAAACAATCGGGACTAAAGGCCCCCACTTTTAGTCCCGGTTGGGTTACGAACCGGGACTAAAGGAGCTCCACGTGGCCGCTGTGGGCGCCCAGGCAGGAGGACCTCTAGTCCTGGTTGGTAACACCAACCGGGACTAGAAGGCAGCCATGCGTCAGCACCTGCCAGGCGCTGGGGTTTTTGTTTTTTGTTTTTTTTGAAAAGAGGGGTTTAGGGGTTTTGGAGGGTTTAGGGGTTTCATATAGTCTTTCCCCTTTTCTTTTTGTGTTTACCATTCAATTCCTTTACATTTAGGGTTTTTATTTTTATTTTATGCTTTTCATTCAACTCGACGCTAGCTACTACATATAGCAATGAAGGAACCATTACACAACATCGTCATGATCAATATATAGAGAGAAGTGACCTATCTTTCTCTGTGCTTGGTCGAACAACAAGTTTTCGTATATCTATTCGACGCTACTACATCTAGTACACGTTCATGCATATATACAATATAACATCTCTTACGATCCCTAATATCTAATTACCCAAATCGCATTGCCAATCCCGATGGTATTCTCCGCCTGTAGGTATGACATGGTCAACAAAGAATCCCGCCAATTCCTCTTGAATTGCTCGTATGCGATCAATTGGTAGGAGTTCGTCCCGCTTCCGCCAGATCTAATTTAAAGAAGGGGGTCAATATATATATATATATATATATATATATATATATATATATATATATATATATATATATATATATATATATATATATATATATATATATATATATATATATATATATATATATATATATGAATGAATGAAACTCAACCCAATTCATGGTAATAAAATAAAAATGTGAATATTGTTTACGTACTTCAAATTGTTGTTCAGATCAGCCCCGCTCAGAGGTCTTGTGGCGAATGAACCCGCAAACGTAGTATCCACATAAATTATTCCTGGGTGCCTGCCACAAGCACTTTACAAGAATAGAGTTCAATCAAAATGATAATCAAGCATGATAATGGTATTGAAACTAGAATCAATGAGAGATGCGCGGAACTAGCTAGTAGTACTTACTTTGGGGTGTGAAAATCGCAGCTCCTTTTTCCATTCACCCCTAACCTGGTTGGTGAACTTTTTCCAAACCCTGCCCGGCAAAGAAAATGATTACTTGATATCAGGAAATGAACAAAAGTTGCCGATATGGTGCGATAATGATTGAACTTACTTCTGGAGCATTTGACTCATGTCCGCCCACTCCTTAGCCTCTTTACGTCTCGAGTCCAAGACAATTACTAGTCCCGCGTCAAGCTGAATGGCTAGCAGAATAAAGTGGAACCTGCGCACGCATAACTCATCAATTACACTTAACCTCGAGTAAGCGAAACAGAATGTGCACAAGACAGTAACACTCACTGGAAGTTGTAAGGAAATAGTATTTCCCTTTTGTTTTGTTGTCCAAGTAAGGCCATGAGCAAGTTTTTCTCTGTATCATCGGGGTTTTTTTGTACCGTATATTCATTTACGGTATTTGGGTTAATGAACACAATGTCATATATTTTTCCTCTGCATTCGCGGATCTTCAATCTGCATAATATAGTGTGAGGATAATTATACAAGCAATGAACGAGCTGAGCTAGAGACTTAATTACAGAAAAAATACTTACAGACAATAGCAACTGACGATAGTTTTGTCGAGGGCGTCTTGATTGTATAACTGAAATAATTCTTCAAATTCAATGTACAACGCCTCGACTCCATTGAAGTAGTGCTCATCTTTAATTCCCACTAAGATACTGTTGGTCCCTTCCTTGCAGGCTTTCAAGTACCAGTCATGCAATGTTCGCATCATCGTTGATAGATGCGGGAGCTGCGCAGGTCTGACGAGAGGCTTCCCGTGCTTGTATCTAAAGGCTACCTCAGCCATTTCGAACTGTACCTCATCGCCTAAGTAATCGCCAAGAGTGTAACCAGGATGAGCGGCCGCTACCCCCGGATCATTAGCAATATCGGGAAACACCTTGAGTGGGGGGCACGATTGTTTTTCCTGTTCGCCGAGCTGGGGAATTGTTTTCCCACTTCTTGCAGCACTGCTAGTACTTCCCGACCTTTTCGCTTCATGAAATGTCTTTACAATACAGCGGTCATAGTGTGAGAGCAGCGGAGGAGGTGGTGGTCGCTTAAGGGCATCCAGACAGCGCTTTGCTTTTACCGAATCTATTTTCTTCTTTGGATCTGGACGTTTTGGTGCAAGCTGGCGTTTCACATCGGCAGCCACGATCTCTTTGTTTTCCTCGTCAGTCATGTCGTATGGTAACTTGGCAGGAGCCTTCTTGACGCTTGGACCTACTCTGGATTTCTTCGTTGTTGTACTGCTAGCCGCCGGAGCGGCGGCCGGTCTCTTCCACCGTTGCTGAGGCGGCGGAGGAGGCGGAGTCCGCTGACACGGCGGAGACAGCTGAGGTGGCGGAGGATTCTGTTGAGGGGCCTCCTCCGGCGGAGTTCGCTGAGGCGGCGGAGACAGCTGAGGTGGCGGAGTGTGCTGACGCGGCGGAGACGACTGAGGCAACGGAGATAGAGCTGGACTGTGAGGAGTCTGCTGAGGGGCCTCCTCCGGCTGAGTCTGCTGACGCGACATCCATTGTGGAAGCACGATGTTTTCCTTTCTCCATAGAATGGTAGTCCTTACGGCATCTACCAGATGAGTCTCCCCTTCACCTGTAGGGTACTCAAGGTCCAGCCCCTCGAATCCGTTGGTAACTTCATCCACCCCGACAATAGCATAGCCATATGGAATCGGATTGCAATGGAAAGTTGCATCAGGTCTGGGAGGTAAGACATAGCCGACCGCCACCTTCAAGGTTAGGTTGCTGCATTTCGCCATTAGCTCACAATGTTCCCTCTCCGTGATATCATCCACGGGGTAGCGAGGAGCTGTGATATCAGGCCGAACGAGCTCCGTGGAAGCCACGCTGCTTTTCCGCTGAGATGGTGGGGTAGCTTCGTGGGCAGTATCGAATGAATGATCTTCGTGCTGCTGAGATGGTGGGCCGGTAGCTCGCTGACTGGTAAGTGCCTCTAGTTTCTTCTCCTGCAACGCTAATCTTTCTTCTACCTTCTGCATCCGGTCTGCATTCTCTTTCTTCTTTCTTCGTCGGCTTCTATAACCAGTGTTGTCAGGAAACCCATGCACCCACGGAATGGAGCCTGATGTGCCTCGTGTTCATCCAGGGTGTTCAGGATTCCCGAGGGCGCGTGACAGCTCGTCCTTCTCTCTGTCGGGATGGAACCTCCCTTCCTGCACGTCCTTGATTGCTTCCTGAATCTTTATGACGGGTGTTTGAAGTTGTTCTTTCGTGTAAACACACTTCCCTGTTTCTGGGTCCAAAGTTCCCCCATGCCTGAAGAACCAAGTCCTTGCCCGTTCGGGCCAGTTCAATGTCGCTGGTTGGATCCCTTTAGCAAGCAGGTCCTTCTCAGCTTTGTCCCACGTAGGCCGGGCAACCTTGTAGCCACCTGACCCCGTAACATGGTGATACAGCTTCTTTGCAGCATTTAGCTTATTTGTCTGTGACCTGTTCTTAGCTTTCTCCGATTTCTTGTACGCCACAAATGCGGGCCAGTGATCTTTTATCTTTGCATATTGACCGGTGAATTCTGGAGTCTCGTCTTTCTCGACAAACTGTTCGTTCAATCTTTTCTTCCAGTTCTTGAATTGTTCTACCATCTTCTTAAGAGCCCATTTTTTTACTTTTCGCTATATAACTGGGTTATTTGGATCCTCCTCTGGCGGTAGGCTCAAATTTATCATGAGCGAGTTCCAAAGCTCATCTTTGCATCTATCGTCGACATAAGAAACTCCATCGTCCTTCTTCTTATTCCATTCTTGGATGCTGATTGGGACGTTGTTCCTAACAACAACTCCGCACTGGTGTATAAATCGGTCTTGGGTCCGCTTGGGAACAGTCGGTTTGCCATCTGGATCGACTTCTTCGATCGTGAACCTTTCATTCTCGCCCAACCTTTTCTTCGGGCCTCGTCTCCTTATAGAAGTTTGGCTCGATCCGGAGGGCTAAAAGAAGAAAGAAGCGTTAATATATGTACATACAAAACAATTAATGCATCTAGTCAGCAGAGGCTTAATTAATATATATACCTCACCGGACTTTGCAACAGTTAAGGCTCCAACACGGGCGGAGCCGTCATCTTCTCCCTCCTCCATTCGACCATCGGAGTCATTGAGAAACTGTGAGGTGATGATATCATCATCTCCGTCGTGGATTATTTCCTTCAATGCCTCTTCTTGTTCTAAGTCTCTGTCGTGTTCCATAGTTTATGCAAATATTACAACATGGAAATATACAACCATGAGAGATGGATTAGTGGCAAACATAGACCTAATCACAACAAGGAATCATATGCATATGAGGATTAGTGGATTATCGGGGTTATGTTTTAACGACCCCCTCCCCCCTCATGTCGAAGTTATACCGAAATTATCGGGGTTATGTTTTAACGACCCCCCCCCTCATGTCGAAGTCAATGAACAACATGAAAATTTGTAAGTGATTGCTAAACTTTTATGCTTCATTTATATGAAGATCAATTATCCAATATAACTATGTTCGCGATATGAGGCATTGGACATTATCTAGAATCATATCTGATGAGTCGTCCTATCTTTCGGGAGAGGATACTTTGCGGACTGCCTCTCTCATGCCTGTCCGACGTGCAAATCAGGTTTTCATATGCCTCAAAATCAAAGTTATCGGGGTTATGTTTTAACGACCCCCCCCCCTCAAAGTTACGACGATATTTGTACAAGATGAATACAAGATTTATACACAAGATGAATACAAAATGAATACAAGATTTATACACAAGATGAATACACAACTCAACAAATGAACCAATCATCATCCTATGAACAAAACTCAACATACAACAAATGGACACCTTTTGTCGAACAACGGAGGGACGATCAGGGACCAACTCCACGGAGATGCAACACCACAACCTGTAATTCCACGGAGATGTAACACATGGCAAAACATGCTTACTAAACTAACTCAAATGACCCCTAGATCAATGGCAATCATCATGATCAAGTTGACAAGTATTAACAGATTTTCAGACTTAGTGGCAGAAAACAAATTCATGATGCAACCTTTGAGGCAAGTAAAATATATGCTACAACAGTTTTTCATGGCAACAAAGAGCATGTCAAGCATGTACTAATTACCCTCAACAAAACACCCTTACTGATCATGATCCAAAGATGCCCAGATTTGTTGCAAACCTCAAGGCAAAATGCAAAGTATTAATACTGCCAGTTTCAGACTTAGAGAAAAATAGCATGGCATATATGGCAGAAATGAATAGATAGCAAGTTTACAAGCTTGTAGCACTCACTACAGGTCCTAACATGGCATGAACTAAAATCTACCAGCAAGATGACATCAAAATGCTCCTACTTCATGTTCAAAGATTGCCCAAAAGATGCTTGCATTAAAACATACAAAAAAGGCAAAATGAACTCTAATGCAAAATTTTTGTTCTTCAATTTGTTTATATGCTCACTAATTGCAATCTATATATATCCATACACATTGCACACACATTGCAATCTATATATATGCATACATATGCATTCATCCACTAATTGCAATATGCATCTATCCATACACATTGAGAAAAAAATCAAGTCCAACATATCCATACAATTTATTCATCCATACAAATTAAAAAAATTAACTACAACACATCCATACAATCTATCCATACATTCATCAACACACCTCTATTACTACCTCATATCCATGCTAAACTAATTTAACATCACAAAATTTCAAACAAAGTGATGAACTAGGGTTCACCTACTGCCAAATAATGCATCAAAACTAAAAGGATCTGACAAAAAAATATTTGGAGGGATCGATCAGTACATCCATCTATGAATCCATCCATCCATCCATTTGGGGAAGAGGGGGAGGAGGGTGAAAGGGTGCTCACCGTGGGGCGGCGACGACAAGGAGGGCTTGATCGGGGGCGGCGACGAGGAGCGGGCTCGGGGGCGGCGATGCTCGGGGAGGACGGCGAGGAGGTCCGGCGACGGTCAGCGGGCTCGGGGACGGCTCGGGGCAGGGCGTCGCGGCAGCCTGGCGGCGGCGTGCGGTGGTTCGGCGTCGGGGTAGAGGAGCGAGAGAGAAAGAAGATTGGGGAGGAAGAAGGCAGCGCGCGGTTTATATAGCCCGAGCTTTAGTCCCTGTTGGTGGCTCCAACCGGGACTAAAGGCCTACCTTTAGTCCCGGTCCGAGCCACCAACCGGGACTAAAGGTGAATTTCACCAGCCCGAAGGGAGCGAAACCCAACCCTTTAGTCTCGGTTGGTGGCTCGGACCGGGACTAAAGGGGGGCCTTTAGTCCCGGTTGGAGCCACCAACCGGGACTAAAGGGTTGGTCCTGGCACAGCCGAGGGGCGGTGGGAGTTTAGTCCCACCTTGCCAAGCGAGAGGCGCTCGCAGCGGTTTATAAGCCCGTCTGCGGCTACCGTTGCAAGCTCCTCTCAAAGCACAGACAGCTCATCGTCTGACCTGGCCCCTCTCTGCCCTGTGGGTCCTACTGACAGCAGAAATTCGTGCCCCGCGGGCCTGCATCCTGGCCCATATATAGTTGGGTTTCTAGTCGTATGCAGGCCGTGGTGTGTGAATTCTCCTGCTAGTAGGCGGGCATTTTTTTTTTTTTGCATATGTTATGTCAATTTTTTGACCTTCTTCAAATCACATCCTAATTTTTATACATACTCACTTATGTGTAATACACATGATTATCAAATAATTTCAACAAAATATATGAAATTCTAAAAAATGCAAAACTTTCATATTCTTTCTGTGTTAATGAAAGAGATCATGCCTATTTTTGGTTTTAATTCTAAAGTTTTCTTTTAAACAGATGCATACATGCCTAGTTTTCATTTAATTCTTTTTGCTATTAAAGTTTTTAACAAAAAATACTTTATGAAAATTTTAGTTGCATAAATTTTATATAATTTTAAGTTAATATTATTTTCATCATAACTAGAGTTTTATAAAAGCTTTTTAGTTGATTCTTTTTGCTATTGAAGAATATTATAGTTTTGTTTTAGTTGATCATAACTAGAATTTTATATAACTTCATTTCATGATATAGATTTTCATCAGATAGTGACAAAATAGCTAGTTCTATCAAGTTATTTTCATATGTACCATTGCCGCAACATATTCACCATAAATTCCGATACTTTTTGTTAACGTAATTTATTTTGATGCATAGACACATAGTGATTGAAAAAAAGCCGACACCAATGTTCCCTAGGTGAAGGAGATAGACCGTTACTATGAATCTTCTAGAAGATTCATAGTATTTTCTGTTAACCTAATAATGTTATATTTTCTTTATGTCATACAATGTTTCTCTCTTATCATCTCCGATCAGAGAAACCACATAGTACCTCCAACTTTATGTCATACAACGTTTCTCTCTTATCATCGCCGATGCTTCTGCTGTATTCATCTATGTCAAGACGTTTAAGCCATGTCTATATTAACCTTGTTATTATATATGGAGCCACCAACCGGGACTAACCGCGTATGATCAACCTTGCAAAACATGTGACTGAAAGGATAGGAATAATTGAAATTTCATAACTTAATAAATAATTATTATAAAATCATGTTTCAAATGCCAAAATGCCCTAGCTAGCTCTTACAAAGATTCCCTCCGGTTTGTCCGAAGTGGCACTTTCCAGCTATAAGTCCGGAAACTCACACTAGAGAGAAAGTGATGGCGGTGAAGCCGGTCACATCCCAGAGTGGGATCTTGGGGTATAAAATTATTTCTTCGCGTGTGTCCCTTGCTTATTGCGCCGTAACCATGGATAATATTCATCATTTAACAGGATGCTTGGGTCAGTCTTCACTCTGAACGGAGAAATTTCATGAAACTTTTCATAATCTTCTGACATGTCTGTCTTGCCCTCCACTCCCACGATGTTTCTTTTCCCTGAAAGAACTATGTGGCGCTTTGGCTCATCGTATCATGTATTCGCTTCCTTATCTTTTCTTTTTCTCGGTTTGGTAGACATGTCCTTCACATAGAAAACCTGCGCCACATCATTGGCTAGGACGAATGGTTCGTCTGTGTACCCAAGATTGTTGAGATCCACTGTTGTCATTCCGTACTGCGGGTCTACCTGTACCCCGCCTCCTGACAGATTGACCCATTTGCACCGAAACAAAGGGACCTTAAAATCACGTCCATAGTCAAGTTCCCATATGTCCTTTATGTAACCATAATATGTGTCCTTTGCCCTATTGGTGTTTGCTGCATCAAAGCGGACACCACTGTTTTGGTTGGTGCTCTTTTTATCTTGGGCGATCGTGTAAAATGTATTCCCATTTATCTCGTACCCTTGGAAAGTCAATACAGTCAAAGATGGTGTCCTGGCCAACAAGTACAACTCATCTCCAACAGTGGTGTTACCCATGAGATGTGTTTGCAACCAACCGCCGAAAGTCCCCATGTATTCACGTGTAATCTAGCCGTCAGACTGCTCCGGGTGTTTGGAGCGTAGAATATTCTTGTGTTCATTGATATACAGGGCCACCAAGGTAGAATTCTGTAGAACTGTGTAGTGTGCTTGCGCCCAAGAATGCCCGTCCCTACATATTGTTGAGTTTGGTCCTAGCGTGCCTTTTCCACCCAGTCTCCCCTCATGCCGCGATTCAGGAACACCAATAGGCTTAAGGTCAGGAATAAAGTCAACACAAAACTCAATGACCTCCTCTGTTTGATGGCCCGTGGAGATGCTTCCTTCTGGCCTAGCACGGTTACGAACATATTTCTTTAAGACTCCCATGAACCTCTCAAAGGGGAACATATTGTGTAGAAATACAGGACCCAGAATTGCAATCTCGTCGACTAGGTGAACTAGGACGTGCGTCATAATATTGAAGAAGGATGGTGGGAACACCAACTCGAAACTGACAAGACATTGGACCAAATCATTCTGTAACCTTGGTAGGATTTCTGGATCGATTACCTTCTGAGAAATTGCATTGAGGAATGCACATAGCTTCACAATGGCTAATCAAACATTTTCTGGTAGAAGCCCCCTCAATGCAACCGAAAGCAGTTGCGACATAATCACGTGGTAGTCATGAGACTTTAGGTTGTGGAATTTTTTCTCTGCCATATTTATTATTCCCTTTATATTCGACGAGAAGCCAGACGGGACCTTGATACTGAGCAGATATTCAAAAAAGATTTCCTTCTCTTCTTTGGTAAGAGCGTAGCTGGCAGGACCTTGATACTGCTTTGGATGCATGCCGTCTTTTTCGCTCATACGTTGCTGGTCCTCCCGTGCCTCCGGTGTATCTTTGGTCTTCCCATACATGCCCAAGAAGCCTAGCAGGTTCACGCAAATATTCTTCGTCACGTGCATCACGTCGATTGCAGAGCGGACCTCTAGGTCTTTCCACTAGGGTAGGTCCCAAAATATAGATTTCTTCTTCCACATGGGTGCGTGTCCGTCAGCGTCATTCGGAACAGATTGTCCGCCAGGACCCTTTCCAAAGATTACTTGTAAATCCTTGACCATATAAAGTATATTATCACCAGTACGGAGGACAGGCTTCTTCCGGTGATCTGCCTCACCTTTGAAATGCTTGCCTTTCTTTCTTAAGGCATGCTTGGTCGGAAGAAATTGACGATATCCCCGGTACACATTCTTCTTACATTTATCCAAATATATACTTTCGGTCTCATCTAAACAGTGCGCGCATGCGTGGTATCCATTGTTTGTCTGTCCTGAAAGGTTACTAAGAGCAGGCCAATCATTGATGGTTACAAACAACAACGCTCGTAGGTCAAATTCCTACTGTTTGTGCTCATCCCACACACTTACACCTTTTATGTCCCACAGCTATAAAAGTTCTTCAACTAATGGCCTTAGGTACACATCAATGTCGTTGCCGGGTTGCTTAGGGCCTTGGATGAGCACTGGCATCATAATGAACTTCCGCTTCATGCACAACCAAGGAGGAAGGTTATAGATACATAGATTCACAGGCCAGGTGCTATGATTGCTGCTCTGCTCCCCAAAAGGATTAATGCCATCTGCACTTGTACCAAACCATAAGTTCCTTGCGTCACCTGCAAAGTCCGGCCACTTTCTCTCGATATTTCTCCACTGCCACCCATCAGCGGGTACTCTCAACTTCCCGTCTTTCTTACGGTCTTCTTTGTGCCATCGCAACAACTTGGCATGCTCTTTATTTCTGAACAGATGTTTCAACCGTGGTATTATAGGAGCATACCACATCACCTTGGCAGGAACCCTTTCCTGGGGCGCTCGCCCTCAACATCACCAGGGTCATCTCGTCTGATCTTATACCGCAATGCACCGCATACCGGGCATGCATTCAAATTCTCGTACTCCTCACCACGGTAGAGGATGCAGTCATTAGGGCATGCATGTATCTTCTGCACCTCTAATACTAGAGGGCAGAGAACCTTCTTTGCTTCGTACGTACTGTTAGGCAATTCGTTATCCTTTGGAAGCTTCTTCTTCAATATATTCAGTAGCTTCCCAAATCCCTTGTCAGATACACCATTCTCTGCCTTCCAATGCAGCAATTCCAGTGCGGTACCGAGCTTTGTGTTGCCATCTTCACAATTTGGGTACAACTCTTTTTTGTGATCCTCTAACATGCGATCGAATTTCAACTCCTCATTTTCACTTTCGCATCCTCTCTGTGCATCAACAATGACCCGGCGAAGATCATCATCGGGCACATCTGGTGCCTCTTGATCTTCAGCTTCCCCCGTTGCAGTATCACCGTATTCAGGGAACATAGGATAGTTGTCATCATCCTCTTCTTCTTCGTTGTCTTCCATCATAACCCCTCTTTCTCCGTGCTCGGTCCAAACATTATAGTGTGGCATGAAACCCTTCGAAAGCAGGTGGAAGTGAAGGGTTTTCGAGTCAGAGTAATCCTTCGTATTCTCACAGACAGTACATGGACAATACATAAAATCATTCTGCTTGTTTGCCTCAGCCATATCGAGAAAATTATGCAGGCCCATAATGTAGTCAGAGGTGCGTTGGTCACCGTACATCCATTGCCGGTTCATCTGCGTGCATTATATAATTAAGTATATCAAAAACCATTACAGAACATCATGAATAGAGAAATGACCAAATTAATACAAGTTCATCATCACATTAAAACCAAAGTACAGTAGTGATCAAATGTTATTACTGAAAAAATAAATACATAAATTTCATACATAGTTCTCATAGAACAACATACAGCTCTCTAGAGCATCTAATTAAAACATACATTGAAACTAACATACAACTATGTAAAACATTTAAATGCAACAACAAATGCGATCAAAATCGCAACTAAGGTAACAATTGATCCAACATCATAATGATACCAAGCCTTATTATCAATGGCATATTTTCTAATCTTTCTAATCTTCAAGCGCATTGCATCCATCTGGATCTTGTGTAGATCGACGACATCGGCAACATGCAACTCCAATTTCATCTTCCCTTCTTCACCTCTTTTCAATTTTTCTTTCAAATAATTGTTTTCTTTTTCAACTAAATTTAACCTCTCGACAAGAGGGTCGGTTGGAATTTACGGTTCACATACCTCCTAGATAAAGACATCTATGTCAAGTTGGTCGGCATAATTGTCATAAACACTAAATGAAACAAATAGTTATAAAAGATAATATACCACATCCGAATCATAGACCGGACGAGAGCCGACGGGGGCGGATACCAAAACCATGGCACTATATAATAACAAACAATAATACAAGTCAGAAAATTATACAAGTAGCTATATAAATCATACAAGTAAGAATTTTTTCTTTAAAAAAAAGATAAGAACAAGAGGCTCACCACGGTGGTGCCGGCGACGAGATCGGCGCGGGCGATCCACGACGGTGAGGACGGGGATGGGGACGGGACGGCACCCTACACATGTGCAAACTAAGAAGTTAATTTGAGCTCAAATTGTGCATCTAAATCAAATAAACTCACACATACACTCCTCCACTAAAACCCACAAACCACACTACTTCTAGAGCATTTGAAATGAGCTAAACTAGCAGTGAGAGATGAAAGGATGAAGTTGCTAACCTTTATAGAACACTTGGATAGTTGGTGCACCGCCAAACCTAGACAAATCTTGGGGAAAATGGAGCTTGGAGGTCGATCTTGGAGGAAGAACAGAGGAGAAAGCTTAAGTGTGGCTCCGGCATTTCATCGAACACCTCATGTGCATATATAGGCAAAAAACAGAGTAGCCCACACCTCCACCCTTCCACGGCCAAAAAACAGAGGAGATGGGGGGGGGGGGGGCGTGGATATATATAGGCAAAACTTTAGTCCCGGTTTGTGTCTAAAACCGGGACTAATGGCCTACCCTTTAGTCCCGGTTTCATCCACCAACCGGGACTAAAGGGCAACCCCTTTAGTCCCGGTTGGTGGATGAAACCGGGACTAAAGGTCCCAGCCAAACCGGGACTGATGCCTGCCGAGGCCCGGCCGGCGTCCTAGCCTCTCGAACCGGGACTGATGCTCCCATTAGTCCCTGTTCGTAACACGACCGGGACAAATGCTCTGATCTGGCCAGGACCAAAGCCCTATTTTCTACTAGTGTACTGCAGGTAGGCAGAATAGGGTTTTGGGGCGCGTCCGATGCGAATTGACCCTAGGTGCTTTCACGAAAGATGGCAGGGATGACATCACAGAAGCGGTGGCAGGTGGTACAACTGCTGGTATGAGTGCTTATGGTCATACCAGGCGCCGTGTTCTCCTCTGGACTCAGTTGTGCGCCTTCAGTTGATTGGGGTGGATCACCGCGCCTATTATCTTCCATTTATAGCTTGATTTTGCACCTAAAATGTCTCATTCCTCCAGGAAACAAAATACACAAAGAGATTTGCAATCTTTGCATTCATTAATCATTAGTTAATCCAATGGAAGTGATTATCTCAGAAAATTGGGGATTATACGGTTTAAACACGAGTAAAAATGAGTGCAAAAATACACTCATCAGCTACTGTGCCCTGCTACTATACTGCGTTGCTGAGCGACGCGCAGCTATGTGATGCTCAATAGGCCGGCCCGCTGGTTGGGCCGACAGGTGCACAGTGTGGGCCTTTTACCTTTTTCTTTTTAAAATAAAAGAAAAGGCTAACATTTGAATTAATTAGTGGACCAAAATAACTTCAATTGATTTGAATTTTTTTGTGTAGTTTCTCTGGACCAATACAAGGCCACACAAAAATAGTTAGGATTTTTGTAGTATATTTATATTTTATTTGGATATAAACCCAAATTGATTTAAGTTTGGGGCATAAACTACATGTGTCTGGGTGATTCAAAAATTTAATGAAATAATTTTCATAGCTTCCTTATAATATTGGAATGCTAGATATGAGTTTTCAAGGTATTTCACCAAGTGAAAACCCCTCAATTTAAATAGCTCAAAATCTATGCAATGTATTAAATTTGCATTTTAATTAGGGTTTGATGATTTAAACCAATTCCACCCATTTGGTCATTTGGATGAGTCCATATATAAATATATGAAGTCCATTAAAAATATTAGGGATGAGAAGGGCATTTTGGACAATTGGCAAAATTTAGGGGTTTAGCCCTTTAGGAAAAACTTGAGGGTTGTATTTAATCCTCATTTCAATTAAAATTAAATGAAATATGATGCTCATGAAATGATTATGATGCACAAATGAATTCCTAAAGAAAATGTTAAGGGATAAGTCTCACAAAGGGATCGGGGGAAAACTCAAGAGGAAACACATGGGATAAGTCTCACCACCAATTACTCAACCAAATAACAAGACACTACAAGAGGTGCACCTAGATCCAAGAACAACAAAGGACACAAGTAACTAGGTAGTTCATCCCCAAATCTCAAGGAGAGATGGAGGTCTTGAGAGAGAATTCTTCCCCAATTCGTATAGAGGAGGTTTTGGTAATCCGTAGGGATTCTTCTCCAAGTAGGAGGCCTTGATCCTACTAGAGGAGTAGATTGTGCAAATCTCTCTCAAGTTCTTAGTTTACACTTTGTTAACCCTAGATCTGACCTAAGGTACGGTTTACTACAGGAGTAGATTCCTGCACGCATGCAGTTGGCCGGAAAGTCCAGCTGAAATAAGGCTAGACTGTCCAAGAGTTGGGGATGTAGCGGCTTTGGGCAGGCGCGGGCGTCGTTCGGTGACTGAACACAGGTGGCTAGACAATCCGGGCGGAAATTGGCAGGTTAGTCCGGCTGGCCAGATAGTAGCCAGACTCTCCGGGCATTGTCCGGCTTCAACATTTGGCTCTCGGGTATCTTCAGTGCTCATCCTGGACATATGGAAGGACTGTCCGGCCGCCAGATAGTGGCAGCCTTCCTTCCTCATCTTCTTCTCCTTTCTCCTCTTCCAAGCCTTGGGCTTCCTTGCTTGCTTTTCCATGCTTGATTCCTTCGTACCTGAGTATGCACAAGTTCACGGATTGAGGTAGTAGCCATGTCTCATATTAATCCATAGGGAGCTCGAAGAGTAACGAAGTCACCTCAATTTCAATGGCGCGTGTGCCAGCTCTTGTCATTTGTCCACTTGGAACTTGTGGTGTTGATGATGGGTTCATGGTGATGTCCATGGGATGCTCTACATCATCTCCCAGTCCCCCCCCCTCCCTGGGGAAGATCCATCCTCGGATCAAGATCTGCATCACCATGAAAGGGAGCTAAGTCGGTGAGGTTGAAGGTGTCACTCACCGAGTACCTGTCCATGGGAATATCAATATCGTAGGCGTTGTCATTGATCCTTTAGATGACCTTGAAGGGACTGTCGGCCTGTGGAAGTAGCTTGGACTTGAGCTTTCCGGAAAACGATCATTGCGAAGATGCACCCAAATGAGGTCATCGGGCACTAGTAGAAAAAGGGCCTTTAGTCCCGGTTCCAGAGGGCCTTTAGTCCCGGTTCTGGAACCGGGACTAAAGGGTCGGGACTAAAGCCCAAAACCTTTAGTCCCGGTTCGCTTACGAACCGGGACCAAAGGGGCTCCACGTGGCCGCTGCGGGAAGCCCAGGCAGGAGGACCTTTAGTCCCGGTTGGTAACACCAACCGGGACCAAAAGGCATCCACGTGGCCGCTGCGGGAGCCCAGGCAGGAGGACCTTTAGTCCCGGTTGGTCACACCAACCGGGACCAAAGGTCATCCACGCATGAGCATCCGGCAGCAGCTGGGTTTTTTTTTTTTGAAGGGGGGGGGGGGGGTTGGGGGGTTTTGGAGGGTTAATTTAGGGGTTTCATATTGTGTTAGCGAGCTAATAGGGAGAAGTGTCCTCTCTTTCTCCGTGCTCGGTCGATGGTAGCTACTATACATATAGAGATAACTCGATGCTAGCTAATAAGAAAATGAAGGAAACCATTAATTACAGAAGATCGTCATGCTGAACATATATAGAGAGAAGTGACATCTCCTTCTCCGTCCTTGGTCGAGCAACAAGTTTTCGTATATCTATCCGACGGTACTACATATATACAATATAACATCTTTTACAATCCCTAACATCGTCTACCTAAGATCCAATCACAAATCCGCATGGTATTCCCCATCTTTAGGTATGACGTGGTCAAGAAAGAATCCCGCCAATTCCTCTTGAATTGCTCGTATGCGATCATGTGGTAGGAGTTCATCCCGCATCTGCCAGATCTAATTTAAAGAAGGGGGTCAATACATGCATATATATGAATAAAACTCAACACAATTGATGGTAATATATAAAATAAAATTGTGAATATTATTTACGTACTTCAAATTGTTTGTCAGAGAAACCCCGCTCAGAGGTCGAGTGGCGAATGAACTCGCATACGTAGTATGCACATAAAATAGTCCCTTCTTTCTGGTACAAGCACTTTACGAGAATAGAGTTCAATCAAACTGATAAGCAAGCATGGTAATGATATATTGATGAAAATTTGAATCAATTAGAGATGCGCGGAACTAGCTAGTACTACTTACTTTGGGGTGCGTAAATCGCAACTCTTTGTTTAGACCGGGAACCTTTCGGGTGAACTTCTTCCAAACCCTGCCAGGCAAAGAAAATGATTACTTGATATCAGGAAATTAACGAAAGTTGCATGCCGATATGGTCCCGGTATTGACTGAACTTACTTCTTGAGCATTGCAGTCATGTCCGCATAATTCTCGGGATCTTTACGTCTCGAGTCTAAGACAGTTACTAATGCCCCGTCAAGCTTAATGGATAGAAGAATAAAGTGGAAACTGCGCACGCATATATAACTCATCAATTACATTACTTAACCTCGAGTAAGCAAAACTGAGTATATAGAGAAGACAACAATACTCACTTGAAGTTGTAAGGAAAGAGTATTTCCCTTTTGTTTTGATGTATAAGGAACGACTGTAGCAAGTTCTCCTCGGTCTCTTTGATTGAGTTTCGTACCGTCCATTCATTTACGGCATCTGGGCTAATGAACCCAACGTCGAAGATTCCTATTTTTGTTGCATTCGAAGATCTTCAATCTGCATAATATAGTGAGGATAATTATATATACATGCAATGAACGAGCTGAGCTAGAGACTTAACTATAGAAGTAATACTTACAGACAGTAGGAAGTCATGAGTTGTTTGTCGAGGGCCAGTTGATTGTATAACTGAAATAACTCCACAAATTCAATAGGCATCACGGGAAGTCCAATGAATTCGTGCTCTGGTTTCACTGCCATATACATAGTGTCTCTCCCAGACTCCCTGTAGGTTTTCATGTACCACTCATGCAATTTGTACATCATCGTTGTTAGAGGAGGATGATCAGGTTTGACGAGAGGCTTCCCGTGCACGTATTTATATTCTTCTTTTGTTACCTCAGCCGTTTGAAAAATTACATCATCCCCCAAGTAATCACCAGGATTGGTACCAGGCACCATCCCCGGATGATTAGCGACGATATCGCTAGACACCTTGAGCGGGGGGCACGATTTCTTCTCCTGTTCGCCGAGCTGGGGAATTGTTTTCCCACTTCTTCGTTCTGCTAACCTTGCATCACTGGAAGTACTTCCCGACCGCCGCGCTTCTTCATATGTCTTTTTAAGAATGCGGACATAGTTGGAATCCGGCGGAGGCGGTGGTGGTCGCTTCAGGGCATCGATAGTGCGCTTCACTTTCACCGGATCTAGCTTCTCCTTCGGAGGTGGAGTTTTCTTTGCAAAATGGTCCCTCACTTGGGCACGACATATGTCCTCGTTTTTCTGCTCGGTCCTCTCATATGGTAACTTTTCCACAGGCTTGAGAGATGGACCGTATCTGAATTGCCTCCCACCTCTGCTTGTACTGCTAGCCGCCGGAGCGGCGGCGTCTCTCTTCCGTCGTTGCTGACGAGGCGGAGAAGGAGGCGGAGTGCTCCGACGCGCCGGATTTTTAATGATATTTTGGTAATATTATTTCGACTGGCCACATCTAAAACTAATAAGCTATTTTTCAGTGGACGACAACAACCCCTTGCTACTACTTGCACAGTAAGTGGAAAAACATCAACTAAATAGATTAGTGGAGTCAGACTCGGCTCTGGCCTACAATGAAGCACAACATATGCCATTAACTGAATTAATTATTCCATTCATTTGGTTAAAATTTAGTTGTAATTTCCCATCTTTAGATTAAGCCTGAGTGGTCAACTCTTTCCCCAATATTAAAGTTGGCCCTATTGCTATATAGGTGAGTCTCTTTTCTCTGTTCTACTTGAAGGTCCAGCCTTTAGCTGCATTTTGTTACACGATGTAACATCCCAACAAAATGTTAAAGCTACACATTGGCTTGCATTTTATACATATTAGGTGAGTTATCTTTGATTTCATCTATCACGGTGATAGTATGCAGGGCTATGCTATTGTTGATGGTGCTCACATGTGCTCCATTGTTCTCAGATTTGACTCCATGAATATATCATACCTTTCTCTGTTTTTAACTTTTTACTTTATGTTTTCATTGTTTCAACTACCTTGGAAGCACCATACAGTACTGGGCACCGTCAAGGCCTCAACTACCTTGATCGTTTATACTACTTAGTACCGCGGTTCTTCACTCAAATGGTTACGTTCCTAGATATTCTTTAATAAAAATCCACTATGTTAGGCTGCAAGGTGTTGTCAACAACTTATTTGTCCATACAGATAATTCCTTCATGGTTTGGTTACAGTTTCACATGTTTTTAATTGGTTTGGCTGCAACTGCCTCACTGTCTTCATTTGGTTTATTATTCCTCCCATGACGTTTCCTTTCGAGGCGAGCCATCATCGGATAACTATATTTAGGCTCTGATTTATAGTAATTTCTTTTTTTTAGAAAACTCGGATTTATAACATTGGGGAAGTACACAATGTTGTTGGTCTCGCATGTATAAAACCCTGCAACTTATGAACACTGGCGGAGCTAACTGTCAGCAGGGAAAAAAAAACTGTCAGCAGGGGCCGCCACGCCCCCAGGCTTGATGAAATTTGTGAAGGGTTTTTTCTAGGAGGAATTAAAATGGACGAAATATAGTCATTTGCCCCCCTCCCACCACAAGAAAATAATCTTTTGTCTCCCCCCCCCCCCCCCCCCCCCCCCCCCACAAAAAAAATCCTGGTCTAGCTCCGACATTGCTTATGATCGTGAAACAGTTAAATTAAACCGTCAAATCCATCGAGAGTTCTTCAAATTTGAATAAAATAATATGATGCTACCGAACTAACACTACAATAAAGCAACTGCTGGCTACCCAATAGCGAGGCAACATCTCCAAAAAGAAGCACAACTACAGGAAAACGTTCTATAAAAAAATTCGGTTTGTAACAACTGATGAATCTTTGTTAGACACGTTACTATATTTTAAGGAAATTGCTACTGTTACATGTCGTACATTAAAAATCTTATCAAATTCATGGTTTTATAGTGCATCCTATATTCTTTGACAGTTGATTTTAGTTTGCCTTTATTGTAATTTTATATATGTTCCTGTTGCTTCTTAATCTTTCTTCGTATCTCGCCATAGGTAATTGCTTCTCTCTCTCTTTACATCAAATTTCTCCGTCCAATACTTTGTCATCTTGGATCACATTTTTTCTGGGACTTTTTTGTTCTCTTAGTTAGACTTAACAAAATGCACTATCTGTTGTCCGAGTGGTTTTTCCATCAAAATGATGGTTATCATTATCGTTATAACTGCCAACGCAATGTATAGGATTTGTATGCTTTTGGATGTTTCTGCATGTATGATAATATCCGGGAGCCCATGCATGGCTCCATGTGGTGAAGTGGGACTTCATGGCTTCGGTGGTGTCACATAGAGAGTTGGCGAGGTCGCTCATGTTGTTGAAGGACTCTCCGAGCTCACGAACATCCGCATATGTAACATACGGTTCTCCTCCTTCATCATCCTTGGGCCACACCTCGTGTTTGGGTGCTTGATCTTCTTCCTCCAAATCATCCGGCATGGTTGCTTCAGGATCTTCTTCTTCCTCCTCTCCTTGCGCATCATAGTGCAAAATTCCGTCTACGATAGAGAACCGGTTAGGCATAGGACTGGGCAAAAAGTGATCAACTCCAGGGATACAGATAAAGATTCTAGCATTTCTAGTGATAATCATGCCAGCACTACGGAGAACTAAAAAAGAAACACAACGGTTACCGTCTAGTGGACGAAGGTTACTCAGGTCAAGACCAAGCGCGTTGGCCAAGATGCTGATAACTCCTCCACAAGTGATGTCTCTGTGAGACTGGTGTGATTGGCGGCTGAGCCCATGTTTGGTCTCATATTGGAGTTTGAATGCGTAGCTTTTCCATGTATAAGAATATTTTATTCATTCACTTTCGAAACTTCAACATGTGCCTGCAAGGTGTTAGCGGTAACATAGTAGAAATAACGAATAGCAGGACTTTCAATGCAACTGGCCCTAGGGACCGGACAATGGACACTCATTCTATAGTAATAATGTTGAGGAGATGGGTTTAGCATATCATGATCAAAGCGAGTATGACCGTCATCGTTGACAAAGCCAGACAAAGTGCACCACTCGGTGAGGGACATGTCAAAATTCTGGTCCATGAGAGGAAATTGGATTCTATCCTCATGCTCCCTTGGAAAGTTTACAACGCTGAGCATCAATGTGCTCAAGAATTCGAGTGTCAGTCGATGATATGTACGAGCGGCCTGAAAGACAAAAATCTGCTACCAAACATTGTTAGATAATAAATTCAAGTCATTACCGATACCGAGTGTAGCGATCGTGTTCCGGCATGCCCACTTGGTTGATCTCACTTCTCTCTTATGGAGCTTCCTGAAGTTGTGGCGCTAGGTTCTTTAGGGAAGGTAATCCCTAAGAAGAAAGCTTCATGTTCATATGCAACTTCTCGTGATGAATGAGAGGGTATTCCTTGTGCAATAGCACAGGCACGAGCAGTAGCGCCCCTCATGTTCGTGTCTACAAAATAAATTTTCAGTCCAATAGAACTAGACTAGAATGATTCCTCGTGACTCATATAACTAATCTCCTCTAAAAACTTCAATGATTAGGTGCTCAACAAGAAAAACGGTTAAAAAATGAACATGAACTCTAGTTAGGAAATGAGAGGCTATAGAGCACGGATTTGCGAAAAATGAATGGGGGATCGGAGGATAAACATACCGTAGATCCTTCACGTGAGAGGAATCGTACTAAAAACGAGTAGGGAAGGAGATCCTTCGAGGTCTTTTTGAAGTTTGGAGGAGAGGGAGAGAAGGTTTGGAAAAATCTGATCTAGGGTTACCTCTCTCGGGCTGTTTATGGCTGAATTACACATGGTACGAGCATTGGTACGAGCGATCACACTCATACTAGGCCCCGTCTTCTCTTATGGAATCTGGATGCGCTGTTTGATCGTCTGGTATGACCATCGGGATGAGCTGGAGTGCTCGTACTGGACTCCGTCTTCCCGTCCTAGTAACGCAGGCTCTCAGTTGAACTTTGGGTACGAGCGTGGGTACGAGCGGTCGCACACATACCATGCCCTGTCTTCTTATCTAGTGTTGGCGTTGGCGCTGCCTCCTCTTTGGTACAACCATGTGTACAAGCTAGCACGCTCGTACCAGGAACCATTTTCTCTTATGGAAAAATTATAGCATCTGCGGCAGAGTGGTACGACCACTGCTACGAGATGGAGCATTCGTACTAGACGCCGCCTTCTCCCCTGGACGCCTGAACCGATGCCTTTTTCCCTCGAAATGTTTTCTAAGTGCCTGAGAGGTTTGTCCCAACATATATAATAGATGTATAATGAGAAGATTCAACTGAGATATAGCATGATATAAAATCCATATAAGAGAGCAATAATTACCTTCTTCGCTCCTCTTTTCTATGAACAATCTTCATTACAACAACACTAAAAACAAAAACTTACGACAAACCTTTATTCGCTTTGGTTGCCTCCCATGAAGTGCTTCTAGCTATGGTCGTTTACCTGGACCAAGATAATGATCATGTTTGTTTGGGAAAAAGTACACCCACACCATATCTCCTGGCGTTTAAGATAATTCCTTCATTGGAGTAGACCTTCGATTTCTTCTTCCTGGGAAAGTGCTTAACAAAAGGGTCTCACGAAGGAAGGTTAAATCTTATATTTCCCTCATGAGCATTAATTATAGCTTTAATAGTTCTCAAAAAGGGCCTACCCAATATAATTGGAGCTATCGGATCTTCAAGCATATCCACTATAACTAGATCGATAATAGCAGGGCATCAATAAATTTGAACAATCACATTGTGCTTAATGCCCACAGCTTGTGTATATGTGAAGCCAGCCATATTAAATTTTATTTCACTCACAATAAAAAGACCAAGATTGAGCTTATCATATAAAGATTTAGCAATAGTGGAAACACTTGCACCTAAATCACATAGTGCATTGAATTTTTTCATACCAATCTCAAACTCAATTGTTGGTTCAAAAATATTTTCTTGGTTAGCTGGTAATTTATCATGTAACTTTTTATACTCCATATCTAGTTCATGTACCTTAACTGCGACTTGATAAATAAGATTCTGGTACGCTTCATCGTCTTTTACTTCTGGGATTGGATGCTTCAAGTTCATCATTCTAACAAAATCTTCAATAGAATAGCTATGATCAGGAGCATGACTACTGTCAAGTTTCCCAGACATTTCTTTGTCGCTTCTCATCATTTTAACATTCTCAACCGGAATAGATTCCGATTTGCCTGGAAACTTATCAAGAATGAGAGTTTGGCTCTCAGCTATTTTAGTGACTTGTGCTTCCATATTACACGTTAATTCCAGAAGTGCCTGCACATCAGTGGTGAGTCCAGCAATCCTACTGCTCATTTGGCCCAGACTATTGTCATGAGATTTCAGAATTTCGGTAAAGGTATTATTTTGCTCAGTTTGAGCTGCAATAAAAGTTTTGAGAGTATCCTCAATAGTTTGGCGATTACTGTTGTTAACTCCATTATTAAAATTGTTGGAAGTTCCTAAATTACTAGGATATTATGACCTAGGAAAATTGGGAGCATAATTTTGATTCTTCCAAGCCTATTGCGAGCAATAAAATTAACATCATTAACCTCAGTGTCTGTAATTGCATTCATATGAATTTCCTATTTACCTTTGATCATACCTATAAGCTTTTCCATTTTTGCGGGTAGCTCTTCATTCTTCTCTTAAGTGATTGAATTTAATTTTCTGGACATGGATCTTTCAACAAGCCATTGGGCATGGTTCTCTTCATATCATCTAGGAGTTTCTTCGCTTCAACCATTGGCTTTCCCATTATAGTTCCTCCTGCAGTTGTATCGCGCATGTTTTTGGATAAGGCATTTGACGCATTATAGAAAACATGAATAATCCATCATTCCTCCATGTCGTGGTTAGTACAATCCCTGACAGTTTCTTTCATATGTTCTCAAGGAAGCGCTAGTGCCCGTGTTCTTCTTGTCTAAGACTTGTAATGTTAGAGCGTAGTTGCATGGTTTTAGTGGGTGGAAAATACTTTGTCATAAACATGCTGCGACAACTATTCCAAGTTGTAATGGCTCATGTGGGTAATGACAAAAGCCATTCTTTTGCTTTTCCTCCCAGGGAAAAAGGGAATAAGTGCAATTTAACTACATTAGGCCCGACATCTTTAATTCGAGTCATACCACATAGCTCGGTAAAAGTGTTGAAATGCATACCTACATCTTCAGAAGCAGGGCCTCCAAATTGGTTTTGTTGAACCATGGTATCTAAATTGGTTTTTATCTCATATTGTTTAGGTGCAACGTTAGGTTGTGCAATTTGTGCATGCATAAAATCTTCATTTGGAGTTGCAAACTCCCCAAGCTTTTTGTTTGCCATAATTATTATTTTTTGACTTTTTACAAACTTGCGAAAAAGAAACTGAGGATGAAAACAAACTAAAAACTGAAACAAAAACAAAAACAAAGGCTCTAGTCATCTTACCAGGATGGCAATTAAGCTTCCCCGGCAGCGGCGTTAGAAAAAGGGGTGATTACCTTCTATCCGGCTTCAGATGTAGATAGTTCCCTTTCTCCCTAGAGTGACCCTAGGTTATCGAACCCATGGGAAGTCATTCCTTGGAAAGGTGATTTCTGCAAGACCTAGTTACCAAATAGTTCCAGTTTCTCGGACCAAGTCACTCAGTTTGAAGACATAAACATTAATAAAGAAAATGGCCCAGGGCTTGAATTTTCACATGCAAGCATATACACGCGCTCGAGATCCTATCTAGATAATCAACATGGCTATGGTAAACACCGTTACTTATCTATTTTCCACGTGTTTTTTGTGGGACATGCGTCCAAATAACCCCACAACTGACTGCGGCCGCATCGAGGTTCTTTTGTGTCCAACCAAGGTGCTTACCGTCTCGTGGGGTTACCTCATTTATTAAGAAATTAGCTAGACAAACGCATTGGGCGTTTAATGACTACACCTTATGTACCCCCAGAGAATAGGTTCCAACTACCGTACTAATCTTACTGTCATTGACGTTCAGCATAGCCTTCTACTTATCTCTGCACTTATCCTCTCCTTGATCGATCCTCGGTATCCTGGTTACCTCGGGGCCTTAGAACGAGGTAGAGACAAGAGACAAAAACCGTTGTGTAACACATCGAATAATGTTATCTTTAAAGTAAACCAACAATCACTTAGCGCACATACATGGGGTTGCAAGGCTAGGCCTCAGCCCTTAGCCCGAGGGGACATTGTAGAAATTGATACTCGAAGAGGAATGATTATAAATCTTGCCATGCTTGCCGATTGTGATGTGTTCTGGATGATGGGAATCGTTGCATGGAAAACAAATTTTTTTCCTACGGATTCACCCAAGATCAATCTACTAGATACTAGCAATGAGAGGGGAGTGTGTCTACATACCCTTGTAGACCGAAAGTGGAAACGTTCAACAAACGTGGTTGATGTAGTCGTACTCTTCACGATCCAATCTGATCGAGCGCCGCACGAACGGCACCTCCGAGATGTGCACACATACAGCTCGGTGACATCTCTTCCTTCTCGATCCAGCAAGCGAGGAGGAGAGGTATATGGGATCTAGGCCAGCAGCACGACGGCGTGGTGGTGGTGGTGGTGGAACTCCGACAAGGCTTCGCCAAGCGCAAACGGACGAGGAGGTGGAGGGAGATAGAGAGGGCAGCAGTTAGGGTTTTCTCTTGCTGCGCCAAGCCCCTCCCCTCCCTTTATATAGAGGAGGAAACTTGGAGGAGGAGGAATAGTATGTGAACAGTACTCATGAATAGTACTTAACCTCCAAGTCTTCCCCTATTTTCAAGGGATTTGGCCTTATCCCTTATCCCATGCGCATGGACCAAGTGGGGCTGTGCGCCTGGCCCATGTAGGGCTGATGCACCACCCCTTGGTCCATGTGGGATGTTCTGGACAAGTGGGCCCCACGATGGAACCCTCCGGAACATTCTAGAACCTTCCGGTACAATACCGATAAAATCCGAACTTTTCCGGTAACCCTAAAAATACTTTCCATATATGTTTTCTTTGTCTCCAGACCATTCTGAAGCTCCTCATGATATCCGGAATCCCATCCGAGACTCTGAGCAAAACTTTGGTACCACCATCATGAATATCCCATTACTACCCTAGCGTTACCGAACGTTATGTGTGTAACCCTACGCGTTCGAGAACATGCAGACATGACCGAGACACCTCTCCGATCAATAATCAACAGTGGGACCTGGATGCCCATAATGACTCCCACATATTCAACGAAGATCTTTATCAGTTTGAACCACGATGTCAAGGATTCACATAATCCCGTATACAATTCCCTTTGTCTCGCGATATTTTACTTGCCCGAGATTCGATCGTCGGTATCACCATACCTAGTTCAATCTCGTTACCGGCAAGTTCTCTTTACTTGTTCCGTAATACAATATCCCCGTGACTAAACACATTAGTCACATGCTTGCAAGCTACTTAGGATGTCGTATTACCGGGAGGGCCCAGAGATATCTCTCCGTCACATGGAGTGACAAATCCTAGTCTCGATCCATGCAACCCAACAAATACTTTCTGAAATAACTGAAGAGCACCTTTATGATCACCCAGTTATGAAGTGACATTTGTTACCCACAAAGTATTCTTCCGGTATTAGGGAGTGGCATGAACTCATGGTCTAAGGAACAGATACTTGACATTACGAAAGCTGTAGCAAATAAACTAAGTGACACGATCAGATGCTAAGCTTATGATTGGGTCTGTCCATCACATCATTCTCCTAACGATGTGATCCCATTATTAAATGACAACTCATGTCTATGGTTAGGAAACCTTAACCATCTTTAATCAACGAGCTAGTCAAGTAGAGGCTCACTAGGGACACCGTGTTTGTTTATGTATCCACACATGTATTTGAGTTTTCGGTTAATACAATTATAGCATGGACAATAAACACTTATCATGAACAAGGAAATATGATAATAACAACTTTATTATTGCCTCTAGGGCATATTTCCAACAGTCTCCCACTTGCACTAGAGTCAATAATCTAGTTTACATAGTTATGAATTTAACACCCATAGAGTCCTGGTACTGATCATGTTTTGCTCGTGGAAGAGGTTTAGTCAACGGGTCTGCAACATTCAGATCCGTATGAACCTTCCAAATCTCTAAAGATGCTGCTACAACGCTCTGCTTGGAGCTACTCCAGCTGACTGCTCCACCATTCAAAATAAATACGTATCCGGTTTGAGACTTTGAGTCATCCGGATCACTGTCAAAGCTAGCATTAATGTAACCTTTTACGGCGAGCTCTTTCTCAGCTCCATAGAAGAGAAATATTTCCTTAGTCCTCTTAAGGTACTTAAGGATATTTTTGACCGCTGTCCAGTGTTCCACTCCTGGATCACTCTGGTACGTACCAGCCATACTTGTGGCAAGACACACATCAGGTCTTGTGCACAGCATGGCATACATGATAGAGCCTATGGCTGAGGCATAGGGGACGACTTTAATCTTTTCTCTTTCTTCTGCCATAGCTGGGCATTGAGTCTTACTCAACTTCATACCTTGCAACATCGGTAAGAACCCCTTCTTTGACTGGTCCATTTTGAACTTCTTCAAAACTTGGTCAAGGTATGTACTTTGTGAAAGTCCTATCAGGTGTCTTGATCTATCTCTATAGATCTTGATGCCCAATATGTAAGCTGCTTCACCGAGGTCTTTCATTGAAAAACTCTTGTTCAAATATCCCTTTATGCTTTCCAGAAGTTCTACATCATTTCCAATCAATAATATGTCATCCACATGTAGTATTAGAATGCTATAGAGCTCCCACTCACTTTCTTGTAAATACAAGTTTCTCCATAAGCTTGGATAAATCCAAAAGCTTTGATCACCTTATCAAAGTGAAGATTCCAACTCCGAGATGCTTGCACCAATCTATAAATGGATCGCTGGAGCTTGCATACCTTATTAGCATCCTTAGGATCGACAAAACCATCGGGTTGCATCATATACAAATCTTCCTTAAGGTAACCATTAAGGAACGCAGTTTTGACATCCATCTGCCAGATTTCATAATAAAAAAATGCAGCAATTGCTAACATAATCCTAATGGACTTCAGCATCGCTACGGGTGACAAAGTCTCATCGTAGTCAACCCCTTGAACTTGCTGAAAACCTTTTGTGACAAGTCGAGCTTTATAGACGGTGATATTACCATCAGCGTCCGTCTTCTTCTTAAAGATCCATTTGTTCTCAGTGGCCTTTCGGTCATCGGGTAAGTCCATCAAAGTCCATACTTGGTTTTTATATATGGATCCTGTCTCGGATTTCATGGCCTGTAGCCATTTGTCGGAATCCGGGCTCATCATCGCTTCCTCATAGTTCGTAGGTTCATCATTGTCTAACAACATGATGTCCAAGACATGATTACCGTACCATTCAGGGGCAGTACGTGTCCTGGTCGACCTACGAAGTTCAGTAGTAGCTTGATTCGAAGTTTCATGATCATCATCATTAGCTTCCTCTCTAGCTGGTGAAGGCATCAAAGGAACATCTTTCTGTGTTACGCTACTTTCCAATTCGAGAGAAGGTTAGATAACCTCGTCAAGTTCTACTTTCCTCCCACTCACTTCTTTCGAGAGAAACTCCTTCTCTAGAAAGGATCCATTCTTAGCAACAAAGATTTTTCCCTCAGATCCGTGATAGAAGGTATACCCAATTATCTCTTTAGGGTATCTTATGAAGACGCATTTTTTCGCTTTGGGTTCGAGCTTATCAGGTTGTAGCCTCTTGACATAAGCGTCGCATCCCCAAACTTTAAGAAATGATAGCTTAAGTTTCTTGCCAAACCGTAATTCATACGGTGTCGTCTCAACGGATTTAGACGGTGCCCTGTTTAAAGTGAATGCGGCTGTCTCTAATGCGTAACCCCAAAACGATAGTGGCAAATCAGTAAGAGACATCATAGAACGCACCATATCTAATAGAGTACGATTACGACATTCAGACACACCATTATGCTGTGGTGTTCTAGGTGGCGTGAGTTGTGAAATAATTCCACATTGTCTTAAATGCATACCAAACTCATAACTCAGATATTCACCTCCATGATCAGATCGTAGAAATTTTATCTTGTTATTATGATGATTTTCTACTTCACTCTGAAACTCCTCAAACTTTTTAAATGTTTCAGACTTGTGTTTCATTAAGTAAATATACACATATATACTCAAATCATCTGTGAAGGTCAGGAAATAACGATATCCACCGCGTGCTTCAACACTCATTGGACCGCATACATCGGTATATATTATTTCCAACAAGTCACTTGCCCGCTCCATTATACCGGAAAACGGGGTTCTAGTCATCTTGCCCATGAGGCATGGTTCACATATTTCAAATTATTCAAAATCAAGTGATTCCAGAAGTCCATCAGTATGGAGTTTCTTCATGCGCTTTACACCAATATGACCTAAGCGGCAGTGCCACAAGTATGTGGTACTATCATTATTCACTTTGCATCTTTTGGCATTAACATTAAGAACATGTGTATCACTACTATCGAGATTCAACAAGAATAAACCATTCACATTGGGTGCATGACCATAAAAGATGTAACTCATATAAATAGAACAACCATTATTCTCGGATTTAAATGAATAACCGTCTCGCAATAAACAAGATCCAGATATAATGTTCATGCTTAATGCAGGCACCAAATAACAATTATTTAGGTTTAAAACTAATCCCGAAGGTAGACGTAGAGGGAGCATGCCAACGGCGATCACATCAACCTTGGAGCCATTTCCAACGCGTATCGTCATCTCGTCCTTAGCTAGTCTCCGTTTATTCTGCAGCTCTTATTTCGAGTTACAAATATTAGCAACTGAACGGGTATCAAATACGCAGGCGCTACTATGAGCACTAGTAAGGTACACATCAATAACATGTATATCAAATATAACTTTGTTGACGTTGCCAGCCTTCTTATGTGCCAAGTACTTGGGGTAGTTACGCTTCCAGTGGCCATTCCCCTTGCAATAGAAACACTCAGTCTCAGGTTTAGGTCCAGCTTTGGGCTTCTTCACGGGAGCAGCAACTTGCTTGCCATTCTTCTTAAAGTTCCCTTTCTTTCCCTTAGCCTTCTTGAAACTGGTGGTCTTTTTGACCATCAACACTTGATGCTCTTTCTTGATTTTTACTTCCGCGGTTTTAAGCATCGTGAAAAGCTCAGGGAGTGTCTTCTCCATCCCTTCCATGTTATAGTTCATCACAAAGCCCTTGTAGCTTGGTGGCAGTGACTGGAGAACCCTGTCAATCGCTACTTCATCAGGAATATTAAGTCCCAACTGATTCAGGTGATTGGCGTACCCAGACATTTTGAGTACGTGCTCGCTAACGGAGCTGTTCTCTTCCATTTTATAGCTGAAGAACTTGTCTGAGGCATCATACCTCTCCACACGGGCGTGAGCCTGAAATATCATTTTCAGCTCCTCAATCATCTCATATGCCCCGTGGTGCTCAAAACGTTTTTCAAGCCTTGGTTCTAAGCCGTAAAGCATGGCGCACTGACCTATCGAGTAGTTATCATGACGTGTCTGCCAGACATTCACAACATCTGCAGACGTCCCGGGAAGGGGTGGCGCACCGAGCGGTGCATCAAGGACATAAGCCTTCTGTGCAGCAGTGAGGATTATCCTCGGATTACAGAGCCAGTCCGCAAAGTTGCTTCCATCATCTTTCAACTTTTCTTTCTCTAGGAACGTATTAAAATTGAGCGGAGCTACAGTGCGAGCCATTGATCTACAACATATTTGCAAAGACATTTTAGACTATGTTCATGATAATTAGTTCAAATTAATCAAATTACTAATGAACTCCCACTTAAATGAACATCCCTCAGGTTCTTAAGTGACACATGATCCAAATTCACTAAACCAAGTCCGATCATCACGTGAGATGGAGTAGTTTCAATGGTGAACATCAACGTGTTGATCATATCATCCATATGACTCATGTTTAACCTTTCGGTTCGATTTGTTCCGAGGCCATGTCTGTACATGCTAGGATCGTCAAGTTAACCAAAGTATTTCTGCATGTGTAAAAACTAGCTTACACCTGTTGTATGTGAACGTAGAGTCTATCACACCCGATCATCACGAGGTGCTTCGAAACGACGAACTTTCGCAACGGTGCATACTAAGGGAGAACACTTTTATCTTGATATTAAGTGTGAGGGATCATCTTATAATGCTACTGTCGCGATCTAAGCAAAATAAGATGCATAAAAGACAAACATCACATGCAATCAATATGTGACATGATATGGCCTTTGTCTTCTTGTGCTTTTGATCTCCATCTCCAAAGCACTGGCATGATCTCCATCATCACCGGCATAGCACCTAGGTCCTAGGTGCCTGCATGTAGTTGTCTCCACCAACTATTGCTTCTACAACTATTGCTAACTCATAGCGATAGTAAAGCAATTACATGGCATTTAATGAATGACACGTAGGTCATACAATAATATTAAGACAACCCTATGGCTCCTGCCGGTTGCCGTACTCATTGACATGCAAGTCGTGAACTATTACAAAACATGATCATCTCATACATCACATTACATCTTGGCCATACCACATCACATGCATGCCCTGCAAAAACGAGTTAGACGTCCTCTACTTTGTTGTTGCAAGTTTTACGTGGCTTCTAAGGGCAACGTATAAGAACCGTTTTTACCTACGCAAAGACACAATGGTGATATACAAGTTGCCTTTTAACCTTCTACAAGGACCGCCGTTGTCAAATTAGATTTAAGTAAAGTGGGAGAAACAGACACCCGCCAGCCGCTTTATGCAATACAAGTCACATGTCAAGCGCGGAACCGGTCTCTTGTGCGTGGACAAGTAAAGTTGGTCCGGGCCGCTTCAATTCCACAACACCGCCAAATCCAAAATAACAAAGGAGGGTAGCAAGCTGAACATCAATGCCCACAACAAAATTGTGTTCTACTCGTGCAAAACATCTACGCATAGATCCTGGCTCATGATGCCACTGATGGGAATCGTTGCATGGAAAACAATTTTTTTTCCTATGGATTCACCCAAGATCAATCTACTAGATGCTAGCAATGAGAGGGGAGTGTGTTCACATACCCTTGTAGACCGAAAGCGGAAACGTTCAACGAACGTGGTTGATGTAGTCATACTCTTCACGATCCAATCCGATCGAGCGCCGCATGAACGGCATCTCCGAGATGTGCATACGTACTGCTCGATGACGTCTCCTCCTTCTCGATCCAACAAGCGAGGAGGAGAGGTAGATGGGATCTAGGCCAGCAGCACGACGGCGTGGTGGTGGTGGTGGTGGAACTCCGACAGGGCTTTGCCAAGCGCAAACGGAGGAGGAGGTGGAGGGAGAGAGAGGGCAGCAGTTAGGGTTTTCTCTTGCTGCGCCCAGCCCCTCCCCTCCCTTTATATAGAGGAGGAAACTTGGAGGAGGAGGAATAGTAGGTAAACAGTAGCCATGAACGGTACTTGGCCTCCAAGTCTTCCCGTATTTTTAAGGGATTTGGCCTTATCCCTTATCCCATGCGCATGGACCAAGTGGGGCTGTGCGCCTGGCCCATGTAGGGCTGGTGCACCACCCCTTGGTCCATGTGGGACGTTCTGGACAAGTGGGTCCCACCATGGAACCCTCCGGAACATTCTAGAACCTTCCGGTACAATACTGATAAAATCCGAACTTTTCCGGTAACCCTGAAAATACTTTCCATATTTGTTTTTTTTTTGTCTCCGGACCATTCCAAAGCTCCTTGTGATATCCAGGATCCCATCCGAGACTCCGAACAAAACTTTGGTACCACCATCATGAATATCCCATTACTACCCTATCTCAAGATGGCAACGGGGACGAAACCCGCCGGGTTTTGCATGCCCATCCCCGTCCCCGCAAGAAAACCGCAAGCCCATCCCCGTCCCCGTGCACGGGGCCTGTTTTTTGCCCATTCCTTAAACCCGTCGGGTTTTCTGTACCCGTGGGGAATCCGGCCCCACGAGCGGTCAGCAAAAACAGCAGCATTTCTCAAGAAAATAGGAGTATATTTCAGCAATAGCTGCAGCAAAAATCAGCACATTTCAGCAGCAAAACATGAGACCAATAGCAGCCACAAAGAATAGCATTTCAGCAGCAAACATGAGTATATTTCAGCAGCATTTTAGCAATAACAGCAGCAAAAAGGAGCATATTTCAGCAGCAAAACATGAGCATATTTCAGCACAAAACAATAGCATATTTCAGCAACAAACATGAGCATATTTCAGCCATACATGGTTCAACAAGATGGCAATTCATGGTTCAACAAGTTTTGATAATCAATACATGGTTCAAAAGCACAAATGACACAAAATGGTCCAATTACACAAGTTTTGAAGTAGAATTCATAGTTCACAAATCACTTCAAAGTGGGCATCATCATGGCATCCTTCACATCTCCAAGCCTCCAAAAGACCATCTTCAAAGCTTCCAATGCCGAATCAAAGTGCCAAGTCCTAGAGAAGATCACAATTCGCTCAAGCTAGAGTTAAAGTGGGATGCTAGGTTTTGGCCGGCTCATATCTATTCCAGGGCCCATACGTCAGTAGTTTCACGGGTATGGCGGGTTTTGGTTTCGGGTACTGCTGGAACGGGTTTGAACGCGTGAAACAAGTCGGGTTTTATAATTTACCTAGCAGCAGCCCCGTGGGGTTAGAAACACGCCCATCCCCATCCCCTAATAGGGTAAAAACCCGCGGGGACGCGGGTTTCGGGCCCCCATTGCCATCTTGAACCCTATTGTTACCAAACGATAAGTGTGTGACCCTACGGGTTTGAGAACATGAAGACATGACCGAGACACCTCTCCGATCAATAATCAACAGCGGGACCTGGATGCCCATAATGACTCCCACATATTCATTGAAGATCTTTATCGGTTTGAACCACGATGTCAAGGATTCAAATAATCCCGTATACAATTCCCTTTGTCTCGCGATATTTTACTTGCCTGAGATTCGATCGTCGGTATCACCGTACCTAGTTCAATCTCGTTACCGGCAAGTTCTCTTTACTCGTTCCGTAATACAATATCCCTGTGACTAAACACATTAGTCACATGCTTGCAAGCTACTTAGGATGTCATATTACCGAGAGGGCCCAGAGATATCTCTCCATCAAATGGAGTGACCAATCCTAGTCTCGATCCATGCAACCCAACAAATACTTTCCGAGATACCTGAAGATCACCTTTATGATCACCCAGTTACGAAGCGACGTTTGATACCCACAAATTATTCTTCCGGTATTAGGGAGTGGCATGATCTCATGGTTTAAGAAACAGATACTTGACATTACGAAAGCTGTAGCAAATAAACTAAGTGACATGATCAGATGCTAAGCTTATGATTGGGTCTGTCCATCACATCATTCTCCTAATGATGTGATCCCGTTATTAAATGACAACTCATGTCTATGGTTAGGAAACCTTAACCATCTTTAATCAACGAGCTAGTCAAGTAGAGGCTCGCTAGGGACACAATGTTTGTTTATGTATCCACACATGTATTTGAGTTTTCGGCTAATACAATTATAGCATGGAGAATAAACACTTATCATGAACAAGGAAATATGATAATAACAACTTTATTATTGCCGCTAGGGCATATTTCCAACAATGGATTACAAGTAGTATGGCAAATGGAGATGGGGATTACGGAGGTGGAGATGGCTATGGAAATGGTGGCTGCTGCTGTAGAAGGGAATGGTCACAACAGCTGTGAAGGGATGACTTGATGGATGAGCGACTCCTCTCGCCGAAGGGTTTTCTCTTCGTGATATACTGCAGGTAGGCAGAATAGGGTTTCGGGGCGCGTCCAAAGTGAATTGACCCTAGGTGCGTTCACAAAAGATATCTGGGATGACATCACAGAAGCGGTGGCAGGTGGTACGACCGCTGGTGTGAGCGCTCACGGTCATACCAGGCGCCGTGTTCTCCTCTGGACTCAGTTGTGCGCCATAAGTTGATTGGGGTGGATCGCCGCGCCTATTATCTTCCATTTATAGCTTGATTTTGCACCTAAAATGGCTCATTCCTCTAGGAAACAAAATACACAAAGAGATTTGCAATCTTTGCATTCATTAGTCATTAGTCAATCAAATGGAAGTGATTATCTCAGAAAATCTAGGATTATCTGGTTTGAACATGCGTAATAATGAGTGCAAAAATACACTCATTGGCTACTCTGCCCTGCTGCTATGCTGCGCTGCTGAGTGACGCACATCTATGTGATGCTCAATGGGCCGGCCTGCTGGTTGGGCCGAAGGGTGCACAGTGTGGGCCTTTTACCGTTTTCTTTTTAAAATAAAAGAAAAGGCTAACATTTGAATTAATTAGTGGAACAAAATAACTCCAATTGATTTGAATTTTTTGTGTAGTTTCTCTGGACCAATACAAGGCCACACAAAAAAAGTTAGGATTTTTGTAATAAATTTATATTTTATTTGGATATAAACCCAAATTGATTTAAGTTTGGGGTGTAAACTACAAGTGTGTTGTGGGTGATTCAAAAATTTAATGAAATAATTTTCATAGCTTCCTTATAATATTGGAATGCTAGGTATGAGTTTTCAAGGGATTTCACCAATTGAAAACCCCTCAATTTAAATAGATCAAAATCTATGCAATGTATTAAATTTACAATTTAATTAGGCTTTGATGATTTAAACCAATTCCTCCCATTTGGTCATTTGGATGAGTCAATATATAAATATATGAAGTCCATGCAAAAATATTAGGGATGAAAAGGGCATTTTGGACAACTGGCAAAATTTAGGGGCTTAGCCCTTTAGGAAAAACTTGAGGGTTGAATTTAATCCTCATTTCAATTAAAATTAAATGAAATATGATGCTCATGAAATGATTATGATACACAAATGAATTCCTAAAGAAAATGTTAATCTTGGGTTGTTACATGAGGGAGACAGAGGAGGAGCTCCTAGTCGTGGTTTGTGAGGGAGAGGATCCTCTGGTCGGGGTCGTCGTCGCACAGGCTGGATCATATGGGGCAAGCCGTAGTGGTGGCCCGATCTTCACAATTGAAGGTGGACTTGAGGAAGAAAACGAAGAACACAAATGGAAATCAGGGGAAAACTCAAGAGGAAACACAAGGGATAAGTCTCACCACCAATTGCTCAACCAAATGACAAGACAATACAAGAGGTGCACCTAGATCCAAGAACAACAAAAGACACAAGTAACTAGGTAGTTCATCCCAAAATCTCTAGGAGAGATGGAGGTCTTGAGAGATAATTCTTCCCCAATTCATAGAGAGGATGTCTTGGTAATTTGTAGGGATTCTTCTCCAAGTAGGAGGCCTTGATCCTACTAGAGGAGTAGATTGAGCAATCCTCTCTCAAGTTCTTAGTTTACACTTTGCTAACCCTAGATCTGACCTAAGGTACGGTTTATATAGTATTGAGATGAAGAGGTCGGTAAGGAGGAGATATACATGGACGTTCGACCAGATTTCTGCGCGCATGCAGTTGGCCGGAAAGTGCAGCTGAAATAAGGCTAGACTGTCCAAGCGTTGGGGATGTAGCGGCTTCGGTCAGGCGCGGGTGTCGTTAAGTGAGTGAACACAGGTGGCTGGACAGTCCGAGCGGAAATTGTTCGGATAGTCCGGCTGGCCGAACAGTAGCCGGACTGTCCGGGCATTGTCCGGCTTCAACATTTGGCTCTCGGGTATCCTCAGTGCTCATCCTGGACATATGGGTGGACTGTCCGTCCGCCAGATAGTGGCAGCCTTCCTTCCTCTTCTTCTTCTCCTTTCTCCTCTTCCAAGCCTTGACCTTCCTTCCTTGCTTCTCCATGCTTGATTCCTTCACACATGAGTATGCACAAGGTCTCGGATTGAGGTAGTAGCGAAGAGTAACGAAGTCACCTCGGTTTCAATGGCGCGTGTGCGAGCTCTTGTCATTTGTCCACTTGGAACTTGTGGGGTTGATGGTGGGATCATGGTGATGTCCATGGGATGCTCTACATCATCTCCCAGCCCCCCCCCCCCTCCCTGGGGAAGATCCATCCTCGGATCAAGATCCGCATCACCATGAAAGGGAGCTAAGTCGGTGAGGTTGAAGGTGTCGCTCACCTAGTACTTGTCCATGGGAATATCAATCTTGTAGGCGTTGTCATTGATCCTTTGGATGACCTTGAAGGGACCGTCGGCTTGTGGAAGTAGCTTGGACTTGAGCTTTCCGGAAAACGATCATTGTGAAGATGCACCCAAATGAGGTCACCTGGGTGGACCACCATAGGCTTCATGGTGAGGTTGACTTTGTCGGCATGTCATTGAACTTGACGCTTGATTGTGTTTCTTGTTTCTTCGTGCATTGTCTTCATGAACTTGGCACGTGCACAAGCATCCATGTTGACGCGCTCTTGGAGAGGTAGCGGGATGATGTCCAAAGGCGACAAGGTTAAAGCCATAGACAACCTCAAACAAAGACTTGAGTGTTGTTGAGTGTCGTGCACAGTTGTAGGCGAACTCGGCGATGGGTAGACATTCTTCCCATTCTCGAATATTCTTCTTGATGAGCACTCGAAGGAGGGTGAAGAGTGTGCGGTTTACCACCTTCGTTTGGCTATCGGTTTGTGGATATGCCGAGGAGAATAGTAGCTTGATGCCGAGCTTGGTGCACTAAGTCTTCCAAAAATAGCTAAGGAACATGACATCGCGGTCGTATTCTGGGACAAAATCGGCGAGGCGACAGCGATTTCGTTTGTGGATTTTGTCCCCTGGCCTGGGCTCTGCTGCATTGGTGTTTTCTCCGAGGTAGATGGGGTTTTCTATACAGCAGTCCAGCCGACGCGGCGGCGTCGGTCTTCATCAGGGCGCGGTGCGAAGCTCTGTTGTTTGTTGACACCATGGGACATGTTGGTATCTCGATTTCCATGGCATAGACAGCGGTGGAGAAAGTCATGGTGGTTGAGATCGGATGAGCGGTAAAGCGGAGGGGGCCTTGGAGGTGATGGAGTCAGCCAGGTGTTTGATAACTTTCAAAAGCAGCAGTGACAAGTGGGGGCGGCAGCACTGGAGGATTTCATTTTTGGGGGTGCTCCTCGGGTGCCGAGTCGTGACTTTCAGGGTGAAAACCCAAGGTCTGACCTTCATTGGTTGTGCCTGGCAATTGCCTTGCTGAAGGTATTGTTTTGGGAGCTCGGACTTTCTCCCGGGTGAAAACCTAAGATCTTGGATCAGGCGACGACGGCGCTTGTGCACTGTTTCCTTCTTGAAGGCGTCGCTTTTGGAGACCTTTTATGTTTTCCAGGTGTTGTCTTTGGTGGTGGTTTGTGTGCTGCTACTGAGAGGAGTTGATCACTGTGGCGAGACCTTTGTTTTTTTTCCTTTCTTTTTTGTTTTCTTTTCGGGCTGTGTGCATCCTGGATGTCTTTGTGACATCTTGTTGGTGCAAAGGCTGAGTGTAATTGGTATCTTCACGATATTAATATATTCCTTTTTCAAAAAATCAGGGAGCAATTGTCCTCGAGCTGGGTCTGTGGTTCGAAGGCATGCGATTCTGGTGCTCTTCGTCGACTCGGTCAATTGGAGTCGGCGGAGCTATGATTTGAGGAGTACGGGGTACTCTAGCTAATTGCCTAAACTCTAATTTCTATCTCTCTTTCCTCCTCCACAAGAAAAGCTCTTCTCCTCCCGTCGGCGCCGCCGCCGGTCCGCCCCATCTCCGATGGAGTCTAGGCCATGGAGGTGCGGAGGATCTCGGCCCCCTGCCGGCGGGAGGGACCCCGTTCTCGTTCTTGTTAGATTCAGCGTCTTGGTTGGGGCTGTGTGGCGGCGGCGATATCCCTTAGTAGGAATAATGTCTCCCACGTTCTATCCCCGTCCCGATGGTGTGTCTAGCATCGTCGGAGGGCGTGTGGAGGTTTGTCTCCGTCGGATCTCGCGGGATTCGGTCGGTGCTGGTCTTCGGTGGATCTGTTTGGTTCCGGTTTTCGTTCGTCTTTGTTTGGGTGTTTACAGGTTTGATCCTTCTGATCTACGACTTTCTTCATCGGCGATGGTTGCTACTCTGGTGCGCTGGTCCTATGGGGCCTTAGCACGACGACTTCCCGACTGTCTACTACAACAAGGTTTGCCCGGCTCCGGTGAGGGAGGGGCGATGACGGCGGCGCGCCTTCGGCTCGCTCCAGTGCTTGTAGTCGTCGCTAGGTGGTCCACGGACATGGTTGTAACTTTTATTACCTCTGTTGTTCTTTGTACTGCCATGATTGAAGATGAATAGATTGGAAGTTTCTCGCAAAAAAAAAAAGAGGAGTACGGGGTTTGCCCCCGGCCGCCGTGCAACAATGGCAACGGTCCCGCTGTTTACGGTGGGCCACTTTTGAGGTCCAAGATAAAGCAGGTGAGCTGCAATTTGGTTCTTCCTCGGAGCTTAGTGTGTTGGTGCCTGACTCCTGTTTCTCTGGCCAGCCTAAGGTGGTGGTGGATGACGGGATCGGCAGGCGATGGCATGGCGACGCGCAGGGACTTCCAAGGACCTTGCTGTAAATTTTTTTGGGGGTCTGTTGTGCGTGTGTTCCGGGTTAGTGTCTCTGTAGATCCTTCCTGAGAGGATCCATGTGGATGTATCAGCTTTGTTTCGAATGAACGTGTAGAACTCTTTCCGAAAAAAAAAATACACTGACCTATATCAGCTACCAAACTTATCCTGGTGCACGAATTGACTCGACACAATGCGGTATCGACCGCTCCCCGTGGCGCTCCGGAATAGCTGACTTTGAGAAGCTAGCTTCACTGACTTTGCTCTCTGTGAGCCATCAGCTTTAAGGGGAACGGATCAGATTAAATGCTACAGTACGCAGCTACGAGATCGGATTTTTGCAAGTAATTAAACAACTTGAGCAACACGCCGACGTACGTACGAACGTCGCCATGTCCGGTCCGATTTTAAAATGTCGAAGCGCAGAGACCGCGAGGCACACTTGCCTCATCTGCCCATCTTCTCTCATCCATGATTGATGATTCCTACTATTGTCATATACTCAAGACTTTGTCATATCCGGTCAGGAGTACAAGCTAGATACCTATTGTTAGAAATAATCAAGACTTTATCATATCCGGTCAGGGAGTTGTGTTGGCAGTGTCTGATTGTCGTATAGTAGTCTACTAGCTAGTTAATTGATATGGTTAGGCGAGTCCTAGTTTGTGTCTGTGATACTTGGAGGTCATGTACGAGTAGGAGTAGGTCTAGTAGCAAGGTCTGTGTCGAATAAGTGATCCGGAGCTCGGGCTCCTTTTAGCTCTTTATAAAACAAATCGAAATTTTTATTTTTTTTATTCTTCAAAAAATTCTGATTTTTTTTGTACATATACATATAGATGTGTAATATTTGTGTATGAATTCTCCTCAATATACGTATTTATATGATGCACAGGGACGTCTGATTGACCAAAGGTAATGTTCTCAAACGGAATTCGCAAGGGAGCTCTAAGTGTAGCCTGTGTAGCCATGATGAATCAATCCATCATCTTTTTTTCGATTGTCATTTTGCTAGAGCCATGTGGTGTATCTTCCTGGAGGGTTGATCCTGCCGGATCTGTCACCTCCAACCAGGGGAATTTGTCGCCATCGTCGTCACCAACACCAAGGCAACGTGGGGAGCATCTTCATCCACACCATATTCATCAACAGCACCATCTCCATCTCTGACATCATCCTTTTGCGTCATCCCTATGCAGTTGTGTAGATCGATCCTTGTAATCACTTACTGGTGGTAATTACTACTACCTCTGTACCAAAATATAAGACGTGACGTTTTTGTAGGCTTAACTGCCTACAAAAACGTCTTATATTTTAGTACGGAGGGAGTACTTGTTAGTTCATGCCTTGTGTTTATTCGGTGTAAGATGTATACTTTCATGTTGCTATTCATATCCATATGCCCCTGCACATGCATGTGTTTGTGACTTGTGAGTAGTTCATTACGTTCTTGAGAATTGTGGTTTGTTTATATGTTGTGTTGCAATTCTCTAGTGGTAGTGTGCGAACGTCAACTGCATGCTACTTCAACATTTATGGGCCGAGAGAGAGAGAGAGAGAGAGAGAGCACTACATTATAATAATTTATGAGGGAAGACCAGAGTGATAAGAAACCGTTTCCCAAATCTTGGATTTATAGCATAGGGAAGTAATAGGGAGCCTAGAACTTAAAGCTATGATTAGCTTTTTCCTTAATTATTCCTAATAGATAGCCGGGTTGGCCATTGGGGGTTTAACTAAAAGAATAAACGAATCATTTGTTTTGCAGCATGTTAGGTTAGGCTTTAACCACATGACAGCAAACAAACAACAAGTTGAAATGCAAATGAGTATGGAACTTGGTAACTGGCTGCTTTCTCGTTGTCCTCGAGAACAATTAGTCTTTATAAGTGAAATCACTGGCTTGACCGTAGCACAATTAAGGATTGGGCCATCTCTGAAATCCATTTATTTTTGTTGTTATTTAATTACTTACAATTATCTCAAAGCACCAAAAAATACTACTATCACTCTATTCAGCATTTTGCTGTTATTCATAGTTATTTCCGCAAACCAATTCCTTCTTGCTCTTCATTGGGTTCGACACTCTTACTTATCAAGAAGGCTACAAACAATCCCTAAACTTGTGGGTATTAGGTGCGGGTCTTGGGGGTCCCCAAACACTCGTAGGTTGACTCAGTAAGTCCATGCCGATATGATATACGTCTCTGATAACATACCATTACACACCGACAAGCCACCCGGTAGTATGTGAAATGAGACTACAGGTTACTCAGAGGAGATGACGTCAAGAGAATAACATCCGACTTAATGTTCCCCAAGTCTTTTCCAACTGTCTTCTGACAAAATGGAAGCATCGACTCTTATGGGACCGTGATACCCACAATTATAGGGGATCGCAGCAGTCTTCATTGGGAAGTATTTTACCCTGATTTGTATTCGACACGATGGGAGCGCGAGAATATTAATAAGTTTTTAGCAGTTGTGGCGTCACTCTCCAACATACATGTGACAAACACTTGCTTGGAGGAATTTATTAGTAGCAATGAAAGTGGGGTGCTTTGAGTGCTGTTGATTGCGAGGAAATTAAAGAGAGCAGCAATTACCTGGTAATTGCCAAGTAACAATTATTTCAAGGCAGCTTGGAGTATTAAAAACGTAAGCATGAGAATGGATATTGGGATGTGAATGAATAACATCAATCATAACATAGTGCATAGCATTCAATCCTAAGTTCATATTCCTTTACCTTCTTCTAGGCATGTATTCCGTATATAATTGAACGTGCTTATTTCCAAGAACTTACCCAAGATCTATTGTTCTACCTCCCCTCCCCCCCCCCCCCCACCCACAATGTGACCCGGGATCCTATAAGAAATTAAGTGTAATTAAGGTGTCCTTTTTTCAAGACAACTGCAACAACCCATTAACACTTTATGAATTCATGGAATTCTCAAATTATAGCTCTCACATTAATATACCGGCCTGTAGGGGAACGCAGCAGAAAACAAAAATTTTCGGTACTGCGAGCACGCCCAGGATCACTATGAAGATGCATACAAGGTTTTTGATCTGATCATTACCAACTCCTAGCGCAGCAGAAGTAGAGTCGGTGAAGACCGTCGGTGCAGATCCCTGCAGCTAGGATTTTACAACCTCCCAACCGCAAGGATGTTCTCCCTTGTCAGCTCCCGGACGGTCCCCCGGACAGCCCTTCGGGAGGCCTTTGGACAGTCCCTCAGACGGTCTCTCAGACAGCCCTTCGGGAGGACCCTCGAACAGCCGCTCGGGCAGAAGATCGAAACTACGACCTCTCTACTAGGTTGCACATATACAGTGTCAGCTATCCGGCAGGGCTTCGCCGTCCAGAACTGTTTCCTACCGGAAACTAGACAGCCTCGCAGGCTCTACGAAACTATTTCGTGTGAGGGAGAGAGAGATGGCAGATCATGCATGCCTTGTGTTTGAGAGAGATTTCTGATTTTGGAGAGCCCTCTCCACCTCTATTTATAGGAGGAGCAAGGGGTAGAGGCAAGGGGTGAAAAGACCAAAAGGGGTTCAAGATCTTTCCACCAAATGCCACATAAGGGTGTGTAGAACTTATCCACCATGAGGTGGAAGGAAGCATCAAGGGCCCCACCATGCCATGGCCGAATTGGTGCTGCCCCTTGGGGGGGGGGGGGCACCATCCTTTCACACACCTTTTTCTCTCACCAAAAAGTGATTTTCTTCTATAAGAAAAAACCCATTTGTAAACCAGCCCATAAAGTGTGATCTTGTCCCCTATCGGGGAACATCGAGTTTTTTCGCGCCAGTTCTCTCCGAAAAAATTGCGGAAGGTCTCAGAACAATTCCGGCACCCTCCAAAAAGGTCCAGGCGTGTGCCAAAACCTTTTTGGCTCGATGGTTTACTCCGAAACAACTTTTCGGTTTCACCGAAACTTTTTCGGTTTTCTCTCCGGAACTTTTCCGTCGTCTCCGAAACTTTTCCGGTTTCTTTCTCTCAAACTCCCTGTCTAGTACTCAGCAGATAGATGACCCTTAAGTGTGTGACCCTGTAGGTTCGGTGAAGTATAGACATGACCCGGAACACTTTCCGATCAATGATCAATAGCGGAACCATGGACATCCATATTGACCCCTATACCCACACGAATAAATATCCGAGCGAACTTGTAGTTACCGAATGCTGTTCCTTTTGCTTTGCGATATATTACAAATAACCGAGGTGAGATTTAATGGCATTCCCGTAAATCAACAACTTGTTCACTATGGCAGTTACCTCGTTACCGGTTTTGTTCTCTTTTCTCGTTCCCGCGTTCCGGCATCCCTGTGATCAAATCACACTGTGTCTGGCCAGACGATTGTGGATACCGTAACACCGAGAGGGCCCTAAGAATATCTCTCCATCGACGGAGGAGCAAATCCCAATGTTGAGCTACCTAGTTCCTTGTCATACTTTTCCGTGAACCCGTAAGCAGCCGTAATAGCCACCCTGTTACAGATGACGTTTAACAAACTCCAATGTTCACGAAGCAAGTACGAAGGAATTCGATACTCTCATGGTCTAAGGAATTGTGCAAACGATTAACTTCTCTATGTTATAATCCCTTAACTTATGACGAATGTATCTCATAGCATAACATCAATTGGGTCAATTCAACACAAGTGTTCTGTTAACATTGTGCCCTCAAAATTGCCGGCATAGTCATGCCCATGATCAGGAAAACAGAATCATCATGCAATACTTGGGCTAGTCTTAGAGGCGAGATTAGGAATATATTTATCCATTTATTATTCCACACGTGCATATGAGTCTTCCTCCGAGCCTCATGATTATTGTAGACTCGAGAACCATAGCAGTTATAGCATGGAATATACACATAATTACGAACATGGAAATAAATAATAACATTTATTATTGCCTCTAGGGCATATTTCCTACAGACTCCCACTTGCATTAGAGTCAATTATCTAGTCAATACTAATGCACTTTACACCCATGGCATACCGGTGTAAAATATGCTTCGCTTGTGCTTTAGTCTTCATCCAACAGACCTGACAACTTCAGGTCCGTGTGTATCTTTGCATATCATCGCGTTTTCACGTTTCACAAAATTCATAATTTTGTGTGGTCTTGGCATTGTATATGATTGAATCACTGGTCGAACCTTGATTCCTCAGACTGAGCTATGGAGCAACTATCTATAATAGTGTTCCATTGACCAAAGCCTTCTTGGAATCATACTAAGTTCATAAATGAACTATATGATTTAACACCCTTTTTTTGTCACTTCCTAAGCGGCAACATACTTAGCCTTCGTTGTATAATTCGCCACAATAACCTGTTTGGAATAATTCCCACTTACTGTGCCACCATTTTGTGTATTACATAAAACCATTAATTTTAATTGAAAATCGCTTGGAGTACCGATGAAGACTGCATCAATGTAATTACTTACAACGAGCCTGTATCGATGTAACTGCTTACAACGAACTCTTCATAATCTCCGTTTGCGAGAAAACATATTATCAGTGCTACTTTAGTACATAATGACATTTTTCACTGTTGTTCTATGATCAATATCTTAATCACTTTTTTGGTAACTTACTCATGCCACACACTTCTGCGGGATTAATTTTCTTGTGCCAATCAAGTACGGATCACCCCAAAAAAATCAACTACGGATCGGTACCGAGTAGTTAACGTTTCTGCTAGCCTAGGCTGGAGATCGATTCTGGTTGGCAATGGGCGATCGATCTGGCCGGTAGCCTTGAGCTATTAAGCAGCTTGAATATATTATATTATATATCTATCAGATAATTTATTATATTATATCGATCAGATAATTGTGTCAAACTCAGTTTTTTAATTCAGTTAAATAAAGGGAGCAAGCGCTCCCAGGAGGAGAAAATCCACGTTCATTCATGATCAGGTGTGAAACCAGCAGTGTGGCATTACTGGTTTTGCAGAGAGGGGCAAGTAACAATGGTGTGATTCCAAGTGAATATGTAGTCCAATGATTGAGAGCAAAATCGGAAAAAGTAATATAATACGGGATTGTTCTCAATCGACTATTGCTTGATCAACTCCTAAACCGTCCGATCTGTGCGCAATGATTCATGCGGATTTTTTTTTCTTTTTCCTTTTTTAATTTTCTTGCTAGTACACATTTTACATCGTTTATTATTATTATGAGTTCTTATTTTATCTTTTTCCGCCCATAATTTGCACGCACGCCCAGCTGCGCACAACTATAGTTGCATGCTCACCGGCCTAGCGCAACTACAGTTGCACGCATGCCCGACAGTGAGCAAATGCACATCCGTGGCTCACGCACAACTACAGTTGCATGCACGACTGGCCCCGCGCAACTATAGTTACATGCCCGCCGGCCTAGTGTAACTGCATGTTTGTCACCCGCGCGCAACTACAGTATTTTTTTTTTTTGCCCGTCGGCCTAGCGCACTTACACGTCTGCCGTTCACGTGGCGCGAAATAATAAAAACGAAAGAAGAAAAACATCATATGCTTATTTCTCAATCAATTGAGATCCAGGCACACCCAAATACCCAATATAACATTAGAGCAAGTCGCATGGTTCACATGGAAACGTCCTATAAGTACACGCCCAAGCTGAAGCAAACAGACGACAACACTAGATAGCAAGTTGCCAACAGAGCCAAACATAGCAGTGGTACGCAGCCGATCGATCGAGGAGATCAATCGAATTAACCCCCACCAACCTGCACGCCATGTCGTTCCTCCCGATCCCATTGCCAATCGTTGGAGACATAGCCAGCAGGCTGCACGACCAAGAGAAACCAAGGGACAGCGACACGGCGGCGCCTATCGTCGGAACCGTGGCCAGCAGGTGGCGCGAGCTCCACGGCGAGAACTCGTGGAAGGGCCTCCTGGACCCTCTGGACCCGCACCTCCGCGCCACCATCATCTCCTACGGCGAGATGGTGCAGGCCACCTACGACGGGTTCAACACGGAGAGGCGCTCTCCGCACTGCGGGGCGTGCCTGTACGGCTACGACGACCTACTGGCCGGCGTGGGGGTGCCCCACCACGGCAACAACTACGAGGTCACCAAATTCGTGTACGCCACCTCGTCGCTGCCCCTCCCGGACTCGTTCCTACTGCTGCCGCTGCCGTCGCTGCCGGACGTGTGGAGCCGGGAGTCCAACTGGATGGGGTACGTGGCGGTAGCCACGGACGAGGGAGCCACCACGCTCGGGAGGCGCAACATCGTCGTGGCGTGGCGCGGCACCATCAAGAACCTGGAGTGGGTCAACGATCTCGATTTCACGCCGGTGCCCGCCACGCCGGTGCTGGGCTCTGCGGCGAGCCACAACCGCCTAGCCGTCGTGCACCGGGGGTTCCTCTCCGTGTACACGTCCAGCAACAAGAGCTCGGAGTTCACCAAGACCAGCGCCAGAGATCAGGTAACGTCTCCTTTAAAAATTGACCATACTGAAGCAAAGCCACGTCTAGCTAGCCACAGCAAGTGAGTGTAACTTATCTCACTACCAAATACTAGAGATTTCCTCAAGGTTCAAAGCACACACAGGAAAATGGCAAGATGCCAGAAAAATAAGACAAAAGACCCTCGGATAATCATTTTTTCTGGTAGTGTCGAGCTGTAGGTATATTAATCTCCAGCAGAAAAGTGCCGGTAATTAACACAACCCTATGTTCTGTGATTGGTATACAGGAAATGATGCAACCCCGCCCCCCCCCCCCCCCCCCCCCCCCCCCCCCCAAAAAAAACTTGTCCTTCACTAGATTCGTGGTGAAATATATGATTATACAGCTTCACAAATCACAACAGCATACTGTATATGATAGAAACTAGCAGCCCTGCGACCTTTAAGATCAGGGACCGGCAGGTCGTTTGTTAAAAATAGTACTTTTGGAAATCACTTGGTGTTCCCCGCGAAAAAAAAAGGAAACCCCTTGGTGTTCCAAAAGAATATTATTTTTGCTTTTGGGGACTAGCAAACTGAAACATAGGTACCGGAACAAACCAAAGCATACTAACATGTGTAGGACTCCCCTTTTTCGTGTATATACACAGGGCCACCTCGTTATTTGGGTCTAACTTTGACCATCAAACGAGGTGGCCTTGTATAGATGAAATGAGGAAGCACTACATATGTACTCTAGATGAAACGAGGTGGCCGGGCCCATTGAGCCCATTGCCCGCTCAACCCATGGATGACACCAGCGTTGCTGCGCATCGCAACTGCCACTGTAGGCTTTTGGTCGTCGTTGTCACGCATGGAGACAAGGACCCATACACGCTGGGGAGACGTCGCCGAGTCGTAGGGCCGAAGCTGACGTTGATGTTGTCCCGCGTCGAAGCCGAGGATGTGCGCTCTGGGGAGACGTCACCGAGCTCGTAGCGCCATCCACACACCTGGGAGACGTCACCGAGTCGTAGCGCCGAAGCCGACCCCGATGCTGTCCCGCGCGAGGGGCGCCGCATCTCTGCCCGCGTCGACCGGATTTGGAGCGGCTGCCCCGGCTGGTGAGCTCGCACCTGGACGACGTCCGCGCTGGTGCGGTGCGAGGGTAGCGGCACAACGGCCGGAGGGATGGGAAGTGAGTAGTGCGGTGGCCGGAGGGGTGGGAGAGAGGGTGGCGCGGTAAGGTGCGAGGCGAGTGGCGCGGTGAACGGAAGCAACGAATAGGGAAGAGGAGGGAGAGGACGCCGAAGCTCGTGGGGTGGAATCGGAAGAGATAGAGAAATGGGTTAGGGTTAGGTTTAGAACGTTTTTAGACCGCCTGGGTTGGTGCGCTTCGCGGGTTGAGTTCGCTGGGCCAAAATGCACCAGTGACCGGCCAAAAATGGGGCGCGTTACTAGTTATTAGCCCTCCAGTGGCGGGCTAGATTTTCGGCCTGTTAGTGATACTAGCCGTCACCAGAGGTGCATCACCAGTGACGGGCACAAATTCAGGCCGGTCACCGGTGATTTTTTCGGGTAAATTGGGGCATCGGTTATGGTCTCCACTGGCACGTCATCAGCCGTCCGTCAGTGGTAAATCATCTACCAATGGGCGCGGGTGGAGATGGATCACCAAAGGGGTTATGGCGTAGTGTGCTCAACCACTGTTTGCTCCTGTCCTTTTCTTTGGATAAAAATCCACACACTCTGAGCGCGCCCAATAATTGAACCCTTCAGAAATGGGATGACAGCAACATCCAAAATGGCCTGCCCTTATTAAGTTTGGAGTAGGCGTTATTTGGTCTAATGCCAACATATATACACATGTTTTCCTATGAGCTGGGGGGCCACCGCCCAGGTTGGCCCCTATGAAGCTCTGCCACTGAGTTATGGGCAGCGCGTTGTTGATTTCTCCAAATATTCATTATCCAAATGTTAAATTTATCCATCACATTGAAAGTTGCATGCTTGTGAGCTATTGCAACTTTGGACCTAGCATATATTTCTAAGCGGTTAAAAATCCATATTTCTATACCGACAATTCTTTATTAAACATAACTTGAGTAGTTGCCTATTTACGTAATGTGCAACTAGAAATACTCCCTCCGTCTAGATGCACAAGGCATCTAATGAGCTGCATCGCAACCTAGGTGCGTGAAGATTGGATGGAGGATATAAACCAAAAATCAATGGCAATAATGGCTCCTATTTGGCCCGCTTGGAAAATTGGAAGGAACCAACCACTATGTTGGTTTCCCATGTCATTAATTTCTAAAGAGCAGCATGCAAATCCTATTTAGTGCGTCAGCCAATGAAAATAGTAGTATGATGACTTATATATTTGGAATACTAAATTTTCATTAGACACCCTATGCACCTGGACGGAGGGAGTAACTATTTTTCGAGCGGCCTAGAAAATATCAACCCCAATTATCTAATTAGTTAATTATTAACCATTGCACGCACACACGCATGCAGGTTCTCGAGGAGGTCAGGAGGCTAGTGGAGCTGTACAAGGACGAGCAGGTCAGCATCACCGTATGCGGCCACAGCCTCGGCGCGTCGCTCGCCACCCTCAACGCTGTTGACCTGGTGTCTAGCGCCGCCAACAAACCCGAGGGCTCCTCCACGAAACCGTTCCCCGTGACGGCCATCGTGTTCGCGAGCCCCCACGTCGGGGACCAATTCTTCAGGTCGGCGTTCACCTCATTCCCAGACCTGAAGGCTCTACATGTGCAGAATGCTGGTGACATCGTACCCGTGTACCCACCACTAGGGTATGTGGATGTGGCCGTGGAGCTGACCATAAGAACAATCCGGTCTCCGTACCTGCGCATGCCGGCCACGGTGGGGATGCTCCACAATCTCGAGTGCTACCTGCACGGAGTGGCCGGGGAGCAGGGCAGCGCCGGAGGGTTCAAGCTGGAGGTGGACCGCGACGTGGCGCTGGTGAACAAGGGTGCCGACGCGCTCACGGACGAGCACCCGGTGCCGGCGGAGTGGTGGGTCCCTAAACACAGGTTCATGGTCAAGGGGGAAGATGGCCGCTGGACACTCCAGGACTTTAAGCACATCTGAGTTACTCCCACTGGCCATTGCAAGGACATTAGCCCTTCATGCATGTGATTCATGGTGTCGTACTCGTTACCAAGGTTCTAAATAATGGCTACGGTTGTCAACTATTACTAGTATTTCCTTTTTCTTAATGCAAAATAAGCGGACGGTTCACAATCAAGAGAGTTCTAAATAATGGTGATGGCTTTTCGTACTGTACAATTGTAAACAATTTCATATTTGCAAGATATTTCGCCTTCCATGGTATTATTATTCAGTTATTACCCACAAGACAGATGCAACTAAGAATGAGAAATAAACAGCTGGAATGTCATATTCATGTCATCACACTACAGGAAAATCACATATTGCCGAGTATGTTCGTGTAAGGCGAGTGTCAAAACACGGGTACTCGGCCTACATCATCGTAAGCCGAGTATCATCTGAAGAATGCACGGTAAAAAAAGCATTCTCGGCTTAAATAGATGTAAGCCGAGAGGCTGCAGCAAAGGTTCTCGGCTTATAAAAATACCCGGTATATTATTAGAAAACACTCGGTTTACAGGGGACTCCCTGCAAATTCATCTGCCACGTGGAATAAGCCGAGTACGCTCCCGAGGTACTCGGCTTACATTTACCAATTTCTTTTTTAAAACACGAAAACCCTTCGCCTCCCGCCTAAGCCGAGTACCCGCGTTCCGGCACTCGGCTTACATTCAGTTATATAAGCGACTGGCGCCCCAAATCCCATTTCGTCTTCAAATCCAGCACGCGCGGGACCGCCCCAAATCGGGCTCGCCGCCGCCGCCCTCCGCCCTGAGAACTCGCCGCACCACCGGTAGAGCCCTCTTCGCCTCTCGCGCTGCCATCCCGTCGCCGCCATCCCGCTGCCGGTCGGCGCTGTCATACCAATCGAGGTGAGCAACACATAACTCTCGATCGATCTCGATATCCCACACCCATATATATCTAGGGTACTTTCCTTTTTTTCTAGCTATTTGATATATTTATATGGATGGATGATTTAGATTTGTATGAATAAATTGCATATATGCATGCATGTGTATGTGTATGTGTGTGATGCAAAATTGGATCTAATATAGATTGATATTTGATATATGGATTTGTATGAATAATATGGATGTGAACTTAATTATATATAGCAATATTGAATTAAATTGATATGGATATATATATGAAAATGGGTTAGTACTCCTAGGAGTACATACTCCTACCCACGTGTCAGCTTTTGGTTATCCCACGCAATTGAACTCCAACCGATATCTAGTTAGTTTATTAATTAATTAATTACATGCAAATCCCACGGAACGGATAACGTTGTTTGAAAAGTGGTTCCGGAATACTGGGGATAAACACGTACTGCTGCGCGTTTGTTGCCCAGCATATTAGTCCCTTAGGCTTTTGAATCTTTTATTATTCGCATGAACATCTCATCCTTGCGTACATATCATTGCCGGGCGGCGGCGACACGATGACGGCGACGACGAGAGGATGATTTGCCGCTGCCTCCTGATCTGGCATGTGTCTACGGGGCAGACGCCTGTATGGCCGACGCGACGAGCAGCCGTCGCCGACGCAAGCTATAGGAGGGTGATCTATCGGCCAGGTTGCGAACGACGCTATCTATCTTGCACTCTCGTGTGTAAATTCGATGCATACATGCAGTATCATGTTTAATTTGTGGTTCCTGTTACACAGGATGTATTGATTAGTGAGATCACCGAAGGAGTCAAGGTACACATAGATCTCGCTCTAATCTTATATGGTAGTAAATTTTTGAATGCGTCAATCTGTCAACACCGTCCTACATAACTCAACTCCAATTTCTCTTTACGTGCGCATGGTGAAGCGAGTTCTCCGTACAAGAATGCACACTGTATCTTTTCTTTGACGCTGAGGCTATGCCTACACGATGCAACAACCCTCCAACGAAGATCTGGCCGCGAAGGATCGATCCATCATGGAGGACGCGTGCATACACAAGAGCTGGATTTTTTTTTTGTGTGGAATAAGAAGCTAGAATTAAACGATGCTCTTTTGTGATACACATACATAAGCTAAATCTTGTTATTTTTTGGAGTGGACAAATACTACTATTTGAAATGAATTATACATTGTAATCCGTTTAGTTAGTTTTGTACTACTATTGTTTTAGTATATTTATTAGTTAATTATTATACTCATTTTCTGACATATATACTGCTTTTTAGAGTAGTATATACTCGGTCAAAAGTGTGGTATATACTCTATGACAATAAATTAATATTACAATATACTCCTATACGTCCAGTAAGTGGTATATACTTGCTTTGATCTAAAAGTTGTAGTGTATACTCCTTTTTTATTAAGCTATTTATACTCACGTTCTGGCTTAAAAACTAGTATATACACCTTGGATTAGAAAGGAGTATTTTCAAGCCATTCATTAGAAAGGAGTTTATACTCATTTGATAGTTACCTACCTGGACAAAAAGAAAATTATATACAGTCTGGTTGTGACTAGCATATATCTTACAAAGTGGTATATATACTCTCTGACAAAGTATGATATATACCCTCATAAAAAAGCAGGTGTATATACCCTCACAACAAAATGTAGCATGTAGTCTCTTGCAAAAAGAAAAAGAACAGTATATGCCTGCTAACAAAATGTTGTGAGGGTATACTCCCTCACAAAAAGGTACTAGTAGCTAGATAGTCACAAAGACCAACGTAGATTATTATATTCACTAACCACATGCACGCACTAGCACTTCCATCACCGTGATATGTGTATATACCTAGCCAAGAAAATCAGTTTACAGTCCGTCGAATAAAAACTCAGTATATACCACTTCAGAGCAGAGTCAGTACATATACTCAAGAAGATAAGGTATATACTTCTTCTGTTCTTCAGAAAAAGTACATGGACAACGACGAATAGAACTATGCCACCTTTAATGTCGTTCCTTTACCAGCCCCAAATGCTATAAATATCCTTCCTAATCTAAACACTCTTTTTAATCAGTATAGCTCGTAAACGTCACATACTACAATTGCATCAACCGCAAGTAGCTAGCTTTGCAACAAAAATTCCTATTTCCTAGGAGATCAGGCTGGGCGCTCCTCCCTTCACGTGAGTGGACCCACCTTGTACGCTTTTTTTTATCTTACGTTAATTACTGTTAGCAGGTATATCTGACCATAACACACCCGTTTAGGCTATCCATATATATGGTGGGTCTATTCTACTAACACCCCTTAAGACCTTACTCTACTAACACCCACCTTATTCTACTAACAAAACCGACCCACCATGTAGCTTCAAGCTAACCACTACACAGACCCGAAGCAAATTGCACCGCGTAAAAAAACACTCCGCCCACCCCGCTTTCTTCCTCCCACCCACGACTCCAACCCGCACTCCCACCCCTTGCCTCCCTCCACATCGCCGGCAACCACCCCCACCTCCCATCGCACCGCCGCCAGATCCGGCCGCCCCTGCCCCTGCCCACCCCCACCCCCACCCTCAGACGACACATCTCCTCTCCCCCACCTTATTACTCTTGTGGTCGCCAGGAGCCTGCGCACCTCCGCCTTCACCTGGAAGCCGCTACCAGAGAGCCCGACTCCGGCCACCAATCTCCTACGACCCCGTGCCACGACACCGCAGCTCGCCTCGTGCGCCACCCCACCTCCCACCCGTGGCGCCCCTTTTGCCTTCTCCTGCGCCGCCAGCCGGTGCGACCCGTAGCTCCCCACGCAACTGCACCCTCGCACACCGGACCGGCTGCGCGCGGCTATCCCAGTGACGCCCGATAGCCCCGACAGCGCCCCTACCCCTCCAAGTGCCGGATCCAGGCCACCCCCCATCACCGGAGTCGCCACCACAATGACGCACCGCCGCTGTATCTGCCCAGATCCGTCGGAGCGCGATGTCGTCCCCATGTAGCTCGGTTGTCGTCCCCATGCAGCTCGGCTACAGCCCCCGTGCAGCTCGGCTGCCGCCCCCTGTGCAGCTCGGTTGTTGCCCTCTCTCCTTTCCCCTCGCCCATGCCGCTTGGGGGGTGAGGAGCGGGAGCGGAGGAGCGCGCTCATGGCGGGGGCACCTCGGTTGCCGGAAGCACCCAGGGCGGTTCACTTTGGATGAGCGTCACTGTGCAGTTCGGATTAGCGTCAGCATTTTTTCTTTTTGCAGTTCATCTCAAAAAATGTATTTGCAAATTGACAGAGCGCGAGGGTAACCGTGCAGTTTCATCTTGTTTTGATTTGTTGTGTTCATCCCTATTCCCTCGATGACCAGGAAGACATCGACCAGTTCGCTGAATTTACCCCACTAGCTCCATTCTTCTTCCTTTCTTGCAGGTCACTTTGTTGATTCAACTGAGCACCTGAGTATTCTCGACTAAGTTTGTAAAATGTTGTAAATCGGATGCAGTTTAGTGATAAAACTTGGTGGTTCACTCTGGAAAAAACGACGATGCAGTTCACCGCATCCCGCGTCGTCTGACAGAAAAAGATAAAACTATTAATAAAAAAAGAACAAGATAAAACACTTCAAGAAAAAAAAGTGCAGTGCAGTGCATAGTTTTTTTGAAGTCCCAGTGCAGTGCATAGTTGACGGGGGTTGCTCAAGTGTGGTTTGTCTCTCTGTGTTGGTTCATTTTTTGTGTGTACTTGTGCTGTGCAAGTTTCCTTGTTTTTTATACAAATGTTATGTTTCGTTGTAAACCCCTATGCGGTCCACTTTGTAAAAAAATGTACAGAGGAGTTCACTTTTATATTATTTTTCGAGGGGTTGTTCTTTCAAATTTCTATGGACTAATTTATAATTTGTTGAAAATCGATGCAGTTCATTGAGAAAACCTTAGCAGTTCACTTTGCATAAAAAGGGCAATGAAGTTCACCTCGTCGTACACGTTGCTAAAAAAAGTGGAAGAAATATTTTTGTCAAAAAATAATGCAGTTCTCTTGCCTCGTCCATGCAATACAAAACATGAAAAAGTCCCGTTTTAAAAGTTCACTTTGTTGTTCGTTGAAGAAGTTTGAAAAAAGACATAGTTTGACACAAATTGATGCGGTTCACTTGTCCTCGTCTCCACAGTCCACTCTCGTTCATAAAAAAGTTAGAAAAAGGACAAAAGAAATCATGCAGTTCACTTGCCCGTCCGATGAAGTGCGGTTTTCAGTCTAAAGCAGTGCGATTTTCTCTCTGATGCAGTTCACTTCGTCGATTTGGGTGTCACGAAAAAGAGTATTTGCATTTCAGTAAATTCAAAACTGCTGTTAAATCGTAAGGAATTAGAGAAAGTGTTCTACATAAAAAAGTTGCACCTCGTCGATATTTTTACAACGGCGTATCATTTGGATCATTCCGATGAGCGGTTTGAAAAAAAACCAAAAAAGCTCGCTGCCACTCACCGGGTGCCGGACCGTTTTTGAAATTCATTTAAAATTGTAAGGAATCTCAAAAGGTGTTCTACATAAATAAGTTGCGCCTATTTCATAGCTTTTCAATGGCATATCACACGCCTTATTTCGAGAAACTGTTAAAAAATTACAGCCAAAACAGTACTGAAAAAATCGCGTGCAGTCCCCTTCGTCGACATTGCAGTGCGGTTTCCTGTTTGATGCAGTTCACTTCGTCAATTTTGGGTCCGCGAAAAAACAGTGTCCGCGTTTCGGTAAATTTGAAACTGCTCTTAAACCGTAAGGAATTATAGAGGGTGTTCTACATCAAAAAGTTGCATCTCATCGATATCTTTCCAACGGCATATTGTTTGCATCATTCTAACAAGCGGTTTGGAAAAAATCACGAAAATACGCTCGCTGCCACTCGTCGGGTGCCGCACCGTTTTCGAAATTAGTCTTAAACCGTAAGGAATCTCAAAAAGTGTTCAATACGTAAAACTTGCACCGAATTCATAGCTTTCCAATGGTATATCATATGCCTCGTTCCGACAAACGATTAAAAAATTGGGTTAAAAAATAAAAAACGCGTGCAGTTTTTTTGCGACAAGGAGTTCCCCTCGCCCAGCATTGCAGTACTCTTTTGCTTTGAAATGCCGTGCATTTGCGTTGAGCATGCAGTTCGGAAGTGTTAGTAGAATAGATCGGCTAATGTTAGCAGAATATTATATATATATGTGTATGTTTTCTTTTTTATTTTGTTCTTGTATGATAGCGCATATTATAATTTGTATAGATATTTCATATCGATGTGCGTGAATTTAGTAATAATATTGATAACAAAATAAAAGAAAACAAAACAGAGAAATAAATTAATTAAAAAAGGAAAAGAAGTTAGTATAGTAAAAAATTATATGTGATAATGTAAATATGCACGCATGTGTTCAAATATTTGTAAATGCTACATATGGTGTTGTAGTGTTACATGTGTACTATATGTGTTTTTTGATGAATAATGACATCTTCTTAATTCATTTGTATAGTTTTGTACAGATGGACGGCAATAGGGGATGGAATGGGCTCATTGAGGAGTTAGCATTTGGCGACGTTGTTCTGTTGGCCAAGATGAGGGAGATCGCTTCCTAGTATGACAGCTATGGGGCCTTGGTTTGGAAGGCGAAGGACGTGCTCTGGGCTACCATGGAGTACGAGCGAGACCAGCTCAGGGCCGCCTATGGTGGTGATACGGCGGTCAGTGCGATGGAGATCCTCCTATGGTGTATGAGCGAGGGGGGTGGATAGGATTTCGATCTGTTATGCCTGCCGATGAGGTCCCGGATGTGGAGTGGACTGAGCTTGTGGAGTTGCCGGGCACCAGCATAGATAATCCCATCTATATCCGTGAAGAGGGAATGCCCATTCCCGCACCATGCCCCGCTTACCCGGAGAAGTGGCCGTATTATAGCCGTGCATAGCATGCTATTAGTGCCTTAATTTCAGTGCCCGGCTTGTGGATGCCCGTCGTATGATGAACTATCGGTTTGGTTGTATGACTATTGCTATCTAGTTATCGATACAATGCTTCGTATGATGCAATCGATGCAATACTTTCTATATATGCTTCCTTGTCATCAAATCACACCCTTTTTAATTATATCAATGTTAGGACCTCGTGCAAATGGAGTGGTTGAAAACTTTCCCTTGTGATTTCATGTGTCTGGATTTCGACAATGCAATCATGCTTGAGCTCAAACTTGGTTTGGCCTCTCACCATGACCTACCATAACACAAACCAAGAGGAATCCACCATGGTCAACCGCACGAGGGAGGGTCCGAACACCACCCCCACCTGCATGTGGCCCAAATATATGTATGAAAGGGTGGTCTGATGTTTAAATACCCAATGCTCAACTTTGATGTGGCACCGGGCTCACAAACCGGACAGTCCGGTGGGAATGTTCAGGACTTAGGGTGCTCGTCCCCCCACTTCGAGTCGACAGGAGGAAATCTTGTGAATGCATGCGCCCAAACTTGGTCTGGCATCTCACCATAAACTACCGTAACACAAACCAAGAGGAATCCACCATGGTCAAACCCCTCTCGCTGTTGGTCAAAGGGATAGACTGCCCGGGCCCACGGATGGGCGCGTCGTCGAAAACCACGCGAGGGAAGGACCGAACACCACCCCCACCTGCATGTGGACCAAATTTATGTATGAAACGGTGGTGTGATGTTTAAATACCCAATGCATAACTTGGATGTGGCACCTGCCTAAAAAACCGGACAGTCTGGCGGGAAGGTTCAGGACTTAGAGTGCTCGTCCCCCCACTTCGAGCTGACGGGAGGGAATCTTCTATACGCATGCGCCCAAACTTGGTCAGGCATCTCACCATGACCTACCGTAACACAAACCAAGAGGAATCCACCATGGTCAAACCCCTCTCACTGTCGGTCAACGCCGTAGACCGCGCGGGCCGACAGGTGGGCGCGTCGTCGAAAACCACCCGAGGGAGGGTCCGAACACCACCCCCACCTGCATGTGCCAAAATATATGCATGACATGGTGGTGTGATGTTTAAATACCCAATGCACAAATTTGATGTGGTACCTGCCTCACAAACCGGACAGTCCGGTGGGATGTTTCAGGACTTCGGGTGCTCGTCCCCCCAATACGAGCCGACGGGAGGGAATCTTCTGAACACATACGCCCAAACTTGGTCTGGCATCTCACCATGACCTACCGTAGCACAAAGCAAGAGGAATTCACCATGGTCAATGTTGGTTAACGCGATAGATAACAAAAAATTTCCGCACTACGAACACGCCCAGGACCACTTTTAAGATGCACTAGTCAACAAACCCGTGCGTCTGCACAGGCTAGGAACTTTGCTTAGTTCGCCGTGCTTTAGAGTATTGAATTTTCTATATGACTCCACATTCCGTCGTCTTTATTTGGTGCAGCTGTTAATATTCAAAGAAATAATTTAAAACTGAAATTGAAGCATACTTTCAAGAGATTCAAAAATATTGGCCATATTCATGTCCGAGCATCCTAAACATGATGTTGGAAGCTTAAAGAATTTTCTTTACTATGTATTAATTTTTGAAATAAAATATACGACAATCCATGAAATTGTAACTGCGGAGAGATTTCTGCGGTAATTTTTTGTGTCATATCCCAATAAATAATGAAACAAACAACTTCAACAACACTTCAATCCCGTAACAGAAACGAAATCATTTGTATCCCCTCTTGCTATGACATATCCCTGTGCGCACATATTTGTTTATGCATGTGTTGCTCATATGTACTATATATGATCACATAACGGAAGAATATAAATGCATATATATACCCAAATGATTTTTACGATGTCAGTTTTCTTCCCAATTGAGAGAAAACATTACTAACTCTTGGATTATCATCATTGGAAGGCATGCTGTAGAAGCATACGTGCTCCATGATGATACCTCTGATATAATTGTTTGATTTTATGGACATCATGGGAGCAATAAAGAGAAAACATATCAAGGTCTAGCTCTAGTCTCCGAAAAGGATACAATGTAATCAGTAAAATTTATAAAGGATCATCCATATACGATTCCATCATAGATTTAATATGTGCCTAGTTTTCAAGGGAACACATAATAACTAAAGAAAAGTATGTAAGAAAGCGCACTGTCACTATAACTGCATCCTCCACTACATTATGCATGTAGGTTAAGTTAAGACTTACGATGTGTGGATTATATAAAGCAAAATCACGTTCATAAGTTTGAATTGCACCAAGGAATAACATTATATGAAAATGGGTACAAAGCCAAAAAAGCAGCACCAATTTTAAGAAATCCATAAATCTGAGATACATGAAATCGGTTTATTCCATTCCTTTGACCTGCAAGCTATTTTCCACTTTTCTTCAGTAGGGATTGTAGGAAAACCTCACGTCAAAGAAATCAGCAGAGGGACCAGGAGGACAGAGAAACATCAGGGTGATCGATTGTCTTTCCATGTTGTAGGTGGCACGCATGCATGGCGTTGTTGGAAGTGGGAGCTGCACGTGAGGGACAACGTGAGATGCATGTTGCTTGCATAGGAGAGGAGAATGATGGCCGCAAGAACCGATAAGGGCACCATTGAAGGAAAGCATAGGAGGAGACCTACCCATATGATTGTCGCAGTGACAGTAGCAATGGCGTCTTCACTTCTTCTCGGTCTTCCTCTAGCTATGATACCTATATCCTCGGCAGCTATCCACTTGAATCCCAAGATCAGCAAGTTCATGGCCAAAGAGCTCTGTCCAGATCAATGACAACCAACAGATGGGAAGCACGACGGTAGACTGTTTTGGTGCCTTCATCCGTGACATTTCAGTTATCACCTCGCCCCACATCCTCTTCTGGGACCTGGACCTAGACATCATCGCAAGCTCATCGGGGTGTAGTCTAAACCCCGCCCCTCATGAATCAGGTTAACGCCAATGAAGTCCTACCGAGCAATTCCGACGCCGTCATCGAGGTCTGTTGCACCAACCTAGCTTATGATCCCTGTGTACAGCTTCGAGTATATAGAGAGGACTTCTACGGCTCCGGCAACATGTCTGGTTTCCAAATCAGGCATAGACTCTCCCTTTTTTGGACGTGATGCTTGAGGCCAATTTTATCTACGTGCCTGGACTTTGTTTTTTTAGACTGAGATGTGGAATCTTTTTTAACGTGGGGCTTCAGGACTTTTTCTTTGCACGTTAAGGAAATAACGGATTGATTTTAATTTCAAAATCAGGCATAGACTCGCCTTTTTTTGGGGTGTGAGGCTTTATGTCAATTTTATGTACGTGCGTGGATTTTTTGTTTGGACTGAGCCGCGGAATCTTTTGTAACGTGAGGCTTCATGACTTTTTTTTAGGAAAGAGGGATTGATTTTTTTTTCAAATCAGGCATAGACTCTTCTTTGTTTGGACGTGTGGCTTGAGGTCACTTTTATGTATGTGTGTGGATTTTTTTTTCGGGCTGAGATGTGGAATCTTTTTTGACGTGTGGCTTGATGACTTTTTTTTTCATGGTAAGGAAAGAAGGCATGTTTTTTTGTTTATTTATTAAAACTTAGAAGTGAGATTTTTGAATTTACAACTAACTTTTTTTTTACAACTAACTTAGACGTGAGCGTTGCAGACCTTTTTTTGTACGTGTGGGCTTAATTCCTATTTATGTGCATGGTGTTTCTTCGTTAATGAGGCAGCGTCTCTTAATAGATCTAGACCATCAAATTTAAAATCTAATGGCTAATTTAATTTTACTGAGGTGGATTAATATGGAGGCTTCAATGGTGCATCCAATTAGTAAATATAAGATATAAGATACAAGGTTTTGATCCGATCATTACCGACTCGTAGCGCAGCGGAAGTAGAGTCGATGAAGATCATCGGTGCAGATCCCCGCATCTAGGATTTTATAACCTCCCGACCACGAGTATGTTCTCCCTCGTCTGCCCCTCGGACAGTCCCTCGGACAGCCCTATGGGAGGCGGTCGGACAGTCGCTCGGACGGTGTCTCGGACAGCCCTTCGGGAGGTGGTCGGACAGTCCCTCGGACAGTGTCTCGGACAACCCTTCGGGAGGACCCTCGAACAGCCCCTCGAGCAGAAGATCGAAACTATGACCTCTCTATTGGCTTGCACACATACGGTGTCAGCTATCCGGCAGGGCTTCGCTGTCCAGAACTAGTTCCTACCGGAACCCAGACAGCCTTTCGGTTCTACGAAACTATTTCGTGTGAGGGAGAGAAGAAAACCAGATAATGCATGGCATGTGTATGAGAGCTTGAGTGAGTTTGGAGAGCACCTCTCCACCTCTATTTATAGTATGAGGGCAAGGGGTAGAGGCCACTTGGAAATACCAAAAAACCCATGAGATGTGTCCTTTATAAGGGCAAAAAGGCGAGGCAAGTGGAGCTCCATGGAGGAGCTCCTCCATGGCCGGCCACCTTGTGTGGGCCCCCCCCAAAGGGGGTCCCACCATCCCATGTCATCCGCTTGACTTTTTGTCACAAAATTCCAAAGGAGTAGTTGTACCCTAATAGTGCTGCCACTATTCACACCACTATTTATGACAAAATATTTTCAGTGTCTGTTTAATCCGAAAAAATTTCTGAAGGTCCAGAACATTTCCGGCACCCCATAAAATAATTTTCGATGCGTTCCGAAACATTTTCGTATGATTATTTTCCTCCAGAACGTTCTGGTTTTCACACTGAAACTTTTCTGTCGTCTCCGAAACTTTTCCGTTGACTTTCTCTCTGGAACTATTACAGTGTCTCCGGAACTTTTCGGGTGACTTTCTCTCAGACTCCCTGTCTAGTATTTAGCAGATAGATGACCCTTAAGCGTGTCACCCTGTAGGTTCGGTGAAGTATAGACATGACCGGAACATTTTCCGATCGATGATCGATAGCGGAACCGTGGACATCCATATTGATCGCTATACCCACATGAATGAATATTCGAGTGAACCTGTAGTTGCCGTCTGCCATTCCCGTTGCGTTGCACTATGTTACAAAACCCGATGTGAGATTTATCGGCAACCCCGTGAATCAACAACTTTTCCAGTATGCTAGTTACCTCATTACCGGTTTTGTTCTCTTTTCTCGTTCCTGCGTTCCGGCATCCCTGTGATCATATCACACTGTGTCTGGCCAGACGGTGATGGATACCGTAACACCAAGAGGGCCCCAAGAATATCTCTTCATCGTCGGAGGAGCAAATCCCAATCTTCAGCTATCTAGTCCCTTGTCATACTTTTCCGTGAACCCGTAATAGCCACCCTAGCTACTATAGATGACGTTTAACAAACCCCAAAGTTCACGAAGCAAGCATGAAGGAACTCGATACTCTCATGGTCTAAGGAATTATGCAAACGTTAACTTTCTCTGTGTTATTAACCATTAACTTGTGACGAATGTATCTCATAGCATAACATCAATTCGGGTCGATTCAACACAAGTGTTCTTCTAACATTGTGCCCTCAAAGTTGCCGGCATAGTCATGCCCATGATCAGGAAAACAGGACCATCATGCAACACTTGAGCCAGTCTTAGACGCACGACTAGGAATACATTTCACCATTTATTATACCACACGTGCACATGAGTTTCCCTCCGACCCTCGTGGTTATTGTAGACTCGAGAATCGTTGCAGTTATAGCATGGAACATAAACATCAATTACAAACTTGGAGATACAAAATAACTATTATTATTGCCTCTAGGGCATATCTCCAATAGACTCCCACTTGCACTAGAGTCAATAATCTAGTTACATGGTTTCCCTAACACCAATGGCTATCCGGTGCTGCTCATGCCTTGCTCGTGGTAGAGACTTTGTCATCAGGTCTGACACGTTCAGATCCGTGTGAACTTTGCGTACTTTCACCAAACCCGCTTCAACATGAGGTCGAATGAGTTTATATTTGCGTTCAATATGTCTTGTCTTATGGTGGGAACATGGCTCCCTTGCCTAAGCCACGACGCCACTATTATCACAATAGATCTCCATCGGGTCCAGCGCACTTGGAACCATACCAAGGTCTTCAAGAAAGTGCTTGATCCAGACCGCCTCCTTGGAGGCTTCTGAAGCCGCAACATATTCCGCCTCCATCGTAGAATCGGCCACAGTTTTTTGTTTGGAGCTATTCCAGTCAACTGCGCCACCGTTCAAAATAAAAACGTAGCCTGATTGACATTTGAAGTCATCTGGGTCAGTCATGAAGCCCGCATCAGTGTAACCATTTACAATGAGCTCTTCATCTCCTCCGTACACAAGGAGCAAATCCTTGGTCCTTCTGAGGTACTTAAGAATATTTTTGACTGCGGCCCAGTGTTCCAATTCTGGATCACTTTGGTACCTGCTGCTAACAATTAGAGCATAGGAAACATCTGGTCTTGTACATAGCATGGCATACATAATGGAACCAACTGCCGAAGCATATGGAACATCATTCAGTTGTACTCGCTCATCAAGAGTCCGAGGACATTGATTTTTGCTGACCACTGTGCCAGGTGACATGGGAAGTAGGCCTTTCTTGGCGTTCTCCATATTGAACCTTTTCAACACCTTGTCAATGTACATGCTTTGGCTAAGCGCTATCAGGCGTCTGGATCTATCTCTATAGATTTTGATACACAATGTGTATGCCGCTTCGCCCAAGTCCTTCATTGAAAAACTCTTCTTCAACGAGTCTTTTATTTCGGTAAAAAAATTCACGTCATTTCCAATCAACAATATGTCATCCACATATAAGACTAAAAGTGCTTCCTCAGACTGAGCTATGGAGCAACTATCTTCAATAGTGTTCCATTGACCAAAGCCATCTTGGAATCATACTAAGTTCATGAACGAACTGTATGATTCAACATCTTCTATGTCGCTTCGAAAGCGGCAACATACTTAGCCTTAGTTATAGAATTCGCCATAGTAACCTGTTTAGAAACGATTTCCAAACACCGTGCCACCATATTGTGTATCACACAAAAAACCCTTAACTTAAATCGAAAATCGCATGGAGCATTGATGAAGACTATATCGATGTAATCACTTACAACGAGCACTTCATAATCTCTGCTTGCGAGAAAAACATGTCATCAGTGCTACTTTAGTACTTAATGACATTTTTCACTGTTGTCCCATGATCAGTACTTTGATCACTTTGGTATCTATACTCGCAACTCCTTGGGAGTACTGGACATATCTGGTTGTTTTACATACCATGGAATACATGATTAATCCAAACACGAAAGTGTGTGGAATCTCCATCATGTATTTTACTCATCAGTGTTTTGGGACACCGAGTCTTGCAAAAACTCTTTCCATGTGACTTCGGCAAGAATCACTCCTTGGCGTTTTAAATGCTAAAAAGTTTTAGCATCTTGTCAATATGTATTCATTGCTTAGCCCCATTAGGTAAATCTATCTCCATAGATCATCATGCCTAATATTGAGGCTATTTAGCCCAAGCACTTCATCGGAAAAACTATTTTCAAATGAAGTCCTAATTCGTGTCAAGAAATTTATTTCCAATTAACAATGTGTCTAGTACACAAGGTTTTTAGAAATATTATTATGCTCCCACTTACTTTCTTGAATCACAAGCATCTTCGACACCCATTTGATGAAGTCAAAACCCTTTTGACCATTCCATCAAAAACGGAGATTCCAACTCCACTTTGCTATCTTTTGTCCATCGCTGGACCCTCTGAAGTTTGCATACTTACTAGCATCCTCTGGATCGACAAATTACTTTGGACTGTATCACATACAAGTCCTAGGTTTCATTTCCATCACATGGAAATCCTTTTGTCATCCATGTTTCATATCTCATGATTGAAATATGTATTAATTGCTAGTTCAACCCGAACCGATTTTAAGCATCGCTACGGTGAGACAATCTCATCGTAGTCAACTCCTTGAACTTGTTATTGCAACAAGTCAAGCTTTATAGATAAAACATTTTATCCGTATCAGTTTTTAGTTCCATAAATATTCGTTAGACTCTAAGTCTTCCGAAAAGTGTATCAAGATCTTAATCTTGAATCACTTATATGGAAACTATCTCGGATTGTATTGGCATTTAGCCAATTCCGGAGTCAGGGCCCATCAACGCTTCCTTGTGAATCGTAGGTATACTGTTGTCTAACAACAATATCTCGTTTGCGCACCTGATAGGTTTGCACGAGCTTTGCCTACGTGGTTCAGCTGCAAGTTCGACCGAAGTCCATACATTTTATTGTAGAGACTTCCGTATCAGTCGCAGTAGGAAACTCCGGAATTACTTCCAAGGTCTCTTTCCTTTGATCCGATGATGATGATACTGTTTATCTCGTCGAGTTGCACTGTTCTCCAAACAACAATATCTCGTTTGCGCACCTGATAGGTTTGCACGAGCTTTCCCTACGTGGTTCAGCTGCAAGTTCGACCGAAGTCCATACATTTTATTGTAGAGACTTCCGTATCAGTCGCAGTAGGAAACTCCGGAATTACTTCCAAGGTCTCTTTCCTTTGATCCGATGATGATGATACTGTTTATCTCGTCGAGTTGCACTGTTCTCCCACTCACCTTTTTGAAAGAACCATTTTCTTCAAAAAAGCATACCGTTCTTTGTGGCAAACCTATTTGCCTTGGTATTATGGTGGGGAAATACCCAATGACTTCACTACTGGAAACAGGGAATTTGCCATCAGTCAGATCTTTGCCGTCTGCCAGCGGATGGCAAAGAACGTCTTTGCCATCTGCTTACAAAAAACAGATGGCAAAGAACTGACAGATGGCAAAGAACCTGGTTGCCATCTGCCAGCAGATGGCAAAGAATCTTTGCCGTCTGCTGGCAGACGGCAAAGAGGTTGGTGGGGTCCAGCGGACGACGGCGTTGTGACGGCGCACTAGGCCCACCTCTTTGCCATCAGCCAGCAGATGGCAAAGCCCCACCTCTTTGCCATCAGCCAGCAGATGGCAAAGCCCCACCTCTTTGCCATCAGCCAGCAGATGGCAAAGTTCTTTGCCATCTGCTGGCTGATGGCAAAGAGGTGGGGCTATCTCCCCTCTCTCCCAGCCCGGCCCCACCCCTCTCTCTCCCAGCCCGGCCCCACCCCTCTCTCTCCCCCCCACCTTACCCATTCACCACCCCAGCCCCGCCGTCCCCGCCACCGCCCAGCACCGCCGCCAGCCCCTCCCCCGCCACCGCAGCCCGCCACCGCCCAGCACCGCCGCCAGCCCCTCCCCCGCCACCGCAGCCCGCCCCTCCCCCGCCCCTCCCCCCGCCACCGCAGCCCGCCCCTCCCCCGCCCCTTCCCCCGCCACCGCAGCCCGCCCCTCCCCCGCCCCTCCCCCCGCCACCGCAGCCCGCCCCTCCCCCGCCCCTCCCCCCGCCACCGCAGCCCGCCCCTCCACCGCCACCGCAGCCCGCCCCTCCCCCGCCACCGCCCAGCACCCACTACACCACGACACTACAAAGACGACATGCATCCGTTGGTATAAGTGAGCATCGCCGACAATCTTTTTGTCCCAAACTATACCGACACACAGTATGTTAGTGTGATACGAGCTCATGACACATTATCTGTCGCCAAAGCACCACATAAACACGGACGACATTTCTGTCGGCAGATAGAGACATTACCGATTATTTGTGTGTCGCTGATTCGTAGGGACACAAAAAGTGTTGGCGTTGTTTGCTTCAGCTCACACCCGAAAAATGTGGCGCGGAAAGAGAGCATGCGCGCGCCATGCGAAAAACCCAATTCGGAACAGACCAGCAAAAAATTAGAAAAAACACACCGGCCCGACCCCCGACCCCGACCCCCGACCCCGACCTGTTCGTATGCGCCGCCCCCTACCCTGTTCGATCCCCAATCTCACCCCCTCTCTCTCTCATCACCCATACAACCTAAACATAACTTGACTGCGCCGCCGCCCCAATCCACCCGTCGGTCCCCTCGCGCCACCACCTCTCGGACCCCGGCCTCCCTTCCCTTAGCCCGCAGTAGCAGCAGCGTCGTCTGCGACGGAGGAGCGCCGTCCGCCGCCGAGGAATAGCAGCGCCGTCCGCCACCATGGAATCGCCGCGTGCCGGGAACAGCAGCGCTGTCCGCCACCAAGGATCCGCCGCGCGCCGGGAACAGCAGCACCATATGCCGGAGGATCCGCAGCGCCGACTGCTGTTGAGGAGCCCCTCGTCGTTCTTCTTCCTCCACCGGCGACCCCTGTCCCGGTTGACTCCCCTTGCCTCCAGATCTCAACAAGTAAGATGCGATTTTGCCTTACCTATCTTCTCGTATGTTGGTATATGCAGTTCACATTTTATTGTGAATGGCTTATAACCTGATGGCATGCCTTGCGTGATTTTGTTTTTCAGTTTATGCATTATATAGTTGCAGATTTGCTTGTATGAATCTTACTTGTTGTGATATGTTAATGCTTAGTGAACTGGTAGTTCATCACAGATAGATCCCTTGCTTGCAGATAGTTCTTCCGCTTCAACTTCTCTTTGAGAAGTTTTATTGTTAGCACTTTCAGTAGCTACATCAATATGGTGTATTCCATGTTTGCTAAGAGAAACCATATCCCTAGTGGCACTAAAATCACCAGAGTTCCTCTGTAAATATTCCTTACGCTCTCTCTTCTCTTCCAACTTCTGTAACGGGTGGCCTGCACAGTTTTTCTCACACATAGCATCCTTTCTTTGAGCATTGATGCTACTTGTAAGCTTTCATTCAGTTTCTTCTGCTCCTTTAACTGTGCAAACAATATTATTGTGAGACATACTTCAATTCTTAGTGATGGACTACTGGTTGTTTTTTGTTTGATTTGTCAAACCGTCAAGTTCAATTTTTGCTAGGAACACAGTTGGCTCTTATAACCATGCAAGCAAACCAATAACGGGAAATCTGCAAATATTTTACCATCCCTGACTAATTAACCATTTGACATATGGTAGATATATCACTGTAATTACTTACATTTTTTGGTCTGTAATGTAATGCTGGCTAAGATTAATATCAGTACACATTATTGGGTTTTTTCTATTTAGTGCACATTTTTGTGGTCTTTGGAATAGTATAAAATATCTCAAATGCTGTCATTGGGATCACTGTAAGATGTGTATCAGATGCTCCAAATTGGATTTTGTAATCTCATCTTCCTTCTACATGGTCGTTTACTGTCTACACGTTGAAGCTCTCTGAATTAACAAAACCTGTTGATATCCCCTGAACTGTTGTATCCTAAGCTGCTACTCTGTGTGTATATATACTGTTGGGGAACGTTGCATGGGAAACAAAAATTTTCCTACGCACACGCAAGATCTATCCATGGTGATGAGCATCTACGAGAGGGAGAGTGAATCTACATACCCTTGTAGATCGCTAAGCGGAAGCGTTAATAAACGCGGTTGATGTAGTCGAACGTCTTCGCGATCCAAATCGCCGAGCGTCCCGCGATCCAATCACGATCCTTCCGATCTAGTGCCGAACGGACGGCACCTCCGCGTTCAACACACGTACGGCTTGATGACGCCTTCACCTCCTCGATCCAGCGAGCGATGGTGAAGTAGTGGTTGAGTTCCAGCAGCACGACGGCGTGGTGATGGTGGTGAGGAACAATCTCTGCAGGGCTTCGCCAAGCACTACGGAGATTATGACGGAGGAACTAGAGGGCTAGGGTTGCCGGCACACGGCTTGGGAAATCCTGATGTGTCCCGTGTGCTAGCCCTGCCCCTCTATTTATATGTTGAGCCTTGGGGTCTAAACTTGGAGTAAAAGCCTCCTCCGGGTCGGTTTTGCCCGCACAAGGTCGGTTTGGCCCGCAGGAAAAGAGTCCAATTCGGACCCTGCCGAATCGTGCACAGCCGCGCACAAGCGGTAGTACCGCTTCACACAAGCGGTAGTACCGCTTGGGCGGTAGTACCGCTTCACACAAGCGGTAGTACCGCTCCGGCGGTAGTACCGCTTCACCAAGCGGTAGTACCGCTCCGGCGGTAGTACCGCTTCACCAAGCGGTAGTACCGCTTACGCGGCAGCAAAACTACTTTTGCATTTTCCAATACCTTGTGGGCTTTATCCCTTTGGCTCATATAAAGTGTTGCTGCACCCGAACACTTCGGTAAACATCCGGAACCCCTTCCGGTGAACTTCGGAACTCTTCCGGAGATCAAAACACTATTATCACATATATCAATCTTTACCTCCGGACTATTCCGGAGATCCTCGTCATGTCCGGGATCTTATCCGGGACTCCGAACAACTTTCGGTCACCAACATAATAACTCAATTATACTAATCGTCACCAAACGTTAAGTGTGTAGACCCTGCGGGTTCGAGAACTATGTAGACATGACCGAGACACCTCTACGGCCAATAACCAATAGCGGGACCTGGATGCCCATATTGGCTCCTACATATTCTACGAAGATCTTTATCGGTCGAACCTCTATGTCAAGGATTCAGTTAATCCCGTATGCTGTTCCCTTTGTTCTTCGGTATGTTACTTGCCCGAGATTCGATCGTCGGTATCACTATACCTAGTTCAATCTCGTTACCGGCAAGTCTCTTTACTCGTTCCGTAATACAAGATCTCGTGGCTAACACTTTAGTCACATTGCTTGCAAGGCTCATTGTGATGTTGTATTACCGAGTGGGCCCAGAGATACCTCTCCGTCATACGGAGTAACAAATCCCAGTCTTGATCCATGCCAACCCAACAGACACCCTCGGAGATACCTGTAGAGCACCTTTATAGTCACCCAGTTACGTTGCGACGTTTGATACACACAAGGTATTCCTCCGGTGTTAGTGAGTTGCATGATCTCATGGTCAAAGGAACAGATACTTGACATGCAGAAAACAATAGCAATAAACTGACACGATCAAATGCTACGTTTACAGTTTGGGTCTTGTCCATCACATCATTCTCCTAATGATGTGATCCCGTTATCAAATGACATCTCATGTCCATGGCTAGGAAACCTTAACCATCTTTGATCAACAAGCTAGTCAACTAGAGGCTTACTAGGGACACAGTGTTGTCTATGTACCCACACATGTATTTGAGTTTCCAATCAATACAATTATAGCATGGATAATAAACGATTATCATGAACAAGGAAATATAATAATAACCAATTTATTATTGCCTCTAGGGCATATTTCCAACAGTCTCCCACTTGCACTAGAGTCAATAATCTAGTTCACATCACTATGTGATTTACATTGTAATGAATCGAACACCCATGCAGTTCTGGTGTTGTTCATGTTTAGCCCTTGGAAGAGGTTTAGTCAACGGATCTGCAACATTTAGATCCGTGTGTACTTTGCAAATATTTATGTCGTCCTCCTTGATGTAATCGCGGATGGAATTGAAACGTCGTTTTATGTGTCTGGTCCTCTTGTGAAATCTTGGTTCCTTGGCTAGAGCAATGGCACCAGTGTTATCACAAAACAGAGTCATTGGGTTAAGCGCACTAGGCACTACTCCAAGATCTGTCATGAACTCCTTCATCCAGACACCTTCCTTCGCCGCCTCCGAGGCAGCGATGTACTCCGCTTCGCATGTAGAATCGGCTACCACGCTTTGCTTGGAACTGCACCAGCTAATCGCACCCCCATTAAGAATAAATACGTATCCGGTTTGCGACTTAGAGTCATCCGGATCAGTGTCAAAGCTTGCATCGACGTAACCCTTTACGACGAGCTCTTGATCACCTCCATAAACGAGAAACATGTCCTTAGTCCTTTTCAGGTACTTCAGGATATTCTTGACCGCCGTCCAGTGTTCCATTCCTGGATCACTTTGAAACCTTCCGGCCATACTTATGGCAAGGCTGACATCGGGTCTTGTGCACAGCATTGCATACATGATAGAGCCTATGGCTGAAGCATAGGGGATGACACTCATCTTTTCTCTATCTTCTGCAGTCACTGGGCATTGAGTCTTACTCAACTTCACACCTTGCAAAACAGGCAAGAACCCCTTCTTGGACTGATCCATTTTGAACTTCTTCAAAATCTTATCAACGTATGTGCTTTGTGAAAGTCCTATTAAGCGTCTCGATCTATCTCTATAGATCTTGATGCCTAATATGAAAGCAGCTTCTCCTAGGTCCTTCATTGAAAAACTCTTGTTCAAATATTCCTTTACGCTTTCCAGCATTTCTATATTGTTTCCAATCAGCAATATGTCATCCACATATAATATTAGAAACGCTATAGAGCTCCCACTCACTTTCTTGTAAATACAAGCTTCTCCGTAAACTTGTATAAACTCGAACGCTTTGATCACCTCATCAAAACGAAGATTCCAACTCCGAGATGCTTGCACCAGTCCATAAATGGATCGCTGGAGTTTGCAAACTTTGTCAGCATTCTCTGGATCGACAAAACCTTCTGGTTGCATCATATACAACTCTTCCTTAAGGAAACCGTTAAGGAACGCTGTTTTGACATCCATCTGCCAAATTTCATAATCGAAAAAGGCAGCTATTGCTAACATGATTCTGACGGACTTAAGCATCGCCACGGGTGAGAAGGTCTCATCGTAGTCAACTCCTTGAACTTGTGAAAAACCCTTTGCCACAAGTCGAGCTTTATAGACGGTGACATTACCGTCCGCGTCCGTCTTCCTCTTAAAAATCCATTTGTTCTGAATGGCCTTACGCCCTTCAGGTAATACTTCCAAAGTCCATACTTTGTTTTCATACATGGATCCCATCTCGGATTTCATGGCCTCTAACCACTTCTCGGAATCCGGGCCCATCATCGCTTCTCCATAGCTCGTAGGTTCATCGTTGTCTAACAACATGACCTCTAAGACAGGGTTGCCGTACCACTCAGGAGTAGTACGCGTCCTTGTCGACCTACGAGGTTCGATAGCAACTTGATCCAAAGCTTCATGATCATCATCATTAACTTCCTCTTCAGCTAATGTAGGCTCCACAGAAACAACTTTCTGCGCTGTGCTACTCTCAGGTTGAAGTAAAGGTTCAACAACCTCATCAAGTTCTATCTTCCTCCCACTCAATTCTTTCGAGAGAAACTCTTTCTCAAGAAATGTTCCGTTTTTAGCGACAAACACTTTGCCTTCGGATCTGAGATAGAAGGTATACCCAACTGTCTCTTTTGGGTATCCTATGAAGACGCATTTCTCCGCTTTGGGTTCCAGCTTTTCAGGCTGAAGCTTTTTGACATAAGCATCACATCCCCAAACTTTAAGAAACGACAGCTTTGGCTTCTTGTCAAACCAAAGTTCATATGGCGTCGTCTCAACGGATTTCGATGGTGCCCTATTTAAAGTGAATGCAGCTGTCTCTAATGCATAACCCCAAAACGATAGTGGCAAATCGGCAAGAGACATCATAGATCGCACCATATCCAATAAGGTTCGATTACGACGTTCGGACACACCATTACGCTGTGGTGTTCCAGGCGGTGTTAATTGTGAAACAATTCCACACTGTCTTAAGTGACTGCCAAACTCATAACTCAGATATTCTCCTCCTCGATCAGATCGTAGGAATTTAATCTTCTTGTTACGATGATTCTCAACTTCACTCTGAAATTGTTTGAACTTTTCAAATGTTTCAGACTTGTGTTTCATTAAGTAAATATACCCATATCTACTTAAGTCATCAGTGAAGGTGAGAAAGTAACGATAACCACCGCGCGCCTCAATGCTCATCGGACCGCACACATCAGTATGTATGATTTCCAATAAGTCACTTGCCCGTTCCATTGTTCCAGAGAACGGCGTTTTAGTCATCTTGCCCATGAGGCATGGCTCACATGTGTCAAGTGATTCAAAATCAAGTGACTCCAAAAGTCCATCAGCATGGAGCTTCCTCATGCGTTTTACGCCAATATGACCTAAACGGCAGTGCCACAAGAAAGTGGTATTATCATTATCAATTCTACATCTTTTGGCATCAATGTTATGAACATGTGTATCATTACTATCGAGATTCAATAAGAATAAACCCCTCACATCGGGTGCATGACCATAAAAGATATTACTCATATAAATAGAACAACCATTATTCTCTGATTTAAATGAGTAACCGTCTCGCAATAAACAAGATCCAGATATAATGTTCATGCTTAACGCAGGCACCAAATAACACTTATTTAGGTTCATCACTAATCCCGACGGTAATCGAAGAGCGAGCGTGCCGACGGTGATCACATCAACCTTGGAACCATTTCCCACGCGCATCGTCACTTCGTCCTTTGCCAGCCTCCGTCTATTCCGCAGTTCCTGTTTTGAGTTGCAAATATGAGCAACCGCACCGGTATCAAATACCCAGGCACTACAACGAGAGTTGGTAAGGTACACATCAATAACATGTATATCATATATACCTTGTTTGTTGTTGGCCGCCTTCTTGTCAGCCAAATACTTGGGGCAATTCCGCTTCCAGTGTCCAGTTCCCTTGCAATGAAAACACACAGTTTCTGGTTTGGGTCCAGCCTTGGGTTTCTTCACGAGAGGAGCAACTGCTTTGCCACTCTGCTTGGAGTTACCCTTCTTACCCTTGCCATTTTTCTTGAAACTAGTGGTTTTATTGACCATCAACACTTGATGCTCCTTCTGAATTTCAGACTCAGCGGCTTTCAGCATCGCAAACAGCTCGGCGACTGACTTGTTCATCCCGTGCATGTTATAGTTCAACACGAAGCTCTTGTAGCTAGGTGGCAATGATTGAAGAACTCTGTCAGTGATAGCCTCTGGCGGAAGGGGCATCCCTAACTCAGCCAGACGGGTGGAGTACCCAGACATTCTGAGCACGTGATCACTGATAGACCCGTTCTCCTCCATCTTGCAAGCATAGAACTTATCGGAGATCTCATATCTCTCGATCCGGGGATTCTTCTGAAAGATAAACTTCAACTCCTGGAACATCTCATATGCTCCATGACGTTCAAAACGTCTTTGAAGTCCCGGTTCTAAGCCATACAACATTGCACATTGAACTATTGAGTAATCATCAGAACGAGCCTGCCAGGCGTTCACAACGTCTAGAGACTCAACTGGAGCGGGTGGATCACCAAGCGGTGCATCAAGGACATAAGCCTTCTGGGAAGCCGTAAGGATAATCCTTAGATTACGGGCCCAGTCCACAAAGTTACTTCCATCATCTTTCAACTTAGCTTTCTCTAGGAACGCATTAAAATTCAGGGGTGCTACTGCGCGAGCCATGATCTACAACATAAATATTGCAAAGACAACTTAGACTATTGTTCTTAGATAATGAGTTTAGTTAATCATATTACTTAAAAACTCCCACTCAAATTGACATCCCTCCGATCATTCGAGTGTAACATGATCCAAATCCACCAACTCAAGTCCGATCATCACGTGAGTTGAGGTGGTTTCAATGGTGAACATCTTCATGTTGATCATATCTACTATATGACTCATGTTCGACCTTTCGGTCTCTTGTGTTCCGAGGCCATGTCTGTACATGCTAGGCTCGTCAAGTTTAACCCGAGTGTTCCGCACGTGTAACATGGCTTACACCCGTTGTATGCGAACGTAGAGTCTATCACACCCGATCATCACGGCATGTCTCGAAACGACGAACTTTCGCAACGGTGCACACTTGGGGAGAACACAATTTATCTTGAAATTTAAGTGAGGGATCACCTTATAATGCTACCGTCGTCCTAAGCAAAATAAGATGCATAAAAAGGATTAACATCACATGCAAATCATAAGTGACATGATATGGCCATGAACTTGTGCTTTTGATCTCCATCTCCAAAGCACCGGCATGATCTCCATCGTCACCGGCATGACACCATGATCTCCATCATCTTGATCTCCATCAACGTGTCGCCATAAGGTTGTCGCGCCGACTGTTGCTTCCACGACTATAGCTAACGTTTAGCGATAAAGTAAAGCATTACATAGCGCTTAATGATTGACACGCAGGTCATACAATAATTAAAGACAACTCTATGGCTCCTGCCAGTTGCCGTATTCATCGACATGCAAGTCGTGATATTCTATACAAAACATGATCATCTCATACATCACATATATCTCATCATGTAATTGGCCATATCACATCACAACATACCCTGCAAAAACAAGTTAGACGTCCTCTAATTGTTGTTGCAAATTTTACGTGGCTGCTACGGGTATCTAGCAAGAACGATTCTTACCTACGCAAAACCACAACGTGGTGTAGTGATTGCTTTTTGATCTTCTAAAAGAACCCTCTTCATTGAACCGATTCAACTAAAGTGAGAGAGACAGACACCCGCCAGTCACCTTTATGCAACAAGTGCACGCAGCGGTGAAACCAGTCTCGCGTAAGCGTACGCGTAATGTCGGTCCGGGCCGCTTCATCTCACAATACCGCGGAATCAAGTATCAACTAGTAACGGCAAGCAATATGTATACACCCACGCCCACAACTCGTTTGTGTTCTACTCGAGATCTCATCTACGCATAGACCTAGCTCAGATGCCACTGTTGGGGAACGTTGCATGGGAAACAAAAATTTTCCTACGCACACGCAAGATCTATCCATGGTGATGAGCATCTACGAGAGGGAGAGTGAATCTACATACCCTTGTAGATCGCTAAGCGGAAGCGTTAATAAACGCGGTTGATGTAGTCGAACGTCTTCGCGATCCAAATCGCCGAGCGTCCCGCGATCCAATCACGATCCTTCCGATCTAGTGCCGAACGGACGGCACCTCCGCGTTCAACACACGTACGGCTTGATGACGCCTTCACCTCCTCGATCCAGCGAGCGATGGTGAAGTAGTGGTTGAGTTCCAGCAGCACGACGGCGTGGTGATGGTGGTGAGGAACAATCTCTGCAGGGCTTCGCCAAGCACTACGGAGATTATGACGGAGGAACTAGAGGGCTAGGGTTGCCGGCACACGGCTTGGGAAATCCTGATGTGTCCCGTGTGCTAGCCCTGCCCCTCTATTTATATGTTGAGCCTTGGGGTCTAAACTTGGAGTAAAAGCCTCCTCCGGGTCGGTTTTGCCCGCACAAGGTCGGTTTGGCCCGCAGGAAAAGAGTCCAATTCGGACCCTGCCGAATCGTGCACAGCCGCGCACAAGCGGTAGTACCGCTTCACACAAGCGGTAGTACCGCTTGGGCGGTAGTACCGCTTCACACAAGCGGTAGTACCGCTCCGGCGGTAGTACCGCTTCACCAAGCGGTAGTACCGCTCCGGCGGTAGTACCGCTTCACCAAGCGGTAGTACCGCTTACGCGGCAGCAAAACTACTTTTGCATTTTCCAATACCTTGTGGGCTTTATCCCTTTGGCTCATATAAAGTGTTGCTGCACCCGAACACTTCGGTAAACATCCGGAACCCCTTCCGGTGAACTTCGGAACTCTTCCGGAGATCAAAACACTATTATCACATATATCAATCTTTACCTCCGGACTATTCCGGAGATCCTCGTCATGTCCGGGATCTTATCCGGGACTCCGAACAACTTTCGGTCACCAACATAATAACTCAATTATACTAATCGTCACCAAACGTTAAGTGTGTAGACCCTGCGGGTTCGAGAACTATGTAGACATGACCGAGACACCTCTACGGCCAATAACCAATAGCGGGACCTGGATGCCCATATTGGCTCCTACATATTCTACGAAGATCTTTATCGGTCGAACCTCTATGTCAAGGATTCAGTTAATCCCGTATGCTGTTCCCTTTGTTCTTCGGTATGTTACTTGCCCGAGATTCGATCGTCGGTATCACTATACCTAGTTCAATCTCGTTACCGGCAAGTCTCTTTACTCGTTCCGTAATACAAGATCTCGTGGCTAACACTTTAGTCACATTGCTTGCAAGGCTCATTGTGATGTTGTATTACCGAGTGGGCCCAGAGATACCTCTCCGTCATACGGAGTAACAAATCCCAGTCTTGATCCATGCCAACCCAACAGACACCCTCGGAGATACCTGTAGAGCACCTTTATAGTCACCCAGTTACGTTGCGACGTTTGATACACACAAGGTATTCCTCCGGTGTTAGTGAGTTGCATGATCTCATGGTCAAAGGAACAGATACTTGACATGCAGAAAACAATAGCAATAAACTGACACGATCAAATGCTACGTTTACAGTTTGGGTCTTGTCCATCACATCATTCTCCTAATGATGTGATCCCGTTATCAAATGACATCTCATGTCCATGGCTAGGAAACCTTAACCATCTTTGATCAACAAGCTAGTCAACTAGAGGCTTACTAGGGACACAGTGTTGTCTATGTACCCACACATGTATTTGAGTTTCCAATCAATACAATTATAGCATGGATAATAAACGATTATCATGAACAAGGAAATATAATAATAACCAATTTATTATTGCCTCTAGGGCATATTTCCAACATATACAGCTACTGTATCCTAAGCTACTCAGACAATTTTTATCCCATGTGATGTGCTTCATGTGTCTAACTGTACTAGTGCTTTTATTAATTTCAGGAGTTAGTGGTTATATATGCTTATTTATAAGAGCCTCTTTGGTGGGTTGGCTTGATAACAAGTAAGCTCCCTTCTCTTTGCTCTGTTTTATTTCTCTAGGTACCTAATTTTGCACCGTCGATATTTCTGAATTCTCTCATCATGGTAGCAGGTGATTTCCTCATGGATGTTTGTACAGGAGCTTGTTATTGCTTCCATTCTAGTTTTGCTCTGTTGGTCAAGTTAGTGTTGCTCCCTCTGCAGTGCAGGAGAACAATACCCCTGGAGATGCGTGGAGTAGGCTATGTCATCCTCTGACCGCAACGATTGGCTGCTACTGACGACGCAAGGTGATATTTTTATATATTCAATTCTTCAATTGTCGTTTCAAATCCTTGGACTGGTGGCTGGGATTGTATTAGTTATTTGGAGCGACCTACTTGTACCCAAGTTCCATTAGTAAGTTGAATATAGCCCTCTTGTTCTAACCAGGTGCAGTTGAACTGAGACCAAAGGCACTGAGACTTGAGTAATAGTTCCAGTCAGCTAAAAGTACTACTTCCATAACCGCAAATTATAAATTTTAAAAGTACGAATAAAGGCATAAAAATTAACACAGATTGCTAGTTTAGGTCTTCAATGATTTCCGAACAGATTGAAAGTGCAAGCCTTGATGAATTCACAGTCCACACGTGTTTTAAGAAGTACTTTAAACGAAATTGCAATTGAAATCCAGATGCAACTACGTGTAGATATATATGCTGCTATTAGTACTCATTTTTTTCCTATCCAAGGTCTTCTATTATTTCAATACCCATTATATGTGAAAAATCTGTGGTGATAAAAGAAACATGTCTACAGTTTGAGGTAATTTGTTCCTGAAAGTGAAACTTAACAATAGGTGAAATGTTCACTCTTGTTTGATCTAATTTCTGGATTCCCTTTCCTTGTACTTCTCAGTAAATAATTAAGTCTTGCATTAGTTATAGAACACAAAGACAATGTTGGCTGCATCTTTTATTGAGGAAGAAATTCGTGTACTGCTTACAATAGTAATAGCACACTAGATATGATGACTTGATTATTTATAGAAGATATTCTCATGATTGCATCTTGAGCTCAGTTCTAATTTGCAGTATGAAATTTTGTAGCAGTACTGCAGTAGCTGATTATGTCCAAGTTTTAAATGTGCACATGCTTTGAACTTTGCCTAGATGAACTGAGAGCATGTAGTAATTAAATGGATTATTGATGAACTGAGAGCACGTAGTAAATGGTAGGCATGATTTCATTTTAAGTTTTGCATAGATTTATCCTAGCAATTACTCATAGTAGACATCTGGTAATATATGTATTACTCGATCGAGCTCCTAGATGCCTAACTAGAGTGCATCTGTTGTCGAGGAAAACAAGATGTATGGGCAAGCATATGGTCTTTGAAATGACTTTGTTTTCATCAAGTGCACTCTTGCAGTCTTGCTACTACATATATGACTGCTGGTACATGTATATATACAAGTGCATATCTGATTGTTTGCTGATGGAGGAACTTCATCAAGTGCAAATCTCTAAAATTACAATAAGAACCTTATTCCTGATGCCGTATAACAGATCCGATTGCTTATCAATGAGTGCATAATTTTTCAGAGTAAGCCATGTGATCTGCTATGTGCTAGCCTGACTTTGGTTGATGTTTTGAGAAGGGGATCTTTTGTAACCTGTTTGCAGCGCATCTACTTTTTAGATCTTTGGGATCAAGGACCACTTACAAATTTAAAGAAACTCTCATTTTCTAAAGATTGCTCAAACATACGAGTTCTTTTGCAGGGACAGATGGCAAAACGTAGCAAGGCCACAAGTTGATCTAGGATGTTCTGGTGATTGCTTGTTCATAACATGGTTTACACATTTTGTTCACATGGAAGTTTATGTCGGCTTGGTGATCAAAGACTTGGGCTCTTAATGGTAAAAAGGGGGACTTGGGCTCTTACATAATATTTTTTAGTAGTCATAGATGTTCTGGTGATTGAACAATTGGTCTCATAGGAACTTGGCCATTACATTTTGTAACAGACCACGGTTTGAATGCCAACTTATGTATGTTCTTAATCGTTGGAGCCAACTTCAGTGAAGAAAACTAATGAATCTTCTGTATATGTTGAATGGTATCTTGTGCATTGATCAATGGTATCTTGTGATGAATAGAAGAGTGTAATTGTTTGTATATGTATTGGGTACTGAACATGAATTTAATTTCGTATTAATATATGGTGCATTTACATTTGTGCTGAAGTGTAGACCCTGGCAGCAAGTGTGTCGGCGGAAGTATTAACGCCACATAATCTGTTGGTGTAGCCCAGTGTCGGATGAACTGTCGGTATATCTATGGACGTTGCACAATCTGTCGTCATAGCACACTGTCAGATGAACTGTCGGCATAGCACTGTCTGTCGGTGTAAAAATGTCTGTCGGCGAAGCTCTCACCAACACCGTCATACTGTCTGTCGGCATAGATTTATCTGTCGGCAAAGATCTTTCCCGGCAGGACTATAGGCGACAGCTTCTTTCTGTCGGTAAAGGTCTTTCCCGACAGTAAATGTGTCGCCTTAGGTGACCTATGCCGACAGATTGTTTGACGCTGTTTTGAGTGTCATGGTGTAGTGACCGCCGCCAGCCCCTCCCCCGCCACCGCAGCCCGCCCCTCCCCCGCCACAGCAGCCCGCCCCTCCCCCGCCCCTCCCCGTCACCGATTCAGCCCAGCCTCTGGCGGCCAGGTCGGCCCTCTCCTTCCTCCCTCGCCTCACCCCTCGGTCTCCTCCCCTCCGGCCGCCCTCTCCCTCTCCCTCCCCTGCTGGCGGCTCCCCGGCCCAAGCTCGCTGTCGAGCATCCCTTTCCTTCTCCAGCCCCGCGTTCCTGCCGCCACCCAGCACCGCCGCCAGCCCGCCCCTCCCCGCCACCGCAGCCCGCCCCTCCCCCGCCCCTCCCTACCACCGCAGCCCGCCCCTGCGCCCGCCCCTTCACCGAGCCAGGCCGCGGCGCCCCAGCACCGCCGCCAGCCCCTTCACCGAGCCAGGCCGCGGCGCCCCAGCCCCAGCTCCTCCTCGCGCTGCCGACCGCCAGATTCGGAGCTTCTCCGCCTCGCACCCCCAAGCTTGACATCGAGCCCCGTTCTCCGTCGGCCCTCGATCTACTGCTCCTCGGGTTGCCGCGCGCCCCCAAACTTCTCCTCGGCTCGTCTTCATCTTCAGGCAGGTGAGCTCCTCTGGTTCTCTCCCGGTCTCCCCCTCGAGCCAGTGCCTCGAGCTCACTTGTCCTCTTTTGTGCTTGTGCTCTGCTGCTGCTCATGGTGCTCTGTTGTGCTGTTGCCTATTGGCTTGCTGCTATTGTAGGCGGGTCAGAAAAATGCGGGGGCCTGACACGTGTCATTCGATGGCCTCCTTTGAGAGCACGAGGAGTTTCGATGCCAACGGAGCAACATGACCAACACTTCCTTCACAAACCTGACACGTTCCCTCTCGATACCAAGAGACTACCTCGAAGATGGTGCAGTTTACAAGCGGCCTCGGGTGAGGCCCACCCGGAACGCGCCCAAACTTTTACCACACCCTACAGGGGCCATGTGATGACGCCGTGCCTGATCCTGAGGATTTCTGGCATCGTACCATTTTCCGAGGATTCAAACGGTTGGATCAGGCATGTCGCCTAGGTAATTTCGCACCCCCGATGGTTGGGCCTGCCCCTCCCACGCCTGCACAAGGCATACCCATGTCACAAATACATCACATAGGATTTTCCATGCTGCTTCTGGGCATGATTCCATGTGTCGCCTTGCAGATCTGCAATTTCCGACGCTCAAACCCTACAAGTGCAATAAATGTCTCAAATATTGTAGGCGGGTCAGAAAAATGCGGGGGCCTGACACGTGTCATTCGATGGCCTCCTTTGAGAGCACGAGATGTTTCGATGCCAACGGAGCAACATGACCCGCACTTCCTTCACAAACCTGACACGTTGTCTCTAGATACCAAGAGACTACGTTGAAGATCGTGCAGTTTACAAGCGGCCTCAGGTGAGACAAGCGGCCTCAGGTGAGGTCTACTCGGAATGCGCCCAAACTTTTACCACACCCTACAGGGGCCATGTGATGACGCCGTGCCTGATCCCGAGGATTTCTGGGATCGTACGATTTTCTGAGGATTAAAACGGTTGGATCAGGCATGCCACCGAGGTAATTTCGCCCCGATGGCTTGGCTTGCCCCTCCTGCATCTGCACAAGGCATACGCATGTCACTAATACATCACATATGATTTTCTATGCCGCTTCTGGGCATGATTTCATGTGTCGCCTTGCAGATCTGCAATTTCCGGCGCTGAAATCCTTGAAGTGCAATAAATGTCTCAAATATTGCAGGCGGGTCAGAAAAATGCGGGGGCATGACACGTGTCATTTGGTGGCCTCCTTTGAGAGCACGACAAGTTTCGAGACAAACGGAGCAATAGGACCCGTACTTCCTTCACAAATCCGACACGTTCCCTCTCGATACGCCTGTAGTGCTAGTGCCGCACTTAGCACCACCGGGAGATAATCTTGTGAAGTCATGTGCTCAAACTTGGTCTAGCACGTCACCATGACCTACCGTAAACACAAACCAATAGGAGTTCACCCCGGTCAAATCCCTCTCGACTCCGGTCAAAGGCGTAGATCACGAACCGTCACCGAACAACAAAATGCGTTTGTGCGCAAAAAAGAGTAGCCCTCTAATGACGGATGGGAAAGGTCCGTCACAAAAACCGTCATGGATCGACCAACTGGGCCTAGCCGGGCCTAGCTTTTTTTCACTCTATGCACCATCGATGTGGCATCACCATTTGAGTTACATGTAGTTTGAATTTGTAATAACGTTAACAAACAAAAATTCTAATGAAAATAGATGGCAAAAATCTAAATATACTAGTATAACAACAGACACGTGGGACAACATGAAGCTTTTCCCAACACGAAAATGCAAAGATACCAAAGTCTGAAACAGGCGCGAAGGAAAGCGCGCGGAGAACAAAACATTCAAGTCGTCTACGCGGGGAGTCAAAAAAAATTCGGAGCCAACCCATTAAAGTACACAACACACTGTCCCACCGCCTCGCGCCTCTCTCACCGAAAACCCTATCCACCCGCAGCCGCCGCCTCCTCTCCTTCAGATCCACTCCGACGGACGAGCAGCCGCCGGCCTCTGTCCCTTGGTGCGTAGGCCAGATTCGCAACCCACCGCCGACCTCACACCTCGCCGCCGGAATCCCCCACAACTGTTGTCCTCCTACCCTCTCCTGCTTCCCCTCCCCTCCTCTGGAGATGGGAGGGAGATCGAGCAGTCATGGCGGCAGCCAGATCCGCCACTACCGCAACCACCTCTGCCTCCTCGCCAAGGATGCGGGCTTTGCCGCCACGGAGCTCGTCTCCTTCCCCACAATTGCGAGCCAGCCCGGGGACAGGAGGACTACTTCCTTCCGTTGCTACTACTCGGCTGTGCGTGAGGAGATGCCATGGACGCCGCTCGTCGAGCTCCGCTGCTCTGACCCCCATCCAGGTCCGCCCCTTCCCTGTTCTCCTCTTCGATCTGCTATTCTTCCATTCCCTTCCCTGGTGCATTCAATTTCTCTTAGTTTTGTTCCTTACGCAGTCACCTACACCACCAACTCGAGTGAGGGAGCAGCAGAGAGAAAAGGGAAGAAATGGATGATGCGCCTGAGGAGCGAGTGGTAGACCTGTACGTTCTTGCTCGACCACGTAGCCCATGGTATGCCTCTGCTGCTCTCCGTCATTACATTTGCATGAATTTGTTTGCAGCTAAAATAACAACCTAGACTACCACTTGCTGTTGTTTGTTAAATCCTTAGATTTGTATGCTCTATTTGGTATTGCTGCAGTAATTAGATGTGGTTGAACTGCAAATGGTGTTGGGGATAATATTTTGTAGAAATTGACACAACCTTTGTTTGCTGAAAATGGTACTGGGTTCTCTGGTTGAACTACAATTGGGGCTGAAATGTACAAAATTTTGTTTGCTGGTAGGACGATGAGAAGGAGAAGGAGGTGCTGCAAGTGCCACGGAGAAGGGCTTGGATGCTGCTGATGTGCAGGACACCAAAAAGGAGGAGGTAGTAACCCTGTCAAAGAAGCAGAAGACAAGCCTGATATTGCTGAGGTGTTTTCCCTCTTCGACCACTCGTATATGTCAGCATGTTGATTCTGTTGGATATCTATCTTATGGTTACATGAAGACGATTTTTATCCCACATGTGCTTTGTGGTTTGTTTCTCTTACCAAGTGTTGATGGTAATGCCCCTAATCCCATGTTACTCAGAATCCTCAAGTCCTATAGGACCTACTAAAACTGCTCTTCCTCCACCAGCTCGTATGCCGTCTTGTTAGATTTGCCATGTGACTCGATGTTGAGAAGAGATACTGAAAACTGAAACCTTTGTTGTGATACCCTTACATTCTTCTGCTTGTCTTATTCTTGATGTGAAATATTCAGGCTATAGATTTTGGGTTGTTCAAGGTGTTGACTATTGTGTGGTTCCAGTAAAATTATAACTGCACGAATATTTTTGTGTACATAATCTGCATTGGACCATGCCCCTGATATCATGCATTGCATCGATACACCGCGGCACACTCAAGAGCTCTTCTCCGCCCCTCCGTCCCCCGGTGCGGCTGGATCCGCCGCTCCTGTTCTCTGGCGCTTGCTCGCAACCCTAGCCCGTGGCTAGGGTTTCGGCTGCAGCGTCACGTCCATTGTTGGCGCATCTCCGTCGCCTCCTCTCCGTCGCACACCATGACCCCTTGCGCCCTCCCTGCCTTCTGGATGGCATCCCCTAGCTCGGTGAACTCGTGCGCGTTGGGCAGCCGACGCAAATTCTGTTTTGTTCCCGACCCATCACTTTCTCCTATATTGCTGCTGCAGTACCCTAGAGTTTTGGTAGCTGATATAATGTTGACAATTTTGCCACAATATCAACAGTTTCTCAAGTGATTTGATTTTTTTGTTGCTGCAATATTCTGAAGCAAAATCTCTGTTTTTTCGTTTGTGCAGGAACTTTGCTCAGCTCATCTGGTTGGATTGTGCCAAGGGGAGGGAAGAGGGCCATGTCATGGAGCAGCTGCAAGTGCATGCCGGGACAGGAGGGCCGACCCTCACGCCACAGAAGGTCTCTCTCTGTTCTGTTAATGAGCTAGCACAATCATGAGCCAATTTAAATAAACATGAGCAGATTTGTTCTAATCAAATTTCTATGCAATTCAATCCGAGATTCCATTTTGTTAGCAATACAGAACTAGTACTTGTGTGCTACTCTGCTGCTACTAAATATAATGGTTCATTTCATTATTGTTTCCTGTAATAAATAATACTCCCTCCATTCCTAAATATAAGTCTTTTTAGAGATTTCACTAGAGACTATATACGGAGTAAAATGAGTGAATGTACACTCTAAAGTATGTCTATATGCATCCGTGTGTATTCCGTAGTGGGTGTGCCCGCTTGACGCCACCATCTAGTACTGCAGTGTCCATCATTGCTAGTTTAGTGTGCTATTATTATCAGTGTCAAGGGTTTGTAATCCATGCTGTACACTGTTATTGAGCTGAGCAATGAAATTTGGCGCCCTATGCTCCTTTGGTTGTTCAAAAAAAAAATACAACCATCATTTGGTTGCAGCAAATATTACTTATTTTATTTATCGCACCTTGTCGCACTCACCGGCAAGGTATTATCTGTAACAATTGGGTTTATTTAATATTATTCTGTAAGATTTTTCTTATGCTAGTTTTCTGGTTTGTCTAGCCTGAAAAGTCTCTAACATTGGCACTAGATGGCACTCATGTTAAGGCTTGTGTTCCTGCTCACATGGTGGACAAATTTAGGGGCCGCAAGTCATATCCTTCCCAAAATGTTCTAGCAGTTGTTGACTTCGACCTTCGGTTCACATATGTTCTAGCTGGTTGGGAGGGCTCTGCTCATGATTCTCTTGTGCTAAAAGATGCTTACTTTAAATGGTTTGTGTTGGTGACCTATCTGCAGGTCATGGGGAAGCAAAAGCTCACTATAAAGACCGAGGAGGAGTCCAACCCTCGTGAGAAGTACATAACCTGGACTGACGAGGCGACAAGGTTTATGCTTGATTGGTATATTTTGTCTATATAGAGCAGGCTGGGTGCATCATATTTTGTTTATATGGAGCAGACTTGGTGCATGTCTGACTAGTATGACTTGCATGGTCTGGTAAAGGCTTGGTTACTATGTGAATTTTATTTAGCCTCCTTGATTAATCTGATGTATCGAACAATATATGAGTTATCTAATGTATTAGTTGAACCATGTCACTGTCAATTTCTGAAAATGCAAATGCATTAGTTCAACCATGTCACTGTCAATTTCTGAAAATGCATGCTTACAGTTTGTGTCTATGTGTGTGTTTGTAAATTGAAAATTTGTATTTGTGCCATGTGATATATGTGAGGTAGTAGACATGTGTTTTTTATTGGTTGGCATGCATTTTGGAACCAAACCAAACACAGTCCAATTAAGGTTGCCAAATATTTGGCTTCAAACCAAACGAGGGCCAATGGTTTTGCCAAAAAGTTGGCAAGTGTTGTGGGCTACAATCCAAACAGCAATAACCTGCCAATTTTTTGGTCTTGCCTTTGAGTTGGCTATGCCAATAATTTGGTAGGGCTAGATGGGGCACAATCCAAACAGCCTCGTGGTACCAATTCTAAGTCACAGTGCAGTTTAGCTTGTTTGTAAATGAAATAAACCTTAGTTTTTTTATCTTACATATATTGCTTACTGATGATCCGGTTCACAGTTTCCAAGGCTCCAAGGACGAAGATCCTGGGAAATATGTCTTGCATATGTTATTCTGAGTTCAAGGGATGTCGCACAATTTGGGATAGCTCCCGAGTTGTGTAAAAACTCTGTTTTACAAAACAAAACCCGTCGATATAATGTTAGGGGTTAGTATTGCAGAATTAGAAGCTACCTACTTGTTGTTTGCTTTCACTGGATGTTCATCTATGTGAATTTGATACATGTGTTCATCCACATGAGCAGGTTTGAACTAGATTACTCGTGGTGCAAGGGCTAATCTATCTTGTCTTGTGTTAAAATTGGTTACATAAGTTGTCCATGCTCTGCTATAGCCTGCCTACTTTCTTGTTGTGAAACCAAACTACCGGATCCTTGTATTACAGTCTTGATGATGTTTGTTACAATTTTCAGTGGCTGTTATATGTACCACAGTTTTGCTTTTCCGAAAACCACACATGATACTAGTTGTACAGCAGAAATGACATAATTTTAGCTCCTAAATGACTTCATATGCTTAGCTAGCTCCAAAATGACATAATAACCTTACTTAGCTCCAAAATGACCTTACTTAGCATTTTTTACACCAAAATGACTTAGTATGCTTAGCTAGCTCAAAAATGACATAATAACCATACTTAGCTCCAAAATGACCTATTTTACAGATATAAGTTGCATCATAATAATCTTCACATTTTAGTTGCATCATAATAATCTTCTTCTTCTAGTCTTCTTCTTCTAACTTTCTTCTTTCCCATTTTGCAGATGTGCTTCAGATCACGGAAGCTTGGGTTGATGGAGTGCTTGTCTTTAGTTTTTGTTTTGACTTTGTGAAACTTGCTACCTATGGATGAAACTGTGTAATATTGATGAAACTATGTATATGTATGGATGAAACTTGCTACTATTGGTAACATGTGCTGGATGTGTTCATGGATATGTGTTGGATATATATGTGTTCATGACTATTGGTAATATGTGTTGAATATGCTATATTGGTTATATATATATGTGTGTGTGTTTGATTTTCTGTGAAGATGAATTGATATAAGAAAAAACAAAATTAAATGGGGTAATATAGGCACTTTGCCATCTGCTGGCAGATGGCAAAGAGGCCACGTGTCAGCTATCCGTACAAACTGGGAAGGGCCTATTTGGTCTCTTTGCCATCTGCCAGCAGATGGCAAAGATTCTAGCCTTTACCATCTGCTGGCAGATGGCAAAGAGGCCACGTGTCAGCTACCTGTCCGGACGGGGAAGGGCCTATTTGGTCTCTTTGCCATCTGCCAGCAGATGGCAAAGGACAGAATCTTTGCCATCTGCTGGCAGACGGCAAAGCACTCCGTTAGCCTTCTAACGGGACTAACCCCGTTCAGAGGCTTTGCCATCTGCCAGCTGATGGCAAAGGCTGCAGGCTCTTTGCCATCTGCCAGCAGACGGCAAAGTAGCCTTTCCCGGCTGGGTTTCACCCAAACTGTTTGCCGTCTGCTGGCAGATGGCAAAGCCTTTGCCATCCGCCGACCATGCCTTTGCCATCTGCCATGGCAGATGGCAAAGTGCCTGATTCCTGTAGTGCTTGGGATAACCTACAAAGTAGCACTTGTCTGATTTGGAATAGGTTTGTAACCTTTTACACAAGCCCCATATTCCAAATGTTAAGAAAAGATATAACATGGTTGGGCGTACCATACCATGGCGTCATTTCAACAGACCCGATGGAGCTCTTTTCAGTGTAAAAGCCGCAGTCTCTAAAGCATCACTTTAAAAGGGATAATGGCAAATTTATTTATGTCATCTTTGATCTTACCATGTCATGAATGGTTCGATTACATCTACACGGACTCTCCACTTGCAGTGGTGCTCCGGGAGGTGCAAGTTATGAAACCCCTTTCACAACTCATCAGACATTCGCTAAACTTGTAACTCAAATATTCCTTTCTGCAATCGAATTGTAGAAACATAATTTTCTTGTTACAACAACTTCTACTTCATTTTTGAAAACCTTTCGAATGATTTCAAAAAGATCCAGACTTACATCTCATCAAGCAAATATCCATATATCTACTTGAGTCATTTTGAAGATAGACAAATCCACTGCTAGCAATAACCTTTTTGGACTACATACATCAAAATGTATGATCACCAATAAGTTCGTTGCTCGTTCCTTATGGCCTGTGAACGGTATTTTAGTCACTTCACTTTTCGGAGAAAAGTTGCAAGTGTCAGATGATTCGTAATCAAACGACTTCAAAATCCATCATCATGGAATTTCTCCATGCGGGTTTCTCCAATGTGACTAAATGCAGTGCCACACTTGTGTGGTATTCTTTTAGTCTTGCGACATTTAGCGTCAGTGTTAAGGATGTATCATATTACCATCAATATTCATAACATACGTTCCATCCACTATGGAAGCATGGCCCTTATGTTATTCATGATTCCGAACAACAATTGTTCTTTCATGAACAACACTCTTGCAACAAACATTATGCAAATGGGCTAGAGTGTATAAAACTCTAAAATGATTTATGAAAGTAAATACAGAGGTAAAGTATTATTATCAACATTCATAACGTACATCTCATTCATAATGAAAGTATGGCCCTTATGTTATTCATAACACCGAACATCAAAAGTTCTCTTATGAACAACCTTCTTGCAAGATACCTTATGCAATGGGCTAGAGTGTGTAAAACTCTATAATGAATTATGAAAATAAATACATAGGTAATGCACCGATGGAAGGTATAGTAACTTTTACTAAGTTCCCAACATGTATTTAAACCTCATTCCTGCCAGTCTTTTAGGCCGTAGTAGTTCTTGCATCGAATTGCAACAGAATGCAATCGAGCGGGTATCTTTGTGATCAACTCACAATACCCAAGAATCAGTGATTAACATGTTTAATCATAATTCCCAAGAACTATTTCTTTGACCAGCCTTCTATACATCAATAACTTGTATGACTTTCATACATGAGCTGGATATTCCAGTCTTCTCTCTTTTTGCCTTTATACTTCTAACAGTTTAACTTTCAGTATTTCTTCTATCTCAGAAGAAGCATCCAACTTAAGAGTGGCGTTAGCCCCGGATTTCCTAGACGTGAAAGTCTTACTAACACCCTTCGGACATTTCCTTTAAGTTGTTGTTTTATTCACCTTCATCATATGACAGGCGTTCTACTGGATCCCTCTGTCATTAGTCAAATGCATAGTAAACACCTTTTACTAACAGTTTGCAAAACAAACATTGCTTTGGATATCCCATATCTTTTAGCCTTTGTTTGTGTCTGAAAAATGATTTTCAGTTCCATGAATATCACATAGCTATCCCAAACTTTTGAAGTCCGGGTCTCATGGAAGCAAACATATTGCACTTGACCGTAACGGAATTCTAGCTTTTGGATCGAAGGACGAGAGTCACATTATCCATAGCATTAGCGGGAGAATACAAAAAGCATGCGATAGGACAAAGTCCTTCTCGGCACTCTTGAGGACAATCCTCACATTACGTTACCAACCGTAAAGTTTTAACCAGATATTTAACAGCTTATTCAATTTTAACAGGGAAGGTGGAAACGCGAGCCATTATTCTACAACTATTATGCAAATTTTACTTTGACAAAGTTCATAATTAATTGCACTAAGAATTAAAAGAATTAATTCTAAAGTGTGCTCCCACTCAAATCAATATCTCTCATAATTGATTGTGAGTGATACAAGACCCGCATTTCAATTGTTCGCCATTGGTGTAACACCACTGATGACGAAAATCTCAACTGGTAGGCCAACTTGCCAATCACATCTCTATGTGACTCTTGTTCATCTTTCGATGCGTGTGTTCCGAGCTCATGACGGTCATGCCTGAACGTCAAGACAACCAAGTGATCTCGCTGCGAGGTCTCAACTCACCCGCCTCACACTTCTCTAATCGTTCGTACCCGTGTGACACGGCGCACCCCGAAAAGATAGGTGCCGTGACGGTGCTACACTTGGGAGAACACTAACTACTTGATATTTTTGTGAGAGATCACCCTAATAAAAAGCGACTACCGCACAATCAAGAAGGGTGCATCATAAGGGATAAACATCTCAGGCAATTCATAATAGCATGATATGGTATAGCCCTTTCTGACGGAGAAATCTTTCATTTCTTCGTCTTCGGCATTCGCGTTGGTGTTCACCTTAGCGAAGATTGCCACCACCTTGTCGATGCACCAGATAATATTGCTATCTCTATAGCTAATAAAATAAGTGCATTACATAAGGTTGACACACAGGTCATTAAAGTGCAATCATATGGCTCCAACCATCATGCCGAATCATGACACGCAGGTCATGTTAATTAAATCATATAGTCATCTCATACATAATCAAATTAATATGAGACTTGCAATACCACATCACATGCAAACCATCCTGCAAAACCAAGTTAGACGCCTCTAATCGGTTCATGCAAAATTTTATTTTACGTGGCTTCTAAGGTTTCGAAACAAACCGAAGCTACCAACGTCCATCATCAAGTATGATAATTCAAGTTGCTAGATTAACTTTCCAGGGTGTATGAAACACGAGATAATAAAATCTCGAGCCCCATACTAAACTTCGTCATACGCGTGACCCCCGTGCAGATCACATCTGCATTGCCCTTTCGTCTGCGAAACATCCATCTTTCTCAACTATGGTGGAACCCAAAGAACTGTTAGCACTTCGTTGATCTGTCAATCAGCATACTCAGGAGCAGCATGAAAGGATCGCGGATTGCCAGAACTTTGTGAGATTCCACCATGCCGTCAAGATCAGGACTATGCAAATCCAGGGGAAGCAACAGGAACATCGGGTAACAGATTTCATCTGCTACCCGCATAAATAATTTTCAGCAATAGATCTCATCTACTCCAAAATTATATTATGCAATACCCATACATCTCCATGTATTCTAGATCGTAACCTGCATCTACGCATAGCACGGCTCTTGATGCCACTGTAGGGTAACGCAGTAGAAAACAAAAATTTTCCGACCTACGCACCAGCCCAGGACCACTATGAAGACTGCATACAAGGTTTGATCTTTTTTGTTACCGACTCGTAGCGCAGCGGAAGTAGAGTCGATGACGATCGGCGGTCAGATCCCCGCAGCTAGGATTTACAACCTCCCAACCGCGAGGATGTATACCCTCATCCGCCCCCCGGACAGCCCTCCGGGAGGCGGTCGGACAGTCCCCCGGACGGTGTCACGGACAGCCCTTCGGGAGGACCATCGAAACTCGGACGGTCACTCGGACATCCCTTCGGGAGGCACTCTCAAACTAAGACCGAAACTACGATCTCTCTACAGAGTTGCACACATACGGTCTCAACTATCCTGCAGGGCTTCGCCGTCCAGAACTAGTTCCTGCCGGAACCCAGACAGCCTTTCGGCTCTACGAAACTATTTCGCTGGGAGGGAGAGAGAAGCCAGACAAGTCTATGGCATGTGTATGAGAGCAAGGATGAGATTTGGGCTGCCCCCTCCACCTCTATTTATAGGAGAAGGAGGGGTGGAGGGGCTGAAATTTCAGCCACATCCATCCATGTCATCTCCAAGATATTTTGGAGCAAAAGCCCAAAAAGGTGGCTTTCCAAAAAGTAATCCAAAAAGCACTTTCACTATTCACGATGACATATTTCAGCGTCCGTTCGAACTGAAAATATTCATGTGGGCTTAGAACATTTCCAGTACCCACTAAAATAATTTTCAACGCGATCCGAAACAATTCCGGTTTAGTGATTTTCATCTGCGAAAAGCATCTGAAGCAGTTCCGGCAGCTCCGGAATATTTCCGGTTTTCATCCCGGAAAATTCCAGAAAGTTTCCAGAACGATTCTGGCACCCTCCAAGAATTATCAGGCATGTGCCGAAACCATTTTGACTTTATGGCGTACTCCGAAACAACTTTTCGGTTTAGTGATTTTCATTTGTGAAAAGCAACTAAAGCGGTTCCGGCAGTCCGGAACATTTCCGGTTTTTGTCTCTGAAAAATCTCAGAAGTTACCGGAACAATTCTGGTACCTTCCAATAATTTCCAGGCATGTGCCGAAACCAATTTGACTTTATGGAATACCCTGAAACAACTTTTCAGTTTCACCGGAACTATTCCGATATCCTCTCCGGAACGTTTCCGTTTCGTCCGAAACTTTTTCGGTGATTTTCTCTCAGACTCCCCGTCTAGTATTCAGCAGATAGATGACCCTTAGGCGTGTGACCCTATAGGTCGGGTGAAGTATAGACATGACCCGGAACCCCTTCCGATCAATGATCAACATCGGAGCCGTGGACACCCATATTGACCCCTATACCCACACGAATGAATATTCGAGTGAACCTCCGGTTGCCGTGTGCTATTCCTGTTGCTTCGCGATATGTTACAAATACCCGAGGTGAGACATGTTGGCATCCCCGTGGATCAACAACTTGTCCACTATGCCAGTTACCTCGTTACCGTGTTCCGGCATCCCTGTGATCAAATCACAAAGTGTCTGGCCAGACGATGATGGATACCGTAACACCGAGAGGGCCCAGAGATATCTCTCCATCGTCGGAGGAGCAAATCCCAATCTTGAGCTATCAAGTTACTTGACATACTTTTCCGTGAACCCGTAAGCCGTCGTAATAGCCACCCAGTAACGGATGATGTTTAACAAACCCCAAAGTTCACGAAGCAAGCACGAAGGAACTCGATACTCTCATGGTCTAAGGAATTATGCAAACATTAACTATCTCTGTGTTATAAACCATTAACTAGTGACGAATGTATCTCATAGCATAACATCAATTCGGGTCTATTCAACACAAGTGTTCTACCAACATTGCGCCCTCAAAATTGCCGGCATAGCCATGCCCATGATTAGGAAAACAGGATCATCATGCAATACTTGAGCCAGTCTTAGAGGCCAGACTAGGAATACATTTTACCGTTTATTATTCCACACGTGCATATGAGTCTTCCTCCGAGCCTCGTGGTTATTGCAGACACGAGAACCATAGCAGTTATAGCATGGAACATAAACCTAATTATGAACAGGGAGATAATCAATAACATTTATTATTGCCTCTAGGGCATATCTCCTACATGCAAATCCATAAAACATATCCTTACAATAAAGTGAACAACCATTGTTCTCAGACTTGTAGGAATACCCATCGTGTATCAGACATGATCCGGAGATAATGTTTCTACACAATGCCGGAACAAAATAATAGTTACTTAGTTCTAAGATAAATCCTGAAGGGAGACGTAGAGGCATGATGCCGACAGGTTGTGCGGCGATTCTAGCACCGTTCCCGACGCGCATCATGACTTCATTCTTTGCCAGCTTGCGCACCTTCTGAAGCCCCTGTATCGAGTTGCAAATGTGAGCAACCGATCCGGTATCAAATACCCAAGACATAGAATTTTCGCTAGCTAGCAAAACGTCAATGACATTAACATGTATAACCGTTATACCTTTTCCGGTCTTTCTAGACTTCTTATCTGCAAGGTACTTCTTGCAGTTTCTCTTCCAGAGTCCGGTGTCTTTGCAGTAGAAGCACTTAATTTCAGTGTTGGCTCCGCCCTTAGACTTGCTTTGGGAGCCGGTCTTACCGGTGCCCGTGCCTTTATTGGACTTGCCTTTCTTCTTGAAACTGGCGGTTTTATTCACAAGCAACACTTGCTTGTGATTCTTCCGCAGTCCTGCTTCAGTAGTTTTCAGCATGGCGAGCAACTCATTCGGTGTCTTGTTCATCCCATTCATGTTGTAGTTCATGATAAAACCGTCGTAAGAAGGGGGGAGTGATAAGAGTAACATGTCCACTGCGAGTGCTGGTGGAATCAGAAATTTCAGCGTAGCCAATCAATTTGACTACCTGTTCGCCAACTGAACTTCCCTCAGCCATCTTGCACTCCATCATGGTCTTTGTTACCTCATAACATTCAGACTCGGCATTGAGTTTGTACAGAGCATCCATTTCCCAGATGATATCATGGGCAGTGTGGATTTCATAACATTTTTGAATCTCTAGACTCATGCAAGCTAGCATGAGGCACTGCACTACAATGCAGTCATCATCCTTAGTGGCCCAGACATTTCTATAATCTTTCGGCGCAGTTGCCGCCTGTTTAGCTGGAAGACGCGTGTCAAGCACATACTCTTTCTTAGCACTCCTGAGGACAATCCTCAGGGTATAGACCCAGTCCGCATAGTTGCTTCCAGTTGCAGCTAACTTCTCTTTCTCTAACATTGGGCCTAAGCTGAACGTGGCGTTACGAGCCATGTGATCTACAACGGTAAACACACGTTTCACTTAGACTTTGTTCATAATTAATTCGCACTAGTGATTAAACAATTTAATTCTAAAGTACGCTCCCACTCAAATCAATATCTCACTGTCCTCTGGCACTGGTTTAATAGGTTAGTCCAAATAAATATTGTGCCAAAAACATAGATAAATGATGTAAATATAGCATGAAAACGTCATAAATTATAGATACATTGGAGACGTATCAACATCCCGAACCTTAATTCATGTTCATCCTCGAGTAGGTAATTAATGATAAAAGAAATAATTTATGAAGTGTGGATGCTAGAAAAGTGCATAACTTTGATCAATGATAATTCTAATCACTTTTGCTAGCATCAATATATATCATAAACAACAACTCTTTCTCATAAAACTTCTCATGATCAAGTAGCAATCCATTCACATGTTAACGTGTAACAAATAAACTCTCTTGAAACCCAACAAACAATGTTCTTAGTCATCAAACAATTACAAATCATTATATTTTTTAGAAGAGTCTATGTAAGAGCTTTTGTTTAGCAAACTTCACATACTCAACTATCATATTGTCTTCTAATGATTGCTGGTAATCAAGAGCATAATCTAGGAACAAATTGTTTCCATCAGACACAAAGGAAGATGGGGGTTTAGTATTTCACCTCCCAACTTACTTATCACAGGATAATTCTCATCAATAATAACTCATGATCATATATATTCAATTGGATATATGTGCCTGGATCTTTCCCCAACATACAATGTTTGCCAAGTGGAGAATATTTAAGTTTGGAATAAGAAAAAGTTGACTCAACATGAAAACAAAGTTGACAGAAAAAGTAAAAGATAGGCCCCTCGCACAGGGAAGCAGAGGTTGTCAGGCGCTTTTGAGTTGGATGTCTGAGTTTTTAATGAAAAGAAACATCACTTTAATATTGCCCCTTGTGAGACTGGCCTTTATTGAGCAGTCTGTCGCTTTTATTACTCCACCACCACAAGTTCATACAAAGCTTATTTCCCGTCCAATAAAAGATCATACATATATAAGGCAATTTTTTATTGCATGCACCGATGACAATTTACTTGAAGGATCTTATTCAATCCATAGGTAGTTATGGCGGACTCTCATGGAAAGAAACTGGTTTAGGGGTTTTTGGATGCACAAGTAGTATTCCCACTTGGTGCGGAAGTATTTCGCTAGCAAAGATTATAAACAAACACCACATGTTGGAGGATCCATGACGATATAACTTCTATGCAAATCTACACAAACATGACTCATTACGTTGTCTTCCTTGTCCAACATCAACTATTTGATCAAGTGTGAAAATATTCAATGAGGGTTCACAATCATAAAAGATGTCCAAGATAGTGTATTTGCATGTGAAATCTCTCTCCCTTGTACTAATCTTTCATGAATTGTTCAAATGACCAATATTGTGTTTGTTAAATTTCAATAAATTTTACTTCCTAAACCCAATGTGAAGCCACTACTTCCCATTAGATAAGCATATGAAATTGAATTGTAATGTTAAGATACATATTTACTTTTCAACACAAATGTAATTTCAAGTGCATGATATTCAATTCATTCATAAATTTACTCTAGGGATATAAGTGAAGCACAAGAGTAAATAAGAAACTACTCCAAAAGATATAAGTGAAGAACAAAGAGTAGTTATTGTAAATAGGTAGCTATATATAAACTTTCTCCAAATCATGAAGTTAAGATATAATTATTGTATCTATTAGCAAACAAAAGTAAAAATACACTCCAAGGATAGCACATATCACGTAAATAAATAAAAACTTAGGCCCAACCGAGACTAACCGATAGTTGTTGACGAAGGAAGGTGGGATACCTACCGGGGCATCCCCAAGCTTAGATGATTGAGACTTCTTGAAATATTACCTTGGGGTGCCTTGGGCATCCCCAAGCTTGAGCTCATGTGTCTCCTTAATTACTCTCATATCACAGTCTCCCTTGGGTCTTAAAACCTTCATTCACACAAATCTTCGCAAACCTGTGAGATAGGTTAGTACAAAATATATTCAAATCCTTAACATTATGTACTGTAGCAAATCACAAAAATTATAATTAAACATTGCATACTAAATGACTACACATATTTAACATCTCTATCCACTAATAGAAACATTAAACAAGCAAATGAGCAAACAATGCAACTATAACAGCAATCTGTCTAAACAGAACAGTCTGTAAAGCAGGAATAAATTATCATACTTCTGTAACTCCAAAACGTCTAAAAAATGACCACGTAACAGAGAACTCATATATTCTTACTGTGTAAAACTTTCAAGATTTTTTCACGCTGTGACTATCCAGGAATATTCAGGACATAACATAAAACTTTATGTTTTCAAACAACAACTCATAAACATGCAAACTGAGCATGGTAAATGCTAAACTTGGCACCTTATTGAAAGAAAAGATACAAAACATGATTACTATACTAGCATTAATCATGTAAACACAGAAAAATAGTAAGGATAAATATTTGGTTTCCTCCCAACTAGCGCTTTTCTTTAATTGCTTTTAGCTAGGCATGACGATTTTAACGATGCTAATATAAAAGTAGGAATTAAAACATAAAGGGAGCATCATGAATCATATATCAAACATAGTTAAGCCTAACCCACTTCCTATGCATAGGGATTTTTTCATCAAACAATTTATTGAAACAAGAATCAACTAGCATAGAAAGGGAAAACAAGTGTAACCTCAAAAATTTCAACACATAGAGAGCAAACTTGATATTATTGAGATTTTTATAAGCATATATTTCTCTCTCATAATAATTTTTAGTAGCATCATGAACAAATTCAACAATATAACTATCACATAAAGCATTCTTTTCATGATCCATATGCATAGAATTTTTATTTCTCTCCGCATAAGCAAATTTCTTCTCATTAATTGTAGTGGGAGCAAATTTAAGAAAATAACTATCATTTGGTATTTGATTGACAAGACTCAATTCAACATTAAAATCATAATGACAAGTTGCATGGTTATGATTATTCTTTCTATCATAAGTGTCATCACAATAATTATCATAGATAGCAACTTTGTTCTTATAATAATCAATTGACACATCCTCCAAAATAGTGGAATCAAAATTATCTAAAGTCATGACCTCTCTGACGGTGTCCTGGAATAGGGGGTACTCACCACATCGTCTCCCAATCAGGTGGGTTGAGCCGAGGACCCCCATGGCGGTTCACTCATGGGCCACATCGGGCAGCCCATGACGCATACAAGGAAGACTCTACAAGACTTGGTGCCCAAGACGAGAACTCTCCTAAACCCTAAGCCTCCGGTGCATATATAAACCAAGGCCAGGCTAGTCAATAGATTAATTCATATTCATTAGAACAATCTCGTGATAGATACATGTACTCTGTACTACACCCCATATGAATACAATCAAAAGCAGGACGTAGGGTATTATTTCTTCGAGAGAGCCCGAACCTGGGTAAAATCCTGTGTCCATGTTACCATCGCTCCAAGATGCCTAGCTTAAGACCCCTACTACGAGATATGCCAGATTTAGAACCGACATTGTTGCTTTCATTGAGAGCCTGCTGGGTAGTCGCCACGGTGCAATGGGAATTCAGATCGGCTCCACCGCGATCTACGCATCGGAACCGAGCTACATCGTCAATGTCGGCATCTTCGTCGCCGACCCGACTGGTCACCTTGGCTGGACCGAGGACTAGGCTTCTCTTCAGATCATCAAGTTCGGATGGATGTCTTCGTCATCATCAACTCCGATCTCATCCGGGATCATGGGAAAAATCGTCCATGGTGCTCGGGGGATCAACGTCAACATTGCCCTCGCGCGATCATGCAGTTTTTTCTGGACAACGGATTCGTGTTCGCCGTTCCCGTCTCCTCGAGCGCGCTTTGACGATTGCTTCGTTGGAATTGTGCGGAATTGAGTCTAGAACAACCCTGCAAAATTTCGTCACGTTCCGATGGAGGAATCTCCGGCGATCTCCGATATACCGGAGCCCTGTCAAATCTGGACGTGAATCTGGACGAGTTTAGGGCGAGGAGTGCAGCGTCCAGCTTGGACGTCCTTTGGAAGATCCAACCGTTCATCGGCTGCGGAATTCCCATATCTACCACCCCTCAAAATTTCAGCGCGATCCGACCGTTCAAACTCCGGGAACAGCCAGAGGAGTGCTTCAATTTTCGGATCTGTTTCCTGCACGCAAACGAATCCGACCCGAATTCATCTTTCTTCATGAACGGGATATCGAACATCCTTTTTGAAGGAATTTTTTTTCTAGGGTATTGTGTGTTGTTCTCAAACACGTGCCCACGAATTTTGAGTCTTTTCCGAGGCGATCTTCACCGTCGCGCCGATGTCAAACCGGCCCGACCACGTTGCTCCACGTCTACCGACCCGCGCCAACATCAACTGCGCCGTCGCTCCATCGAGCCGACGACAACCACCTCGGATCATCACATCGGCGAGCCGACCAAGAGTTCGGCACCGCTCTCCCTAATGATCGTCAAGATAACATCCTCACCTTACGGATTGTACGGGTCGGGCGCGCCAGCATCGCCGCGCGGTCACTTCTCAAGCCGGCATTGACCGCGTCACAAGTTCTGACCTGCGTCGGCATCGCCGCGCCGTTGCTTCTTCAAGCCGATGTCCACCACGCCGACCTGCTTCGACGCCTCGGTTGGCATGGGGCTGCAACGTCACCTTGCCGACCTGCTCCGTCAACTCGGCTATACCGGGGGCTTCGCCATATCTTTATCAACCTACTCCGGGGACTTCGGCGTCACCAGCCGACCAGCTTCTTCAGCTCGGCCGGACCGGGGGCTTCGCCTCAACATATCAGCAGTGTGGTACTACCACTTCATCAAGCCGAGCTCTTCGCTCAGACACCTCGGCCGGACCGGGGGCTTCGCCATCGCTTCATCGACCTACTCCGGCGTCACCCTGCCGACCTACTCTGTCTCATCGGCTGGACCAGGGGCTTCGCCTCGGCACATCGGTAGTTTTGTGCTGCCACTTCATCAGCCGAGCTCTTCGCTCGGCCACCCCAGGACCGGCTTGAGGGCTGGGATCTCGACCCGTTGCAAGCCCGGACTACGTCATCAACACCGAACACTTTAACCAGCTAAGTCGCTTTCATGCTTAGCTTTTTTTTTCAATTTTCAACTTTTGTTTGGTTCAACCAAGCATTATACTTTTGTGTTAAATAGACAAGTTATTTGTTAAACAATTAGTTTGTTAAAAACTCTATTTGTTAAAAAAACTCCCTTTACCCATGTTAACTGGGGGCTCTTAAATTTGTATGTGCCGTTATAATAAGTGTTTTCTTCTTGGTCGTTGCGAATTATTTTTCTACTACTCCTTTCTCGACTCGAGTGTGTGGTCAATAGCCGGATAGCCTGGTTTCTCTCTAAAGCCGCTCGAGTTTAGTTCGCTAGACTGGCCTGAGAAGCACTCCGCCTTCGGGATAGGAGGTTGAAGCCGAAGGCTGACCCGCTTGCAGTCTTTAGATCGGATGTGTCATGTTAAAGCACAACGGAAGCACAAACTAATTTTAAGACCACTTTTTGGATTGGCACAAAAAAACTTGATTTACTTCGGACGTAAAGTTTTCACATAAGTTTTTTGGTTTTCCGAGCTTATGGCACCCTTAACCTATTTTTATGTTTTTTTTTCAGGAGGCGGGGCATCCTCTTGATTGAGGTGTTCTGCGTGATGGTTTTGCTCGGGGAATTTTTTCCGACCTGTAGTTTGGCATCTTTCCTGCCGAGCTGCACCTCGGCGTTGTCAAAACGTACATGGCAGTTGAACTAGTTCCCGAGGAGATACGATCCTAGGGTTGGCCATGTTGCCCAACCCAAGTCTCGGGGGCTACTGCATCGACGATTCAATGCAGACAATTTACAAAGTGCGAAACAGTTTCCGAGGAGATTATAATCCTCAGGTTGGTCGGCTGCACCCAACCTGAGTCTCAAGAACTATGCACACCGCATTTATGTTTGTAAGTATGTTGCCGAGCTAGGAGTTGATCCGCAGGCCGATTTCGCGAATCGACCTGAGTCTCAGGGGCTACTGGGATCAGCGGTTTTATGTTATCCTTCAGGTGCATCCCGGATTTTAGGCCGACACACACCTTGAGGGCTACTGGTTATACATCTCGACAGAGAATAAATTGCACCAATCCACAAAAAATCAGCCCACGGCCCATGGCCGAGGTGGTGCACCACCTCGGAAGCAGTCCGGCGTAAAGCTCGGATGCAAGTGGCTGGCTCCGTAGAGGGCGTTTCCGGCATTAAGCTCGGCTGAACTCCTTCAAACTTTTTCAAAGACGAGGTACTCTATGCCTCCTCGGATGCAGTCCGGCGTTGGAGCTCGGCTGCTAAAATGTACCTCGGATGCAGTCTGGCGCTGGAGCTCGGATACAGACCGGCGTTGGAGCTCGGCTCCTAAAATGTACCTCGGATGCAGACCGGCGTTGGAGCTCGGCTGCAAAAGATACCTCGGATATAGACCGGCGTTGGAGCTCGGCTGCAAAAGACACCTCGGATGCAAAGAGGACACCGCCGCACAGGAAACACTTCGAACCCGAGGTGTGGCATAAAAAATAACAAGGCATTGATAAAGTCCGAGAACTTAAAGGGCTCCTCGGATACCCGACGTGTGAACTCTTCGGATACACCTCGGCGATCCTCAAGATCGGAGATGCAAATATTTGTTGAACCAGTTTTCAAGACCGACGACCGAAGACGAAGAACAGTTCGAAAGAACCGAGGAGCGTCACCAACTTGAAGACCGGTTTAGAGGGCTACTGACGGTGTCCTGGACTAGGGGGTACTCACCACATCGTCTCCCAACCAGGTGGGTTGAGCCGAGAACCCCCATGGCGGTTCACTCATGGGCCACTTCGGGCAGCCCATGACGCATACAAGGAAGACTCTACAAGACTTGGTGCCCAAGACGAGAACTCTCCTAAACCCTAGGCCTCCGGTGCATATATAAACCAAGGCCAGGCTAGTCAATAGATGAATTCATATTCATTAGAACAATCTCGTGGTAGATACATGTAGTCTGTACTACACCCCATATGAATACAATCAAAAGCAGGACGTAGGGTATTATCTCTTCGAGAGAGCCCGAACCTGGGTAAAATCCTGTGTCCATGTTACCATCGCTCCAAGATGCCTAGCTTAGGACCCCTACTACGAGATATGCCGGATTTAGAACCGATACTCTCCAAATCCACTTTTATCATTGTAATAAGATTTAACACCCTCCAAGATAGTGGGATCTTTGCTACGTAGAGTTGACACTCTTCCAAACCCACATTCATTATCATTGTAATTATCGTAATTAGGAGGCATGTTCTCATCATAATAAATTGTATCATCAAAAGTAGGGGGACTAAAAAGATCATCTTCACCAAACATGTCATCCCCAGGCTTATAGTTTTGCATATCACTAGCACAATTGATATTCATAGAATACATACTAACAACATTGCAATCATGCTTAACATTCAAGGAACTCACACCAAATATTTTGGTAAATTCTTCTTCTAACACTTCATAACAATTATCAGATTCATAGTTTTCAAGAATTTTTTTATAAAGATAAAGAATCTCACTCAACTTCACTTCCATTTTTTTGTAGTTTTCTTTTATAAACCAAACTAGTGAATAAAAAAAGAAACTAAAAGATTCATTTGCAAGATCTAAAGAAGATACCTTCAAGCACTCACCTCCCTGGCAACGGCACCAGAAATAGCTTTGTGTCTACTATGCAACTTTATTCTTGTAGACTTTGTTGGGCCTCCAAGCGCAGAGTTTTGTAGGACAGTAGAAAATTTCACTCAAGTGGATGACCTAAGGTTTATCAATCCGTGAGAGGTGTAGGATGAAGGTGGTTCTCTCTCAAGCAACCCTGCAATCAAATACAAGCGGTCTCTTGTGTCCCCAACACACCTAATACAAATGTCAGTTGTATAGGTGCACTAGTTCGGCGTAGAGATGATGATATATGTGTAATATGGATGGTGGAAATAGCTTTTTATAATCTGAACAAATAAAAACAGCAAGGTAGCAAGTAACAAAAGTGAGTAAAAACGGTGTCTCAATGCTTGGAAACAAGGCCTAGGGTTCATATTTTCGCTAGTGCAACCTCTCAACATCATTAACATAATTTAACCACATGATAATCCCTTGAAGTGCAGCAAAGAATTACTCTAAAGTTTCTATTTTTATCGGAGAAAGTAGGATGAAATCGCGTATTGTCGTTCCAATCTCAATGCATTGAACCACCCACAAAGTGCCACGGATAGTCCAAGAAATCGTACTACGACAACACCATATGATACTTATCGTTCAACCTATGCTAAGAGTACCCCAATGTCACTACGGGTATCTGCAAGTTAATTAATAGACATGCATCATGTAATCTAATAACCAAAGTATTCAATCCAACATAAAGAAACTTCAAAGAGCAAGGCTCAATTCACCACAAAAAGAATAGAGGAAGATGAACATCATAAGATCCAACTTTATTAATAAAACTCATGATACATCAAGATCAAATCCATCAAGAACATGAGAGAGAGATCGAACACATAGCTACTAGTACATACCCTCAGCCCGAGGATGAACTACTCACACATCACCATGAGAACGGAGAGGGAGTTGATGATGATGGTGATGGAGGAGATGTTCCCGGCGGCGTCCTGGTGCCACCGGAGGAGGGGGGATGGGGCCCCCTCCCTCTTCTTCTTCCTTGGCCCTCCGCGGAGAGAGGGAGCTCTCCCCTACATTGGATCTCTGTTCTGTCTTCTGTTTTTTGGTACTGTTTCTGAGACCGAGCACCATTTCTTTTATAGCCGAAGATCCGTAACTCCAATCGGGTTGAAATATTTACACGATTTTTTTCCTAATATTACCTTTCTTGTGGCTAAATAAGAGCTCCAACCGACCTACGGTCTCTCCACATGGTCACATGGTGTGGCCTGGGGGGTGGTCGCGCCACCTGTCCATGTGGAGCCCTCGGGCACCATCTTGCGTTGATTCTTTTGCCCAAAATTCAGTTATATTCCAGAAAAAATTCTCAAAAAAATTTAGCTTGTTCCGGCTACGTGATTTTTTTACCTTTATTTCCAAAAACAATAGAAAACAGGAACTGGCCTCTGGCACTAGATTAATAGGTTAGTCCAAAAAAAATATTGTGCCAAAGATAGATAAATGATGTAAATATAGCATGAAAACTTCATAAATTATAGATACGTTGGAGACGTATCAGCCTGCAAGGTGTTAGCGGTAACATAGTGGAAATAACAAATAGCAGGACTTTCAATGAAACTGGCCCTAGGGACCGGACAATGGACACTCATTCTATAGTAATAATGTTGAGGAGATGGGTTTAGCATATCATGAGGAAAGCGAGTATGACCGTCATCGTTGACAGTACCAAACAAAGTGCACCACTCAGTGAGGGACATGTCAAAATTCTGGTCCATGAGAGGAAATTGGATTCTATCCTCATGCTCCCTTGGAAAGTTTACAATGCTGAGCATCAAGGTGCTCAAGAATTCGAGCGTCAATCAAGATACGTACAAGCGGCCTGATAGACAAAATTCTACAACCAAACATTGTTATTGTTACATAACAAATTGAAGTCATTACCGATACCGAGTGTGGCGATCGTGTTCCGGCATGCCCATTTGGTTGATCTCACTTCTCTCTTATGGAGCTTCCTGAAGTTGTGGCGCTGGGGTTCTTTAGGGAAGGTAATCACAAAGAAGAAAGCTTCATGTTCATATGCAACTTCTCGTGATGAATGAGCGGGTATTCCTTGTGCAATAGCACATGCACGAGCGGTAGCGCCTCCTGTGTTCGTGTCTACAAAATAAATTTTCAGTCCAATAGAACTACACTAGAATGATTCGTCATGACTCATATAACTAATCTCCTCTAAAACTTCAATGATTACGTGCTCAACAAGAAAAATGGTTAAAAAATGAACATGAACTCTAGTTAGGAAATGAGAGGCTATAGAGCATGGATTTGCAAAAAATGAATGGGGGATCAGAGGATAAACATACCGTGAGAGGAATCGTACTAAAAACGAGTAGGGAAGGAGATCCTTCAAGGTCTTTTTGGAGTTTGGAGGAGAGGGCGAGATGGTTTGGAAAAATCTGATCTAGGGTTACCTCTCTCGGGTTGTTTATGGCTGAATTACACACGGTACTCATACTAGGCCTCGTCTTCTCTTATGGAATCTGGACGTGTTGTTTGATCCTCTGGTATGACCATTGGGATGAGCTGGTGCGCTCGTACTGGACTCCGTCTTCTATCCAATTAACGAAGGCTCTCAGTTGAACTTTTGGTACGAGCATGGGTACGAGCGGTCGCACACATACCATGCCATGTCTTCTTATCTGGTGTTGGCATTGGCGCTACCTCCTCTTTGGTACAACCATGTGTACGAGCTAGAACGCTCATACCAGGCACTGTTTTCTCTTCTAGAAAAATTATAGCTTCTACGGCGGAGTGGTACGACCACCGCTACGAGATGGAGCATTCGTACTGGACGCCGTCTTCTCCCCTGGACGCTTGAAACGATGCCTTTTTCCCTCGAAATGTTTTCTAAGTGCCTAAGAGTTTTGTCCCAACATATATAATAGATGTATAATGAGAAGATTCGACTGAGACATAGCATGATATAAAATCCATATAAGAGAGCAATAATTACCTTCTTCTCTCCTCTTTTCTATGAACAATCTTTATTACAACAACACTAAAAACAAAAACTTACGACAAACCTTTATTCGCATTGGTTGCCTCCCATGAAGTGCTTTTGGCTATGGTCGTTTACCTCGATCGAGATAATGATCATGTTTATTTGGGAAAAAGTACACCCACACCATATCTCCTGGCGTTTAAGATAATTCCATCATTGGAGTAGACCTTCGATTTCTTCTTCCTGGGAAGTGCTTAACAAAAGGGTCTCGCGAGGGAAGGTTAAATCTTATATTTTCCTCATGAACATTAATTCTAGCTTTAATAGTTCTCAAAAAGGGCCTACCCAATATAATTGGAGCTATCAGATCTTCAAGCATATCCACTATAACTAGATCGATAATAGCAGGGCATAGATAAATTTGAACAATCACATTGTGCTTAATGCCACAGCTTGTGTATATGTGGAGTCAGCCATATTAAATTTTATTTCACTCACAATAAAAAGACCAAGATTGAGGTAATCATTTAAAGATTTCGCAATAGTGGAAACACTTGCATCTAAATCACATTGTGCACTGAATTTTTTCATACCAATCTCAAACTCAATTGTTGGTTCAAAAATATTTTCTTGGTTAGCAGGTAATTTATCATGTAACATTTTATACTCTATATCTAGTTCATGTACCTTAACTGTGACTTGATAAATAAGATTCTGGTACGCTTCATCATCTTTTACTTCTGGGATTGGATGCTTCAAGTTCATCATTCTAACAAAATCTTCAACAGAATAGCTATGATCGGGAGCATGACTATTGTCAAGTTCCCCAGACATTTCTTTGCCGCTTCTCATCATTTTAACATTCTCAACCAGAATAGGTTCCGATTTGCCTGCAAACTTAGCAAGAATGAGAGTTTGGCTCTCAGCTATTTTAGCGACTCCTGCTTCCATATTGCGCGTTAATTCCTGAAGTGCCTGCACATCAGTGGTGAGTCCAGCAATCCTACTGGTCATTTGGCTCTGTAATTGAATTCATATGAATTTCCTATTTACCTTTGATCATACCTATAAACTTTTCAATTTTTGTGGGTAGCTCTTCATTCTTCTCTTAAGTGATTGAATTTACCTTTCTAGACGTGGATGTTTCAACATGCCATTGGGCATGGTTCTCTTGATATCATCTAGGAGTTTCTTCACTTCAGCCATTGGCTTCCCATTATAGTTCCTCCTGTTGTTGTATCGAGCATGTTTTTCGATAAGGAATTTGACGCATTATAGAAAACATGAATAATCAATCATTCCTCCATGTTGTGGTTAGTACAATTCTTGACAGCTTCTTTCACACGTTACCAAGAAAGCGCTAGTGGCTCACATTCTTCTTGTCTAAGACGTGTAATGTTAGCGCGTAGTTGCATGGTTTTAGCGGGTGGAAAATACTTTGTCTTAAACATGCTGCAGCAACTATTCCAAGTTGTAATGGCTCATGTGGGTAATGACAAAAGCAATTCTTTTTCCTTTCCTCTCAGGGAAAAAGGGAATAAGTGCAATTTAACTACATTAGGCCCGACATCTTTAATTCGAGACATATCACATAGCTCGGTAAAAGTGTTGAAATGCATACCTGCATCTTTAGAAGTAGAGCCTCTGAATTGGTTTTGTTGAACCGTGGTATCTAAATTGGGTTTTATCTCATACTATTTAGCTGCAACGTTAGGTTGTGCAATTGGTGCATGCATAAAATCTTCATTCGGAGTTGCAAACTCCCCAAGCTTTTTGTTTACCATAATTATTAATTTTGACTGTTTCGAAACTTCCGGAAAAGAAACTAAGGATGAAAACAAACTAAAAACTAAAACTAAAACTAAAACAAAGACTCTAGTCATCTTACCAGGATGGCAATTAAGCTTCCCCGACAGCGGCGCTAAAAAAAGGGGTGATTACCTTCGATCCAGTTTCAAGTGTAGATAGTTCCCTTTCTCCCTAGAGTGGCCCTAGGTTATCAAACCCATGGGAAGTCATGCCTTGGAAAGGTGATTTTTGCAAGACCTAGTTACCAAATAGTTCCATTCTCGCACCAAATCGCACAGTTTGAAGACATAAATAGTAATAAAGAAAATGGGTCAGGGCTTGAATTTTCGCCTGCAACTGTATACACGCTCTTGAGATCCTATATAGATAATTAACATGGCTATGGTAAACACCGTTACTTATCTGTTTTCAATGTGTTGTTTGTGGGACATGCGTCCAAATAACCCCTTGACCGACTGCGGCCGCATCAAGGTTCCATTGTTCAACCAAGGCCCTTACCATCTCGTGGGGTTACCTCATTTATTAAGAAATTAGCTAGACAAATGCATTGGGCCTTTAATGATTGCACCTTACATACCCCCAGAGAATAGGTTCCAACTACCATACTAATCTTACTGTCACTGATGTTCAGCATAGCCTTCTACTTCTCTCTGCACTTAACCTCGATCCTCGGTATCCTGGTTACCCTCGGGGCCTTAGAACGAGTTAGAGACAAGAGACAAAAATCATTGTGTAAGACATCGAATAATGTTATCTTTAAAGTAAACCAACAATCACTTGGCGCACATACATGGGGCTGCGAGGCTAGGCCTTAGCCCTTAGCCCGAGGGGACTACTAGCACATCGCAGATGAATCACAAATAAGAGACATTGTAGAAATTGATACTCGAAGAGGAATGATTATAAGTTTTGCAAGGCTTGCCGATTGCGATGTGTTCTGGATTACAAGTATTATGGCAAATGGAGATGGGGACTACGGAGGTGGAGATGGCTATGGAAATGGTGGCTGCTGCTGTAGAACGGAATGGTGGATGAGAGACTCCTCTCGCTGAAGGGTTTTCTATTCTTGATATACCACTAGTAGAAAACAGGGTATCAGTCCCGGTTCCAGAGGGCCTTTAGTCCCGGTTCTGCAACCGGGACTAAACAATCGGGACTAAAGGCCCCCACTTTTAGTCCCGGTTGGGTTACGAACCGGGACTAAAGGAGCTCCACGTGGCCGCTGTGGGCGCCCAGGCAGGAGGACCTCTAGTCCTGGTTGGTAACACCAACCGGGACTAGAAGGCAGCCATGCGTCAGCACCTGCCAGGCGCTGGGGTTTTTGTTTTTTGTTTTTTTTGAAAAGAGGGGTTTAGGGGTTTTGGAGGGTTTAGGGGTTTCATATAGTCTTTCCCCTTTTCTTTTTGTGTTTACCATTCAATTCCTTTACATTTAGGGTTTTTATTTTTATTTTATGCTTTTCATTCAACTCGACGCTAGCTACTACATATAGCAATGAAGGAACCATTACACAACATCGTCATGATCAATATATAGAGAGAAGTGACCTATCTTTCTCTGTGCTTGGTCGAACAACAAGTTTTCGTATATCTATTCGACGCTACTACATCTAGTACACGTTCATGCATATATACAATATAACATCTCTTACGATCCCTAATATCTAATTACCCAAATCGCATTGCCAATCCCGATGGTATTCTCCGCCTGTAGGTATGACATGGTCAACAAAGAATCCCGCCAATTCCTCTTGAATTGCTCGTATGCGATCAATTGGTAGGAGTTCGTCCCGCTTCCGCCAGATCTAATTTAAAGAAGGGGGTCAATATATATATATATATATATATATATATATATATATATATATATATATATATATATATATATATATATATATATATATATATATATATATGAATGAATGAAACTCAACCCAATTCATGGTAATAAAATAAAAATGTGAATATTGTTTACGTACTTCAAATTGTTGTTCAGATCAGCCCCGCTCAGAGGTCTTGTGGCGAATGAACCCGCAAACGTAGTATCCACATAAATTATTCCTGGGTGCCTGCCACAAGCACTTTACAAGAATAGAGTTCAATCAAAATGATAATCAAGCATGATAATGGTATTGAAACTAGAATCAATGAGAGATGCGCGGAACTAGCTAGTAGTACTTACTTTGGGGTGTGAAAATCGCAGCTCCTTTTTCCATTCACCCCTAACCTGGTTGGTGAACTTTTTCCAAACCCTGCCCGGCAAAGAAAATGATTACTTGATATCAGGAAATGAACAAAAGTTGCCGATATGGTGCGATAATGATTGAACTTACTTCTGGAGCATTTGACTCATGTCCGCCCACTCCTTAGCCTCTTTACGTCTCGAGTCCAAGACAATTACTAGTCCCGCGTCAAGCTGAATGGCTAGCAGAATAAAGTGGAACCTGCGCACGCATAACTCATCAATTACACTTAACCTCGAGTAAGCGAAACAGAATGTGCACAAGACAGTAACACTCACTGGAAGTTGTAAGGAAATAGTATTTCCCTTTTGTTTTGTTGTCCAAGTAAGGCCATGAGCAAGTTTTTCTCTGTATCATCGGGGTTTTTTTGTACCGTATATTCATTTACGGTATTTGGGTTAATGAACACAATGTCATATATTTTTCCTCTGCATTCGCGGATCTTCAATCTGCATAATATAGTGTGAGGATAATTATACAAGCAATGAACGAGCTGAGCTAGAGACTTAATTACAGAAAAAATACTTACGGACAATAGCAACTGACGATAGTTTTGTCGAGGGCGTCTTGATTGTATAACTGAAATAATTCTTCAAATTCAATGTACAACGCCTCGACTCCATTGAAGTAGTGCTCATCTTTAATTCCCACTAAGATACTGTTGGTCCCTTCCTTGCAGGCTTTCAAGTACCAGTCATGCAATGTTCGCATCATCGTTGATAGATGCGGGAGCTGCGCAGGTCTGACGAGAGGCTTCCCGTGCTTGTATCTAAAGGCTACCTCAGCCATTTCGAACTGTACCTCATCGCCTAAGTAATCGCCAAGAGTGTAACCAGGATGAGCGGCCGCTACCCCCGGATCATTAGCAATATCGGGAAACACCTTGAGTGGGGGGCACGATTGTTTTTCCTGTTCGCCGAGCTGGGGAATTGTTTTCCCACTTCTTGCAGCACTGCTAGTACTTCCCGACCTTTTCGCTTCATGAAATGTCTTTACAATACAGCGGTCATAGTGTGAGAGCAGCGGAGGAGGTGGTGGTCGCTTAAGGGCATCCAGACAGCGCTTTGCTTTTACCGAATCTATTTTCTTCTTTGGATCTGGACGTTTTGGTGCAAGCTGGCGTTTCACATCGGCAGCCACGATCTCTTTGTTTTCCTCGTCAGTCATGTCGTATGGTAACTTGGCAGGAGCCTTCTTGACGCTTGGACCTACTCTGGATTTCTTCGTTGTTGTACTGCTAGCCGCCGGAGCGGCGGCCGGTCTCTTCCACCGTTGCTGAGGCGGCGGAGGAGGCGGAGTCCGCTGACACGGCGGAGACAGCTGAGGTGGCGGAGGATTCTGTTGAGGGGCCTCCTCCGGCGGAGTTCGCTGAGGCGGCGGAGACAGCTGAGGTGGCGGAGTGTGCTGACGCGGCGGAGACGACTGAGGCAACGGAGATAGAGCTGGACTGTGAGGAGTCTGCTGAGGGGCCTCCTCCGGCTGAGTCTGCTGACGCGACATCCATTGTGGAAGCACGATGTTTTCCTTTCTCCATAGAATGGTAGTCCTTACGGCATCTACCAGATGAGTCTCCCCTTCACCTGTAGGGTACTCAAGGTCCAGCCCCTCGAATCCGTTGGTAACTTCATCCACCCCGACAATAGCATAGCCATATGGAATCGGATTGCAATGGAAAGTTGCATCAGGTCTGGGAGGTAAGACATAGCCGACCGCCACCTTCAAGGTTAGGTTGCTGCATTTCGCCATTAGCTCACAATGTTCCCTCTCCGTGATATCATCCACGGGGTAGCGAGGAGCTGTGATATCAGGCCGAACGAGCTCCGTGGAAGCCACGCTGCTTTTCCGCTGAGATGGTGGGGTAGCTTCGTGGGCAGTATCGAATGAATGATCTTCGTGCTGCTGAGATGGTGGGCCGGTAGCTCGCTGACTGGTAAGTGCCTCTAGTTTCTTCTCCTGCAACGCTAATCTTTCTTCTACCTTCTGCATCCGGTCTGCATTCTCTTTCTTCTTTCTTCGTCGGCTTCTATAACCAGTGTTGTCAGGAAACCCATGCACCCACGGAATGGAGCCTGATGTGCCTCGTGTTCATCCAGGGTGTTCAGGATTCCCGAGGGCGCGTGACAGCTCGTCCTTCTCTCTGTCGGGATGGAACCTCCCTTCCTGCACGTCCTTGATTGCTTCCTGAATCTTTATGACGGGTGTTTGAAGTTGTTCTTTCGTGTAAACACACTTCCCTGTTTCTGGGCCCAAAGTTCCCCCATGCCTGAAGAACCAAGTCCTTGCCCGTTCGGGCCAGTTCAATGTCGCTGGTTGGATCCCTTTAGCAAGCAGGTCCTTCTCAGCTTTGTCCCACGTAGGCCGGGCAACCTTGTAGCCACCTGACCCCGTAACATGGTGATACAGCTTCTTTGCAGCATTTAGCTTATTTGTCTGTGACCTGTTCTTAGCTTTCTCCGATTTCTTGTACGCCACAAATGCGGGCCAGTGATCTTTTATCTTTGCATATTGACCGGTGAATTCTGGAGTCTCGTCTTTCTCGACAAACTGTTCATTCAATCTTTTCTTCCAGTTCTTGAATTGTTCTACCATCTTCTTAAGAGCCCATTTTTTGACTTTTCGCTATATAACTGGGTTATTTGGATCCTCCTCTGGCGGTAGGCTCAAATTTATCATGAGCGAGTTCCAAAGCTCATCTTTGCATCTATCGTCGACATAAGAAACTCCATCGTCCTTCTTCTTATTCCATTCTTGGATGCTGATCGGGACGTTGTCCCTAACAACAACTCCGCACTGGTGTATAAATCGGTCTTGGGTCCGCTTGGGAACAGTCGGTTTGCCATCTGGATCGACTTCTTCGATCGTGAACCTTTCATTCTCGCCCAACCTTTTCTTCGGGCCTCGTCTCCTTATAGAAGTTTGGCTCGATCCGGAGGGCTAAAAGAAGAAAGAAGCGTTAATATATGTACATACAAAACAATTAATGCATCTAGTCAGCAGAGGCTTAATTAATATATATACCTCACCGGACTTTGCAACAGTTAAGGCTCCAACACGGGCGGAGCCGTCATCTTCTCCCTCCTCCATTCGACCATCGGAGTCATTGAGAAACTGTGAGGTGATGATATCATCATCTCCGTCGTGGATTATTTCCTTCAATGCCTCTTCTTGTTCTAAGTCTCTGTCGTGTTCCATAGTTTATGCAAATATTACAACATGGAAATATACAACCATGAGAGATGGATTAGTGGCAAACATAGACCTAATCACAACAAGGAATCATATGCATATGAGGATTAGTGGATTATCGGGGTTATGTTTTAACGACCCCCTCCCCCCTCATGTCGAAGTTATACCGAAATTATCGGGGTTATGTTTTAACGACACCCCCCCCTCATGTCGAAGTCAATGAACAACATGAAAATTTGTAAGTGATTGCTAAACTTTTATGCTTCATTTATATGAAGATCAATTATCCAATATAACTATGTTCGCGATATGAGGCATTGGACATTATCTAGAATCATATCTGATGAGTCGTCCTATCTTTCGGGAGAGGATACTTTGCGGACTGCCTCTCTCATGCCTGTCCGACGTGCAAATCAGGTTTTCATATGCCTCAAAATCAAAGTTATCGGGGTTATGTTTTAACGACCCCCCCCCTCAAAGTTACGACGATATTTGTACAAGATGAATACAAGATTTATACACAAGATGAATACAAAATGAATACAAGATTTATACACAAGATGAATACACAACTCAACAAATGAACCAATCATCATCCTATGAACAAAACTCAACATACAACAAATGGACACCTTTTGTCGAACAACGGAGGGACGATCAGGGACCAACTCCACGGAGATGCAACACCACAACCTGTAATTCCACGGAGATGTAACACATGGCAAAACATGCTTACTAAACTAACTCAAATGAACCCTAGATCAATGGCAATCATCATGATCAAGTTGACAAGTATTAACAGATTTTCAGACTTAGTGGCAGAAAACAAATTCATGATGCAACCTTTGAGGCAAGTAAAATATATGCTACAGCAGTTTTTCATGGCAACAAAGAGCATGTCAAGCATGTACTAATTACCCTCAACAAAACACCCTTACTGATCATGATCCAAAGATGCCCAGATTTGTTGCAAACCTCAAGGCAAAATGCAAAGTATTAATACTGCCAGTTTCAGACTTAGAGAAAAATAGCATGGCATATATGGCAGAAATGAATAGATAGCAAGTTTACAAGCTTGTAGCACTCACTACAGGTCCTAACATGGCATGAACTAAAATCTACCAGCAAGATGACATCAAAATGCTCCTACTTCATGTTCAAAGATTGCCCAAAAGATGCTTGCATTAAAACATACAAAAAAGGCAAAATGAACTCTAATGCAAAATTTTTGTTCTTCAATTTGTTTATATGCTCACTAATTGCAATCTATATATATCCATACACATTGCACACACATTGCAATCTATATATATGCATACATATGCATTCATCCACTAATTGCAATATGCATCTATCCATACACATTGAGAAAAAAATCAAGTCCAACATATCCATACAATTTATTCATCCATACAAATTAAAAAAATTAACTACAACACATCCATACAATCTATCCATACATTCATCAACACACCTCTATTACTACCTCATATCCATGCTAAACTAATTTAACATCACAAAATTTCAAACAAAGTGATGAACTAGGGTTCACCTACTGCCAAATAATGCATCAAAACTAAAAGGATCTGACAAAAAAATATTTGGAGGGATCGATCAGTACATCCATCTATGAATCCATCCATCCATCCATTTGGGGAAGAGGGGGAGGAGGGTGAAAGGGTGCTCACCGTGGGGCGGCGACGACAAGGAGGGCTTGATCGGGGGCGGCGACGAGGAGCGGGCTCGGGGGCGGCGATGCTCGGGGAGGACGGCGAGGAGGTCCGGCGACGGTCAGCGGGCTCGGGGACGGCTCGGGGCAGGGCGTCGCGGCAGCCTGGCGGCGGCGTGCGGTGGTTCGGCGTCGGGGTAGAGGAGCGAGAGAGAAAGAAGATTGGGGAGGAAGAAGGCAGCGCGCGGTTTATATAGCCCGAGCTTTAGTCCCTGTTGGTGGCTCCAACCGGGACTAAAGGCCTACCTTTAGTCCCGGTCCGAGCCACCAACCGGGACTAAAGGTGAATTTCACCAGCCCGAAGGGCGCGAAACCCAACCCTTTAGTCTCGGTTGGTGGCTCGGACCGGGACTAAAGGGGGGCCTTTAGTCCCGGTTGGAGCCACCAACCGGGACTAAAGGGTTGGTCCTGGCACAGCCGAGGGGCGGTGGGAGTTTAGTCCCACCTTGCCAAGCGAGAGGCGCTCGCAGCGGTTTATAAGCCCGTCTGCGGCTACCGTTGCAAGCTCCTCTCAAAGCACAGACAGCTCATCGTCTGACCTGGCCCCTCTCTGCCCTGTGGGTCCTACTGACAGCAGAAATTCGTGCCCCGCGGGCCTGCATCCTGGCCCATATATAGTTGGGTTTCTAGTCGTATGCAGGCCGTGGTGTGTGAATTCTCCTGCTAGTAGGCGGGCATTTTTTTTTTTTGCATATGTTATGTCAATTTTTTGACCTTCTTCAAATCACATCCTAATTTTTATACATACTCACTTATGTGTAATACACATGATTATCAAATAATTTCAACAAAATATATGAAATTCTAAAAAATGCAAAACTTTCATATTCTTTCTGTGTTAATGAAAGAGATCATGCCTATTTTTGGTTTTAATTCTAAAGTTTTCTTTTAAACAGATGCATACATGCCTAGTTTTCATTTAATTCTTTTTGCTATTAAAGTTTTTAACAAAAAATACTTTATGAAAATTTTAGTTGCATAAATTTTATATAATTTTAAGTTAATATTATTTTCATCATAACTAGAGTTTTATAAAAGCTTTTTAGTTGATTCTTTTTGCTATTGAAGAATATTATAGTTTTGTTTTAGTTGATCATAACTAGAATTTTATATAACTTCATTTCATGATATAGATTTTCATCAGATAGTGACAAAATAGCTAGTTCTATCAAGTTATTTTCATATGTACCATTGCCGCAACATATTCACCATAAATTCCGATACTTTTTGTTAACGTAATTTATTTTGATGCATAGACACATAGTGATTGAAAAAAAGCCGACACCAATGTTCCCTAGGTGAAGGAGATAGACCGTTACTATGAATCTTCTAGAAGATTCATAGTATTTTCTGTTAACCTAATAATGTTATATTTTCTTTATGTCATACAATGTTTCTCTCTTATCATCTCCGATCAGAGAAACCACATAGTACCTCCAACTTTATGTCATACAACGTTTCTCTCTTATCATCGCCGATGCTTCTGCTGTATTCATCTATGTCAAGACGTTTAAGCCATGTCTATATTAACCTTGTTATTATATATGGAGCCACCAACCGGGACTAACCGCGTATGATCAACCTTGCAAAACATGTGACTGAAAGGATAGGAATAATTGAAATTTCATAACTTAATAAATAATTATTATAAAATCATGTTTCAAATGCCAAAATGCCCTAGCTAGCTCTTACAAAGATTCCCTCCGGTTTGTCCGAAGTGGCACTTTCCAGCTATAAGTCCGGAAACTCACACTAGAGAGAAAGTGATGGCGGTGAAGCCGGTCACATCCCAGAGTGGGATCTTGGGGTATAAAATTATTTCTTCGCGTGTGTCCCTTGCTTATTGCGCCGTAACCATGGATAATATTCATCATTTAACAGGATGCTTGGGTCAGTCTTCACTCTGAACGGAGAAATTTCATGAAACTTTTCATAATCTTCTGACATGTCTGTCTTGCCCTCCACTCCCACGATGTTTCTTTTCCCTGAAAGAACTATGTGGCGCTTTGGCTCATCGTATCATGTATTCGCTTCCTTATCTTTTCTTTTTCTCGGTTTGGTAGACATGTCCTTCACATAGAAAACCTGCGCCACATCATTGGCTAGGACGAATGGTTCGTCTGTGTACCCAAGATTGTTGAGATCCACTGTTGTCATTCCGTACTGCGGGTCTACCTGTACCCCGCCTCCTGACAGATTGACCCATTTGCACCGAAACAAAGGGACCTTAAAATCACGTCCATAGTCAAGTTCCCATATGTCCTTTATGTAACCATAATATGTGTCCTTTGCCCTATTGGTGTTTGCTGCATCAAAGCGGACACCACTGTTTTGGTTGGTGCTCTTTTTATCTTGGGCGATCGTGTAAAATGTATTCCCATTTATCTCGTACCCTTGGAAAGTCAATACAGTCAAAGATGGTGTCCTAGCCAACAAGTACAACTCATCTCCAACAGTGGTGTTACCCATGAGATGTGTTTGCAACCAACCGCCGAAAGTCCCCATGTATTCACGTGTAATCTAGCCGTCAGACTGCTCCGGGTGTTTGGAGCGTAGAATATTCTTGTGTTCATTGATATACAGGGCCACCAAGGTAGAATTCTGTAGAACTGTGTAGTGTGCTTGCGCCCAAGAATGCCCGTCCCTACATATTGTTGAGTTTGGTCCTAGCGTGCCTTTTCCACCCAGTCTCCCCTCATGCCGCGATTCAGGAACACCAATAGGCTTAAGGTCAGGAATAAAGTCAACACAAAACTCAATGACCTCCTCTGTTTGATGGCCCGTGGAGATGCTTCCTTCTGGCCTAGCACGGTTACGAACATATTTCTTTAAGACTCCCATGAACCTCTCAAAGGGGAACATATTGTGTAGAAATACAGGACCCAGAATTGCAATCTCGTCGACTAGGTGAACTAGGACGTGCGTCATAATATTGAAGAAGGATGGTGGGAACACCAACTCGAAACTGACAAGACATTGGACCAAATCATTCTGTAACCTTGGTAGGATTTCTGGATCGATTACCTTCTGAGAAATTGCATTGAGGAATGCACATAGCTTCACAATGGCTAATCAAACATTTTCTGGTAGAAGCCCCCTCAATGCAACCGAAAGCAGTTGCGACATAATCACGTGGTAGTCAGGAGACTTTAGGTTGTGGAATTTTTTCTCTGCCATATTTATTATTCCCTTTATATTCGACGAGAAGCCAGACGGGACCTTGATACTGAGCAGATATTCAAAAAAGATTTCCTTCTCTTCTTTGGTAAGAGCGTAGCTGGCAGGACCTTGATACTGCTTTGGATGCATGCCGTCTTTTTCGCTCATACGTTGCTGGTCCTCCCGTGCCTCCGGTGTATCTTTGGTCTTCCCATACATGCCCAAGAAGCCTAGCAGGTTCACGCAAATATTCTTCGTCACGTGCATCACGTCGATTGCAGAGCGGACCTCTAGGTCTTTCCACTAGGGTAGGTCCCAAAATATAGATTTCTTCTTCCACATGGGTGCGTGTCCGTCAGCGTCATTCGGAACAGATTGTCCGCCAGGACCCTTTCCAAAGATTACTTGTAAATCCTTGACCATATAAAGTATATTATCACCAGTACGGAGGACAGGCTTCTTCCGGTGATCTGCCTCACCTTTGAAATGCTTGCCTTTCTTTCTTAAGGCATGCTTGGTCGGAAGAAATTGACGATATCCCCGGTACACATTCTTCTTACATTTATCCAAATATATACTTTCGGTCTCATCTAAACAGTGCGCGCATGCGTGGTATCCATTGTTTGTCTGTCCTGAAAGGTTACTAAGAGCAGGCCAATCATTGATGGTTACAAACAACAACGCTCGTAGGTCAAATTCCTACTGTTTGTGCTCATCCCACACACTTACACCTTTTATGTCCCACAGCTATAAAAGTTCTTCAACTAATGGCCTTAGGTACACATCAATGTCGTTGCCGGGTTGCTTAGGGCCTTGGATGAGCACTGGCATCATAATGAACTTCCGCTTCATGCACAACCAAGGAGGAAGGTTATAGATACATAGATTCACAGGCCAGGTGCTATGATTGCTGCTCTGCTCCCCAAAAGGATTAATGCCATCTGCACTTGTACCAAACCATAAGTTCCTTGCGTCACCTGCAAAGTCCGGCCACTTTCTCTCGATATTTCTCCACTGCCACCCATCAGCGGGTACTCTCAACTTCCCGTCTTTCTTACGGTCTTCTTTGTGCCATCGCAACAACTTGGCATGCTCTTTATTTCTGAACAGATGTTTCAACCGTGGTATTATAGGAGCATACCACATCACCTTGGGAGGAACCCTTTCCTGGGGCGCTCGCCCTCAACATCACCAGGGTCATCTCGTCTGATCTTATACCGCAATGCACCGCATACCGGGCATGCATTCAAATTCTCGTACTCCTCACCACGGTAGAGGATGCAGTCATTAGGGCATGCATGTATCTTCTGCACCTCTAATACTAGAGGGCAGAGAACCTTCTTTGCTTCGTACGTACTGTTAGGCAATTCGTTATCCTTTGGAAGCTTCTTCTTCAATATATTCAGTAGCTTCCCAAATCCCTTGTCAGATACACCATTCTCTGCCTTCCAATGCAGCAATTCCAGTGCGGTACCGAGCTTTGTGTTGCCATCTTCACAATTTGGGTACAACTCTTTTTTGTGATCCTCTAACATGCGATCGAATTTCAACTCCTCATTTTCACTTTCGCATCCTCTCTGTGCATCAACAATGACCCGGCGAAGATCATCATCGGGCACATCTGGTGCCTCTTGATCTTCAGCTTCCCCCGTTGCAGTATCACCGTATTCAGGGAACATAGGATAGTTGTCATCATCCTCTTCTTCTTCGTTGTCTTCCATCATAACCCCTCTTTCTCCGTGCTCGGTCCAAACATTATAGTGTGGCATGAAACCCTTCGAAAGCAGGTGGAAGTGAAGGGTTTTCGAGTCAGAGTAATCCTTCGTATTCTCACAGACAGTACATGGACAATACATAAAATCATTCTGCTTGTTTGCCTCAGCCATATCGAGAAAATTATGCAGGCCCATAATGTAGTCAGAGGTGCGTTGGTCACCGTACATCCATTGCCGGTTCATCTGCGTGCATTATATAATTAAGTATATCAAAAACCATTACAGAACATCATGAATAGAGAAATGACCAAATTAATACAAGTTCATCATCACATTAAAACCAAAGTACAGTAGTGATCAAATGTTATTACTGAAAAAATAAATACATAAATTTCATACATAGTTCTCATAGAACAACATACAGCTCTCTAGAGCATCTAATTAAAACATACATTGAAACTAACATACAACTATGTAAAACATTTAAATGCAACAACAAATGCGATCAAAATCGCAACTAAGGTAACAATTGATCCAACATCATAATGATACCAAGCCTTATTATCAATGGCATATTTTCTAATCTTTCTAATCTTCAAGCGCATTGCATCCATCTGGATCTTGTGTAGATCGACGACATCGGCAACATGCAACTCCAATTTCATCTTCCCTTCTTCACCTCTTTTCAATTTTTCTTTCAAATAATTGTTTTCTTTTTCAACTAAATTTAACCTCTCGACAAGAGGGTCGGTTGGAATTTACGGTTCACATACCTCCTAGATAAAGACATCTATGTCAAGTTGGTCGGCATAATTGTCATAAACACTAAATGAAACAAATAGTTATAAAAGATAATATACCACATCCGAATCATAGACCGGACGAGAGCCGACGGGGGCGGATACCAAAACCATGGCACTATATAATAACAAACAATAATACAAGTCAGAAAATTATACAAGTAGCTATATAAATCATACAAGTAAGAATTTTTTCTTTAAAAAAAAGATAAGAACAAGAGGCTCACCACGGTGGTGCCGGCGACGAGATCGGCGCGGGCGATCCACGACGGTGAGGACGGGGATGGGGACGGGACGGCACCCTACACATGTGCAAACTAAGAAGTTAATTTGAGCTCAAATTGTGCATCTAAATCAAATAAACTCACACATACACTCCTCCACTAAAACCCACAAACCACACTACTTCTAGAGCATTTGAAATGAGCTAAACTAGCAGTGAGAGATGAAAGGATGAAGTTGCTAACCTTTATAGAACACTTGGATAGTTGGTGCACCGCCAAACCTAGACAAATCTTGGGGAAAATGGAGCTTGGAGGTCGATCTTGGAGGAAGAACAGAGGAGAAAGCTTAAGTGTGGCTCCGGCATTTCATCGAACACCTCATGTGCATATATAGGCAAAAAACAGAGTAGCCCACACCTCCACCCTTCCACGGCCAAAAAACAGAGGAGATGGGGGGGGGGGGGGGGCGTGGATATATATAGGCAAAACTTTAGTCCCGGTTTGTGTCTAAAACCGGGACTAATGGCCTACCCTTTAGTCCCGGTTTCATCCACCAACCGGGACTAAAGGGCAACCCCTTTAGTCCCGGTTGGTGGATGAAACCGGGACTAAAGGTCCCAGCCAAACCGGGACTGATGCCTGCCGAGGCCCGGCCGGCGTCCTAGCCTCTCGAACCGGGACTGATGCTCCCATTAGTCCCTGTTCGTAACACGACCGGGACAAATGCTCTGATCTGGCCAGGACCAAAGCCCTATTTTCTACTAGTGTACTGCAGGTAGGCAGAATAGGGTTTTGGGGCGCGTCCGATGCGAATTGACCCTAGGTGCTTTCACGAAAGATGGCAGGGATGACATCACAGAAGCGGTGGCAGGTGGTACAACTGCTGGTATGAGTGCTTATGGTCATACCAGGCGCCGTGTTCTCCTCTGGACTCAGTTGTGCGCCTTCAGTTGATTGGGGTGGATCACCGCGCCTATTATCTTCCATTTATAGCTTGATTTTGCACCTAAAATGTCTCATTCCTCCAGGAAACAAAATACACAAAGAGATTTGCAATCTTTGCATTCATTAATCATTAGTTAATCCAATGGAAGTGATTATCTCAGAAAATTGGGGATTATACGGTTTAAACACGAGTAAAAATGAGTGCAAAAATACACTCATCAGCTACTGTGCCCTGCTACTATACTGCGTTGCTGAGCGACGCGCAGCTATGTGATGCTCAATAGGCCGGCCCGCTGGTTGGGCCGACAGGTGCACAGTGTGGGCCTTTTACCTTTTTCTTTTTAAAATAAAAGAAAAGGCTAACATTTGAATTAACTAGTGGACCAAAATAACTTCAATTGATTTGAATTTTTTTGTGTAGTTTCTCTGGACCAATACAAGGCCACACAAAAATAGTTAGGATTTTTGTAGTATATTTATATTTTATTTGGATATAAACCCAAATTGATTTAAGTTTGGGGCATAAACTACATGTGTCTGGGTGATTCAAAAATTTAATGAAATAATTTTCATAGCTTCCTTATAATATTGGAATGCTAGATATGAGTTTTCAAGGTATTTCACCAAGTGAAACCCCCTCAATTTAAATAGCTCAAAATCTATGCAATGTATTAAATTTGCATTTTAATTAGGGTTTGATGATTTAAACCAATTCCACCCATTTGGTCATTTGGATGAGTCCATATATAAATATATGAAGTCCATTAAAAATATTAGGGATGAGAAGGGCATTTTGGACAATTGGCAAAATTTAGGGGTTTAGCCCTTTAGGAAAAACTTGAGGGTTGTATTTAATCCTCATTTCAATTAAAATTAAATGAAATATGATGCTCATGAAATGATTATGATGCACAAATGAATTCCTAAAGAAAATGTTAAGGGATAAGTCTCACAAAGGGATCGGGGGAAAACTCAAGAGGAAACACATGGGATAAGTCTCACCACCAATTACTCAACCAAATAACAAGACAATACAAGAGGTGCACCTAGATCCAAGAACAACAAAGGACACAAGTAACTAGGTAGTTCATCCCCAAATCTCAAGGAGAGATGGAGGTCTTGAGAGAGAATTCTTCCCCAATTCGTATAGAGGAGGTTTTGGTAATCCGTAGGGATTCTTCTCCAAGTAGGAGGCCTTGATCCTACTAGAGGAGTAGATTGTGCAAATCTCTCTCAAGTTCTTAGTTTACACTTTGTTAACCCTAGATCTGACCTAAGGTACGGTTTACTACAGGAGTAGATTCCTGCACGCATGCAGTTGGCCGGAAAGTCCAGCTGAAATAAGGCTAGACTGTCCAAGAGTTGGGGATGTAGCGGCTTTGGGCAGGCGCGGGCGTCGTTCGGTGACTGAACACAGGTGGCTAGACAATCCGGGCGGAAATTGGCAGGTTAGTCCGGCTGGCCAGATAGTAGCCAGACTCTCCGGGCATTGTCCGGCTTCAACATTTGGCTCTCGGGTATCTTCAGTGCTCATCCTGGACATATGGAAGGACTGTCCGGCCGCCAGATAGTGGCAGCCTTCCTTCCTCATCTTCTTCTCCTTTCTCCTCTTCCAAGCCTTGGGCTTCCTTGCTTGCTTTTCCATGCTTGATTCCTTCGTACCTGAGTATGCACAAGTTCACGGATTGAGGTAGTAGCCATGTCTCATATTAATCCATAGGGAGCTCGAAGAGTAACGAAGTCACCTCAATTTCAATGGCGCGTGTGCCAGCTCTTGTCATTTGTCCACTTGGAACTTGTGGTGTTGATGATGGGTTCATGGTGATGTCCATGGGATGCTCTACATCATCTCCCAGTCCCCCCCCCCTCCCTGGGGAAGATCCATCCTCGGATCAAGATCTGCATCACCATGAAAGGGAGCTAAGTCGGTGAGGTTGAAGGTGTCACTCACCGAGTACCTGTCCATGGGAATATCAATATCGTAGGCGTTGTCATTGATCCTTTAGATGACCTTGAAGGGACTGTCGGCCTGTGGAAGTAGCTTGGACTTGAGCTTTCCGGAAAACGATCATTGCGAAGATGCACCCAAATGAGGTCATCGGGCACTAGTAGAAAAAGGGCCTTTAGTCCCGGTTCCAGAGGGCCTTTAGTCCCGGTTCTGGAACCGGGACTAAAGGGTCGGGACTAAAGCCCAAAACCTTTAGTCCCGGTTCGCTTACGAACCGGGACCAAAGGGGCTCCACGTGGCCGCTGCGGGAAGCCCAGGCAGGAGGACCTTTAGTCCCGGTTGGTAACACCAACCGGGACCAAAAGGCATCCACGTGGCCGCTGCGGGAGCCCAGGCAGGAGGACCTTTAGTCCCGGTTGGTCACACCAACCGGGACCAAAGGTCATCCACGCATGAGCATCCGGCAGCAGCTGGGTTTTTTTTTTTGAAGGGGGGGGGGTTGGGGGGTTTTGGAGGGTTAATTTAGGGGTTTCATATTGTGTTAGCGAGCTAATAGGGAGAAGTGTCCTCTCTTTCTCCGTGCTCGGTCGATGGTAGCTACTATACATATAGAGATAACTCGATGCTAGCTAATAAGAAAATGAAGGAAACCATTAATTACAGAAGATCGTCATGCTGAACATATATAGAGAGAAGTGACATCTCCTTCTCCGTCCTTGGTCGAGCAACAAGTTTTCGTATATCTATCCGACGGTACTACATATATACAATATAACATCTTTTACAATCCCTAACATCGTCTACCTAAGATCCAATCACAAATCCGCATGGTATTCCCCATCTTTAGGTATGACGTGGTCAAGAAAGAATCCCGCCAATTCCTCTTGAATTGCTCGTATGCGATCATGTGGTAGGAGTTCATCCCGCATCTGCCAGATCTAATTTAAAGAAGGGGGTCAATACATGCATATATATGAATAAAACTCAACACAATTGATGGTAATATATAAAATAAAATTGTGAATATTATTTACGTACTTCAAATTGTTTGTCAGAGAAGCCCCGCTCAGAGGTCGAGTGGCGAATGAACTCGCATACGTAGTATGCACATAAAATAGTCCCTTCTTTCTGGTACAAGCACTTTACGAGAATAGAGTTCAATCAAACTGATAAGCAAGCATGGTAATGATATATTGATGAAAATTTGAATCAATTAGAGATGCGCGGAACTAGCTAGTACTACTTACTTTGGGGTGCGTAAATCGCAACTCTTTGTTTAGACCGGGAACCTTTCGGGTGAACTTCTTCCAAACCCTGCCAGGCAAAGAAAATGATTACTTGATATCAGGAAATTAACGAAAGTTGCATGCCGATATGGTCCCGGTATTGACTGAACTTACTTCTTGAGCATTGCAGTCATGTCCGCATAATTCTCGGGATCTTTACGTCTCGAGTCTAAGACAGTTACTAATGCCCCGTCAAGCTTAATGGATAGAAGAATAAAGTGGAAACTGCGCACGCATATATAACTCATCAATTACATTACTTAACCTCGAGTAAGCAAAACTGAGTATATAGAGAAGACAACAATACTCACTTGAAGTTGTAAGGAAAGAGTATTTCCCTTTTGTTTTGATGTATAAGGAACGACTGTAGCAAGTTCTCCTCGGTCTCTTTGATTGAGTTTCGTACCGTCCATTCATTTACGGCATCTGGGCTAATGAACCCAACGTCGAAGATTCCTATTTTTGTTGCATTCGAAGATCTTCAATCTGCATAATATAGTGAGGATAATTATATATACATGCAATGAACGAGCTGAGCTAGAGACTTAACTATAGAAGTAATACTTACAGACAGTAGGAAGTCATGAGTTGTTTGTCGAGGGCCAGTTGATTGTATAACTGAAATAACTCCACAAATTCAATAGGCATCACGGGAAGTCCAATGAATTCGTGCTCTGGTTTCACTGCCATATACATAGTGTCTCTCCCAGACTCCCTGTAGGTTTTCATGTACCACTCATGCAATTTGTACATCATCGTTGTTAGAGGAGGATGATCAGGTTTGACGAGAGGCTTCCCGTGCACGTATTTATATTCTTCTTTTGTTACCTCAGCCGTTTGAAAAATTACATCATCCCCCAAGTAATCACCAGGATTGGTACCAGGCACCATCCCCGGATGATTAGCGACGATATCGCTAGACACCTTGAGCGGGGGGCACGATTTCTTCTCCTGTTCGCCGAGCTGGGGAATTGTTTTCCCACTTCTTCGTTCTGCTAACCTTGCATCACTGGAAGTACTTCCCGACCGCCGCGCTTCTTCATATGTCTTTTTAAGAATGCGGACATAGTTGGAATCCGGCGGAGGCGGTGGTGGTCGCTTCAGGGCATCGATAGTGCGCTTCACTTTCACCGGATCTAGCTTCTCCTTCGGAGGTGGAGTTTTCTTTGCAAAATGGTCCCTCACTTGGGCACGACATATGTCCTCGTTTTTCTGCTCGGTCCTCTCATATGGTAACTTTTCCACAGGCTTGAGAGATGGACCGTATCTGAATTGCCTCCCACCTCTGCTTGTACTGCTAGCCGCCGGAGCGGCGGCGTCTCTCTTCCGTCGTTGCTGACGAGGCGGAGAAGGAGGCGGAGTGCTCCGACGCGCCGGAGTAGGCGAAGGAGGAGGCGGAGTGCCCTCACGCGTCGGAGGAGCCGGAGAAGGAGGCAGAGTGCCCTGATCACTCGCCGGAGGAGGAGGAGGAGGAGGCGGAGTGCCCTGACTCGCCGGAGGAGGAGGAGGAGGCGGAGGCGTCCAGTTTGGAAGCTTGATGTACTCCTTCTGCCATAGACATGTACTCCTCAGAGCACGAACCAGCTGATTCTCCCCTTCACCTGTAGAGTGGTAAAGCTCGAGCTCCTCGAATCCCTCCATTACTTCATCCACCATCACAACAGCATAGCCATGTGGAATCGGAAGGCAGTGAAAAGTTCCGTTGGGTTGAGGAGGTGCAACAGAGCCGAGAGCCGCCTTGAAAGTGAGGTTATGGCATTTCGTCATAATCTTGCAATTTTGAGCCTCCGTGATAGTATCCACGGGGTAGATAGGCTCCGTGAAGTCAGTCTGAACGGGCTCCGTGGAAGCCACGCTGCTTCTCCGCTGAGATGGCGGGGTAGCTTCTGGGGTAGCTTCGTGCCGCTGAGATAGTTGGCCGGCAGCTCGCTGGCTCTCAGCTTCCTCTAGCTTTTGTAGTCTTGCACTCATCTTCTGCATGTCGCTCAGTTCCGCTTTCCTCTTTCTCTCCCGGCTTCTGTAACCGCCTGCGTCGGGAAACCCAAACTTCCACGGAACGGAGCCTGGTGTGCCTCGTGTTCGTCCAGGGTGCTCAGCATTCCCTAGGGCCTCAGTCAGCTCGTCCTTCTCTCTGTCGGGAATGAACGTCCCTTCCTGCGCTGCGGTGATATACTTCTGAAGCTTCGTGATGGGTATTGCAAGTTGCTCGTCCGTCCAACGGCACTTCCCTGTTTCAGGGGCCAAACTTCCCCCAACCCCGAAGAACCAAGTCCTTGAACGGTCTGGCCAGTTCAATGTCTCTGGTTCGACCCCTTTAGCAATCAGGTCATTCTCAGCTTTGTCCCACAACGGCCGGGCTTTGAGGTAGCCACCTGACCCCGTGTGATGGTGATACTGCTTCTTTGCAGCGTTGTTCTTGTTTGTCTCTGACATTTTCTTACTCTTGTCTGATGTCTTGTAGGCCACAAATGCGGGCCAGTGATCTCTTATCTTCTCAAATCGGTCGATGAATTCTGGAGTCTCACCTTTGTCGACAAACTTTGATTTCAACTCCTTCTTCCACCTCCTGAATAGATCTGCCATCTTCTTAAGAGCACACGCCTTGACCAGTGGCTCTATAACGGGCTTATTCGGATCCTCCTCTGGCGGTAGGGTGAAATTTGCCTTCAGCAAGGTCCAAAGATCATCTTTCTGTCTATCGGTGACATAATCACCTTCGGGGGCGTCGTCCTTAGGCTTATTCCATTGCTTGATGCTGATCGGGATGTTGTCCCTAACAATAGCTCCGCACTGAGCAGAAAATGCGTCCTTGGTCCGCTTGGGTTCAATCGGTAGGCCATCGTCCGCGAGTGCTGTGATCGTGAACCTTTCATCCTTGCGCAACCTCTTCTTCGGGCCTCGTCTCGTTACCGAAGTTTGGCTCGATCCGGAGGGCTATAAAAGAAGAAAGAAGAGTTAATATATGTACATACCAAAACAATTAATGCATCAATTAGCTAGTCAGCACCTCCGGAGCCATCATGATCATGTCACCGGAGCCATCATGATCATGTCCTTCCTCCTCCATTGTTCCATCGGTGTCATTGAGAAACGACAAGACAGCATCACCTCCGGCGAGGATTATCTCCCCCAACAACTATTCTTGTTCCAAGTCTCTTTGATCCATAGTTTCTGCAAATATAGAAGAATATATATATAGATGAGATCAGAAAAAAATTGGATCAACTTGTGCACATCCATAATGGGGGTATTCTTGATAAATCTATGTTACCGGAGTTATCTATGTTACCGGAGGGGGTAGACGACAACGACGCTCACCCCTCATGTCATGTCCGACGTCCCTCCTCATGTCGAAGTTATCGGGGAGGGGGTAGACGACAATGACGCTCACCCCTCATGTCCGACGTCCCCCCTCATGTCGAAGTTATCGGGGAGGGGGTACAGGTGGCCTCGAGAGTTGGTCGGGCGAGCGGACCGGGAGTAAGTAACTTTTAACTCATTTTAACTCATTTTGAATATATGAACATTTTAACTTTTACGGGTAGGGGCGGGAGGGGGTTGATCGACGTCTCCCCCCCTCATGTCGAAGTTACCGGAGTTTTCTATATGAACAAAAAAAATCCACATGACATGTCCGACGAGCGGACCGCCTCTCTCTCATGCAAGTCCGACGTCCCCCCTCATGACAAAAACTTTCTATAAAAAAAAGCATACATCTATGAACAAAAAAAATTCTATGAACAAAAATAAAATTGTATCAATGCATATATAAAAAATTTCTATGGATCATCATTGCTCATATATCAATGCATATATAAAAACTTTCTATGGATCATCATTGCTCATATATAAAAACTTTCTATAAACAAAAAAAAACATACATCTATGAACAAAAAAAAATCTATGAACAAAAATAAAATTGTATCAACGCATATATAAAAACTTTCTATGGATCATCCATCCATACATACATACTGCATATACATACATACATACATCATCCATACATACATACATACATAGTGCATATAGATACAAAAAAAAAGGCAGATCCGGCCGGGGCGGCGGTGGCGGCGGCGGCGCGGCAAGCAGAGCAGTGGCGGCGGCGCGGGGGAAGGGGGGGGGGGCTCACTGGGGGCGGCGTCGGGGCAGGGGCAGGGGGGCACGGCGGGCGGCGTCGGGGCAGCAGGGGCGCGGGGAGCGGCGCCGGCGTCGGGGCAGAGGGCGTCGAGGGCGTCGGGGCAGCGGGGGCTCGGCGGCGATGGCGACGAGGAGCAGCCTGACGGCGTCGACGGGGCAGAGGGCGGCGAGGGCGTCGACGGTGAGCTCGGGCAGCCTGGCGGCGTCGATGTGCTCGGCGTCGTCGGGGGAAACTGGCAAATTTTCCCAACTCCCGCTTATATAGGGAGACCTTTGGTCCCGGTCTGTGCCACCAACCGGGACCAATGCCCACCTTTAGTCCCGGTTGGTGCCACCAACCGGGACCAAAGGTCTCTTTTCGTCAGCCCAAAGGGCGGGAAGCAGAGACCTTTGGTCCCGGTTGGTGGAACCAACCGGGACTAAAGGGTGGCATTGGTCCCGGTTGGTGCTACCAACCGGGACCAAAGGTGGGTATTGGTCCCGGTTGGTGCCACGAACCGGGACCAACGGGTGGTGCTGCCTGGGGCCAAAAGTTTAGTCCAACCTCGCTAGCTGAGAGGGCTCGAGAGTGGTTTATAAGCGCTGCTGCGCACACCCTCTCGAGCTCCTCTCAGCAGCATGCTTACGGGCCTAATCGCATGACCTTTGCCTGTGGGCCTTCTGGGCCTTCTGCGGGCCTGAATCTTGGCCCAATTGGCTTGTTGGGTTTCTAGTCGTATTCAGGCCGTGGTGGCCCAGTAGGCGACATTTTTTTTTGCTTTATTTATTTTCTTTTGTTTTTTTTGCTTTATTTATTTTCTTTTGTTTATACTTACAACTAAATACTTAGAGTTTTTGAGTGATTCTTTTTGCTTTAGGTCACAAAAATTATAACGAAAAAATACTTTTTGAAAATTCTAACGAAAAAATACTTAGAGTTTGTGAGTGATTCTTTTTGCTATTGAAGAATATTATAGTTTTATTTAAGTTGATCATAACAGAATTTTTTAATTGATTATTTATAGTTCATTATTTTTGCTATTAAGTTTCATAAAGGTTTTCTAGTTCATTCTTGTTGCTATTAGTTCATTCTTTGAGCTAAATGACCCTGAAATTGAAAATCACTTCAAATGAACTCTGAAAAGGTTGAAAGTTGGCATGGTCTAAAAAGTTGAGAGGGTTACGGCAAAAACTTGATGCACTTCGTGTACAAAATGGACAATCTCTTTCGAAGTATTAGGGTTTCGGACGAAAACTCATCTGTTAGAAAGGGATTTCATTTTTTTGAACTTATTTGAACTCCAGACTTTTTCTATGTTCAAAATGCACCATTCAATGCCACACCATCAATTTTCAACCCTTTCTGACTTCATATGGTATTTTTCATGCATTTACTGATTTTTTTACGCTAAATGACCTTGAAATTGAAAAGCACTACAAATGAACTCTGAACAGGTTGAAAGTTGGCATGGTATCATCATTTCACCCACATAGCATGTGCTAAAAAGTTGAGAGGGTTACGGCAAAAACTTGATGCACTTCGTGTACAAAATGGACAATCTCTTTCGAAGCATTAGGGTTTCGGACGAAAACTCATCTGTTAGAAAGGGATTTCATTTTTTTGAACTTATTTGAACTCCAGACTTTTTCTGTGTTCAAAATGCACCATTCAAAGCCACACCATCAATTTTCAACCGTTTCTGACTTCATTTGGTATTTTTCATGCATTTACTGATTTTTTTACGCTATATGACCTTGAAATTGAAAAGCACTACAAATGAACTCTGAGCAGGTTGAAAGTTGGCATGGTATCATCATTTCACCCACATAGCATGTTCAAAAAAGTTGAGAGGGTCACGGCAAAAACTGGATGCACTTCGTGTACAAAATGGACAATCTCTTTCGAAGTATCAGGGTTTCGGACGAAAACTCATCTGTTACAAAGGTATTTCATTTTTTTGAACTTATTTGAACTCCAGACTTTTTCTGTGTTCAAAATGTACCATTCAAAGCCACATCATCAATTTTCAACCCTTTCTGACTTCATTTCCTATTTTTCATGCATTTACTGATTTTTTAAGCTAAATGACCCTGAAATTGAAATGCAGTACAAATGAACTCTGAAAAGGTTGAAAGTTGGCATGGTATCATCATTTCACCCACATAGCATGTTATAAAAAGTTGAGAGGGTTACGGCAAAAACTGGATGCACTTCGTGTACAAAACGGACAAAGTTGTGCAGAGAAAGTCTTCACTTTTTTCTTAGCTTGTGTCCTTTGCTTATTGCGCTGTAACCATGGATAATCTTCATCGTTTAATAGGGTGCTTGGGTCAGCCTTGACTTTGAAGGGAGGAATTTCATGAAACTTTTCATAATCTTCAGACATGTCTGTCTTGCCCTCCAATCCCACGATGTCTCTTTTTCCTGAAAGAACTATGTGGCGCTTTGGCTCATCGTATGATGTATTCGCTTCCTTATCTTTTCTTTTTCTCGGTTTGGTAGACATGTCCTTCACATAGAAAACCTGCGCCACATCATTGGCTAGGACGAATGGTTCGTCTGTGTACCCAAGATTGTTGAGATCCACTGTTGTCATTCCGTACTGTGGGTCTACCTGTACCCCGCCTCCTGACAGATTGACCCATTTGCACTGAAACAAAGGGACCTTGAAATCATGTCCATAGTCAAGTTCCCATATGTCCACTATGTAACCATAATATGTGTCCTTTCCCCTCTTGGTTGCTGCATCAAAGCGGACACCGCTGTTTTGGTTGGTGCTCTTTTGATCTTGGGCGATCGTGTAAAATGTATTCCCATTTATCTCGTACCCTTTGTAAGTCAATACAGTCGAAGATGGTCCCCTGGCCAACGAGTACAGCTCATCAGAAACAGTGTTGTCACCCATGAGACGTGTTTGCAACCAACTGCCGAAAGTCCTGATGTGTTCATATGTAATCCAGTCGTCACACTGCTCCGGGTGTTTGGAGCGCAGAATATTCTTGTGTTCATCGACATACGGGGTCACCAAGGTAAAATTCTGTAGAACTGTGTAGTGTCCTTGAGACCAAGAATGCCCGTCCCTACATATTATTGAGTCCGCTCCTAGCGTGCCTTTTCCAGTCAGTCTACCCTCATACCGCGATTGAGGGAGACCAATCTTCTTATGGTCAGGAATGAAGTCAACACAAAACCCAATGACATCCTCTGTTTGATGGCCCATGGAGATGCTTGCTTCTGGCCTAGCGCGGTTACGAACATATTTCTTTAAGACTCCCATGAACCTCTCAAAGGGGAACATATTGTGTAGAAATACAGGGCCCAGAACGACAATCTCGTCGACTAGATGAACTAGGACGTGCGTCATGATATTGAAGAAAGATGGTGGGAACACCAGCTCGAAACTAACAAGACATTGCACCAAATCACTCCTTAACCTTGACAGGATTTCTGGATCGATCACCTTCTGAGAGATTGCATTGAGGAATGCACATAGCTTCACAATGGCTAATCGAACGTTTTCCGGTAGAAGCCCCCTCAATGCAAACGGAAGCAGTTGCGTCATAATCACGTGGCAGTCATGAGACTTTAGGTTCTGGAACTTTTTCTCTGCCATATTTATTATTCCCTTTATATTCGACGAGAAGCCAGACGGGACCTTCATACTGAGCAGGCATTCAAAGAAGATTTCCTTCTCTTCTTTGGTAAGAGCGTAGCTGGCAGGACCTTCATACTGCTTTGGATGCATGCCGTCTTTTTCCTGCACACGTTGCTGTTCCTCCCGTGCCTCCGGTGTATCTTTTGTCTTCCCATACACTCCCAAGAAGCCTAGCAGGTTCACGCAAAGATTCTTCGTCACGTGCATCACGTCGATTGCAGAGCGGACCTCTAGGTCTTTCCAATAGGGTAGGTCCCAAAATATAGATTTCTTCTTCCACATGGGTGCGCGTCCCGCATCGTCAGTCGGAACAGATAGTCCGCCAGGACCCTTTCCAAAGATTACTTGTAAATCATTGACCATATCAAGTATGTGATCACCAGTACGGAGGGCGGGCTTCTTCTGGTGATCTGCCTCACCTTTGAAATGCTTTCCTTTCTTTCGACATTGATGGTTGGTCGGAAGAAATCGACGATGCCCCAGGTACACATTCTTCCTGCATTTGTCCAAATATATACTGTCGGTGTCATCTAAACAGTGTGTGCATGCGTGGTATCCCTTGTTTGTCTGTCCTGAAAGGTTACTGAGAGCAGGCCAATCGTTGATGGTTACAAACAGCAACGCATGTAGGTCAAATTCCTCCTGTTTGTGCTCATCCCACACACGTACACCTTCTCCATTCCACAGCTGTAAAAGTTCTTCAACTAATGGCCTTAGGTACACATCAATATCATTGCCGGGTTGCTTAGGGCCTTGGATGAGCACTGGCATCATAATGAACTTCCGCTTCATGCACAACCAAGGAGAAAGGTTATAGATACATAAAGTCACGGGCCAGGTGCTATGATTGCTGCTCTGCTCCCCAAAAGGATTAATGCCATCTGCACTTAAACCAAACCATACGTTGCTTGCGTCACCTGCAAAGTCCCCCCACCTTCTCTCGATTTTTCTCCACTGCGACCCGTCAGTGGGTGCTCTCAACTTCCCGTCTTTCTTACGGTCTTCTTTGTGCCATCGCATCAACTTGGCATGCTCTTTGTTTCTGAACAGACGTTTCAGCCGTGGTATTATAGGAGCATACCACATCACCTTGGCAGGAACCCTCTTCCTGGGGCGCTCGCCCTCAACATCACCAGGGTCATCTCGTCTGATCTTATACCGCAATGCACCGCATACCGGGCATGCGTTCAAATCCTCGTACTCACCGCGGTAGAGGATGCAGTCATTAGGGCATGCATGTATCTTGTGCACCTCCAATCCTAGAGGGCATAGAACCTTCTTTGCTTCGTACGTACTGCCGGGCAATTCGTTATCCTTTGGAAGCTTCTTCTTCATTATTTTCAGCAGCGAACTAAATCCCTTGTCAGATACACCATTGTCTGCCTTCCATTGCAGCAATTCCAGTGTGGTACCGAGCTTTCTGTTGTCATCTTCGCAATTTGGGTACAACCCTTTTTTGTGATCCTCTAACATGCGATCGAACTTCAACTCCTCCCTTTCACTTTCGCATTCTCTCTGTGCATCAACAATGACCCGGCGAAGATCATCATCTGGCACATCGTCTGGTTCCTCTTGATCTTCAGCTTCCCCCATTGCAGCATCACCGTATTCAGGGGGCGGGTAGTTGTCATCATCCTCTTCTTCTTCGTTGTCTTCCATCATAACCCCTCTTTCTCCGTGCTTGGTCCAAACATTATAGTGTGGCATAAAACCCTTTTCAAGCAGGTGGAAGTGAAGGGTTTTAGAGTTGGAGAAAGCCTTCGTATTCTCACAGACAGTACATGGACAATGCATAAAACCATTCTGCTTGTTTGCCTCAGCCGCTTCGAGAAAATTATGCAGGCCCTTAATATACTCGGAGGTGCGTCGGTCACCGTACATCCATTGCCGGTTCATCTGCGTGCGTTATATAGTTCTTATTATTGAACAACATATAACTCTCTAGAGCATCTAATTAAAACACACAAGTAAGAACTTTTTTCTTTTAGAAAGAAGATAAGAAGAAGAGGCTAACCACGGTGTTGCCGGCGCCGAGATGGGCGCGGGCGATCGACGGCGGTGAGGACGGGGACGGGACAGGACGGACCGCCAAACCTAGACAAATCTTGAGGAAAATGAAGCTTGGACAAGGAGCTTCGAGAGGAGAAAGCTTAAGTGTGGCTCGGGCATTTCATCGAACACTCATGTGCATAGGAGGTGAGCTAGAGCACCACAAAAGCTCTCCCACGGCCGGGCAAAAAAACAGAGCAATGCATTGCTCTGCTCGCGGGAGGGGGCTATATATAGGCCAACCATTGATCCCGGTTCCATCCACAAATCGGGACCAATGGTTGTGGGCCAGGAGCGAGGCCCATTGGTCCCGGTTCGTGGCTGGAACCGGGACCAAAGGGGTCACCTTTAGTCCCGGTTCCAGCAACAAACCGGGACCAATGGTTGTGGGCCAGGAGCGAGGCGCATTGGTCCCGGTTCAAAAGGGGTCAGACGAACCGGGACAAAAGGGGTCAGACGAACCGGGACCAATGGCCCACGAGGCCCGGCCGGCGCCCTGGCCTCACGAACCGGGACCGATGCCCCGATGGGTCCCGGTTCGTGAGTGAACCGGGACTAATGGGTTTCTCAGGGGTGGACCAATGCCCTGTTTTGTACTAGTGGGGGTGGACAACCATAGGCTTCTTGGTGAGGTTGACCTTGTCGGCATGTCATTGAACTTGACACTTGGTTGCGTTTCTTGTTTCTTCGTGCATTGTCTTCATGAACTTGGCGCGTGCACTTGCATCCATGTTGACGCGATCTTGGAGAGGTAGCGGGATGATGTCCAAAGGCGACAAAGGGTTGAAGCCATAGACAACCTCAAACAAAGACTTGAGTGTTTTTGAGTGTCGTGCACTGTTGTAGGCGAACTTGGCGATGGGTAGACATTCTTCCCATTCTCGAATATTCTTCTTGATGAGCACTTGAAGGAGGGTGAAGAGTTTGCGGTTTACCACCTTCGTTAGGCCATCGGTTTGTGGATGGTATGCTGAGGAGAATAGTAGCTTGATGCCAAGCTTGGCGCACAAAGTCTTCCAAAAATAGATAAGGAACTTGGCATCGCGGTCGGATTTTGGGACGAAATCGGCGAGGCGACAGCGATTTCGTTTGTGGAGTTTGTCCCCTGGCCTCGGCTCTGCTGCATCGGTGTTTTCTCCGAGGTAGATGGGGTTTTCTATACAGGAGTCTAGCCGGTGTGGCGGTGTCGGTCTTCATCAGGGAGCAATTGTCCTGGAGCTGGGTCTGTGGTTCGAAGGCATGCAGTTCTGGTCCGCATCGTCGACTCGGTCGATTGGAGTCGGCGGAGCTATGATCCGACTAGTACGGGGTTTGCCCCCGGCCGGTGTGCAACAATGGCAACGGTGCCGCTGTTTACGGTGGGCCACTTTTGAGGTCCAAGATAAAGCAGGTGAGCTGCGATTTGGTTCTTCCTTGGAGCTTGGTGTGTTGGTGCCTGACTCCTGTTTCTCTGGCCAGCGCTGAAGCGGTGCTGGATGACGGGCTCGGCAGGCGATGGCATGGCGGCGCGCAGGGACTTCCAAGGACCTTGTTGTAATTTTTTTTGGGGGTATGTTGTGCGTGTGTTCCGGGTTAGTCTCTCTGTAGATCCTTCCTGAGAGGATCCACGTGGATGTATCAGCTTTGTTTCGAATGAACGTGTGGAACTCTTTCCGAAAAAAAAAATACACTGACCTATATCAGCTGCCAGACTTATCCTGGTGCACGAATTGACTCGACGCAATATGGTATCGATCGCTCCCCATGGCGCTCCGGAATAGCTGACTTTGAGAAGCAAAGTCAGTGAAGCTACAGTATGGCTTCCTCTCTGTGAGCCATCAACTTTGAGGGGAACGGATCAGATTAAATGCTACAGTACGCAGCCACGGGTTCCATTTTTGCAAGTAATTAAACAACTTGTGCAACGCACCGACGTACGTACGAACGTCGCCATGTCCGGTCCGATTTTAAATTGTCAAAAGCGCAGAGACCGCGAGGCACACTTGCCTCATCTGCCCATCTTCTCTCATCCATGATTGATGATTCCTACTATTGTCATATACTCAAGACTTTGTCATATCCGGTCAGGAGTACAAGCTAGATACCTATTGTTAGAAATAATCAAGACTTTATCATATCCGGTCAGGGAGTTGTGTTGGCAGTGTCTGATTGTCGTATAGTAGTCTACTAGCTAGTTAATTGATATGGTTAGGCGAGTCCTAGTTTGTGTCTGTGATACTTGGAGGTCATGTACGAGTAGGAGTAGGTCTAGTAGCAAGGTCTGTGTCGAATAAGTGATCCGGAGCTCGGGCTCCTTTTAGCTCTTTATAAAACAAATCGAATTTTTTATTTTTTTATACTTCAAAAAGTTCTGATTTTTTGAAGTACATATACATATAGATGTGTAATATGTGTGTATGAATTCTCATCAATATACGTATTTATACGATGCACAGGGACGTCTGATTGACCAAAGGTAATGTTCTCAAATGGAATTGGCAAGGGAGCTCTAAGTGTAGCCTGTGTAGCCATGATGAATCAATCCATCATCTTTTTTCCGATTTTCATTTTGCTAGAGCCATGTGGTGTATCTTCCTGGAGGGTTGATCCTGCCGGATCTGTCACCTCCAACCAGGGGAATTTGTCGCCATTGTCGTCACCAACACCAAGGCAACGTGGGGAGCATCTTCATCCACACCATATTCATCAACAGCACCATCTCCATCTCTGACATAATCCCTTTGAGTCATCCCTATGCAGTTGTGTAGATCGATCCTTGTAATCACTTACTGGTGGTAATTACTACTTGTTAGTTCATGCCTTGTGTTTATTCGGTGTAAGATCTATACTTTCATGTTGCTATTCATATCCACAATATGTCCCTGCACATGCATGTGCTTGTGACTTGTGAGTAGTTCATTATGTTCTTGAGAATTGTGGTTTGTTTATATGTTGGGTTGCAATACTCTAGTGGTAGTGTGCGAACGTAAACTGCATGCTACTTCAACATTTATGGGCTGAGAGAGAGAGCACTATGTTATAATGAATTTATGAGGGAAGACCAGAGTGATAAGAAACCGTTTCCCAAATCTTGGATTTATAGCATAGGGAAGTAATAGGGAGCCTAGAACTTCAAGCTATGATTAGCTTTTTCCTTAATTATTCCTAATAGATAGCCGGGTTGGCCATTGGGGGTTTAACTAAAAGAATAAATGAATCATTTGTTTTGCAGCATGTTAGGTTAGGCTTAACCACATGGCAGCAAACAAACAACAAGTTGAAATGCAAATGAGTATGGAACTTGGTAACTGGCTACTTTCTCGTTGTCCTTGAGAACAATTAGTCTTTATAAGTGAAATCACTGGCTTGACCATAGCACAATTAAGGATTGGGCCATCTCTGAAATCTATTTATTTTTATTGTAATTTAACTACTTACAATTATCTCAAAACACCAAAAAATACTACTATCACTCTATTCAGCATTTTGCCGTTATTCATAGCTATTTCCGCGAACCAATTCCTTCTTGCTCTTCATTGGATTCGACGCTCTTACTTATCAAAAAGGCTACAAACAATCCCTAAACTTGTTGGTATCAGGTGCGGGTCTTGGGGGTCCCCAAACTCTTGTAGGTAGACTCGGTATGTCCATGCCCATATGATATACCCCTCTGATAACATACCATTACAAACCGACAAGCCACCCGGTAGTAAGTGAAATGAGACTGCAGGTTACTCAAAGAAGATGATGTCAAGAGAATAACATCCGACTTAATGTTCCCCAAGTCTTTTCCAACTGTCTTCTGACAAAATGGAAGCATCGACTCTTATGGGACCGTGATACCCACAATTATAGGGGATCGCAGCAGTCTTCATTGGGAAGTATTTTACCCTGATTTGTATTCGACACGATGGGAGCGCGAGAATATTAATATGTTTTTAGCAGTTGTGGCGTTACTCTCCAACACAAATGTGACAAACACTTTCTTGGAGGAATTTATTAGTAGCAATGAAAGTGGGGTGCTTTGAGTGCTGTTGATTGCGAGGAAATTAAAGAGAGCATCAATTACCTGGTAATTGCCAAGTAATAAGTATTTCAAGGCAGCTTGGAGTATTAAAAACATAAGCTTGAGAATGGATATTGGGATGTTGCATGAATAACATCAATCATAACATAGTGCATAGCATTCAATCCAAAGTCTATGTTCCTTATTACTAAGAACTTGCTTATTTCTAAGAACTTGCCCAAGATCTATTGTTCTACCCCCCCCCCCCCCCACACACACACAATGTGACCCAGGATCCTATAAGAAATTAAGTGTAATTAAGGTGTCCTTTTTTGAGACAACCGGAACAACCCATTAACACTTTATGAATACATGGAATTCTCAAATTATAGCTCTCACATTAATATACCGGCCTGTCACCCTCTAGGTCGCTTGTTTGAGAATATAATAGGTGCATACAACTTGCAGGTATAATCTAAACACATGAACATCATGATAACATAAACGGTTTAGATATGAAATCATGTCTCCAGGGCACTAGTGACAAGCATTAAGCATAGCAAAATCATAGCAACAATAGATCAAACTTATTGTACCCTGCGCATCTCGACGCCTCCCAAATCCTTAGTTAGTCACAGCGCCGGTGTTAGAGAATTAGTAACGTAGCAGTAGTAGGGAGTACTTCGTACGACGGTAACAATGGACCAGGATCGGTTGAGATTGTTAGGATTAGAATTAGCACGTGTGGTTTAAATAATTAACACATGTTATTATGACCATCATTAGTGAACCGTCATCAGGCTAATACTAGCAAAAGGGCCCGTGCCTTGCAACGGGTGAGAAAATTGATGTGTCTGCCAAAACGCCCACGAGCGCAGCAGGACGGCATCTCGGCGGTAGGAAGGCGTATGCCGAGGTTTAGAGGAAATGCATATAATGCTTTGATCTCTATTAACTACGGTGCATGTATGTATGGCCATTGAATGAGTAGAAATAGTTACATATAGTGGTCAATTTTCTTTTAATCCTTGTATGCAGCAATTTAATGTGTCTCGGATCTAAACAGGTGATGAAAAAAAATAAGGACCCCGATATGGCGCTGACGTTCGGTCTGGGAGACCCCCAGACTGAACAACTTGTTCGCTATCGAAGGGAGATCGACCGAACCCACTCGTTCGGGAGGAAAAAGCCCCAGCACGAACGCTCCACCCACAGGGCCCCTACAGGCCTTTTCCCTATGAAAAAGAAAACGAAAATTAAGGCCCAAATTAAGTTACGATTAGTAAAATCCCATTTTTTATATGTGACTAATAAACACTGGTCTTTGCACGACAAAATTGCCATGATCTTTTTGCCATTCTATGGAAAAAATTGCCATGTTCAAGATTATGTTTTCAAAAAATGGCGCAAAAAAGGAAGAAAGTCATGGCAATCTGCATCTTTACACTACAAAAAGTTGCCATCACTACGAATTTTACACTACAAAAAAGTTGTCATGAAGTTTACATACATATAGATACAACATGGATACAAGATGGCAAAAAAAGTGAAGTTTACAATACGAAATTTGCTATCATGGCAACAATGCGGTGAAAAAATCAAAAATGTTCTCTCTAGACACATAGAAAATTTTGAAGAAAATGGAGAAAACATCTTAAGTTGTAATGTACCATACATGTAATCGCCATGGAAAAACAAATTTCAAAGGATCAAAACTTTTTGCCATGGCAAAACAAATTTGAATGAACAAACTTGCCGTGTTCTCAAACTAATTTGTAAAGGCCATGACAAACATTCTTCGGATGGACATGGCAAAAAGACCAACGAACAATGGCAAAAAATGCATTTAGTTGACGTGGAAAAAAACATAGCTATAAACAAATATTGATTACAGTTGCCATGTTTTTGAACATCTATAACTTTGCCATGTTTTTTAACATCTTAAGTTGCCATGGCAACTTTTCTGATAACTAACTTAGAATTATTTATCTCTACAATTTGCCATGGCATCTTTTTGGTAACAACTAAGAATATTTTTTTCACACTACAAAGTTGCCATGGCAACTTTTTGATAAAAACTTAGAATTATTTGTCTCTCTACAATTTGCCATGGCAACTTTTCTGATAACAACTTAGAATTAATTTTTCTCTCAACAATTTGCCATGGCAACTTTTTTATAACAACTAAGAATTTCTTTTTCACTCTACAAAGTTGCCATGGCAACTTTTTGATAAAAACTTAGAATTATTTGTCTCTCTACAATTTGCCATGGCAACTTTTCTGATAACAACTTAGAATTAATTTTTCTCTCAACTATTTGCCATGGCAACTTTTTGGTAACAACTTAGAATTATTGTCTCTATCTACAATTTCTTGCCATTGCAACTTTTCTGATAACAACTTAGAATTATTGGAAGGATTTTTCATTTGTAACTGTTTCCATGAACCCCTGCCACCATTGTTTTCCCACAGAAATATGTTCAGGTTGTAATGTGGACGAGTTACATCAGACTATGCTGGCTCGTATTCAGGAGAGAAATGCAGAAGGTGGTGTACAAGAAAGACACCTGAAACGATTATCTTCGCCACAGGTGATGACTGCAAACGGGTCAGAAGTCCCGATCAAGTTGGCCGCGATCAAATCCTTGGCGGCCAGCAGCTTTAGCTGGACAGAAAGACACGCACCAAAGTCTGCAAGTCACTCACAGGAACCAAAAGCGTCTGTCAGGGAATGGAGACGGAGTGGCTGATGAACAACAGCAAGCCACGCTCACCTTCACCGCAAAGAAGAACAGATAAAAGCCAAACAAAAACGCTCGCGACATTAGAACAAGCGAGATCCAGTGGAGGGCGAGACCCCTCTCGCCAGCGTGGTGCCGGTTCTCCTCAACGGCGCATCCCCTCGAGGGGACGCAGCCTGCCGACGACCTGCCTGCGCAGGATTGGATGGGAGACGGCGGCGCGGTGCACCTCCACGCGCTCGAGCCCCTCCGCCGCACGCGAGGCGCTCCCCATCGCCGACGGCGAGCGCAAGCACGAGCTGCGACCGGCGCGAGCAGCGGCATCCAGATCCATCCCCTACGCGCCTCCGCCTCCCGCCGCCCAGCACCAGTTCGCCGTGAACCGGTCGGACCCGGTGGCTAGCTGCCGAGCTCGCCGGAGTGATACATGTCTACCACCGAAACGATAGGTGGGTGGCGGAGAGATATTGGTGTGATACATGTGCATCAATCCTGCAAGTGATCGACACCACTAGGTACCTTGGCATCACTCCGCTGGGACAGAGATGACACCAAACACCAACGAGCAAGTATGCAAAACTGGATGGTGCAGGTAGTGGATCGAAACCGATGCCACCTACACTCACAAGATCAACCGTTAGTGACAATATAATGAGTCTATATGCATGCTATGCGACAAACAAATGCAGCAATCAAGTGCAGCAAGCCGACTAGACTCTATACTAACAGTTTCTAACGCTCGTGCTGACTAGGGCGTCCTACAGCCAGACCTGCTCTAATACCAAGTCTTGTGGCACCCCGGCTCAGAGGAACCGGAACACCCCGTATTCCAGCCCAGAGATCAAGTCTTCTGGAATACGACACTGCTTGGCATAGAACAAATCAGCTCTTTATTACGAATAGATGGGGTACAAGGGTCCGATATTACAAAGGTTACAGGGGCACGTTGACACTTCGCCTGCTAAGGTAGTTCTATGCTAGCAGCGGAACATCTCAAAGCGGAATAAATTCTAACAGCGGAACAACGACGTCGGTGATGAACTCCACTCCGCAGGGACTCTGGCTGGGACGTATCCTAGAGCGCAACCTCGGGATCCTCGACGAACAAGCAATCACGGCATCACCTGCAATCTGGCATGAGACGGCAGGTGAGTACTTTGAATGTACTCGCAAGCTCACAACAACCAAAGCAATCAAGACATACAACAGCTTGGCATTTATAGGTTAATCATCAAAGATGAACACGATACTACTAGAACAACATGAGCATGGCAACAACATGAACATGGCAACAACATGAGTGTGACAACAACATGAGCATGGCACGTACAAATAATTCATGATATGAACAGGATGGTACTAGCACTAGCATGCAAGGGGGTCGACGTTTAAGGTCTCATAGACCAACTTACTCTGCTCGGAGGTTATCTCGTAACCACCATATGTATCAATCTTTCTTACCGGCGTGATCATCAGACGATCACCTCATGATCAACCACCATCATGAATACCATCGTGATCACCTCGTGACCACATAAAGATCAACCAACTTCTTTCCTCATCGAACCGGGGTTGTTATTATTCAGGTTATTATTTATGTTGACCCATAGTGTGACCTACTACGAACTATGTCCATGACCGAGAACACGGCTATCGATAGATTATACACTCTGGAGAGGTTACTACACTGTACCCACACCACGGAACTCATGGCCTCGTGCTCCCATTCGGGTGGACCAACGACATTCCGACAAAACCAGTCTATTGCATGACACTCTCCCGGTCACTCCGACAAACTCCCCTTTGGGCTATGTCCTGGGTTACCCCGATGCCAACTCGTGACATCCGCCACTTTTGTGGCTGCCACCGTCGTGGCCAAACAAAACATCGTCCCAAACGGGGACCTCGGATCCATACAACTCGGGTACTCAAGGCTTATGGTAGCCTACCTGATCAGGGTAACGCGCACCCATAACCTTCCCTAGTAGGAGGCACCGGCGAGAGGCATGACAATAGACCGCATTAGGGCCTCCCCATCCAGGCAAGTGTGGTTGCACTGGTGAGCTCGTTTTGGTGGCACCATGACTCAGCCAACAGATTTGTTCAAGTTCGATTAATGTCAGGTTTAACTTGAATGGTGATGAGCTGAGTCATAGCAACATAATGAAATAGCAATGCATATGAGCATGATATCAGTGTACCCATGGATGAGCAACATAGCATCAAAAATGATAACTCATTTATTCTACGGGATGCAAATGAGCATGGCATAATGACAATCACTAATATAACAAGTATTTTCATAATAAACCCTAACTTACTAGATGCAAATGAGCAAGGCATAGGAACGAGCATGGATTTACAAGCATATAATATTCACAAAATAATTAAATGAGCAAACATTTATTTAAATATTCAAGTGAAAACCATGGCAATTGCAAGTCCATCATGAAAGTGGCTATTGTGGCTTGCCTGGGGATGAAGGATACACCGGGGAGAGGCGCGGAGACACTCGCGGAAAAATCGCCAGAAAAGTTTCCCACTCGGCGGAGCAGTTTTAAGGGCAAGGGTAAAATGGTTATTTGCATAGTGTGACAAGCTCATGAAAATGACACCATCGGAACGGGCTCGATGAACTGAGATCGTGGGCTTTGGAATCACCTGAATCGGAGTTACGGTTGCGGAGATACGGACGTTCGTTCGTTAGGCAGAAATCAAATAAAACTTATTCATTTCTGCTCTTAACCAGTGAACGTTCGCAAAATAAGGGTTTCTGCCGGCGGGTTAGAACAGAAGGCGCTCTTTCAGAAATACGCTTTCAGAACAATGAAAACGTATTCCACCCCAACGCGGGGACAGAGTACGCTTCCTGAAGACGAAAACGTATTTTGTAAATACGCTTTCACTTAAAACGCGCGGGCCCGGGGCTGGGTGAACGCCTAGAGGCCGACAGGCGGGCCCCACTGGCAGGCCTGGAGTCATCGTCCTCCTCGTCGCTCATACGCGCCTGCCCGAGAGAGGGGCGGCTCCCGCCGGCGGTTGCCGGCAACTCCGGCCTCCGTCCGGGCCGTGCGGCCTACCAGCGTGACCGGGGCGACGAGGCGCGTCCGCATGTGCCAAGCACGGCCGCCAGAGAGCCCGGGAGCACGCAGGGGCGGGGCCGTGGCGGACGGCGGCGACGGCGAAGATGGGGAGCTCGGCCCGTTGCTCCAGAGGAAGAGATGAGCTGCGGGGTGCGCTCTGGGGAGGATGGGGAGGTCGCTGGTGGTGGTTAGAGGGAGAGGGAGGGCTCGGGCGGCCCGAATTTTAGAGGAGGTCGGCGGCGGCCATGGCGGCCATTGGAGAGGGTGAGGGCTCCTCGAGCTCGGGGGAGAGGTCGGGGAGGGCTAGTGGAGGGTGGAGAAGAGCTTGGAGAGGAGAGGCATCACCGGGGAGGGCTTATATAGCCGCGCCGAAGATGCTCTCGCCGGATGCCGCCACGGGCGCTCGGGGAGTACACAGACGCGGCCGCGTACGCGTGCGCACGCGAGGAGGGGTTGACGGTGACGAGAGAGGGCTAGTGGGGTGGCAGACGCGGGCGGTGCGGTGTCCGGTCGGCCACCAAGACACTGTGCTCACGCGGGCAAGGTTGCCGTGGCGCGAGGAGGGCGGAGGAGGAGGGGGAGAGGGCTGGGGAGTGAGCGCGTGTCCATTGCGGGACTCGAGGACACACTAGGACGTGCGGAAATGGCTGGTAGAAGAATGCCCGAAGCAAAACGACGAGCAGAGCGCGCCCAGCGCTTGCCACCAGCCTGGTCACCGCGTGGCATGGCGAGGAAAGGGCACGAGGGTCTCCCAAAAGATGTCTAGCGTGTTGCCCTCCAACCTACAGTTCCACTGATGGGATGGCTCGACCAAAGTGACTGTGAGCTGATGGGATAGGTCAGCTAAAGTTTACTGTTGCAAACTTAGGAATGAAGTAGTGATCAAATTAGAGGGGATAAGAGATAACCAGGATGTCTTCGAGGCTTAGGGTAGGAAGGACTATGATCCTGTGAAAAATGAAATGATTTGGACCAGTATTTAATATAGTTGCTTCACAACCACATATTTTGGTCCAAAAAGAAGATCATGAAGTAGCACTCACATGGTTGCTCGGGTTGATCCAAATATTTGAAGAGTATGATCATTTGGGCATATGAAGGTACCATAAAGATTTCATACCATTTGGATAAGTAGAAATGGTACTTCCTTCACAATGCTCCACACTGGACAGAAACTTGGGGGAATTTTGCAGAGAAAATGGCTTGGCAAAATAATGTGAGTTTTGGCATGCTCACATTATTTAGAGATATTTAGGTCCTGGATTAATTTCATAATTTTTAAAGCAATATAAAATATAGTTGCTTCAAAAACTGAAATTATGACCAGAAACCAAGATTAAATGGTGTGCTCACATAGATTGTTGGATGAATATGAAATTTGGTGGAGAGTCATGATTTGATCATATGGATGACATACCATAATTTGAACTCATTTGGATTAGCCTAGATAGTACTTCCTTCACAAAGCTTCTCTCCGGACAGAAACTTTGGAAATTTGTTGAGGAAGATTTACTAGGCAAATGGAGCTGAATTTTGGCATGTGGCAATAATTTGGATATGAGAGAGTGCCCAAAAATTTTGAGGGCAATCAAGAAAATATAAATAGCACTTCCTTCACAAAGTGCCAATCTGGGCAGAATGGAAAATGAATATTCCTGAATTATTTTTGAACTAGGAAAGGATGGATTTTGGCATATTTGTGGAAGATATAATCCAAAGAATTTATGAGAGTTTGGTGGAAATTTTGTGGAATACAGACATATAGGTTGCTTCACAACCTAGGGCAAACAGGGTTATTCCTTTAATAGAAAAAGGAATATTCCCAAGAAATAAATATTGGGGTTGGGCTCAGATGGAAATGACATGGCCTTGGGATAGATTTGATAATGACAAGCCACTTGGAAGTCGCAGGCGAGAAGATCTTCCCAGGTTTCAAGACCACATAGCCCCGGAAAAAGAAATTCCAAATAAAATTTGAAGAAATCCAAAAGAAAAAGAAAGGGCCAAAAATCGGGGTGTTACAATTTCAAATTCTTCCACCTCACCATCATATGGCTTGTCCCAAGGTAATGACATGGTGAGTGGAAATATCATTTGTAATGATGATGGTGTGCTCAACATGGATGATCTTTCATGCATAAATGCTAATGTTGTAGCTGTTGGAAATATGCCCTAGAGGCAATAATAAATTGGTTATTATTATATTTCCTTGTTAATGATAATCGTTTATTATCCATGCTATAATTGTATTGATTGGAAACTCAAATACATGTGTGGGTACATAGACAACACTGTGTCCCTAGTAAGCCTCTAGTTGACTAGCTCGTTGATCAAAGATGGTTAAGGTTTCCTGGCCATTGACATGAGATGTCATTTGATAACGGGATCACATCATTAGGAGAATGATGTGATGGACAGGACCCAAACTGTAAACGTAGCATTTGATCGTGTCAGTTTATTGCTATTGTTTTCTGCATGTCAAGTATCTGTTCCTTTGACCATGAGATCATGCAACTCACTGACACCGGAGGAATACCTTGTGTGTATCAAACGTCGCAACGTAACTGGGTGACTATAAAGGTGCTCTACAGGTATCTCCGAGGGTGTCTGTTGGGTTGGCATGGATCAAGACTGGGATTTGTTACTCCGTGTGACGGAGAGGTATCTCAGGGCCCACTCGGTAATACAACATCACATTGAGCCTTGCAAGCAAAGTGACTAAAGAGTTAGCCACAGGATCTTGTATTACGGAACGAGTAAAGAGACTTGCCGGTAACGAGATTGAACTAGGTATAGAGATACCGACGATCGAATCTCGGGCAAGTAACATACCGAAGAACAAAGGGAACAGCATACAGGATTAACTGAATCCTTGACATAGAGGTTCGACCGATAAAGATCTTCGTAGAATATGTAGGAGCCAATATGGGCATCCAGGTCCCGCTATTGGTTATTGATCGTAGAGGTGTCTCGGTCATGTCTACATAGTTCTCGAACCCGCAGGGTCTACACACTTAACGTTTGGTGACGATTAGTATAATTGAGTTATTATGTTGGTGACTGAAAGTTGTTTGGAAGTCTCGGATAAAATCCCGGACATGACGAGGATCTCCGGAAGAGTCCGGAGGTAAAGATTGATATATGTGATAATAGTGTTTCGATCTCCGGAAGAGTTCCAGAGTTCACCGGAAGGGGTTTCGGGTGTTTGCCGAAGTGTTCGGGTACAGCAACACTTTATATGGGCCAAGGGATAAAAGCCCACAAGGTATTGGAAAGTGCAAAAAGTAGTTTTGCTGCCGCGTAAGCGGTACTACCGCTTGTGTGAAGCGGTACTACCGCCCGAGCGGTACTACCGCTTGTGTGAAGCGGTACTACCGCCCAAGCGGTACTACCGCTTGTGTGAAGCGGTACTACCGCTTGTGTGCGGCTGTGCACGGTTCGGCAGAGATCCGAGTTGGACTCTTTCCCTGCGGGCCAAACCGACCTTGTGCGGGCAAAACCGACCTGGAGGAGGCTTTTACTCCAAGTTTAGACCCCAAGGCTCAACATATAAATAGAGGGGCAGGGCTAGCACACGGGACACATCAAGATTTCCCCAAGCCGTGTGCGGCAACCCTAACCCTCTAGTTCCTCCGTCATAATCTCCGTAGCGCTTGGCGAAGCCCTGCAGAGATTGTTCCTCACCACCATCACCACGCCGTCGTGCTGCTGGAACTCAACCACTACTTCACCATCGCTCGCTGGATCGAGGAGGTGAAGGCGTCATCAAGCCGTACGTGTGTTGAACGCGGAGGTGCCGTCCGTTCGGCGCTAGTTCGTGATCGGATCGAGGGACGACTTGCGATTTGGATCGCGGAGACGTTCGACTACATCAACCGCGTTTCTTAAACGCTTTCGCTTAGCGATCTACAAGGGTATGTAGATTCACTCTCCCTCTCGTAGATGCTCATCACCATGGATAGATCTTGTGTGTGCGTAGGAAAAATTTTGTTTCCCATGCAACGTTCCCCAACAGTGGCATCATGAGCCAGGTCTATGCATAGATGAGATCTCGAGTAGAACACAAACGAGTTGTGGGCGTGGGTGTATACATATTGCTTGCCGTTACTAGTTGATATTTGATTCGGCGGTACTGTGAGATGAAGCGGCCCGGACCGACATTACGCGTACACTTACGCGAGACAGGTTCCTTCAACTGACATGTAACTTCGTTGCATAAAGATGGCTAGCGGGTGTCTGTCTCTCTCACTTTAGTTGAATCGATTTCAATGAAGAGGGTTCTTTTAGAAGATCAAAAAGCAATCACTACACCACGTTGTGGTTTTGCGTAGGTAAGAACGGTTCTTGCAAACCCGTAGCAGCCACGTAAAATTTGCAACAACAATTAGAGGACGTCTAACTTGTTTTTGCAGGGTATGTTGTGATGTGATATGGCCAATTACATGATGAGATATATGTGATGTATGAGATGATCATGTGTTGTATAGAATATCACGACTTGCATGTCGATGAGTACGGCAACTGGCAGGAGCCATAGAGTTGTCTTTAATTATTGTATGACCTGCGTGTCAATCATTAAGCGCTATGTAATGCTTTACTTTATCGCTAAACGTTAGCAATAGTCGTGGAAGCAACAGTCGGCGCGACAACCTTATGGCGACACGTTGATGGAGATCAAGATGATGGAGATCATGGTGTCATGCCGGTGACGATGGAGATCATGCCGGTGCTTTGGAGATGGAGATCAAAAGCACAAGTTCATGGCCATATCATGTCACTTATGATTTGCATGTGATGTTAATCCTTTTATGCATCTTATTTTGCTTAGGACGACGGTAGCATTATAAGGTGATCCCTCACTTAAATTTCAAGATAAATTGTGTTCTCCCCGAGTGTGCACCGTTGCGAAAGTTCGTCGTTTCGAGACACGCCGTGATGATCGGGTGTGATAGACTCCACGTTCACATACAACGGGTGCAAGCCATGTTGCACACGCAGAACTCTCGGGTTAAACTTGACGAGCCTAGCATGTACAGACATGGCCTCGGAACACAAGAGACCGAAAGGTCGAACATGAGTCATATAGTAGATATGATCAACATGAAGATGTTCACCATTGAAACCACCTCGACTCACGTGATGATCGGACTTGAGTTGGTGGATTTGGATCATGTTACACTCGAATGACCGGAGGGATGTCAATTTGAGTGGGAGTTTTTAAGTAATATGATTAATTAAACTCATTATCTTGAACAATAGTCTAAGTTGTCTTTGCTATATTTATGTTGTAGATCATGGCTCGCGCAGTAGCACCCCTGAATTTTAATGCGTTCCTAGAGAAAGCTAAGTTGAAAGATGATGGAAGTAACTTTGTGGACTGGGCCCGTAATCTAAGGATTATCCTTACGGCTTCCCAGAAGGCTTATGTCCTTGATGCACCGCTTGGTGATCCACCCGCTCCAGTTGAGTCTCTAGACGTTGTGAACGCCTGGCAGGCTCGTTCTGATGATTACTCAATAGTTCAATGTGCAATGTTGTATGGCTTAGAACCGGGACTTCAAAGATGTTTTGAACGTCATGGAGCATATGAGATGTTCCAGGAGTTGAAGTTTATCTTTCAGAAGAATGCCCGGATCGAGAGATATGAGATCTCCGATAAGTTCTATACTTGCAAGATGGAGGAGAACGGGTCTATCAGTGATCACGTGCTCAGAATGTCTGGGTACTCCACCCGTCTGGCTGAATTGGGGATGCCCCTTCCGCCAGAGGCTATCACTGACAGAGTTCTTCAATCATTGCCACCTAGCTACAAGAGCTTCGTGTTGAACTATAACATGCACGGGATGAACAAGTCAGTCGCCGAGCTGTTTGCGATGCTGAAAGCCGCTGAGTCTGAAATTCAGAAGGAGCATCAAGTGTTGATGGTCAATAAAACCACTAGTTTCAAGAAAAATGGCAAGGGTAAGAAGGGTAAATCTAAGAAGGGTGGCAAAGCAGTTGCTGCTCCTGTGAAGAAACCCAAGGCTGGACCCAAACCAGAAACTGAGTGCTTTCATTGCAAGGGAACTGGACACTGGAAGCGGAACTGCCCCAAGTATTTGGCTGACAAGAAGGCGGCCAACAACAAACAAGGTATATATGATATACATGTTATTGATATGTTCCTTACCAACCCTCGTTGTAGTGCCTGGGTATTTGATACCGGTGCGGTTGCTCATATTTGCAACTCTAAACAGGAACTGCGGAATAGACGGAGGCTGGCGAAAGACGAAGTGACGATGCGCGTGGGAAATGGTTCCAAGGTTGATGTGATCGCCGTCGGCACGCTCGCTCTTCGATTACCGTCGGGATTAGTGATGAACCTAAATAAGTGTTATTTGGTGCCTGCGTTAAGCATGAACATTATATCTGGATCTTGTTTATTGCAAGACGGTTACTCATTTAAATCAGAGAATAATGGTTGTTCTATTTATATGAGTAATATCTTTTATGGTCATGCACCCAATGTGAGGGGTTTATTCTTATTGAATCTCGATAGTAATGATACACATGTTCATAACATTGATGCCAAAAGATGTAGGATTGATAATGATAATACCACTTTCTTGTGGCACTGCCGTTTAGGTCATATTGGCGTAAAACGCATGAGGAAGCTCCATGCTGATGGACTTTTGGAGTCACTTGATTTTGAATCACTTGACACATGTGAGCCATGCCTCTTGGGCAAGATGACTAAAACGCCGTTCTCTGGAACAATGGAACGGGCAAGTGACTTATTGGAAATCATACATACTGATGTGTGCGGTCCGATGAGTATTGAAGCGCGCGGTGGTTATCGTTACTTTCTCACCTTCACTGATGACTTAAGTAGATATGGGTATATTTACTTAATGAAACACAAGTCTGAAACATTTGAAAAGTTCAAACAATTTCAGAGTGAAGTTGAGAATCATCGTAACAAGAAGATTAAATTCCTACGATCTGATCGAGGAGGAGAATATCTGAGTTATGAGTTTGGCAGTCACTTAAGACAATGTGGAATTGTTTCACAACTGACACCGCCTGGAACACCACAGCGTAATGGTGTGTCCGAACGTCGTAATCGAACTTTATTGGATATGGTGCGATCTATGATGTCTCTTGCCGATTTGCCACTATCGTTTTGGGGTTATGCATTAGAGACAGCTGCATTCACTTTAAATAGGGCACCATCGAAATCCGTTGAGACAACGCCATATGAACTTTGGTTTGGCAAGAAGCCAAAGCTGTCGTTTCTTAAAATTTGGGGATGTGATGCTTATGTCAAAAAGCTTCAGCCTGAAAAACTGGAACCCAAAGCGGAGAAATGCGTCTTCATAGGATACCCAAAAGAGACAGTTGGGTATACGTTCTATCTCAGATCCGAAGGCAAAGTGTTTGTCGCTAAAAACGGAACATTTCTTGAGAAAGAGTTTCTCTCGAAAGAATTGAGTGGGAGGAAGATAGAACTTGATGAGGTTGTTGAACCTTTACTTCAACCGGAGAGTAGCGCAGTGCAGAAAGTTGTTTCTGTGGAGCCTACATTAGCTGAAGAGGAAGTTAATGATGATGATCATGAAGCTTTGGATCAAGTTGCTATCGAACCTCGTAGGTCGACAAGGACGCGTACTGCTCCCGAGTGGTACGGCAACCCTGTCTTAGAGGTCATGTTGTTAGACAACGATGAACCTACGAGCTATGGAGAAGCGATGATGGGCCCGGATTCCGAGAAGTGGTTAGAGGCCATGAAATCCGAGATGGGATCCATGTATGAAAACAAAGTCTGGACTTTGGAAGTATTACCTGAAGGGCGTAAGGCCATTCAGAACAAATGGATCTTTAAGAGGAAGACGGACGCGGACGGTAATGTCACCGTCTATAAAGCTCGACTTGTGGCAAAGGGTTTTTCACAAGTTCAAGGAGTTGACTACGATGAGACCTTCTCACCCGTAGCGATGCTTAAGTCCGTCAGAATCATGTTAGCAATAGCTGCTTTTTTCGATTATGAAATTTGGCAGATGGATGTCAAAACAGCGTTCCTTAACGGTTACCTTAAGGAAGAGTTGTATATGATACAACCAGAAGGTTTTGTCGATCCAGAGAATGCTGACAAAGTTTGCAAACTCCAGCGATCCATTTATGGACTGGTGCAAGCATCTCGGAGTTGGAATCTTCGTTTTGATGAGGTGATCAAAGCGTTCGAGTTTATACAAGTTTACGGAGAAGCTTGTATTTACAAGAAAGTGAGTGGGAGCTCTATAGCGTTTCTAATATTATATGTGGATGACATATTGCTGATTGGAAACAATATAGAAATGCTGGAAAGCGTAAAGGAATATTTGAACAAGAGTTTTTCAATGAAGGACCTAGGAGAAGCTGCTTTCATATTAGGCATCAAGATCTATAGAGATAGATCAAGACATTTAATAGGACTTTCACAAAGCACATACCTTGATAAGATTTTGAAGAAGTTCAAAATGGATCAGTCCAAGAAGGGGTTCTTGCCTGTTTTGCAAGGTGTGAAGTTGAGTAAGACTCAATGCCCAGTAACTGCAGAAGATAGAGAAAAGATGAGTGTCATCCCCTATGCTTCGGCCATAGGCTCTATCATGTATGCAATGCTGTGCACAAGACCCGATGTCAGCCTTGCCATAAGTATGGTCGGAAGGTTTCAAAGTGATCCAGGGATGGAACACTGGACGGCGGTCAAGAATATCCTGAAGTACCTGAAAAGGACTAAGGACATGTTTCTCGTTTATGGAGGTGATCAAGAGCTCGTCGTAAAGGGTTACGTCGATGCAAGCTTTGACACTGATCCGGATGACTCTAAGTCGCAAACCGGATACGTGTTTATTCTTAATGGGGGTGCGGTTAGCTGGTGCAGTTCCAAGCAAAGCGTGGTAGCAGATTCTACATGTGAAGCGGAGTACATCGCTGCCTCGGAGGCGGCGAAGGAAGGTGTCTGGATGAAGGAGTTCATGACAGATCTTGGAGTAGTGCCAAGTGCACTTAACCCAATGACTCTGTTTTGTGATAATACTGGTGCCATTGCTCTAGCCAAGGAACCAAGATTTCACAAGAGGACCAGACACATAAAGCGACGTTTCAATTCCATCCGCGATTACATCAAGGAGGACGACATAAATATTTGCAAAGTACACACGGATCTGAATGTTGCAGATCCGATGACTAAACCTCTTCCAAGGGCTAAACATGAACAACACCAGAACTGCATGGGTGTTCGATTCATTACAATGTAAATCACATAGTGATGTGAACTAGATTATTGACTCTAGTGCAAGTGGGAGACTGTTGGAAATATGCCCTAGAGGCAATAATAAATTGGTTATTATTATATTTCCTTGTTAATGATAATCGTTTATTATCCATGCTATAATTGTATTGATTGGAAACTCAAATACATGTGTGGGTACATAGACAACACTGTGTCCCTAGTAAGCCTCTAGTTGACTAGCTCGTTGATCAAAGATGGTTAAGGTTTCCTGGCCATTGACATGAGATGTCATTTGATAACGGGATCACATCATTAGGAGAATGATGTGATGGACAGGACCCAAACTGTAAACGTAGCATTTGATCGTGTCAGTTTATTGCTATTGTTTTCTGCATGTCAAGTATCTGTTCCTTTGACCATGAGATCATGCAACTCACTGACACCGGAGGAATACCTTGTGTGTATCAAACGTCGCAACGTAACTGGGTGACTATAAAGGTGCTCTACAGGTATCTCCGAGGGTGTCTGTTGGGTTGGCATGGATCAAGACTGGGATTTGTTACTCCGTGTGACGGAGAGGTATCTCAGGGCCCACTCGGTAATACAACATCACATTGAGCCTTGCAAGCAAAGTGACTAAAGAGTTAGCCACAGGATCTTGTATTACGGAACGAGTAAAGAGACTTGCCGGTAACGAGATTGAACTAGGTATAGAGATACCGACGATCGAATCTCGGGCAAGTAACATACCGAAGAACAAAGGGAACAGCATACGGGATTAACTGAATCCTTGACATAGAGGTTCGACCGATAAAGATCTTCGTAGAATATGTAGGAGCCAATATGGGCATCCAGGTCCCGCTATTGGTTATTGATCGTAGAGGTGTCTCGGTCATGTCTACATAGTTCTCGAACCCGCAGGGTCTACACACTTAACGTTTGGTGACGATTAGTATAATTGAGTTATTATGTTGGTGACCGAAAGTTGTTCGGAAGTCTCGGATAAAATCCCGGACATGACGAGGATCTCCGGAAGAGTCCGGAGGTAAAGATTGATATATGTGATAATAGTGTTTCGATCTCCGGAAGAGTTCCAGAGTTCACCGGAAGGGGTTTCGGGTGTTTGCCGAAGTGTTCGGGTACAGCAACACTTTATATGGGCCAAGGGATAAAAGCCCACAAGGTATTGGAAAGTGCAAAAAGTAGTTTTGCTGCCGCGTAAGCGGTACTACCGCTTGTGTGAAGCGGTACTACCGCCCGAGCGGTACTACCGCTTGTGTGAAGCGGTACTACCGCCCAAGCGGTACTACCGCTTGTGTGAAGCGGTACTACCGCTTGTGTGCGGCTGTGCACGGTTCGGCAGAGATCCGAGTTGGACTCTTTCCCTGCGGGCCAAACCGACCTTGTGCGGGCAAAACCGACCTGGAGGAGGCTTTTACTCCAAGTTTAGACCCCAAGGCTCAACATATAAATAGAGGGGCAGGGCTAGCACACGGGACACATCAAGATTTCCCCAAGCCGTGTGCGGCAACCCTAACCCTCTAGTTCCTCCGTCATAATCTCCGTAGCGCTTGGCGAAGCCCTGCAGAGATTGTTCCTCACCACCATCACCACGCCGTCGTGCTGCTGGAACTCAACCACTACTTCACCATCGCTCGCTGGATCGAGGAGGTGAAGGCGTCATCAAGCCGTACGTGTGTTGAACGCGGAGGTGCCGTCCGTTCGGCGCTAGTTCGTGATCGGATCGAGGGACGACTTGCGATTTGGATCGCGGAGACGTTCGACTACATCAACCGCGTTTCTTAAACGCTTCCGCTTAGCGATCTACAAGGGTATGTAGATTCACTCTCCCTCTCGTAGATGCTCATCACCATGGATAGATCTTGTGTGTGCGTAGGAAATTTTTTGTTTCCCATGCAACGTTCCCCAACAGTAGCTTCTTTGGACTTGAACACATCTAGCAAAAATGAGATACATTCTTGTGTTGATAGTCCATGCATATCATATAGAGATTCCTTGAATACTTTTTGTGATGATATGCTTGATACTCCTTGTTGCCATGATCTCTATGCTTCTAGTTCCTCTAGTTGTTGTTTGCCTAACCATTTAGAGGAAATAAGAGAAATTAGTGCACACATCATTAAGGGAGATTTTGCTAGAAGAGCAAAGAAGGAAATCACCACGTTGGAGAGGAAATGCTATGAGTGTCAAGAGGATGGAAATGAATCTCCTACTCTTGATGATGAAGAATATTCCTCTCCAAAAGGATCATCATCAACCTCCAATGTTCACATGTGCCTCATGGCAAGAGGTATTACCGAGGTATCATCTACTCTTTGTAGTGATAATGATGAGTGTGGTGATGAAACTAATATTGATATGAGTCAAGAAATTTATGAAATTGGTAAAGCTCTTCGTGGGGTTAATAAGAACACTTATGTGATGTTTAAAGATCTTATTGCCCATTTTGGGAAGTGTAATGATTTACTTCATGAAGAGCAAGAACTTAATGAAAAACTTGATTGTAACCTTCTTGATGCTCTAGAAACTCTTAGAGACTTAGAATCTTCTAAAGAAGAGATTGAAGTTGCTCATGATCAAATTAAAGACGATTTTGAGCACGTTGACCTTGGCTACAAGAATGTCAAAGGAGAGCTTACCAAACTCTCTAAGTCTTATGAGGAACTTTGTGGCACCCCAGCTCAGAGGACCGGTTTACCCAGTGTTTCCAACCCAGAGATCATGTCTTCTGAAACCACACAACAACTTGGAACAGAACAGAACTGAACTTTATTGATATATCTCGAGTACAAGCTGATAATTTACATTGAAAGCGAGGCCAGAAGCACTGCACGTGCTACGACAATATCTACATTATTTATGGAACATAGCAGGGCCTCGATAGTACTAGGGGACTCTACGGCGTAGCGGAACATAGCGCGGAAAACTCCATCCACAGGGACACCGCTGGGACACGGCCTAGTTAGCGTAGCATGAATCATCGGGACCTCCGTCCTCGGCTTCTCCTGCATTTGGCATGATACGCCAGGTGAGTACTTGGAATGTACTCGCAAGCTCACAGCAACCATAACAATGCAGCAAACAATAGCATGGCAATTAACATGTTAAGTACTTAAGTTGCTTACTCACGGTTATCAAATACCAAATTACTCTCTTTCCTGGGTTGTCCCACAACCCTCGGAATGCTCATAATCCACTGAGTACTTCCGAATATAAGACAAGTTCTTCCATCATTATTATCATTATTGCGGTTGACCAATCAGTGGCCTAGTACGGACTGTCCAATAGCGTGGACGCGGCTATTCGAATAGATTCTTACACTCTGCAGAGGTTGCGCACTTTACCCACACCATGGAGCTCCTAGCCTCGTGTTCCCATTCGTGTGGACCGGTGTTGCACCAACGAAACCTGCCTGACCCGTGACTCTTCCATCGTACCACCGACAATCTTACCCTCCCAGGGTCATGTCCTGGGTGGCCCCTGTGTCACCCCGTGACACCTGCCACCGTCTTGGCCAACTAAACTGTCCCAAACGGGGATGCCGGCAAAATAACTCAACTGGGCTCACAGGATTATCGTCGTCTACCTGATCAGGGCAGCACACACGCGTAACCCTCCCTAGTTTGGTGGTACCGATAAAAGAGCACAAAGCCAGACCAAGTGAAGGCCGTCCCATACCGGCAAATGTGGCTGCACGGATAAGTCCGGATAGGTGGCACTTGATCAACCAATTAGGTTTAGTGTTGTCAAGTACTTATCAGGCATGGATTTCCAAAATAAATAACTTAACATGGCAGTAGCTAGCCATCCAAATAATTTACTATCAATTATCACATATTAAAGTAATGCAAATAATTCAATTAAATAACTAACACTATTGAAATGCTCATGAAATGGATGACATGGCTTGCCTTGCTGTGTTGGGTTGTCCACAAACTCCTGGGCTTCAAAACCAAAAGAATTTCCCTCTGAAAATATTTAAAAAATACAAAGGAAAATGTCATATAACACTGTTCTGCACACCAGAAATTCTGTGAGCATGAGAAAAATACCAAATTTTACCAGAAAATAGAGGAGCTCAAGACAAACCCAATGCAAAAAGAATCAATTGATGTGGACTTATGGATAAAAAGTTATGGGTGGTCAAATTTGCTGGTCAAATCTAGATTAAAACAAAAAATAAGAAAATCAGCAGAGGGCCACGTCGAAGACGTATTTCGCCAGGGTGCCTCCACTTACCGCTTCGGCGAGCCACTGACTAGCGGGCCCCTCTGTCAGATTTAAAAGGGGGAAGAGGGAACAGAGAACGGCGGAACTCCGGCGATGGTCGCCGGCGATACAGATGACGGCGAGGTCCGGCGACTACGGGGATGGAACGAGCTTAATGAGACGAACGCGTATGTACCCGCAGCGTGACGAGAGATGGCCGGACGACGTCCTCCCCTTCCTCTCCAGCGGCGGTGGTTCTCGGGTGTCGCCGGAGACGGCGTGTCCGGCGGGGTTTCGGTCGGGCAAGAGCTTGGGCGGGGTCAGGAGAGTGAGCTGAGCTCGCGCGTGGAGTCAGTGGAGGCTGGGGTGGAGGGGAACGGCGAGGCGGTGGAGCTCGGGTGGCGGCGGATTGCCTACGAGATGCGAGGCCAGAGGGCCTCTCGGCCTTGGCTCGTTGCTCGGGAGCTCAATTGGGAGTAGGCGGAGTGCGGTGAGGAGCTTGGAGGGCTGGCCATGGCCTTTTATAGGCGAGTCCGACCTCTCTGGAACCTGACGGAGCTCGGCCACGTCGCCGGCGCGAGGACGCCGCGCTGGCTGGCCTGGAGCGGGCGATGGGATAGGAGAGGGCAGGGGGAGTTAATGCGGCGGTGGCGGCTTGCGGAGTAAGGCGACGCGCAGCAGGGCCACTATGCCCGCACGGGTGCCACAATGTCCGTGTGCGGTGGCGGCCGCCGGGGACGATTCCGGCGAGGGGAGGGTTTGGGAGTGGGGTACGTGGACGGCAGCGACGACGTCGGCACTACCAGACACCGAATGACAATGCGGGACAGCTGGAATGACCACACCAGACGCGGGCGAGGTGCAGAGCGCGCGCACTGGCATGCCAGTGCCATGCTCACCACGGTGTCTGGCACCTGGAGGCCATGCAAGTCTGGCGCCCCATGTCCAGCACGTTCTCCTTTGATCACTTAGTGCCCCTGTGCCCTTGGTTCGACTAGATGCACTCTGATTCGAAGTGTAACTTCAGCTACAGTTTTTGACAGAAACTTTGAGAGAGATCTGGAGGAGAGGTGAGCTGGAGATGGTGCCAGTAGAGATGTCTGGGATGATCTACTTTGGAAGGACTCCAAACTGGCCAAATTTGAGAGATTAACATCAAGATTTGAATGCAGTTCATGTACAACTGCTGTTACTGGTCTAGAAGCAAGATGAGCTTATAGCACTCATCTGGTTGATCTGCTGGAGCTGGAATTTGGTGTGTGGGAGTTATATGGTGGATAGAAGATGTCATAAAAATTTCAGCTCAATTGAATACCTCTAGCTGGTACTTCCTTCATAGAGGTTTGAATTGAGCAGAAACTTTTCAGAATATTGCTGCTGAAAATTTGTACTGGACAAGATGATATTTTTGGATATTGTGGCAAGATAGGTTCCCTAGTATCTCTGGGAATTATCTGAGAGTTTTCTGAGTTGGGAAAATATGAGTTGCTTCACAAAGGGCCAGTACTGTCCAGAAGATAAATGGAGTTTTCTAGACAAAATTTTATACTGGACCATGAAATGTTTTTGAAGATTGAGGGAGTAGATGTTGTCAAGAAGATGTGGTATTAATTTGGGATTTTTCTGATCACCAGAACTATAGGTTGCTTCATAACCCATAGTGATGACAGATTTTCCCAAATGGAGAAAATGAATAATTGGAAAAGATTGAGAATTGGAATTTGATCCAGCAGGTGTGTGGCACGATTTTAGCAAGATGTTGAGGGCTTTGGATTACTCACAGAGATTCATAAGTCCAAAGTCAACTGAAAAGGTTCAAAAACCATCCAAATTGCAAATGAAGCCCGAAATATTTTGAAAAGAAAAAGTTGCCAAAAACCAAGGTGTCACAAACCTACCCCCCTTAGAATGAATCTCGTCCTCGAGTTTCGGTTGCTCAGGGAACAAGTGTGGGTATGCTGATCTCAGAAAATCCTCTCTTTCCCAAGTAGCTTCCTCCTCAGTGTGATGTTCCCACAATACTTTGAAAAATTTAATTACCTTGCTCCTGGTAGTCCTTTCCATCTCATCCAAGATTCTGACAGGTTTTTCCTCATAGGTCAAATCCTTGGTCAACTCTAGCTCACTCATATCTGCCTGTTTGATCGGTGGTGCAATGCACTTTCTCAGCTGTGATATGTGAAAGACATCATGAACGTCAGACAACTCCGGTGGTAACTCCAACTGATATGCCACTCTACCTCTTCTAGCCATTACTGGAAAGGGACCGATATATCTCGGTGCAAGCTTTCCTCGGGTGTGAAACCTCTTTATACCTTTCATGGGGGTAAATCGGAGATAAGCATATTCTCCAGGCTCAAAAGTTACTTCTCGGTGTTTAGGGTCATAGTAACTCTTTTGACGGGACTTGGCTGCTCGAAGACGTTCCTGAATATCCTTGACTTGTTTCTCAGCCTCGAGCATCAAATCCGTGCTGAAGATATGACTGTCTCCTATCTGAGACCAATTTAAAGGAGTACAACACTTTCGTCCATACAGAGCTTCAAATGGTGACATCTTGAGACTCGACTGATAACTGTTATTGTAAGAGAATTCTGCATAGGGTAGACTATCCTCCCATTTGGGTCCATAGGTGAGAGCACAAGACCAAAGCATATCTTCCAATATCTTGTTCACACGTTCGGTCTGTCCATCTATCTGTGGATGATATGCCGTACTATGCTTTAGCACGGTTCCCAGGGCTTGGTGCAATCGCAGCCAGAATGCTGAGGTGAACAGGGAACCCCTATCCGATGTGATAGACTTGGGTACTCCGTGAAGGCTGACTATCCGGGACATGTAGAGCTGTGCAAGTTGGTTAGCGTTGAAAGTGGTCTTTACCGGAATAAAGTGAGCCACTTTCGTAAGTATGTCCACGATGACCCAGATAGCATCATGGCCTCTAGTTGACTTGGGTAGTCCAACAATGAAGTCCATGCATATGTCATCCCATTTCCACTGGGGAACCGGCAAAGGTTGCAGTAACCCAGCGGGTTTCTGGTGTTCAGCCTTGACTCTGTTGCAGATGTCACAACAGGCGACATACTATGCAATGTCCCTTCGCATTCCTGGCCACCAAAAGGTCTCTCGCAAGTCCTAGTACATTTTTGTTCCTCCCGGATGGATAGAGTAGGCGGATTCATGTGCCTCTCTAAGTATTTGCTGTCTCAGGCTGTCTTGATCAGGCACACATATTCGGTTCTCAAACCATAAAGTGTCCTGGTCATCAATTTGGAAGGACTTGGCCTTCCCTTGCTGAATATGCTCCTTGATCTCTTGTATACCTTCATCTGATTTCTGAGCTGCCTTAATTTCTTCCATAAGTGTTGGAATCATTTCCATTGTGTCCGGGCTAGTTGGGCGGCATAGCACCATATTCAACTTGGCAAACTCTTCTCGTAGCCTCGGATGGATTCCCTCCATTATTGCATTTATGGTACCTTGTTTTCTGCTGAGGGCATCGGCGACAACATTGGCTTTTCCCGGATGATAATTAAATTCCAAGGTCATAGTCCTTGACCAATTCAAGCCATCTTCTCTGCCTCAGATTAAGATCAGGTTGGGTGGAAATATACTTGAGACTCTTATGGTCTGTGTATATTTCACAGCGCTGCCCAATGAGATAATGCCTCCAAATCTTCAGTGCATGAACCCCGGCTGCCAATTCTAAATCATGAGTGGGATAGTTTTCTTCATGAGGTCGTAGCTGTCTGGATGCATATGCTACAACCTTTCCCTCTTGAATTAGAACGCAGCTGATTTCACGCCTGGATGCATCACAATATATGTCAAAGCTCTTGTGGATGTCTGGAAGAACTAAGACAGGGGCTGTAGTTAGCCTCATCTTTAATTCCATGAAACTGCAATCACATTCTTCTGTCCAGGCAAATTTGTGGTTCTTTTTCAGCAGTTCTGTCAATGGCTTGGCTATTTTTGAGAAGCCTTCAATGAAGCGACGGTAGTAGACTGCCAATCCCAGAAAACTGTGGACTTCAGTTACTGTGGCTGGTGTCTTCCAGTTTAATACAGCAGTCACTTTGCTGGGGTCGATAGCCACACCCTGTTCTGACAGAACATGTCCCAGAAAGCCCACCTCTCTTAGCTAAAATTCACATTTGCTGAACTTGGCGTACAAGCGATGGGTCCTTAGTCTTTCCAGGACAGTACAAAGGTGTTGCGTGTGCTCTTCTTCATCTTTTGAATAGATAAGAATATCATCGATGAATACTACCACAAATTTGTCCAAGAAGTCCATGAAGACCTTATTCATCATGCTCATGAAATAGGCTAGAGCGTTTGTTAGCCCAAATGACATGACTGTAAATTCATACAGACCATATCTAGTAGTGAAGGCTGTCTTGGGGATATCCTCCTTCCTGATTTCTAACTGATGATACCCCGTTCGGAGATCAATCTTAGAGAATACCCGGGCCCCGTTCAATTGGTCAAACATATCATCAATGCGGGGAAGCGGATTTTTTTTTGATGGTGACCTCATTCAGTTGGCGGTAGTCCACGCACATCCGTAGGCTGCCATCCTTCTTCTTAACAAACAACAAAGGTGATCCCCATGGTGAGGTGCTTGGACGAATATACCCTTTTTGCAATAACTCATCCAACTGTTTCTTTAGTTCCACCAGCTTTGGGGAAGGCATGCGGTAGTACTTCTTATAGATTGGAGCGGTTCCGGGAACAACATCAATAGCGAATTCTAGTTCCCGATCGGGTGGCATTCCCGGTATCTCTTCCGGAAATACGTCCGGAAATTCACTGACTACGGGAATCAGATTTATATCTATAGCAGTGGCTTTGAATGCCATTCCTTTCTTCGACATCATTCTACTGGCAGTGAATTGCACTGTTTGGCCTGCCGGGTTAACCAATGTCACTGTCCTGGTGGCACAGTTGATACACACCTCATGTGGTACCAACTAATCCATCCCCAGTATTATGTCCAGTCCAGGGGACTCAATGGCCACAAGAGTAGCTGGAAACTTAACATCATGTATCAAGATTTCCAGATCCTTGTATATCACATTTGTTCTGAGAATGGAGCCAGGGGATTGCCACAAGAGAGGGAGAAAATTTGTGCAAGGTGGCAAAACTCCGCGAAATAAACGAATGAGAAGCCCCAGAATCAAATAAAATTATTGTAGGTATGTTGTTAACAGAAAACATACCAAGGACCACGTCTGGTGCTTCGCGGGCTTCCTCAGCGGAGATATGATGGACTTGGCCGCGATAGAAGTTCGTATTGGGGCGACGTCCAACATTGTTGACTTGTGGCTTGTAGTCGGATGATGGCTTCCCATTCCTTGCGGGGCACTACTTGGAGTAATGCCCGCTTTGGCCACAATTAAAGCAGGTGTTGTTGCGACAACAATCCTCCAGCACTGGTTGTTTGCCGAAGGTCTTGTCCTGGCTGACAGGCTTATTGTTGTTGTTACCATTGTTCCAGGAAGGCTTGTATTCAGATGAACCTGGTTGCCAGATACGTGGCTTCTGCACAAACTGCCCACGGTTGTCCTTCTTGGGTTCAAACTTCCGCTTGCGATCATCATATCCTGACTTATGCTCTCACTACTAGAAAAATGCTTATTAGTGGCGCACCTAATTTCCCTATTAGTGGCGCACTATAGGTGCGCCACTATTATCACGCCACTACTAATAAGTAGTAATGGCGCACCCCTGGTGCGCCACTGTTAATGTACATAACAGTGGCGCACCACCTGGTGCGCCACTACTACCCCTCCCAGTGCGCCACTAATAGGCAGTTTGGGTGCGCCACTAATAGGCAGTTTGGGTGCGCCACTAATATACAGTTTGGGGGGGGGGGGGGGCTACTGGTGCGCCACTACTAACTCTATAGGTGCGCCACTGGTATGAAATATGGGTGCGCCACTAATATATATATATGGTGCGCCACTACTATTAATTCCAGTATTTTTTTTATTTTTTTGCTTTTCTCTTATTTGCACGGGTTACATAATACAATAAAGCACATAATATACAGTTTGCATTACAGTATAAATTACCATCAGTCAAATATAAACAGCACATAATACAATTCATCACATTAGTCTCCGAATTCAAAATAGCGAACAAAGTTCAAATATTAGACAAGTTTAGGTCTAGAGACCGAGTAGCGAGTTTGCCGTCACATTACAAAGTTGATATCATCTAAACTACCATCACATAGAAGAGAGCTGCGGTCACGATGAGCATCATCGCGATGAAACTGGTCTTCATCCGGTTCCTCCTCCGCTCCCTCCTCTCTCCCGCTAGATAGCGCGCGTATCTAGCTTCCGCCTCCGCCCTAGTGGTGTACCCTTTGTAACTGTTACCGCTGAAACGGTGAACCTGTCTCCGACACTCCTCCCAGTCGTCGTACCTGTGTTGATGATGAAGAGGATGAGGTCTTTAACACTCTGGATACTGTCTCTCTAGATGCTCAGAGAGGGAAGTGGGGCCCTGTCCAAGCACAGAGGAAGAGTGGTGAGGAGAGGAGGAAATGAACATCTACTACTCCTACAGTAGTCCTACAAGAAATGAACATCTACTACTCCAACAGCAATTCAGGGAGCAGCAGAAAAAAAATCAGAAATCTCCACCTCTGTTTGAAAATTTTTGTTGATGCAAACAAATGATCCTTCAAGGAGTAAATTTCTCTTGATGCAAACAAATGCTCCTTCAAGGAGTAAATTTCTGTTGATGCAAACCAATGGAGACTAAACTTGTCCTTGTATTACTAGATGCAAATGGAGTACAAACAAATGAAGCAAACATGGCTACTGTAGGAGTAGCTTATAATTCTGTTGATGCTACTCCACCGTCAGACTTCTTTTATTACAGCCCCTCTTAGAAAAAATAAAACAAAAATTAAAAGCCCTCCCGGATACAGTATGATTCTCGCAAAAATTGGCGATACAAACTGAGTATGAAAACAAGCACAATATGAAAAGATATCTTGATTGTTTTTTCCTTATCCTCTTGCAACATGGGAAAATGTAGGAAGTTCTAATTTTGCCAAAGTTTTGTGATGATGGCATCAGAAAACTGATGGTACTTCTATTTTGTTGTACAACAGCGGTTCTGTGTTGGGTTCAGTTCAGTTCAGAGTGTGTCAACGGAAAAAAATCCAACCCTGCATTGGCAGCAATGTGCATGAAAAGTTGCAGAATCTGCACCGCAGCAGTAACAAAGTTGAGGAACCAACGGTACATACAAGGCAGATCCATGAAATTACCCACAAAGGTTAATCTACAGCACCAAACATGCCAAGGTATCAGCTAACCCTATCCTGAATTTTGAACTAGCACTGCACATCAGGTACTACTAAACCAAAGCCTTTCGAACTTGAGTGCTACAGCGAATGATGGTGTTTGATTTTTAGCATACTTTCTCGATGTCTGTGGCTGTTGTACTTTGAAGCAATGGACTCCGACTCCGTCTCTACATCGAAGTCTGTGGATGATCAGGAAATCAAAACTACATGGTGCAAATCAATAGAGATCATTAATCTGCTTAATGTAAGGCTGTCCTAATCAATTAACGCACGACAACTGATCAAGAACGGTTAACCCATTATGTACAGAGCCAAGCTCCCTGCTTGCTCCGGCAGCAATTACCAATAAAAAACACGGCCCCATCCACCAGTACACATATATAGGATCGTAAAAAGATCAATCAAGATCCACCTTTAGCCACTCCTTCCCAGGAGCTTGTATGCAGCATTGGGCATATGAATTTTTACATCAAGTGGCACTTCAGAAGTCAAGAGTATACTCCCAATACTGACAGCACAAGATACTATAAATTTTAGAGTGCATGTCATGTACAGAACATGGCACCACACAAAAATTCAGAGTAAGAAAATTATCAGGGGACATGGTAGCACTTGGGTCAGAAATTCAGAAAACAGCCGAATTAACAGGCAAACACATAATTCAGAAATTCAGAGTAGGGTTGCGGACAGAATTAGAGAGAACGTGATAATTCAGATGGGTGTTTCCTCTACTGACTGTACAAAGTAACAGAACACTGCATTCTCTTCAGAGGAGATGAACAAGCAAGCGTACTAGATGAACCGAATCAAGAGAGAGAGGAGGACCTTGTTGACGACACTAGGGTCGGAGCAGCCGAGCCGCAACGAGCTCTCTCCTCACGCGGAAGAGCGGCGTCAGACCGAGAAGGGAAGCAGTGGCCGCCACCTCCTCCCCTCCTGGCGTGACGAGGGCGTGGATCCTCAAGCGCCGTGGCGGATCTGGCCGCTGCCTGACCTGCTGCTCGATCTGGGAGAGAAGGTGAGGGGAGGAGGAGGGGTGGGGTCTGGGGGCGGCTGCGGTGGGGGAGAGGGCCGAGCCCCGGGAGCGAGGTCGCTGGTGTGTGGGGGCGGCGGCGATGTGGGACTCGGGAGACGAAGAAATCCGGACAGCACTCCAAAGTGCGGGGGAGTGAGGAGAGGGAGGCGCGCGGGGAGGAGAAGCAGGGGAGGGCCGCGGTAACAATGGCGCACCTGTGAGGGGTGCGCCATAAACAGTGTATTTCAATGGCGCATCTCCAGCTAGTGCGCCATTACTACTAGTAGTAATAGGTTAAAAGAGTCCGCGTCTGGTTATGAAAAGAAGTACTTACATGGCCTAGTGGTTGGACCCTTGATATATTAGCCAGCCAGCCAGGGTTCGATTCCTGGCGGCCCCATTTTTTGCATCTTTTTAAAAAAAATGTTTTTGATGTATATATGTCTATTGGTTGCACTAGTCCGGTCTTTAAACATTTTTTACCTTTTTCTGTGTTTTTTCTTTACTGTTTTTGTCAGTTCTTTTTTAGTTTTCTTAGGTTTTTATTTTTATTTTTTGTTTGTTCTTTCTTTGATTTTCACCGGATTTCTTTGTTTATTTATGTTTCTCCCTTGTATCCTTTTGCACACTTCTGCATGTAAATATTGTTAAACAACATACATTTTAATGTATTTGAATATTTCCTATTAAATATATGGACATATTTTAGGACAATATACGTGGGCTTATGTGTTTAGATTTAAGATTTGAATCATTGTGATAATTTAAGATTTGAGATAAAAGAAAAGGAAAATGCAAATGGAGTGATAAAACCATTGTGCAAAGATTTAGAATTAGATGACATGGTTGAAATCAAGTGATACATGTAATAATTTAGTTGCATGTAATAATTGAGCTTGCCACTGACACACACACACGCGGCCGACACGTCGTGATTCGATCTTAGCTATCTTTTCACAATCTTCTTGCCCTTCTTCCTCGCGGTTGAATAATTTAGCCCCGGAACCCCTTGAATTGATCTTCTCTTGAACGGACGTCCTTTAGGTAGGGTGGTCCTTCTTCTTCTTGTGGTGTAGGATTCCATCGTTACCCCAGAGTTCTAATAATCGCTCTTCATGTCCTTTTAGTCGGTGTAGAATGTGTAGCCGTTGATATCGTACGCCTCATAGGTCATCAGGTTGTTCTCGGCGCCCTGTGACAAGGCGAATATGAGTTTTTCTTCCGCGGAAGAATCCTCATGTAAAGGGTACGACAGAAGCTTCTCCTTGAACCAACGCGTGAAACATGAGTTGTGCTGTCTGATTATATCTCCGTCCGTCCTCTGTTGGCCTCGGTCATTGTACGTCTTCTCAATAAAGGTTTTGTGCTCTACCACCCAAGGATCGACCACGTCTATGTGTTGTAGCGCGACTAGGTTTGCTCTTTCAAAGTCGGCGAGTCGACCCTTGAAGTCGACATGCATTTCGCGGCGACCCTCGCGGTGACCCCATCCAGCGAGCCTGCCGAGGTGCCTGTTGACGGGCAGACCAACGGGGTTCTCGATGCCTAGATAATTCGTGCAGAAGGAGATGCACTCTTCGGTCAGAAAGCCCTTTGCTATGCTTCCATCTGGACGTGCCCTGTTGCGAACGTATCCTTTGATGACACCATTCATCCTTTCAAACGGCATCATGCTGTGCAGGAACGTCGGCCCGAGTTGGACGATATCCTCCACGATATGGACCAGCAGATGCACCATAACGTCGAAGAATGCGGGCGGGAAGTAGATCTCAAGCTCGCATAGTAGGTGGTCCCGCACGATAGCCATCCATGAAACCAGTGGCTTACTAGTGGCGCACCAGTGAAGAGGTGCGCCACTGCTATTTTTTTTTGGACCACCCTGCCCACGTTACCAGTGGCGCACCCCTTCACTGGTGCGCCACTAGTAGAAAGGCATACTAGTGGCGCACCAGTGAAGAGGTGCGCCACTGCTAATTTTTTTTTGGACCACCCTGCCCAGGATTACCAGTGGCGCACCAGGTCCAGGTGCGCCACTACTATCAAAAATTGTAGTGGCGCACCTGGACCTGGTGCGCCACTGGTAAACCTGGCAGGGCTGGTTACTGCCAAAAAAAATAGTAGTGGCGCACCCCACCCCTGGTACGCCACTAGTAATGTCACTATTAGTGGAGCACCTGTTTATGGTGCGCCACTGCTATATAGTAGTGGCGCACCACATCTCTGGTGCGCCACTAATAGTGATATTATCTATAGCCGTTTTTCTAGTAGATCTTGTTCGGCTATAAAAGCCTTATTCACCAAAGTCTGGAAGTCAGGAAAGTCAAGCATACAAAGCTGACAGCGGAGGGTATGATTGAGTCATCCTAGAAATCGATCAATCTTTCTTTCCTCCGTGGATACGTCGTGAGTGGAGTACCGTGCCAGATTATTAAACTTATTCAGATACTCACGCACTGACATGTTCCCTTGAGTAAGAGCAAGAAATTCACTCTGCTTTACCTTCATTATGCCGGTAGGAATATGATACTTGTGGAATACCTCTTTGAACTTTTCCCAAGAAATATCTTCCCCAGGGGACCAGATTAGTTTTGTATTGTCCCACCATATAGCTGCTGGTCCCTCCAGGTAGTGTGTAACAAAAGGAACCTTGTCTGACTCATCACAGCGGGCTATGTCTAGCTTCTTTTCCATAGTCCTCAGCCAGTCATCAGCTTCCATAGGATCTACAGCTTGACCAAAACTGGGTGGCTTGGTCCGCTGAAAATCAGACAATTTAGAGTGTGTCCCATTGTTGTTATTCTGACCCACCATAGTCTGCATACTTTTCAGAAACTCCATGAGATCTTGATTTCTTTTCTCTTCAAACATTCTCATAATCTGATCAGTGGTTGGTGACTGTGGTGGCGGTGGTGGCAAATCTTCTGGTGACTGTCCTGCCTGTCTGGCGGATCGACGAACAGGAGTTCCATCGCCGCCTTGGTTACTACACCTCTTCATCCTAAATTTGTTCCCATTGCAAAATACCGAATCGATGAGCGACATCCATAAGGGAAAGCATGATAGTATGAGACCAGAAAAAAACCAAATAAAAAGAGGAAAAAGCGAACAACATAATTATACAAGGCAACCCAACATCATATAGGACAAGCTAGTAGGGGGATTATCATGACTGGACTGCTCATACGGTAGTTGACATATGCATAGATGCTATGATGCATGCACTGAGACTCAAGCATCCATTCTAGTAGCGCGGGTGGCACGAACACTGGCAAACTGAAGACTCCTCGTCGTCTGATCCTGTCTCGGAATCGGAGCTGATGATGTGAATCTCGGCCTCGGGATCAAAGGTAACACGACGACGCTGATGAGAAGGTTCTCCCTCTGAAGGAGAAGAAGCACGACGCCGCAGCATCGGAGCATCTGGAGTAGCTAAGAGTGAGGCCCACACTGCCGGGGTCTCATGTCGGTTACCAGACGAAAAGCCTGGCAGTCCAAACGAACTGGAAGGAGTCTCAGAAGGTGGAACGGGTGGGATATACACCGGGGAAAACGGAGGTGGAGGAGGAGACGGTGCTGCCGCAACAGCTGCAAGTGCCTCGCGGGCATGAGTCAGCTCCTCGGCTAGTGAAGTGATCATACGATAACTGGCGTTCAGATAACGAGATAAAACACCAGTAGCATGATCACTCGCCGGGTCAACAGGTGCAAAAAGGACTCGCCCTGTCGCAGGCGACAGGGTGGGGTAGTGAAAGAAACCTAGATGAGTCTGCATCTCGACCTCGTGGAAGCGCAAGTCAGTGAGAGCCTCCATTGCAGCAAATTGGATCGCCAGCTCCGGAGTAGAAGCAGTTCCGCCCTTAGAAGAACGGGAGTAGCTACCAATATCCGAACTCGCAGTAAGAAAGGCCTCCGCGTGATACTCGTACACTGAACCAGCAAGCTTCTCTTGGAACACCTGGTACACTGGGTCTTCGCCGTTGGGATACAGCCGAAGCCAAACACTACGAAGCAGTACTGGAAAAGTGAACGGTGCCGGCTCATGGTTGTAGTGGTACGGAACTGGTGCCATCTACACTCATCAAACCAGCGGTTAGCATAAAAAAACTATATGCATGCCATGCAGCAAACAGATGCAACAAGCAAGACACATCCCAAGACTCTAAACTAATCGCGGTTCTAGCGCAGGGTTAACTAGGGTGTCCTACAGTTAGCGCGGCTTTGATGCCAAGCGTTGTGGCACCCCGGCTCAGAGGACCGGTTTACCCAGTGTTTCCAACCCAGAGATCATGTCTTTTGGAAACACACAACAACTTGGAACAGAACTGAACTGAACTTTATTGATATATCTCGAGTACAAGCTCATAATTTACATTGAAAGCGAGGCTAGAAGCACTACACGTGCTACGACAATATCTACATTATTTATGAAACATAGCAGGGCTTCGATACTACTAGGGGACTCTACGGCATAGCGGAACATAGCGCGGAAAACTCTATCCACAGGGACACTGCTGGGACACGGCCTAGTTAGCATAGCACGAACCATCGGGACCTCCGTCCTCGGCTTCTCCTGCATCTGGCATGATACGCCAGGTGAGTACTTGGAATGTACTCGCAAGCTCACGGCAACCATAACAATGCAGCAAACAATAGCATGGCAATTAACATGTTAAGTACTTAAGTTGCTTACTCACGGTTATCAAATACCAACTTACTCTCTTTCCTGGGTTGTCCCACAACCCTCGGAATGCTCATAATCCACTGAGAACTTCCGAATATAAGACAAGTTCTTCCATCATTATTATCATTATTGCGGTTGACCAATCAGTGGCGTAGTACGGACTGTCCAATACCGTGGACGCGGCTATTCGAATAGATTCTTACACTCTGCAGAGGTTGCGCACTTTACCCACACCATGGAGCTCCTGGCCTCGTGTTCCCTTTCGGGTGGACCGGTGCTGCTCCAACGAAACCTGCCTGACCCGTGACTCTGCCATCGTACCACCGATAATCATACCCTCCCAGGGTCATGTCCTGGGTGGCCCCTGTGTCACCCCGTGACACTTGCCACCGTCGTGGCCAACTAAACTGTCCCAAACGGGGACGCCGGCAAAATAACTCAACTGGGCTCACAGGATTATCATCGTCTACCTGATCAGGGCAGCACGCACGCATAACCCTCCCTAGTTTGGTGGTACCGATAAAAGAGCACAACGCCAGACCAAGTTAAGGCCGTCCCATACCGGCAAATGTGGCTGCACGGATAAGTCCGGATAGGTGACACTTGATCAACCAATTAGGTTTAGTGTTGTCAAGTACTTATCAAGCATGGATTTCCATTATAAATAACTTAACATGGCAGTAGCTAGCCATCCAAATAATTTACTATGAATTATCACATATTAAAGTAATGCAAATAATTCAATTAAATAACCAACACTATTGAAATGCTCATGAAATGGATGACATGGCTTGCCTTGCTCTGTTGGGTTGTCCACAAACTCCTGGGCTTCAAAACCAAAAGAATTTCCCTCTGAAAATATTTTAAAAATGCAAAGGAAAATGTCACATAACACTGTTCTGCACACCAGAAATTCTGTGAGCATGAGAAAAATACCAAATTTTACCAGAAAATAGAGGAGCTCAAGACAAACCCAATGCAAAAAGAATCAATTGATTTGGACTTATGGATAAAAAGTTATGGGTGGTCAAAGTTACTGGTCAAATCTGGATTAAAACAGAAAAGGGGGAAGAGGGAACAGAGAACGGCGGAACTTCGGCGATGGTCGCCGGCGATACAGACGGCGGCGAGGTCCGGCGACTACGGGGATGGAACGAGCTCAATGAGACGAACGCGTACGTACCCGCAGCGTGACGAGAGATGTTCTCGGGTGTCGCCGGAGATGGCGTGTCTGGCGGGGTTTCGGTCGGGCAAGAGCTTGGGCGGGGTCAGGAGAGTGAGCTGAGCTCGCGCGTGGAGTCAGTGGAGGCTAGGGTGGAGGGGAACGGCGAGGCGGTGGAGCTCGGGTGGCGGCGGATCGCCGGCGAGATGCGAGGCCAGAGGGCCTCTAGGCCTTGGCTCATTGCTCGGGAGCTCAATTGGGAGTAGGCGGAGTGCGGTGAGGAGCTAGGAGGGCTGGCCATGGCCTTTTATAGGCGGGGGCGACCTCTCTGGAACCTGGCGGAGCTCGGCCACGTCGCCCGTGTGAGGACGCCGCGCTGGCTGGCCTGGAGCGGGCGAAGGGATAGGAGAGGGCAGGGGGAGTTAATGCGGCGGTAGCGGCTTGCGGAGGAAGGCGACGAGCAGCAGGGCCACTATGCCCGCATGGGTGCCACAGTGCCCATGTGCGGTGGCGGCCGCCGGCGACGATTCCGGCGAGGGGAGGGTTCGGGAGTGGGGTACGTGGACGTTCTCTTTTGATCACTTAGTGCCACTGTGCCCTTGGTTCGACTAGATGCACTCTGATTCGAAGTGTAACTTCAGCTACAGTTTCTGACAAAAACTTTGAGAGAGATCTGGAGGAGAGGTGAGCTGGAGATGGAGCCAGTAGAGATGTCTGGGATGATCTACTTTGGAAGGACTCCAAACTAGCCAAATTTGAGAGATTAACATCAAGATTTGAATGCAGTTCATGTACAACTGTTGTTACCGGTCCAGAAGCAAGATGAGCTTATAGCACTCATCTGGTTGATCTGCTGGAGCTGGAATTTGGTGTGTGGGAGTTATATGGTGGATAGAAGATGTCATAAAAAAATTAGCTCAATTGAATACCTCTAGCTGGTACTTCCTTCATAGAGGTTTGAATTGAGTAGAAACTTGACAGAATAATGCTGCTGAAAATTTGTACTGGACAAGATGATATTTTTGGATATTGTGGCAAGATAGGTTCCCTAGTATCTCAGGGAATTATCTGAGAGTTTTTTGTGTTGGGAAAATATGAGTTGCTTCACAAAGGGCCAGTACTGTCCAGAAGATAAATGGAGTTTTCTAGACAAAATTTTATACTGGACCATGAAATGTTTTTGAAGATTGAGGGAGTAGATGATGTCAAGAAGATGTGGTATTAATTTGGGATTTTTCTGATCATCAGAACCATAGGTTGCTTCATAACCCATAGTGATGACAGATTTTCCCAAATGGAGAAAATGAATAATTGGAAAAGATTGAGAATTGGAATTTGATCCAGCAGGCGTGTGGCAAGATTTTAGCAAGATGTTGAGGGCTTTGGATTACTCAGAGAGATTCATAAGTCCAAAGTCAACTGAAAAGGTTCAAAAACCATCCAAATTGCAAATGAAGCTAGAAAGATTTTGAAAAGAAAAAGTTGCCAAAAACCAGGGTGTCACAAACTTCAAGCTACTCATGTGAAGTCTCTAGTTTCTTCTAGCTCCTCTCATATTGTCAATAATGCTTGTGCTACTAACTCTACTTCTTGTGAAGCATCTATCTTGAAGGAGAATGTTGAGCTAAGGGCTCAACTTGTTTTGCTAACTAGCAATTATGGAAAATTAGAAGAAAGTCATGAAAAGCTCTTGGGCTTTCATGATGACTTTCTAATCTCCCATGAAAGGCTAAAGTTAGCTCATGAGGCTATTGTGACTAAGGTAACATCTCATGAGCCTCATGTGGACATTAGCACTATTTCTACTCAAAATGCTTTATTGACATGTGCTGGCCCTAGTGATTCATCTAGACATATTATTGCCAACTCTTGTGATGAATTGCTCTCCTTGCCTTGTTGCTCTAACAATGAAGCTTCTACTTCCTCTAGTACTTTTGTTGATACTAACCTTGTAGAGGAAAACAAAGAGCTCAAGGCCCAAGTCACTATTTTGAAGAAAGAGTTGGAGAAGTGTCATGATGGGAACTCCACTCTCAAAATATCTTGAGTGTTCAAAAATCCCCTCATGACAAGGGTGGACATGCTTTCGTCTCCAACAACAAGAAGTCCAAGAACAAGAAGAAGGGACAAGACCAAGTCAAGAATGAGGCCAACATTACATGCTTCAAGTGCAAGAATGTTCGACACCATGTGAGATCTTGTCCATTGAAGAAGAAGGCTTCAAATGTGAAGCAACAAGGGAAGCGGCCTCATGTTCAATCTCAAGGTCAACCTCAACTTGAAGAAAGGCCACTACCAATGAGGAACCAAGATAATGCTCCCCAAGTTAAGAAAATAAAGAAGAAGAGAAGGGGGAGCACATGTTGCTATAATTGTCGTGAGAAGGGACACATATCTTCATCTTGTCCCAACGGTAACATCCCTAAGCCTCCTCTAGTCAATGATCATTATTCGCTTAGGAAGGATGTTGTTGGCAATTTGTTTGCCAAGTTTGTTGGCGTCCAAAGTGGTTTAGAATTGGAAAAGGCCATTTGGGTTGCCAAGCCTATTGTGACTAACTTCTTAGGACCCAACTTGGTTGGGGACCATCAAGCTCAAACTTGATCAATAGGTGTGTGGAGGACATTGGAGATTTGGCTAGTTCATGAAGAAAAGAATATTCACCATTTATTTGTTCGAGCCAAGTCATGTGGATTATCTTCATATTATCTATCCAATGTTCCTCTTTGCAGTAACTTGTATTTATATTGCTTACATTGAAAGTTACTCGCCCCTTGCTTGCTTAGGTTTTGTATCTAGCATGTGCATTTATATGTTGTGTTTCCTAGTATGCTTGATTTGTGTTATCTAGCATGTGTAGGTTGCATTGCACATCATAAAAGATAAGTGGTGTTTGTTGTCTTGAGCCTCATTTGTATCTTGTTTGGCTCTTGCGAGATATTAGTGGATCATCACATTATGGGGGAGTGTTATGTTTTGTGCACATCACAAACCCAAAATGTGAATATGAGAAATACCACATAGTATTGATATTCAATATTATCTAGTCACTATGTGGTATGTCAAGCTCATTTGAAATTCAAATTCTCAGAGTATCCATTAATTATCTCTTGTTGGTTTTTATTTGCCTTTGTAGTGTGCTTGCCGTGCTATCCAGAAAGTTGCAACAGAAAAGTTCTGGATACCCCGTGCGCACGGGGTCCTTGACCTCCGTGCGCACGGGGTACTGCGTAACTTTCTGGGTACCCCGTGCGCACGGGGTCTTTTGACCCCCGTGCGCATGGGGTACTGCGTAACTCCCTGGATACGCTGTGCGCACGGGGTCTTTTGACCCCCGTGCGAACGGGGTGGTGGTTTCTTCTTTCGACACACCGTGCGCACGGGGCTGACCTAGCCCATGCGCACGGGGTCCAATGGGCAGAAACGCCCACCCGGCCAAGTACGCTATAAATCTCTCATGTGCTTTGGTTTATGTTTTTGATCTTGTGCATCTTCGGAATCTACCACCGAGTGTTAATTCCAAATACCATTTGTATTCTCTTGCAATTGGTGTTTCTTCATGTGGTAAAACTTTATGATCATCTTCTTCTCGGCTCGTGTTTCAACTTGCCTTATCTCACTGCTTGTACTATCTATTATCTACTTGAGTGAGATAAGCCTTTGAGCATGTGTGTAATGAATATCCTATATGCTCATTGGTTTTTGCTTAGTTCATATGTTGTACTTTGTGTGCGGTCCTGTGTGGATTCGTCACTTTGATATAATTTGGACAACTTGAATGCTTTATGTTATTATTGGAGTATTCATCGTTTATGTGTTCTTTTGTCCAAATTGTATCTCTTTGGATCTTGGTAGGCTTGTGCATGCATTTTTATTTATATTCTTCTTCATGCCTTGCTTGCTCTACTTGATCCTCTATATAGGGTAAACTCCATAAAATCATTAATGGTTAAAAGTGTGCATAAACTTCAAGTTCATATCCTTTTGCACATATTTAATGTGGATTTTGCCCTATGTATTGTGGTTGTGCTAACTACTTTGGACCCAATATGTTTGGGGATCAAATTGTACCTTAATGTGTTTTAGGTACTTTGGAGAAGCATTGGATGCTTGGCTTATTCATGAGGAAGGTGGAGACACCGTGGGAAATTATTAGAGCCAAGCTTGATTGATTCTTTGATTTGAGAGAGAAGATAAATGAAAACCCGGTTCGGTTGTAAGTGTTTCATTCTCATCATGAAAACCCGGTTAACAAAATTTGGGTCTTTTTGTTGGATATGCATCAAGCTCCCACACTTACTTATTCTCAATAAATCCACGGGATGTATTGAGGAAACGACGAATGTGGAGTTTGATGTGGATAACGGCTTCCATGCAAAGCAAATTGTTTCAAGTGTGGTAGGTGATGAGGCTCCTTCCCAAGCTACAAGTACAATGCGGATTGGTCATATTCTTCCACAAGAAACACCCCATGTCCATGTAGAAGAAGAAGGAGTAAGAGCCCCTCTTGTGGATCCATCACAAGGGAAGTCATCACCCCCAACACAAGAGCAAGATGCTATGGGAGATCATGTACCTATCCAAGAACAAGATCAAGTCCCTCATGTTCGCGTGCTAGATCAAGGGCCCCTTGAACCAATGCTCTCTCGGTAACAAGTACTTACCTCATGCATTTATTTAAATTAGAGTCAACATTATGTATGTTGCATCATGGCATGATTAGTACTTGTTGAGTTTGTGTTTCTTGCAAAAGCATAAACCTCCTTATTGCATCTATGAGACATTTGAGAAGAAGCATATCATGGGGATCTATAAAACCATGCTCATGGTCCACTTATCCCAAATATGCCAATTAAGCAATTTATTGCATACCAATTCCTCAAAGTGCACTTATGTGCAATATTGATAAATTTGCAAAAACACTCAATTTGGTTGTGGTTTTTTCTCTCATGCTTAGTAATTCATTTTTATGCAAATGAGATCAATTTACGCCATTCGCCTTGTGCCATGTGCCATGTGACATAGCTCTCATGCTAAAGATCAAGTTTGTATAATGATGGATTCATTCATGGATATCATTCTCTTATCTTTTGTATCTTTTTTATGTGTGCAAGTTTCTGTGTGGATGCTCATCTTGATGATTATTGGCCACTTAAGAAACTCATACACATGAGAAAGTGAATATCCCGCTTTGATATCCTTTATTCCTCGCCAGTCACTTGGATTGTCTCTTTTTATTCTTTGGTGAATCTGGTAAGAGGTTGAGTAGTGAGTGTTTGTATGTATTGCTTATATCATTGTACTCATGAGTTGTTGGATATATTTTGGACCCATGCTTAGCATGATTATGATATTGGATATCTCCTTTATCCCTTGTCCAAAATATGTTCTTTGGATCTTTTTCGTGGTTGATTCTCATGTTTTATCTTTTTGTTGCATTCTATGGATCCCCAATATACTTTGAGCTAATCTATTTATTCTTAAATGGGTTTGTGCATTCACTAGTAGAAAACAAGGCTTTGATCCTGGCCAGATCAGAGCTTTAGACCCGGTCGAGTTACGAACCGGGACTAATGGGTGCATCAGTCCCGGTTCGAGCGGCCAGGGAGCCGGCCGGGCCTCGGCGGGCATCAGTCCCGGTTCGTCTGGGACCTTTAGTCCCGGTTCCAGCTACCAACAGGGACTAAAGGTCCTGGCTCCTGGCGCAACCCCTTTAGTCCCGGTTTGTGTCTGGAACCGGGACTTAAGGTCTGTCTTCAGTCCCGGTTCTAGCCACGAACCGGGACTGATAAAATGCCTATATATACCCCGCCCCCGCCGCTCACTCCTCTGTTTTTTGGCCGGCCAGCGTGTGCAGGGTGTGTGCTACTCTCTGTTCTCACCTCCTATGCACATGAGGTGTTCTATGAAATGCCCGAGCAACACTTAAGCTTTCTATCCTCTCCAAGCTCGACCTCCAAGCTCCATTTTGCCCAAGATTTCTCTAGTTTTGGCGGTGCACCAACTATCCAAGTGTTCTAAAAAGGTTAGCAACTTCATCGTTTCATCTCTCACTGCTAGTTTAGCTCATTTCAAATGCTCTAGAAGTAGAGTGGTTTGTGGGTTTTAGTGGAGGAGTGTATGTGGGAGTTCTTTTGATTTAGATGCACAATTTGAGCTGAAATTAACTTCTTAGAGTTTGCACATGTGTAGGGTGCCGTCCCCGTCCCCGTCCTCACCGCCGTCGATCGCCCGCGCCGATCTCGTCGCCGGCACCACCGTGGTGAGCCTCTTGTTCTTATCTTCTTTTTAACAGAAAAAAATTCTTACTTGTATGATTTAGATAGATACTTGTATAATTTTCTTACTTTTATTATTGTTTGTTATTATATAGTGCCATGACTTTGGTATCCGCCCCCGTCGGCCCTCGTCCTGTCTATGATTCGGATGTGGTATATTATCTTTTATTATTATTTGTTTCATTTAGTGTTTATGACAATTATGCCAACCAACGTGACATAGATGTTTTTATCTAGGAGGTATGTGAACCGGAAATTCCAACCGACCCTCTTGTCGAGAGGTTAAATTTAGTTGAAAAATAAAACAATTACTTGAAGAAAAAATTGAAAAGAATTGAGGAGGAGAAGATGGAATTGGAGTTGCATGTTGCCGATGTCGTCGATGATCACAAGATCAAGATGGATGCAATGCGCTTGAAGATTAGAAAGATTAGAAAATATGCCATTCATAATGAGGCTTGGTATCATTATGTCGTTGGATCAATTGTTACCTTAGTTGCGATTATGATCGCATTTGTTGTTGTTTTTCATAGTTTCAATGTATGTTTTAATTAGATGCTCTAGAGAGCTATATGTTGTTCTATGAGAACTATATATGTATGAACTTTATGTATTTATTTTTTCAGTAATAATATTTGATCACTACTGTACTTTGGTTTTAATGTGATGATGAACTTGTATTAATTTAGTCACTTCTCTATTCATGATGTTCTGTAATGGTTTTTGATACACTTAATTATATAATGCACGCAGATGAACCGGCAATGGATGTACGGTGACCGACACACCTCCGAGTATCTTGAGGGCCTGCATAAATTTCTCGAAGTGGCTGACACAAACAAGCAGAATGGTTTTATGTATTGTCCATGCCTTGTCGGTGAGAATACGAAGGATTACTCTAACTTGAAAACCCTTCACGTCCACCTGCTTGAGAAAGGTTTCATGCCACACTATAATGTTTGGATCAAGCACGGAGAAAGAGGGGTTATGATGGAAGACAACGAAGAAGAAGAGGATGATGACAACTATCCCCCTGAATACGGTGATACTGCAACGGGGGAAGCTGAAGATCAAGAGGAACCAGGCGATGTGCCCGATGATGATCTTCGCCGGGTCATTGTTGATGCAAAGAGACAATGCCCAAGTGAAAGGGAGAAGTTGAAGTTCGATCGCATGTTAGAGGATCACAAAAAAGGGTTGTACCCAAATTGCGAAGATGACAACACAAAGCTCGGTACCACACTGGAATTGCTGAAATGGAAGGCAGACAATGGTGTATCTCACAACGGATTTGGGAAGCTACTGAAAATAATAAAGAAGAAGCTTCCAAAGGATAACGAATTGCCCGACAGTACGTACGAAGCAAAGATGGTTCTATGCCCTATAGGATTGGAGGTGCAGAAGATACATGCATGCCCTAATGACTGCATCCTCTACCACGGTGATTACGAGGATTTGAACGCATGCCCGGTATGCGGTGCATTGCGGTTTAAGATCAGACGAGATGACCCTGGTGATGTTGAGGGCGAGCGCCCCAGGAAGAGGGTTCCTGCCAAGGTGATGTGGTATGCTCCTATAATACCACGGCTGAAACGTCTGTTCAGAAACAAAGAGCATGCCAAGTTGATGCGATGGCACAAGGAAGACCGTAAGAAAGACGGGAAGTTGAGAGCACCCACTGACGGGTCGCAGTGGAGAAAAATCGAGAGAAGGTGGGGGGACTTTGCAGGTGACGCAAGGGATGTATGGTTTGGTTTAAGTGCAGATGGCATTAATCCTTTTGGGGAGCAGAGCAGCAATCATAGCACCTGGCCCGTGACTCTATGTATCTATAACCTTCCTCCTTGGTTGTGCATGAAGCGAAAGTTCATTATGATGCCAGTGCTCATCCAAGGCCCTAAGCAACCCGGCAACGACATTGATGTGTACCTAAGGCCATTAGTTGAAGAACTTTTGCAGCTGTGGAATGGAGAAGGTGTACGTGTGTGGGATGAGCACAAACAGGAGGAATTTGACCTACATGCGTTGCTGTTTGTAACCATCAATGATTGGCCTGCTCTTAGTAACCTTTCAGGACAGACAAACAAGGGATACCACGCATGCACGCACTATTTAGATGACACCGAAAGTATATATTTGGAGAAATGCAGGAAGAATGTGTACCTGGGACATGGTCGATTTCTTCCGACCAACCATCAATGTCAAAAGAAAGGCAAGCATTTCAAAGGTGAGGCAGATCACCGGAAGAACCCCGCCCTCTGTACTGGTGATCACATACTTGATATGGTCAAGGATTTACAAGTAATCTTTGGAAAGGGTCCTGGCGGACAATCTGTTCCGAATGACGCCGAGGGGCGCGCACCCATGTGGAAGAAGAAATCTATATTTTGGGACCTACCCTATTGGAAAGACCTAGAGGTCCGCTCTGCAATCGACGTGATGCACGTGATGAAGAATCTTTGCGTGAACCTGCTAGGCTTCTTGGGCGTGTATGGGAAGACAAAAGATACACCGGAGGCACGGGAGGACCAGCAACGTGTGCACGAAAAAGACGGCATGCATCCAAAGCAGTATGAAGGTCCTGCCAGCTACACTCTTACCAAAGAAGAGAAGGAAATCTTCTTTGAATGCCTGCTCAGTATGAAGGTCCCGTCTGGCTTCTCGTCGAATATAAAGGGAATAATAAATATGGCAGAGAAAAAGTTCCAGAACCTAAAGTCTCATGACTGCCACGTGATTATGACGCAACTGCTTCCGGTTGCATTGAGGGGGCTTCTATCGGAAAACGTTCGATTAGCCATTGTGAAGCTATGTGCATTCCTCAATGCAATCTCTCAGAAGGTAATCGATCCAGATATCCTACCAAGGTTAAAGAATGATTTGGTGCAATGTCTTGTCAGTTTCGAGCTGGTGTTCCCACCATCCTTCTTCAATATCATGACGCACGTCCTAGTTCATCTAGTCGACGAGATTGCCATTCTGGGTCCTGTATTTCTACACAATATGTTCCCCTTTGAGAGGTTCATGGGAGTCTTAAAGAAATATGTTCGTAACCGTGCTAGGCTAGAAGGAAGCATCTCCATGGGCCATCAAACAGAGGAGGTCATTGGGTTTTGTGTTGACTTTATTCCTGACCTTAAGCCGATTGGTCTCCCTCAATCGCGGTATGAGGGGAGACTGACTGGAAAAGGCACGCTAGGAGCGGATGCAATAATATGTAGGGATGGGCATTCTTGGGCTCAAGCACACTACACAGTTCTACAGAATTCTACCTTGGTGACCCCGTATGTCAATGAACACAAGAATTTTCTGCGCTCCAAACACCCGGAGCAGTGTGACGACTGGATTACATGTGAACACATCAGGACTTTCGGCAGTTGGTTGCAAACACATCTCATGGGTAACAACATTGTTGGAGATGAGTTGTACTCGTTGGCCAGGACACCATCTTCGACTGTATTGACTTACCAAGGGTACGAGATAAATGGGAATACATTTTACACGATCGCCCAAGATCAAAAGAGCACCAACCAAAACAGTGGTGTACGCTTTGATGCAGCAACCAACAGGGGAAAGGACACATATTATGGTTACATAGTGGACATATGGGAACTTGACTATGGACATGATTTTAAGGTCCCTTTGTTTCGGTGCAAATGGGTCAATCGGTCAGGAGGCGGGGTACAGGTAGACCCGCAGTACAGAATGACAACAGTGGATCTCAACAATCTTGGGTACACAGACGAACCATTCGTCCTAGCCAATGATGTGGCGCAGGTTTTCTATGTGAAGGACATGTCTACCAAACCGAGAAAAAGAAAAGATAAGGAAGCGAATACATCATACGATGAGCCAAAGCGCCACATAGTTCTTTCAGGGAAAAGAGACATCGTGGGAGTGGAGGGCAAGACAGACATGTCTGAAGATTATGAAAAGTTTCATGAAATTCCTCCCTTCAAAGTGAAGGCTGACCCAAGCACCCTGTTAAACGATGAAGATTATCCATGGTTACGGCGCAATAAGAAAGGGACACACGCGAAGAAAAAGTGAAGACTTTCTCTCCACAACTATTCTGATGTTGGCTTTGATCTAGAATATCACTGCAGTTACATGTCAAGAAATGAAATGCCTTTTGTAACATATGAGTTTTCGTCCTTTTCAGAGTTCATTTGTAATGCTTTTCAATTTCAGGGTCCATTTTGTACACGAAGTGCATCCAGTTTTTGCCATAACCCTCTCAACTTTTTAGCACATGCTATGTGGGTGAAATGATGATACCATGCCAACTTTCAACCTTTTCAGAGTTCAATTGTAGTGCTTTTCAATTTCAGGGTCATTTAGCTCAAAAAAAAGATTGAATGCATGAAAAGAATGAACTAAAAAGCTTTTATAAAACTCTAATAGCAAAAAGAATGAACTAAAAAGAATCAATTAATTTTTTTTGTTATGATCAACTAAAACAAAACTATAATATTCTTCAAGAGCAAAAAGAATCAACTAAAAAGCTTTTATAAACCTCTAGTTATTATAAAAGTATTTTTGAAACTAAAATTATATAAAATTTATGCAACTAAAATTATCAAAGTATGTTTTGTTCCAAACTTTAATAGCAAAAAGAATTTTTCAGAAAGTATTTTTTTGTTAGAAACTTTAATAGCAAACTAAAATAACAAAATCTGTTTTTGATTAAAACACCCATTTAAAATAACCTACAAATTACCAAATTGAATATAATGATAAAGCACACTAATATTAAACAGCAGGAAAAAGAATCACTCAAAAATCTATTTTTAAAGTAAAGTTATTCACAAACTAGTGATTCACACAAATTTCAAAGAATTCAAATTTAAACTATTCAAATTTGAAAACTACTGGCACTAACAGAAAGTTTATAATTTTTTGTGACCAAAAGCAAAAAGAATCACTCAAAAACTCTAAGTATTTAGCTGTAAATAGAAACAAAAGAAAATAAATAAAGCAAAAAACAAAACAAGAATACTGGAAAAGACCTTTAGTCCCGGTTGCTACCACAAACCGGGACTAAAGAGTAAAAAAAATTAAAAAAATGCCATCTACTGGGCCACCACGGCCTGCATACGTCTAGAAACCCAACACGCTAGTTGGGCCAGGATGCAGGCCCGCAGCAGGCCCAGTAGGCCCACAGGCAGAGTTATATACCTCGCCCTCGACCTCGCCCTCGACCTCGCCGTCGCCTCGACGTCGCCGCTGAGCCCGCGCTGTGAGCCTCCTCCCTCTCCCCCCTCTCTCCTCCCGATCGAAGCCCCTCCCCGAGCCCATCCCCCACCTCGCCGGCCGCCCCTCCCCGAGCTCATCCCCCACCTAGCCGGCCGCCCCTCCCCGTTGCTGTAGATTGAACACACACATACACACACACACACACACACACACACACACACACACACACACACACATTCTTCTATTCCTTATTTTAGAGTGTACAATTATAGGTTATTAGTTAACAGAATGTTCCATTTTGTAAAATCCATAGTAAATGATATGTGCATCATATGAACTTGTGCCAATGGAGTATTTGAAGACTTCTATGTCTACTACATGCTCATGTCAGTTTCATAAATTGTAAAATTGTTATGCTTGCTGTTATGTTCCTCCCAAGTCAGCATCATGATGTTGTTGTCAGCATGCCCAGTTTTTCACTAAGTCTAAAATCTGTTATATCTTCTTGCCATGTTCTATTGATGCTACCATCATATCAATGACTCTTCTGAACATGATCAGTAACCCTGTTTTGTGGTTTATGTTATGCTCTATCATGCCATACCTTTTGATGCCATGTTCTTGCCCTGTAGCATAATTAATTCTTGCCTCCAAGTGTGCATCTTAAATCTGTTTCTGCCACACTGTGAATTACACTAAGTCTGAGAATCTGTTTTAACTTTGCAACTTGCCTTGACGAATCCGTGGAGTTGCCTAGGTTTTACTAGGTTTTACTAGGTTTACTAGGTTTTACTAGGTGTACTAGGTTTTTTTGCCATGCAAGCGCTACTATACTTGGGTTTTGCCTAATGTTTTTTCAATCGGTAGAATTATTACAGGTTGTGGTGTTGCATGTCCGTGGAGTTGGCCCTGATCGTCCCTCCGCTGTTCGACAAAAGGTGTCCATTTGTTGTATGTTGAGTTTTGTTCATAGGATAATGCATGGTTGGTTCATTTATTGAGTTGTCTATTCATCCATGTTTATAAATCTTGTATTCATTTTGTATTCATCTTGTGTATAAATCTTGTATTCATCTTGTCGTGAAAACATAACCCCGATATATAACCCCGATATATATGTATGTAGATCTATATGTATGTATGTATACTTTAGTATGTAGATGTATATGTATATCATAGCAAAAAAAAAGATGTATTCCCGGATGTTATCCCCCTTCACCTATATCGTGTAGTGCCGCGTTAGAACACCCCTAACTCTCTCGGGAATTCAACATATTCCCGATAAGTTCGACATGAGGGGGGGTCGTTAAAACATAACCCCGATAACTTCGACATGAGGGGGCCGAGGGGTGGTTCGTTAAAACATAACCCCCTAGAAGAAAGAGCGTTGTTGATCTACCCCCTCCTGCCCCTACCCGTAATTATTATGTATAATACTATATATTGGCGTCTAATTCACCGGTCTTACCTCAGTGAGCCGAAGGGAATTTATTTATTCGGTAGGCGGCCGGCATAGGTCAATGTGGTAGAATGGATAGTTCGATCTCCTGCATAGCGATTATTTTTTGTAAAGTGTCCTCTCCTGAAAGTATAACCCCGATAACTTCGACATGAGGGGGGACGTCGGACATCGATGAGAGAGGCAGTCCGCAAAGTATAACCCCCGATAACTTTGCATGATGTTTGCGACTAATCCATTGCTCATATATGCATATGATTCCTTGTTGTGATTAGCTAGGTCTATGTTTGCCACTAATCCATCTCTCATGGTTGTATATTGCCATGTTGTAACATTTGCAGAAACTATGGACAGAGACTTAGAAAAAGAAGAGTTGTTGGGGGATATAATCCGCGACGGAGGTGATCCCTTGTCGTTTCTCAATGACACCGATGGTGAGGAAGGAGATCATGACGGCTCCGGTGATTGAGTGGAGGAGGAAGGAGATCATGACGGCTCCGGTGACCGAACGGAAGAGGAAGGAGATCATGACGGCTCCGGTGACCGAACGGAGGAGGGAGCCTTAACTGTTGCAAAGTCCGGCGAGGTATATATACATATATTAATTAAGCCTCTGCTGACTTGATGCATTAATTGTTTTGTAAGTACATATATTAACGCTTCTTTCTTCTTTTAATTAGCCCTCCGGATCGAGCCAAACTTCCATAAGGAGACGAGGCCCGAAGAAAAGGTTGCGCCAGGATGAAAGGTTCACGATCGAAGAAGTCGGTCGAGATGGCCAACCGATTGCTCCCAAGCGGAGCAGGGACACATTTATACATCAGTGCGGAGTGGTTGTTAGGGACCGCGTCCCGATCATCATCCAAGAATGGAATAAGAAGAAGGACCCTGAAGTTTCTTATGTCCAGGATAGACAGAAAGATGATCTTTGGACCTCGCTGATGACAAATTTCAGCCTACCGCTAGAGGCGGATCCGAATAAGGTCAAGGTGTTTGCTCTTAAGAAGATGGCAGAACTATTCAAGAACTAGAAGAAAGATTTGAATAAAAAGTTTGTCGAGAAAGACAAGACTCCAGAATTCACCGGTGCATATGAGAAGATAAAAGATCACTAGCCCGCATTTGTGGCCTACAAGAAATCGGACAAGGGCAAGCAAAGGTCAGCGACAAATAAGCTAAATGCTGCAAAGAAGAAGTATCACCATGTTACGGGGTCAGGTGGCTACAGCAAAGCCCGGCCTACGTGGGACAAAGCTGAGCAAGACCTGCTTGCTAAAGGGGTCCAACCAGCGACATTGCACTGGCCAGATCGGTCAAGGACTTGGTTCTTCGGGGTTGGGGGAACTTTGCACCCAGACACAGGGGAGTGTGTTTGGACGAAAGCTCAACTTGCAATACCCGTCAAGAAGCTTCAGGAAGCAATCCGGGCAGCGCAGGAAGGGAGGTTACATCCCGACGGAGAGAATGACGAGCTGACACATGCCCTCGGGAATCCTGAACACCCTGGACGAACACGAGGCACATCAGGCTCCGTTCCGTGGAAGGATGGGTTTCCCGACAACGATGGTTATAGAAGCCGACAGAGAAAGAAGAAAGCGGAAGCAAGCGAAATGCAGAAGATCAATGCAAGATTAGCGAAACTAGAGGAACTTGAGAGAGCCAGCGAGCTATCGGCCAACCATCTCAGCAGCACGAAGATCCTTCCTTCGACAATGCCCCAGAAGCTACCTCACCATCTCAGCGGAGAAGCAGCGTGGCTTCCACGGAGCTCCTTCAGCCTGATATCACGGCTCCTCGCTACCCCGTGGATAGTATCACGCAGGCTGAACATTGTGTGCTAATGGCGAAATGCCAGAACCTGACCTTGAAGGCGGCGGTCGGCTCTGTTTTACCTCCTCGAACTGAGGGAACTTTCCATTGCCATCCGATTCCACATGGCTATGCTATTGTCACGGTGGATGAGATAATGGCGGCATTTGAGGGGCTGGAGCTTGACTACCCTACAGGTGAAGGGGAGGATCTTCTGGAAAATGCCTTAAGGAGTACCTGTCTATGGAGAAAGGAGTACATCAAGCTTCCAAACTGGACGCCGCCTCAGCAGACGCAGCCGGATCCTCAGCAGACTCCTCCTCACAGTCCAATTGTGCTATCTCCGCTGCCTGAGTCGTCTCCGGCGCGTCATCCGTCTCCGCCGCCTCAGCGGACTCTAACGGAGGAGGCCCCTCAGCAGAATTCTCCTCCGCCTCAGCTGTCTCTGGCGCGTCAGCCGTCTCCGCCGCCGCAGCTACCTCCGCCGCGTCAGCGAACTCTGCCTCATCAGCAACAGTGGAAGAGAGCCGCCACCGCTCCGGCGGCTAGCAGTACAAAAGGCGGGAAGAAATTCAAATCTGGTCCAAGCCTCAGGGTTCCTCCAAAGTTACCATATGAGAGGACTGACGAGGAATACAAGGACATCAGTGCTGCCGAAGTGCATGCCCATTTTGCTTGGAAAGTTCCACCTCCGAAGGAAAAAATAAATCCGGTAAAGGCGAATCGCACTCTGGATGCCCTTACACGACCACCTCCGCCTCCGCTGCTATCAAACTATGACCGCATTATTGCAAAGACATATGACAAAGCTAAGAGTCGGTCGAGAAGTAGCAGTACTGGTGCAAGAAGTGGGAAAACAATTCCCCAGCTCGGCGAACAGGAAAAGCAATCGTGCATCCCGCTCAAGGTGTTTACCGATACCCCGGGGGTAGCGGCCGTTGCTCCTGGTTTCAATCCTGATGATTACCTAGGCGATGATGTACATTTTGAAATCGCTAAGCCGGTAGACACCTTTAAATACCAGCACGGGAAGCGTCTCGTCAGAAGTGATGATCTGGAACAAGATCTACCAACGATGATGCGAACATTACATAAATGGTACATGGAAACTTGCAAGGATGGGACGGGCAGTATCTTGGTGGGAATTAAGGATGACCACGAGTTCGTTGGAGTCGACTCGATCTTCGTTGAATTTGACGAACTCTTTCAGTTATACAATCAAGCCGCCCTTGACAAAAGTCTCGTGGCTTCTTATTTTCTGTAAGTATTATTTTTGTAATTAAGTCTCTAGCTCAGCTCATTCATTGCATGTATATAATTATCCTCACTATATTATGCAGATTGAAGATCGTCGAATTTAAAAAAGGACAAATCTATGACATTGGGTTCATTAACCCAAATATCGTAAATGAATGGTCGGTACAGAAGATCCCCGAGGAGACTGAGAAAATCTTGCTCAGCTCGTTCCTTCGACACCAAAACAAAAGGGAAATACTCTTTCCTTACAACTTCAAGTGAGTGTTACTGTCTTCTGCATATTCTGTTTCGCTGACTCGAGGTTAAGTGTAATTGATGAGTTATGTGCGCGCAGGTTCCACTTTATTCTGCTAGCCATTCAGCTTGACGAGGGAGCAGTAATTGTCTTGGACTCGAGACGTAAAGAGGCTACAGAGTATGCGGACATGATTGAAATGCTCCAGAAGTAAGTTCAATCATTATCGCACTATATCGGCAACTTTCGTTCATTTCCTGATATCAAGTAATCATTTTCTTTGCCGGGCAGGGTTTGGAAAAAGTTCATCACGCAGGTTCAGGGTGAATGGAGACCGGAGCTGCGATTTAAACAACCCAGAGTAAGTAGTACTAGCTAGTTCCGCGCATCTCTCATTGATTCTTGTTTCAATACCATTATCATGGTTGATTATCATTTTGATTGAACTCTATTCTCGTAAAGTGCATGTGGCAGGAACCCGGAACTGAGTTATGTGGATACTACGTTTGCGAGTTCATTCACCAAAAGAATACCGAGAGGGGCTTCAATAAACAACAATTTGAAGTACGTAAACAATATTCATAATTTTATTTTATCACCATCAATTTTGTTGATTTCATTCATATATATATATATATATATATATATATATATATATATATATATATATATATATTGACCCCCCTTCTTTAAATTAGACCTGGCAGAAGTGGAACGTAATCCTACCAGCTGATCGCCTACGCGCAATTCAAGAGGAGTTGGCGGGATTCTTTGTAGACCACGTCATTCGTAAAGACGGAAAATGCCATTGGGAATTGCAAACCTGTTGAATAGATATATGCATCAACGTGTACTATCTGTAGTAGCGTCGAATAGATATACGAAAACTTGTTGTTCGACCAACAAGCACGGAGAAAGAGAGGTCACTTCTCTCTATATATTGATCATGCATGACGATGTTGTGTAATTAATGGTTCCTTCATTGCTTACTAGCTAGCATCGAGTTCTCTCTATATGTAGTAACTAGCGTCGACCAAGAACGGAGAAAGAGAGGTCAAGCTAACACAATATGAAACCCCTAAACCCTCCAAAACCCCTAAACCCCCCCTTTCGGAAAAAAACCCCAGCGCCTGCGAGCTGCTGACGCGTGGCTGCCTTTTGGTCCCGGTTGGTGTTACCAACCAGGACTAAAGGTCCTCCTGCCTGAGTGCTGCACAGCGGCCACGTGGAGACCCTTTAGTCCCGGTTGGTGTTACCAACCGGGACTAAAGGTCCTCCTGCCTGCGCGCCCCACAGCGGCCACGTGGAGCACCTTTGGTCCCGGTTCGTAGGCCAACCGGGACTAAAGGTTTTAGGCATTTGTCCCGATCATTTTGTCCCGGTTCCAGAACCGGGACTAAAGGCCCTCTGGAACCAGGACTAATGCCCTGTTTTCTACTAGTGATTTGATTCTACTCACATATGAGAAATGCGCAAATTAAGGAGGAACTCATACTATATTGGCCTTCTGGATTTCTTCCATTTTGGCATTTGATGCCAATGGGGGAGAAGTTTAGAGGGTTTAGGAGAAGTAGGTTGGTTCTTGTCATTCATGCATATCTACATTATTATTCTTGTCATTCATGCATATCTACATTTGTTGTGCTTGCTTGTTGCATGGATGTGTATATAGAGAAAACTCCACCAAGTTCTTTCACGTGCATATATTGTGGGGGAGTTTGCTCTATATAGTGTGGTTCTACTAGCATCAAATTCTTGTGTAGTATTTCGATGCTAGTACAACCGGTTTTGATAGCATCAACTATCTTTGTGATATTTGAGGCTATCAAAACCACCTCAAATATACAATTTATTCTCGGATAGATTGCATACTTGTTTTAAATTCATTATATAAATCCTCTTGTTCAGATTGTCATCAATTACCAAAATGGGGGAGATTGAAAGAGCATGTAGCCCCTAAGTGTGGTTTTGGTAATTAATGGCAATCTCTATGGACTAATGTTTTCAGTGAGATATATTTGAAGGTTTTGTCCATAGATGGTGCCTCAAGGATATTGGATGGAATCAAGGATGAAGTCCATATATATGAAGATATATTTGCTCTAAGCTTTGGTATTAAATGACAATTCCTATGGAGCATCAAGTGCATTGAATCTTATATGAAGATATATTCCATAGTGTTGCTTGAAGTGCATTGGGATGACAATTCCTATGGAGCATCAAGTGCATTGAATCTGATATGAAGATATGTTCCATAGTGATGCTTGAAGTGCATTAGGTTGTTTTGTGAAGAATGCCATCAAAGCATCCGAAGAAGTCCTTATGGTATCCTTCTCTGGATACACCGTGCTCACGGGCTTGTACCGTGCGCACGGGGTCGAGTGTCAACTCTCTGGATACCCCGTGCTAACGGGGCCTAGGTGTTTGGCTTTCGAGATCCCATGTCCAGTGAGGTTTCAAGTTGGTCTTTGGGGATTTCTATTAAAACCATCATGGTGGAGTTCATTGGAGGATCTCAAAGATTGACATATTTGGGCTTTTAAGGATCAAGGGCTTGAGAGAATAATCAAAGAGAAGAATTCAAGTTATGGTTTCAAGACAAGATCATGATGAGCTCATGTGTTGGGTTTAGGTTGATCAAGTCTCGAAGCAAGCAACTAGAGTGAAGAATTCATTGTGCCTCTCAAGAGCTTGTGATGGAGTTTTTAGAAGGGCAAGTGGTGACCAAGATGATATTCATAGTGGAACTTGATATGGTCATGAAAGAGTCTTTGGTGTGATATAGTCTTGAAGCAATGAAGGGAAATGAAGAGTTCATTGTGGCTTTCAAGAAACCAATATGGGGCATAAAGTAAAGATGTTGGTGACCAAGATGAAGCTCGAAGATTATATCTAGATGGTCAAATCACAAAGCGCAAACATTGTACCACATGGGATCAAGTGATCTAGTGGTATGGTAAGTAGTTATGAATTGTGCTTTGTTACCTAACCCATGCTATGTGTTTGTTATGTCTATGTGGGTTAGCTGTTTCTCATGGGCTTGCATCAAAAGGAAAGATTTCAAGTAGCCTATGTGTGGATGACATCAAGTGGTGATGGTCATCGGGTTCGAGGAGTCCAAGTGCAAGATGATAAGCCAGAGGTTATATGCTTTGAAGCTTGCGGTCCACATCATGATAATGTGCATGTGAAGATGGGCTTAAGTTAAGGCTTCCCTCATTGCATTACGAGGAAGCAATTCGAGTATCTTCACCAAGTGGTTGTGGACAAGAAAGGGATTCCAACTTGAGGCAAGCATTAAAGTCATCATCAAGCTCAAGTTGAATATGCAAGGCAAAGGTATAACTTAGCTAGGTTTTCCTAGTTTTGCCGGTCTCATAGTGCTTGGTGGGAGACCGGATTATAGGTTTGATAGCCATACTATCAAGAGGGACTTTCGGGCGAGTAGCTTGATCACGTCGCATGTAGAGAGCTCAAACCTTTGCATTACTTGCATCATTCTTTCTTTTTTATCTTGGGTGGTTCTCTATGTGAGGACCTTGGCCTTTTCCATAGCTTCAAAATGAGCCCAAGATCATCGAATTCGGAGTTCGTATGCCAAAGTTATCATTGTTTCAGTGGGCTGCTGCAGGCTGATTCTGGGTACCCCGTGTGTACGGGGCCCCCGTGTCCACGGGCCTATACCGTGCGCACGGGACCCCGTGGGCACGGGGTCTCAACCCCCGTGGGCACGGGGTGTCCAGAAACTGCCCGTTGAGCCCCAACGGCTAGTTTCTGAGTTTGGCTATTTAAGGGCTCCTTCCTCCCACTGGTTGGGGGGCTGTTCACACACTTTATCAACATCATTTTGAGCCTCTTACCACCTGTCCCAAACACCTATCTCCCCTCTATGTGAAGGGGGATGTGTGGATGCATCTTTGAGTCATTAGTTGATTTTATCCATTGCATCCCCTCTCTTCAATCTCCTCCTTTCGAGAGTGCATCTTGTGAGATTAAGAGAGTGAGTTGAGCATTTGTTGCTTGACCTTGCATTGCATTTGTTGCATTGGTTTGAGCTCCCCGCATTGATTTGTTCGAGTGAGAGCCCGTGAGTTTATTACTCTTGGAGGTTTCCGCCTCCTAGACGGTTTGGTGATATTCTTGAGAAGATAGTGAAGAGGCCTAGGTGGCCGTGGTTCCCCCGGAAGCTTCCTCTTGTGGTGTGCTCCGGGGAAGGGTGTGAAGTGGCCTAGGTGGTCAAGGTTCCTCCGGAAGCTTCCTTGCTTGTGGTGTGCTCCGGAGAAGTTTGTAAAGGTGTGGTGGTCGCCTTCAAGACCAACCCCGAGTGAATCGAGGCTCATCCGTTGGGGGTGACTCGAAAGGGAGAATATGGTGAGTCACTTGGTGACACCCCAGAGATTTGGCTTCGGCACCGCTCCAATGGAGATTAGCACTCTCACGAGTGTGAACTTCGGGATAAATCCGCGTCCCCGACTCACTTGTGGTTATCTCATACCCACACCCTTTACTTTCCGCAATTCATACTTGCTCTCATTGATATATCTTGTGCTAGTTGAATTGCTTAGTTGTTCCTACATTTCCATATCTTGTGATGTAGTTTGTGCTTGCTAGTTTCCTTAAGTGCCTATCTTGTTTAGCATAGGTTGTTGGTGCACTTAGTTGAGCCTAGCATATTTAGGATTTGTGCTTGAAAGGTATCCGTTTAGTTTAATTCCGCATTAGGATAAAGCCAAATCCGTAACAGTTTTAAAACGCCTATTCACCCCCCCCCCTCTAGTCGTCATCTAGATCCTTTCAGTGTCCGTATGTGTCGGCATGAATATCACGCTGGAATTTCTGACCTTCATCCGAAGAAATGCGGCGCTTGAAAACACATGTGACATTGCACTTGTAGAGCTCCCCGTTGTGTTCAACATATGCTACAGCTTGGCGAACTATGCGTCGGGCTTCTATCTTGTCCTCGGGAAGTTCCTTCCGTAGGAGATAGGCCAGGATAGGCTCATTCCATGCCAAAATAACACCATGATCTCATGGGCCGATGAAGTGATCTCCACCTCCGAGCCCCCGGTCTCGGTGTTGCCGAGGTCTGAGCCACCGGTCTCCGAGGCCGGTTCATTGTCGACGTGCAACTTGATGGATGGCCTGAAGAACCACTCTAGGAAGATATTGTCGGCTACATGATCATGCCATGCACCCATCTTGGCCAGTATAGCGGGCGCTGCATTGTCATCATGTTTAACATGGTGGAACTCCAGGCCGTCAAACCGACCTGCTAGCTAATGTACTGCCTCCCAGTGTGATAACATCCGTGGGTCCTTGGCATCGAAATCACCATTAATCTGGGAGATCGCAAGGTTAGAATTACCTCAGCCTTTGAGTCTTTGGATACCCATGGTCACGGGCATGTGAAGGCCGTGCACGAGAGCTTCATACTCGGCAGCATTATTGGAGTCCGTATACAAAATTTGTAGCACATAGCGCATCTTGTCGCCAGTTGGAGAAATCAGGACTACCTCAGCCCCTAGTTCGGCCATCATCTTGGATCTATCAAAGCACATCATCCAATGCTTATAATCAATCTACCATTCTGGTTGCTGGGTTTCGGTCCACTACACGATGAAATCAGCCAGGACCTGCGACTTAATGGCTCAGTGTGACTGGTACTATATCTTAAAATGTAGCAGCACAATTGCCCATTTTGCAGTCCGGCCTGTGGCATCCCTGTTATTGATAATATCCGATAAGGGAACCTCACTGACCACTGCAATGGAGTTTCCAAGATGCCATAAACACCGCATAGGCGATCTTCTCGTAATGAGGTTTCCCCGCCTTGCATGGGGATAGCACCTTAGAAACATAGTAAACCGGCCACAGCACCTTGTAAGCATGACCTTCCTCCTCACGCTCAACCACCAGGACGGCACTAGCCACTTGACTGGTGGCCCAGATGTACAACAACATTGGCTCACCGATCTGGGGTGCTCCGAGAATAGGATTAGTCGCCAGCAATTTCTTTATATCTTCCTAGGCTGCGCTAGCATTGTCTGTCCACACGAACTTGCCCGTCTTCTTCAGCAGCCGGTATAGGGGCAGCGCCTTCTCCTCAAGCCTAGAGATAAACCGGCTCAGGGTAGCGACGCAGCCGGCTAGCCTCTGGACCTCCTGCAACTGGGTCGTTGCGCTGAGCTTCGAAAGAGCCATGATCTTGTATGGATTGGCTTCAATGCCACGCTGGGAGATGATAAATCCCGGCAGCTTGCCATCATTTTGAGCTACATAGGTGCTTGGTGGGAGACAGGATTATAGGTTTGATAGCCGTACAATCAAGAGGGATTATTCGTACACTTTCCTGCCATCATTTTGAGCTACATAATACCTCTCCCAAATCCCTATTTCCCCTCTATGTGAAGGAGGATTTGTGGATGGATCTTTGTGTCATTTCTTGATCTCCTCCATTGTTTTCCCTCTCTTCAATCACCTACTTTCTTGAGTTGCATCTTGTGAGATTGAGAGAGTGAGATGAGCATCCGTTGCTTGACCTAGCTTTGCATTTGTTGCATTACTTTGAGCTCCCCACATCGATAAGTTCGAGTGAGAGTCCGTGAGTTTATTACTCTTGGAGGCTTCTGCCTCCTAGACGGTTTGGTGATATTTTTGAGAAGTTTGCGAAGAGGCCTAGGTGGTCGAGCTTCCCCCGGAAGCTTCCGTTTGTGGTGTGCTCCGGGGAAGGGTGTGAAGTGGCCTAGGTGGTCAAGGTTACTCCGGAAGCTTCCTTGCTTGTGGTGTGCTACGGAGAAGTTTGTAAATGTGTGGTCGTCGCCTTCAAGACCAACCCCGAGTGAATGGAGGCTCATCTATTGGGGGTGACTCAAAAGAGGAGAATACGGTGAGCCACTTGGTGGCGTTCTGGAGCTTTGGCTTTGGCACCACTCCAACAGAAATTAGCACTCTCACGAGTGCGAACTTCGGGATAAATCTGTGTCCCTAACTCACTTGTGGTTATCTCATTCACACACCCTTTACTTTCCGCAATTCATACTTGCTCTTAAGGATATATCTTGTGCTAGTTAGAATTGCTTAGTTGCTCCTACATTTCCATATCTTGTGATATAGTTTGTGCTTGCTAGTTTCCTTATGTGCTTGTCTTGTTTAGCATAGGTTGTTGGTGCACTTAGTTGAGCCTAGCATATTTAGGATTTCTGGTTGAAAAGTATCTGTTTAGTTTAATTCCGCATTAGGATAAAGCCAAATCCATAAAAGTTTTAAAACACCTATTCACCCCCCTCTAGTCGTCATCTAGATCCTTTCAATTGGTATCAGTGCTTTGGTCTCTCCTTGGTCGGCTTCACCGCCTAGAGAGTAAAGATGTCGACTAGTGGTATAGTGCATGATGACAATTTTTGTTTTAGTGGCACAAACTATCACTTGTGAAAAATTTGCGTGCTTTGTCATTTTCAGGCCATGGATCAAAATTTTGTGCGAATTGTTCTTGTAGGGGCTTATCCGTGGAAGCATGAACTTTTTCCAACTAGTGAGGAAAATGATGATGTGCTTTGTGGGTATGATGCTAAGAATGCCATAATCAGGTCTATATCCCTCGAAGTGTTTGAGTCAATCATGACTTGTGTGTCAGAGAATGCCATAATCAGGTCTATATCCCTCGAAGTGTTTGAGTCAATCATGACTTGTGTGTCAGCTCATAAGATGTGGACAAAACTTGAAGAATTATATGGTGGGTCCAATCTTGGTGAGGTCCATCATCTTTCGGAGGAGTCAATTGAGGAGTTATCCACATCTTCAAATCATGAAGAACTCCATATTGCTTCTTCCTCCGTGTGCTTGGACATTTCAACTTCTTCCACCTCGCCATCATATAGCATGTTCCAAGGTAATGACATGGTGAGAGGAAATATCATTTGTGATGATGATGTTGTGCTCAACATTGTTGATCTTTCATGCATAAATGCTAATGTTGTAGCTTCTTTGGATTTGAGCATATCTAGCACAAAAAATGACATACATTCTTGTGTTGATATTCCATGCATATCATATAGAGATTCCTTGAATAATTTTTTTGATGATATGCTTGATACTCCTTGTTGCCATGATCTCTATGCTTCTATTTTCTCTAGTTGTGTTTGACTAACCATGTAGAGGAAATAAAAGAAAATAGTGCACACATCACTAATGGAGAAATTGCTAGAAGAGCATAGGAGGAAATCACCATGTTGGAGAGAAAATGCTATGAGTGTCAAGAGGATGGACATGAATCTCCTACTCTTGTTGATGAAGAATCTTCCTCTCCAAAAGAATCATCATCAACCTCCAATGTTCATATGTGCCTCATGGCAAGAGGTATTGCCGAGGTATCATCTACTCAGAGTAATGATAATGATGGAAGTGATGATGAATGTGATAGGGATATGAGTCAAGAAATATATGAAATTGGGAATTCTCTTCGTGGGGTCAATAAGAACACTTATGTGATGTTTAAATATCTTATTACTCATTTTCGAAAGTGTAATGATTTACTTCACGAAGAGCAAGAACAAAATGAAAAACTTGATTGTAACCTTCTTGATGCTCTAGAAACTCTTAGAGACTTAGAATCTTTTAAAGAAGAGATTGAAGTTTCTCATGATCAACTTAAAGGGGATTTTGGGCACCTTGACCTTGGCTACAAGAATGTCAAAGGCGAGCTCACCAAACTCTCTAAGTCGTATGAGGAACTTCAAGCTACTCATGTGAAGTCTCTAGTGTCTACTAGCTCCTCTCATATTGTCAATGATGCATGTGCTACTAACAGTATTTTTTGTGAAGCAACAATCTTGAAGGAGAATGTTGAGTAACGTGCTCAACTTGATTTGCTAACTAGCAATTGTGGAAAATTAGAAGAAAGTCATGAAAAGCTCTCAAGCTCTCATGATGACCTTCTAATCTCCCATGAAAGGCTAAAGTTAGCACATGAGGCTATTGTGACTAAGGTAAAAACTTGTGAGCCTCATGCGGACATTGGCACTATTTCTACTCAAAATGCTTTATTGACTTGTGCTAGTCCTAGTGATTCATCTATACATACTGTTGCCACTTCTTGTGATGAATTCTCTCCTTGCTTTGTTGCTCTAACAATGAAGTTTCTACTTCCTCTAGTACTTTTTTTGATAACAACCTTGTAGAGGAAAACAATGAGCTCACGGCCCAAGTCACTAATTTGAAGGAAGACTTAGAAATGTGTCATGAAGGAAATACCACTCTCAGCACTATCCTGAGTGTTCAAAAATCCCCTGATGACAAGGGTGGTCTTGGTTTCACTTCCAACAACAAGAAGTCCAAGAAAAAGAATAAGGGACAAGACCAAATCAAGAATCCGACCAACATTACATGCTTCAAGTGCACGAATGTTGGACATCATGTGAGATCTTGTCCATTGAAGAAGAAGGCTTCAAATGTGAAGCAACAAGAGAAGCGGCCGCATGTTCAATCTGAAGGTCAACCTAAAGTTCAATCTCAAGGTGAACCTCAAGTTAAAGAAAGGCCACTACCAATGATGAACCAAGGTAATGCTCCCCAAGTTGAGAAAATAAAGAAAAATAGAAGGGGGCACATGTTGCTATAATTGTCGTGAGAAGGGACACATATCCTTATCTTGTCCGAACGGTAACATCCCTAAGCCTCCACTAGTCAATGATCATTATTCACTTAGGAAGGATGTTGTTGGCAATTTGTTTGCCAAGTAGGTTGGTTCCCATAGTGGTTTGGAAATGGAAAATACCATTTGGGTTGCCAAGCCTATTGTGACTAACTTCTTAGGACCCAACTTGGTTGGAGACCATCAAGCTCAAACTTGATCAATAGGTGTGTGGAGGACATTGGAGATTTAGCTAGTTCATGAAGAATAATAGGATTATCATATTATGGGTGAGCGATATGCTTTGTGCATATCGCAAGCCTAGAAAATGTGAACATTTGAGAAATGTCACTTATAATTGATATTGGAAATTTTCTTGTATCTTTGTGACATGCAAAGCTCAATCAAGTCCCAAGTTGCGTAAATTTCAACTGTTGTCTCATTGCTTGTTCTATCTTTTTTTTTACTTGAGTGAGATAAGCCTATGAGCATGTGTGCTATGTATATCCTATATTCTCATTGCTTTTTGCTTAGTTCATATGTTGTACTTTATGTGCGGTCTTGTGTGGATTCGTCACTTTGATATAATTTGGACATTTGAATGCTTTGTGATATTATTGGTGTATTCATCATTTATGTGTTCTTTTGTCCAAATCGTATCTCTTTGGATCTTGGTATGCTTGTGCATGCATATTTTTTTATATACTTCTTCATGCCTTGCTTGCTCTACTTGATCCTCTATATAGGGTAAACTCCATGATATCCTTAATGGTTAAATATGTGCATGATTTTCGAGTTCATATCCATTTGCAATTTTTTAATGTGGAGTTTGCCCTATGTATTGTAGTCATGCTAACTACTTCGGAACCAATAAGTTTGGGTACCAAAGTGTACCTTAATGTGTTTTAGGTACTTTGGAGAAGCATTGGATGCTTGGCTTATTCGTGAGGACAGTGGAGACACCTTGTTAAATTATTAGTACCAAGCTTGGTTGATTCTTTAATTTGAGAGAGAAGATAAATGAAAACCTGGTTCGGTTAGCAAATGGTTTCAAGTGTTGTAGGTGATGAGGATCCTTCTCAAGCTACAAGTACAATGGGGATTGCTCATATTCTTCCACCAGAAACACCCCGTGTCCATGTAGAAGAACGAGTAGGAGCCCCTCTTGTGTATACACCACAAGGGAAGTCATCACCCCCGACACAAAAGAGCAAGATGTTATGGGAGATCATGTACCTATCCAAGAAGAAGATCAAGTCCCTCATGTTCCCAAGCTAGATCAAGGGCCCCTTGAACCAATGCTCTCTCAGTAACAAGTACTTACCTCATGCATTTATTTAAATTAGAGTCAACATTGTGTATTTTGCTTCATGGCATGATTAGTACTTGTTGAGTTTGTGTTTCTTGCAAAAGCTTGAACCTCCTTATTGCATCTATGAGACATTTGAGAAGAATCATATCATGGGGATCTATAAAACCATGCTCATGATTCACTTATCCCATATATGCCAATTAAGCAATTTACTGCATACCAATTCCTCAACGTGCTCTTTTTGGCTGTGGTATTTGCTCTCACGCTTAGTAATTCATTTTTATTCAAATGAGATCAATTTGCGCCATGTGCCATGTGACAAAGCTCTTATGCTAAGATCAAGTCTGTATAATAATGGATTCATTCATGGATATCATGTTCTAATCTTTTGTATCTTTTTGTGTGTGCAAGTTTCTGTGTGGTTGCTCATCTTGATGATTATTGGCCACATAAGAAACTTTTACACATGAGAAAGTGCATATCCCTCTTTGATATCTTTTCCTTTACTACCGGTCCTTGGGATTGTCTCTTTTTGATTCTTTGATGGATCTGGTAAGAGGATGAGAAGTGAGAGCTTGTATGTATTCCTTATATCTTTGCACTCATGGGTTTTTGGATATATTCTAGACCCATTCTTAGCAAGATGATCTTATTGGATACTTCCTTTATATCATGTCCAAAATATGTTCTTGCAATCTTTTTAGTGTTTGATTCTCATGTTTTATCTTCTTGTTGCATTCTATGGATCCCCAATATAGTTTGAGCTCCTCCATTTATTCATAAATGGGTATGTGCATTTGATTCCACTCAGATATGAGAAATGCACAAATTAAGGAGGAACTCATACTATATTGGCCTTCTGGATTTCTTCCATTTTGGCATTTGATGCCAATAGGGGAGAAGTTTAGAGGGTTTAGTAGAATTGGGTTAGTTCTTGTCATTCATGCATATCTACATTTGTTGGGTTTTCTAGTTGCATGGTATATAGAGAAAACTCCGCCAAGTTTATGTCATCCAATATATGCAATGAAATTCAAGTTCATTCACATGTGCATATGTTGTGGGGGAGTTTGCTCTATATAGTGTGGTTCTACTAACATCAAATACTTGTGCGGTATCTTGATGCTAGTATAACCGGTTTTGATAACATCAACTATCTTTGTGATATTTGAGGCTATCAAAACTACCTCAAGTATCCAATTTATTCTCGGATAAATTGCATGCTTGTTTTTAAATTCATTATATAAACCCTCTTGTTGAGATTGTCATCAATTACGAAAATGGGGGAGATTGAAAGTGCATGTAGCCCCTATGTGAGGTTTTGGTAAGCAATGAGAATCTCTATGGACTAATGATTTCAGTTAGATATATTTGAAGGTTTTGTCCATAGATGGTGCCTCAAGGATATTGGATGGAATCAAGGATGAAGTCCAAATATATGAAGATAGTGCCTCAAGGATATTGGATGGCATCAAGGATGAAGTCCATATATATGAAGATATATTTGCTCTAAGCTTTGGTATTAAATGACAATTCCTATGGAGCATCAAGTGCATTGAATCTTATATGAAGATATGTTCTGTAGTGATGCTTGAAGTGCATTGGGTTGGTTTGTGAAGAATGCCATCAAAGCATCCGAAGAAGTCCACATGGTATCCTTCTCTGGATACCCCGTGCGCACAGGCCCCCTGACCCCTGCGCGCACGGGGTCGAGTGTCAACTCTCTTGATACCCCGTGCGCATGGGGTCCATGACCCCCATGCATACAGGGCCTAGGTTTTGGCTTTCGAGTTCCCATGTCCAGTGAGGTTTGAAGTTGGTCTTTGGGGATTTCTATTGAAGCCATGAAGATTGATTTCAATGTCTAACCAAATTTGTTCAAGGTGGAGTTCATTGGAAAATCTCAAAGATTGACATATTTGGGCTTATAAGGATCAAGGGCTTGAGAGAATAATCAAAGAGAAGAATTCAGGTTATGCCTTCAAGACAAGATCATGGTAAGCTCATGTGTTGGGTTTTGGTTGATCAAGTCTTGAAGCAAGCAACTAGAGGGAAGAATTCATTGTGCCTCTCAAGAGATTATGATGGAGTTTTTAGAAGAGCAAATGATGACCAATATGATATTCATAGTGGAACTTGATATGGTCATGAAAGAGTCTTTGGTGGTCTCTTCTTGAAGCAATGAAGGGAAATGTAAAGTTCATTCTGGATTTCAAGAAACCAAGATGGAGCATGACGTAAAGATGTTGGTTGACCAAGATGAAGCTCGAAGATTATATCTAGATGGTCAACTCACAAAGCGCAAACATTGTTCCATGTGGGATCAAGCGATCTATTGTATGGTAAGTAACTATGAATTGTGCTTTGTTAACTAACCCATGCTATGAATTTGATATGTCTATGTGGGCTAGGTGTTTCTCATGGGCTTCCATCAAAAGGAAAGATTTCAAGTAGCCTATGTGTGGATGACATCAAGTGGTGATTGTTGATATGTCTCCAACGTATCTATAATTTTTGATTGTTCCATGCTGTTATATTATCAATCTTGGATGTTTTTATATGCATTTGCAGCAATTATATATCATTTTTGGAGACTAACCTATTAACTTAGTGCCCAGTGCCAGTTGCTGTTTTCTGCCCTGTTTTTGTTTTACAGAATATCAATACCAAAGGAAGCCCAAATGCCACGAAACTTTTTGGAGATTTTTTTCTGGACAATACCAACTCTAGAAGCTTACGGAGTTGGCCAGAAGCCCCAGGGGGTGCCCACGAGGCACCAGGGCGCGCCTGGGGGGGGGGGGGCAGGCGCGCCCTGGTACCTCATGGGGCCCACAGAGCTCCGTTTGACCTAATTCCTCCACTATAAATTCCCAAAAAATCAGAAACCCTCAGGGGAGTCCACGAAATACTTTTTCCGCCACCGCAAGTTTCTGTTCTCGAGAGATCCCATCTGGAGGCCTTCTCCGGTACTCCGCCGGAGGGGGAATCGATCACGGAGGGGCTCTACATCAACCTTGCTGCCCTTCCGATGATGCGTGAGTAGTTTACCACAGACCTTCGGGTCCATAGGCAGTAGCTAGATGGCTTCTTCTCTCCTTTTGATCTTCAATACAATGTTCTCCTCGATGTTCTTGGAGTTCTATCCGATGTAATCACTTTTTGCGGTGTGTTTTTTGGGATCCGATGAATTGTGAATTTATGATCAGATTATGCATGAATATTATTTGAGTCTTCTCTGATCTCTTTTATGCTCGATTATTATAGTTTCGTATTTCTTCTCTGATCTATTGATTTGGTTTGGCCAACTAGATTGATTTATCTTGCCATGGGAAGAGGTGCTTTTTAATGGGTTCGATCTTGCGGTGCTCAATCCCAGTGACAGAAAGGGACATGACATGTATGTATCGTTGCTATTAAGGGTAAAAATATGGGGTTTATTCATGCGTGAGTTTACTTTGTCTACATCATGTCATCGTTCTTAAGGCGTTACTCCGTTCTTTATGGACTTAATACACTAGATGCATGCTGGATAGCGGTCGATGTGTGGAGTAATAGTAGTAGATGCAGGCAGGAGTCGGTCTACTTGTCTCGGACGTGATGCCTATATACATGATCATTGCCTTGGATATCGTCATGATTATTTGCTTTTCTATCAATTGCCCAACAATAATTTGTCTACCCACCGTATGCTATTTTCTTGAGAGAAGCCTCTAGTGAAAACTATGGCCCCCGGGTCTACTTTATCATTTACTAAAACCCTAAAAATACTTTCTGCAATTTTATCTTATTTATTTTATTTTGTATTTTTGTTTCAATCTATATATCTATCACATACAATTTAATCTTTCAATTTACCGCCGAGGGATTGACAACCCCTCGTTTGCGTTGGGTGCAAGGATTTGTTGTTCGTGTGCAGGTGCTGCTAACGAGGTGTTGCGTGATTCTCCTACTGGTTCGATAACCTTGGTTTCATAACTGAGGGAAATACTTATCTCTACTGTGCTGCATCATCCCTTCCTCTTCGGGGAAAATACCAACGCAAGCTACAAGTAGCAGGAAGAATTTCTGGCGCCGTTGCCGGGGAGACATCATCAACATCTATCAAGTACCTTTGCATAAACTCTCATTTCCTTGCATTTATTTTATTTGCCTCTCGTTTTCATCTCCCCCAATTCTAAAATGTTTTTACGAAAATACAAAAATATTTTCCGTTTGCCTTTTCGCGTGTTTGCTTGCTTGCTTTATCGTTATGGCTAGTTCTATTCCCGTTATGCCTTTCCCTCCGAACTTAGGAGACGATCCAGGAATTTTAAACTTTAAATATTTTGGTGACGAATCTTTAAAAGAAGCATGGGATAGATTATTAAAAATACAAGTAAATGCTAGGCATCAGTTTCACCTTAAATTATTCCTTGCGCATAGACGTGTCTTGGATTCTATATTTGAAAACGATTTTCTTGGGGGTGATGCCTTTGCAACCTACAAAAAGATGAAAAGTATATTTGGACAACCAGCTAAAACTATCGAACCTATTATTCTAGAACACTCTCGTCAAACTGAGCAAATTAAGGAAGTAAAGGCTAGTATCGATTCTAACTTTTGAGGAATATTTAATCTTGCCTCTATGATAAATAGCAATGTGGTGTCACAGTCTAGAAGGGTTGATACTTTAGATCAAAAGATCTCTCTTTGTGTTTTGAAAGAAATAAAAACCCTTTGCACTAAGCTTGATCATCTAGTACACATTATTGATAATGGCAAAGAAAGTGAAATAGGAGTTGCAAGGGCTAAAATCAAAGATGACAACACTTGAAAATATGCATTATGCCTAGCTAGGGGCATAAAACAATAGCGCTTGTTGGGAGGCAACCCAATGAATAAAATAAATTTTTACTTTTTCTTTCTGTTATTGTGTGTTTTAATATTTATGCTACTCTTATGGTTGAGTTTTTGTGTTTTTAATTAGTGTTTGTGCCAAGTAAAGCCTTTAGGATGATTTGGAACATAGTATAATTGATGCTGTTTGGAAAACAGAAAGTTTTCGTCCAGTGCTGGAATTTTGGTTCTGTACTGGACTGTCAAAAATATCTGAAATTTTTACACAGTATTGGTATATGAATTTCCCACGTTGTCCTAATTTTCAGAATTTTTGGAGTTACAGAAGTATGGCTTTTAAATAGATTGCTACAGACTGTTCTGTTTTTGACAGATTCTGTTTTTGATGTGTTGCTTCCTTGTTTTGATGAAACTATGGATTGTATCGGGGGGTATAACCCATGGAGAAGTTAGAATACAGTAGGTATAATGCAAAAATAAAATATGAAGGTAGAATACAGTAGTGATTTATTTTGTTATACTAACGGATATCACGAAGGTTTTGTTGAGTTTTGTGTGATTGAAGTTTTCAAGTTTTGGGGGAGATCACGATGGATGAAGGAATAAGGAGTAGCAAGAGCCTAAGCTTGGGGATGCCCGAGGCACCCGAAGATAATATTCTAGGAAGACTCAAGCGTCTAAGCTTGGGGATGCCCCGGAAGGCATCCCCTCTTTCTTCGACCAACCATCGGTAATTTTACTTGGAGCTATATTTTTATTCGTCACATGATATGTGTTTTGCTTGGAGCATCTTGTATTATATGAGTCTTTGCTTTGTTTGCTTTTTAGTTTGTCACAATCATCCTTGCTGAACACACCTATCTTGAGAGAGCCACACGTTATCATAATTTGTTAGAATACTCTATGTGCTCCACTTAATTTTTTTGAGCTAGGCAGTTGCTCTAGTGCTTCACTTAAATCTTTTTGAGCACGGCGGTGGCTATATTTTGAAGAAATAAACTCTCATGCTTCACTTATATTATTTTGTGAGTTGATAAGATTAAAATTTTGAAGAAATAAACTCTCATGCTTCACTTATATTATTTTGAGAGTTGATAAGATGAAAATTTTGAAGAAATATTTGCACTCTCATGCTTCACTTATATCTTTTTGAGAGTTGATAATAGTAATGGTAATTTGCACAAGATATGAATTTGGTCCCAAAGTGATGAATATTCAAGAGGGATATAATAAAAACTTTCATATAGATCATTGGATATGATAAGTGTGATTCCTTGCAATAGTTTTGCGATATGGAGATGATAATATGTGAGTCATGTTAGTGAGTAATTGTGATTTAGTAAGAATATTAGTGTTAAGGTTTGTGATTCCCTATGCATGCACATTAAGTCAATAGTTATGCAAAGAAATTATATCCTACTTATGGTGCATTATTTGGTGTTAGTTATGTTCAATGCATGTTTATGACCGTTTTCACTTTTTTGGTTGGTTGCTTCTCAATCTATTTGCTAGCCTTCATTTGTACTAAGCGGAAATACTGCTTGTATATCCAAAATCCTTAAACCCAAGTTGTGCCAAATGAGTCCACAATATCAATACCAAACGAAGTCCAAATGCCACGAAACCCAGTGCCAGTTGCTGTTTTCTGCCCTGTTTTTGTTCTACAGAATATCAATACCAAACGAAGTCCAAATGCCACGAAACTTTTTGGAGATTTTTTTCTGGACAATACTGTAGGATCGAAAGTATGTCTAGAGGGGGGGGGGATTATACTACTTGACCAAATAAAAACCTAACCTTTTCCCAATTTTAGTTGTATGCAGATTTTAGCAAGAACACAAGTCAAGCATCACCCTACACATGCAATTCTAAGAGTGTGGCAGCGGAAAGTAAACAATTGCATATGTAAGTAAAGGAGGGGATCGGAGATTTCAAATGCAATGAAGACACTATGATTTTTGGCGTGGTTTCGATAGGTGGTGCTATCGTACGTCCACATTGATGGGGACTTCAACCCACGGAGGGTAACGGCTGTGCGAGTCCACGGAGGGCTCCACCCACAAAGGGTCCACGAAGAAGCAACCTTGTCTATTCCACCATGGCTTACGTCCACGAAGGACTAGCCTCACTCGGGGTACATCTTCACGAAGTAGGCGATCTCCTTGCCCTTACAAACTCCTTGGTTCAACTCCACATCATGTCGGAGGCTCCTGAGGGTGTCCCGGATTAGGGGGTACTCGGGCTGCCAGCCTGTCTCTCACAGGCCGGGCTGATGGACCGCTCTCTACATGTCGATGGAAGGCTGGATTATGGACGACCCCGTGTGTCAGAAGGAAACTTCCAAAGTCTTGACGTCTCCTCCAAGGAATAGATGGCGTAATCTGTGTGTTATCCTAGATGGTAACCGACCTTGTGTAACCCTAGGACCCCCTGGTGTCTATATAAACCAGGAGGTCTTGTCTGTAGAAGGGAGATATCATTACCTAGGGTATAGCCCAGTCGATCTCGAGGTAGATCAACTCTGTAACCTTCATACAATCACATCAATACAACCAAGCAGGACGTAGGGTATTACCTCCTTGAGAGGGCCCGAACCTGGGTAAATCGCTGTCTCGACGTTCCCTGTTACCATCGACTCCATGACCCATAGTTCGGATCCCCTACCCGAGATCTGCCGGTTTTGGTACCGACATTGGTGCTTTCATTGAGAGTCCCGTCGTGGGTCGCCAAGGATCGATGGCTCGCCGTCCCCGGACAGTTCTTCAGCAATGGGCTCTGCAGTGGGGATATCATCGTCCTCGGACAGCTCTTCTCTTCAGCGACGGAGTTCGTAGCGGGGACATCTTCATCCCCGGCCAGCTCTTCGCGTTCGGCAGCATCTTGTTGTACGCCGATCTGACCGGTCACCTCGACCGGGTCGGCAACTTCGCCCCCGAGCAGGAAATCAGGTTCGGCGGCCTTGAGTACGTCACAGACGCTCGAGGCGATCTAATCTTAACTGGGTTCTCGGCTTTACCCGAGGAACCCACCAACCCCGAGGCCTTGACTTCGGATCTCTTCCCCGCCCCAATCATTGGGGCAGGCCTCGGATCGGATCTAACCTTGAGTTCGGATCTGACCCCAGTGCCGGATAACCAGGGGTTGCCCTTGGCTGAGCACACTCCCGCTATCAGCGTGCCGGAGCACAACTCCGATGACAATCCAACTTAGATTCGGTGGACCCGTCGATTTTAAGCGAGATGCTGGACCGGATCCAGATGATAAATATCGTGGACGACCCGTCCTCAGACCAGGAGCAGGTCGGACAGGATGCCGGTCGCGGGGAATTTTGCGTCCCACCCACCACCCACTTGGTAGCCACTATCGACGATTTAACCGACACGCTGGACTACGCCTCCGAGGAGGCGGACTACATGGACGAGGACATGGATGTTCCGCCCTAAACGGATACTTTCCTTGCCACTGCGAATACCGGAAAATGGACCGCCACCTCCACCTATGACGTCTACATGGTTGACACCCCCGCGAAGGACGGTGACACAACCAATCAGGGCGGCGACGACACCACCGAAGACCCGCCCAGACGTCGACGACGGCGAGCCAGAGGGCGGAAGGGCAAGGAAAATAACACAGAAACAAACGACACCGGAGATAACGAGACTCTGGATAATCTGGGGGAGCTCGGCGATAACACGCCCGAGCAGCGACCTGACGCCCTTGAAGGACACGAGGACCAGGGTGACCCCGAGGACCTCGATGATTCCGAGGATAGCAATTACCTCCCCCCATCCGAAGAGGAAGAAAGCCTCGGACCCGAGGACTTTATCGTCCCAGAGGACCCCTTGGCTCAAGAACAATTCAAGCGGCAACTCATTGCCACTGCCCGAAGCTTAAAGATGAAACATCAACAGCTCAGGGCCGAGCAGGATACACTCAATGACAGATGGACGATGGTCCTAGCCGCCGAGGAAGGCCTCGACGATCAACGTCAGGGCCAATATAAGAGTTACCCACGGCGGCGTCTCCTGCCAGAATTTGAGGATGAGGCCTTCGAGCCCGTACCTCCCAGACGAACTTACGCTGACCAGCCCGACCGGCCCGCTCAAGGACGAGATAGAGCGGCTAGAGAATCCGAATACCCACCCGCGCCCCCTCGAGGACGACATAGAGCGGCCGGAGAAGCCGAACTCCCACCCGTGCCCCCTCGAGGACGGGATAGGGCGGCCAGGAAAGCAGAATACCCACTCGTGCCCTCTCGCCGAGCAGGCAAAGACCCGGTTCAACCGGATGACCAATACGATCTGCGCCACGACCTGAACGCACGAGCGAGATCCATCTATGGATCCACAGGATACGCACCCGCTGGACGGGACGGATACCAGGCCTGGCGCGATAGACACGACAGAGCCCGAGATCAGCACCGTGCCCGGATGACAAATGATCTTCGGCGCGATGTGGCCCGGGCCAGGGGCGCCGCGCACCCAATGTGTTTCACTGACGAGGTGATGCAGCATCAGTTCCCCGAGGGGTTTAAACCCGTTAATATAGAATCCTATGATGGGACAACTGACCCAGCTGTGTGGATTGAGGATTTCCTTCTCCACATTCATATGGCTCGAGGAGATGACCTCCATGCTATCAAGTACTTACCACTGAAACTCAAGGGACCGGCCAGGCATTGGCTGAACAGCCTACCCGAAAACTCCATCGGGAGCTGGGAAGAGCTTGAAGATGCATTTCGAGCTAACTTTCAGGGCACCTATGTTCGGCCACCGGACGCCGATGACTTGAGCCATGTTATCCAACAGCCCGGCAAGTGAGCCCGTCAATTCTGGAATCGGTTTTTGACCAAAAAGAACCAAATCGTCGACTGTCCGGACGCTGAAGCTATAGCAGCATTTAAACACAGTATTCCGGACGAGTGGCTCACCCGACAGCTCGGCCAGGATAAGCCGAGAACGATGTCGGCTCTTACCTCCCTAATGACCCGCTTTTGCACGGGCGAGGATAGTTGGTTGGCTCGTCGAAGCAACCACCCCGAAGACCCATGTACTTCAGAGACCCGGGACGGAAACGGGAAACCCCGGCGCAATAGAAACAATAAGCGTCGGCACTCAAACAACGGCGCTGAAGCCGATGACACAGCGGTCAACGCCGGATTCAGCGGCTCGAAATCGGGACAGCGGAGAAAACCCTCTAAAGGGAACCGCGATGGCCCATCCGCGCTGGATAGAATATTGGATAGGCCCTACCATATTCACGGCACCCCCGACAAGCCAGCTAACCACACCAACCGTCACTGTTGGGTGATTAAGCAGGCCGGCAAGGCCACAGCCGAAGAACAAGGCAAGGGCCCCAGGAGCGAGGACGACGACGAACCTCGCGGGCCGAATAATGGAGGCCAAAAACAGTTCCCTCCAGAGGTCAAATCCGTGAACATGATCTATGTCACGCACATACCAAAGAAGGAGAGGAAACGCGCGCTTCGGGATGTCTACCCCTTAGAGCCTGTCGCCCCGAAATTCAACCCGTGCTCGGCTTGCCCGATCACTTTCGACCGTCGAGATCACCCGACCAGTATACGCCATGGCGGAATGGCGGCTCTGGTACTCGACCCCATCATGGACGGATTTCACTGTCAGGGCCGGTTTTATAACAAAACATTTATTGAAAAACCGCCCTAACAGTCCGGCCAGTACAGAAAATCCTTCTTACTGTAGACAAATCCTTGATACAAAAATCCCGTAGTACTTAATATTTTACAGGGTTGAGCTGAGGCTGCTCAACAATTTATTACAAGCTCGCCAATATTACACATAAAGGCGGATATGTCACAATGGATGTGGTGGCATAACTACTGACTCGTAAAATAAAAAGAGTGGTGGGTATGTCACAGTGGAGTGGGTGACATAACTCTCATATCTTACAGCTCATCAAGCGTCGGGGTGAGGCTTGATGATTTATTTTGGGTAGCGGAAGCGTATATAATACAAGTGGCAACTCCAGAATCGCAAGAGACTGACTGGGACTCCTCTAGGCGTCGGACTCACTATCGAACTCTTCATCCATAAGATCGCCTTCGTCAACATCTGGCCAAAACAATAGCCAGGGACAAGCCAGTGAGTACTTTGAATGTACTCGCAAACAGTTTGGACATAAGATATAACAAATATAAACATGATGCACATGCGCAGGATTAGTAATACACACACAGTCATTTAAATTTGCACAGCAAGAAAAAGAAAGGAAGTCGGGCGGTAGTCCTCCCGAAATCCCAATAAAATAGAAGAAGACCGATCGGGTGTCTGAAGCGACGCCTCGAAAGGTAAGGAATAAAAGACATACCTCAGTCAGGCGTCGGAGCGACACCACATAAAGGGCTTATGTCAAAATTTAAATAACAGGAATGCCACAGTCGGACGTCTGAGCGACATCACATAAAGGGCTTATATAAAAAGTAAATGACAAGCATGCCACAGTCGGACGTCTGAGCGGCATCACATAAAGGGCTTATATCGAAAAGTAAATGACAAGCATGCCACACTCGGACATCTGAGCGACATCACATACAGGGCTTATATCAAAAGTAAATGACAAGCATGCCACAGTCGGACGTCTGAGCGACATCACATAAAGGGCTTATATCAAAAGTAAATGACAAGCATGCCACAGTCGGACGTCTGAGCGACATCACATAAAGGGCTTATATTAAAAGTAAATGACAAGCATGCCACAATCGGACGTCTGAGCGACATCACATAAAGGGCTTATATTGAAAAGTAAATACAGCAGTGCCACAGTCGGGCGTCTGAAGCGATGCCACATAAAGGGCTTATATCAGTAACATTCAAAATACGAGTAATCCAGGAGGTAACACCATCCCAAGGAATACCCGGCATATCACAATAATAAACAGGTTAGTCCATCCACAGGAATAACATTCAGCCAAATTTACTTCTGTCATTTAACATATTAGTTCTCCAAAGACTGACACTGAGACCGGCACTTGACCTGTCAACCAACGTCCTTGACCGTGGACACGGCTACTCGAATAGTTTTGACTCTGAAGAGGTTGTACTCTTTACCCACAGTCAACGGATTTCAGTAGTCACAAAGGACTAGTTCCGTCTACGGTATTTTAGTAGAAAACACATCTGACCAGTACACACCCGTTTTACATCCCGATGCCAGGAATCACCCTAGGCAACGTTCAAGAAAAACTTTAAGATGGGGAGGCCACTACCTCGAATAGCATGGGATCAAATTTATATCGCGCGCTCTAAGGGGTGCCCCCCTCTCGGTCCAACCGGAAACACCCATGCCCCCTGACCGGATGACTGGCTTTAATCCATGGCCATGGTACCTTCATCACGGCCCCTCTATTTGGTGTGTACATGGAAATATGTTTGCAACTTACTAAACCGTATTCTTTGCAGAAAACATGTGGCAGCACGAAAAGAAGGTGAACCTGGACAAGACTCGATCCATGTCAACACTGGAGTTAAACAGTTTTCTTTGTTAATACCGGCATGCTCCAACAATACCGGCGTACAACCTATCATGCCACAACATGACTAGGTTGTCTCATATCTCATCAAGTTTTGTGGCTCACTTGCCACCCATCATTTATGAATAACAACATTCATCAGATGCTTCCATAAACATGTCATGAAAAAAAAAACACCATGCAAGCAAACATGCAAAACACTCGTCATATCAAAGGTTCAAACATTCTTGCCTGGTTCCGAGTAGTCGGAGTCTAACTCGGCGAAGTTGACGGCACCGTCTCCTTCTTCGGTATCTACGATATACACATATACGAATACTAACGTAAATACCGTGCGCGTATAAAAGTTGTTCCAAATATTTTTCAAATAAATATGACAAAAAACTAGACAGAAAAATAAAGATGACAGAAAAAGAATCAACTCAAAATCATCTTTTGTTTAAAAGTTATTAAGGTTTTAAAACCGGGGACTAATCTGTTATAAACAGAAAACTGTCCAGGGGCAAACTGAATAAAACAGAAAACGCTTCGGCTGAACTACGCCAACTCCAGAAGAAAACGTATTTTTCCCGAAGGCGCTTTCAGAAAACGGATCGAATATAACCAATAGAGGCTGACAAGGGGGTCCCGCATGTCAGGTTCAAAAGAGGCTCGCCGGCGCCAGAAACTTGCGGCGATCGCCGGCGACGAACTGCTGCGAGACAGAGAGGGAGAGGAGTACCGGCGTGCTCAGGGAGGTGTTCCGCGTCGGGGAGAAGTGGAAGGAGTCGACGGGAGGCACCGCAGCGAAGGCCTCTTCCTCTCCGGTGGACGACGGCGTCGGGCGGTGGTGGATCTCACCGGAGAGAGCTTCTGACCTTGAATTGATGCATGGGTTAGAACGGGCAGTGGAAAAGAAGGCTACTGGCAAAGTTTGTGCGGCGGGGACGCACTCACCAGGGTGAATCGAGCCGGAGCCTGAAGCGGATCGGGGCGGCCGGAGTCGGAGAAGTAGACTCTCCCAAGGCCCTCGGGTGAGTGTGGCGAGGCTCTGAGGAGTGGAGGAGAGGTTATGGAGTGGTTGGAGAGCTCGGGGCCTCTATTTATAGCCGGATCGAGGAGGGTGCCCGAGAACGGGATAACGACGACGAGAAATTACGGCGAGGCAGGGGATGGACAGAGGGATTAGGCGACTGGGCATCATCGGATTGGTCTGCTGGTTCCATTCGAAGGAATAACCAGGTCCAATTTGGCTTACACCCGAGACATCGACGGAACGGGGCGTACGGGCTCGTCGGCGGCAGAGAGCGCGCTCTGCGCCTCTCAGCCCACGGCCTTGTCCCTGCAGCGTTCTCTGGCGAGGAGCTGGACACGCGTAGGCCGCTGGTGGTTTGGGCGGTGCGGAGCACGGCGTTCTGCGACGCTGGCTTCTGCCGGACGCCATGGGCGGTTCTGCCACCGCGGAAGCCGCCGGAGTTGACGCGACGGGACGCCACCGTCTCCCGCAACCGGCCAAGGAACCGTGCGGCGATCAGGATAAGAAGGAGCAACGGGGAGGAAGGCGCCAAGGCAGCTACTGGCGAGATCATCGCTGCCGCCTGATGAACGCGACACTGCCTCCTTTGAACTTTTCTGAATCGAATGAACAGTGCACTGAATCTGTTCGACGAAATGATTTTGGCACGTGGAAAATTTTTCTGGAGCTGAAACTTGGTGAGGAGGTCTCTTGATGCATCTATAGGCTCCCTGATTTTTGTCAGAATTTTTGGAAGAAAGAAAAGATGAATTCCATCAAAATTTGCAAATCTGGTCCAAACTTGCAGCGAACAGAATTTGAAAATTTTGAACTATGGACCAGCAGATTTTTGGTGATATTGGTAGTGGGTACTAAAGAGAAGCTGGGAAAATTTCCTTGGGGTCAAAGCTCAAAGAAATCTGGTACTTCCTTTGTAAATCAAAAGAGTCCAGGAAAATGATAGAAAATGATTTGAGAAAGAATTAAATACAATAAAAATCAAAAAGAGGTTGAAACCTGCTGGAATTGGTTGCTTGACTTGAACCAAAGTAGGGAGGGGAGTTTTTGGAGGAAAATTTTCAATATGGGTTATGGCAAGAGAGTGGAGGAATTCTTTTGAATAGAAAAGGATAAATCCCATAATTAAAGAAATCCCTGTTTAATGAAAGAAAAGGCAAAAAAAAATCCCAAAAATATTTGTGTTGAAATAACACAAGATTAAAAACCCTCAAGACCAGAATCAAAGTTGAGAAAAGTCTCAAAAAGAATTGTCATCAAAAGTTTTTAGAAGGAGATTCTTTTTGGAAAAAGAAAAATTCAGATAACCTCCTCCAAAACCAATAAGGAATTTTTGGCAAAAAAACCAAATTAAAATTTTTGGGGTGTTACAACACCTACCCCCTTAGGAAAAATCTCGTCCCCGAGATTTCAGCTGATCCTCAAACAGGTGTGGGTGCTCTGCCCGAAGAAAATCCTCTCTTTCCCATGTTGCCTAATCCTCAGTGTGATTGCTCCATCGAATCTTGAAAAACTTGATTGAATTCTGACGGGTCCATCTTTCAGACTCTTCCAATATTTTTATTGGATGTTCTCGGTATGTGAGGTCTGGTTGAACGTCAATACTCTCATGAGATACACGCTTCTCTGGGTTGCTCACACACTTCTTCAATTGTGAGATGTGAAATACGTCATGGATGTCTGACAGTTCTTCGGGTAGGTCTAGCTGGTAGGCTACTGTGCCTCTTCGTGCAATTATACAGAAGGGTCCAATAAATCGTGGTGCCAGCTTTCCTTTTACTTTGAATGTTTGCAGGCCCCTCATCGGGGATACTCGTAGGCATACATAATCACCGGGTTCGAAACTAATTTCACGATGTTTTTGATCATAATAACTCTTTTGTCGACTTTGGGCTATCTTGAGTCGATCCCTGATTTGGTTAACTTTTTCCTCGGCCTCCTTGAGCATGTCTGGACCGAAGATACGGTTGTCTCCTGTTTCTGACCAATTTAATGGGGTACGACATCTTCGCCCGTACATGGCTTCAAAAGGTGCCATTTGTAGACTGGCTTGGTAACTGTTCTTGTATGCGAATTCGGCGTATGGCAAGCTTTCTTCCCAACTGGTTCCATAGGTGAGAACACATGCTCTTAGCTTGTCTTCTAGAATTTGGTTCACACGTTCAGTATGTCCTCCAGTCTGGGGGTGGTATGCTGTACTGAATACTAGTTGAGTTCCCAGAGCTTGTTGTAAATGATCCCAAAATCTGGAGACGAATTGAGTGCTTCTGTCGGATATTATAGTCTTTGGAACTCCATGCAAACAGACAATACGATTGAGATAAAGTCTGTCAAGCTTCTGTGTGGTGTGGGTTGTCTTTACTGGAATAAAATGTGCCACTTTGGTTAACCTGTCGGTGATGACCCATATGGCATCATTTCCATGTCGTGACCGAGGTAGCCTGACAATAAAATCCATTCCAATTTCGTCCCACTTCCATTCAGGTATCCTATTAGGCTGTAATAATCCTGCTGATTTTTGGTGCTCGGCTTTAATGCGCTGACATGAATCACAACATGCAATGAATGAGGCTATATCCCTTTTCATACCGTGCCACCAAATTTTTTCCTGAATGTCCTTGTACATTTTAGTTCCTCCTGGGTGGATTGAATATGGAGCGGTGTGGGCTTCAGCTAAAATTTGTTGTTTGAGGTCCTCTATATTTGGTACGCATAGCCTGTTTCCGTACCATAATATTCCTTTGTCGTCTATGACAAATTCTGAGGCCTTGCCCATACTGACTTTTCTTTTTATGCCTTCAATGCTGGGGTGTCCGTGTTGAGCTTCTTTAATCTGTTCTATCAAGATGGGCTGAATTTCCAAATTTGCCACAGTGCCTTCTGTGACTAAGACCATGTTGAGTTTTGCAAATTCCCACTGAAACTCAGGTCTCAAATTTTGTACACTGCTGCTGCTTGAGCTTGGGTTCCTACTGAGAGCATCTGCCACGACATTTGCCTTGCCTGGGTGGTAGTGAATACCAACATCATAATCCTTTACTAATTCCAACCAGCGTCGTTGCCGTAAATTGAGTTCCGGCTGTGTGAAAATATATTTGAGACTTTTATGGTCCGTATATATTTCACAACGATTTCCAAGCAGAAAATGCCGCCACTCCTTGAGTGCGTGTATAACTGCTGCCAATTCCAAGTCATGGGTAGGATAATTTTCTTCATGTCGTTGAAGCTGTCTTGAAGCATAAGCGACCACTTTACCATCTTGCATTAGTACACATCCAAGACCTTTCCTGGACGCGTCGCAATATACTTCAAAATTTTTGTGTATGTCTGGTATGACCAATATTGGTGCTGTTGTTAGTTTCTTCTTTAACTCTTGAAAACTTTTCTCGCAGGCATCAGTCCATTCAAATTTCTTATCCTTCTTGAGTAGTTGGGTCATAGGTTTTGCTATGGTGGAAAATCCCTCAATAAATCTTCAGTAATATCCAGCCATTCCTAGAAAACTTCGAACATCTGTTACGTTGGCTGGTTGTTTCCACTCAAGTACAGCTTTGACTTTTTCTGGGTCCACGGCAACACCTTCTTGGGTTAGTACGTGGCCTAGAAAACCAACTTGTTTTAACCAGAATTCACATTTGCTGAATTTGGGGTACAATTGATGTTTTCTTAATTCTCCCAGTACGATTCTGAGATGTTCAGCGTGTTCTTCTGGTGTCTTGGAATATACCAAAATATCATCAATGAACACCACAACAAATTTGTCCATATATTTCATAAACACCTTATTCATGAGATGTACGAAATATGCAAGGGCATTTGTCAGTCCGAACGGCATCACTGTAAATTCATATAAACCTTATCGGGAAGTGAATGCTGTCTTTGGAATATCTTCTGTTCGTATTTTTAACTGATGATATCCTGATCTCAAATCAATTTTTGAGAAAACCTTGGCTTGTGCGAGCTGGTCAAATAAATCATTTATTCGCGGCAGTGGATATTTATTTTTGATGCTGACCATGTTCAGTGCTCGATAGTCCACACATAATCTCAGAGTTCCATCTCTTTTCTTGGCAAATAATACTGGTGATCCCCACGGTGAGGAGCTGGGCCTGATATAACCTTTGTCCAGTAATTCTTTTATTTGCTTCTTCAATTCTACCAACTCGGATGGTGCCATTCTGTATGGTTTCTTATAGATAGGTTCGGTGCCAGGTGCTAGTTCAATGATGAACTCTATTTCACGGTCAGGTGGCATACCTGGTAGCTCTTCTGGAAATACATATGAAAATTCACAGACCACCGGAACTTTGCTTAGTCCAGAAATATCTACCTTGTTCAGTCTTGGTTGAAGTGAAATTGGCCTTTCTTGAGCTGCAATTCTTATGGTCTTCCCGTGATGATGAGTGAGAGTCACTGTCCGATTGAAGCAGTCAATAAAACCCTTATTTGTTGTTAGCCAATCCATTCCAAGAATAACATCCAGTCCCTTGTTTTCTAGTACAATGAGGTTTGCCCAAAACTTCAATCCTTTAATTTCAATAACCACACCTTGGCAGTAACTTTGAGTAATTTGCTTAATCCCGGGGGACATGATAGTCATAGAATTTTCCAAGGGGAGAATCGGAAAATCATGTTGCAAAGCAAATTTCTTGGAAATGAAGGAGTGAGAAGCTCCAGAATCAAACAAAACCGTGGCAGGTATTGTGTTGACAAGGAACGTACCGAGTACGATATCTGGGGCATTCTCCATCCTTGGTCACATGGTTCACGTGACCCTTCCTGTGGTTGTTATTAGGGTTGAAATTGTTGCGCTTGGGAGCTGAATTATTTCCATTGTTGTTCGGCTTGGGGGCCGAGTTTCTTGGCTTTGGACACTGCCTGGCATAATGTCCTTCTTCTCCACAGGCGAAACAGGTAACACCTGGGCGATATGTAAAATCCTTGTCCCTTGCATGGAATTTTTTTATTTGGGCGCGAAACATTGGTTGAGGATTTGTTCGCCCCATTTTTCTGGAAATCATTCTTGTTCTTGATGTTGCGAGAATCAGCAGTCTTGTCCCTTTTGCGCTTGCAAAAATCGTCCAATCTGCGGCGCTCCTTTTCCAGTGTAATGGCCTTGTCCACAAGGGTCTTGAAATCTGGGAAGGTGTGAACGACCAGTTGGCATTTTAGTGCTGGTGCCAGACCGTCCAGAAACTTTTCCATCTTTTTATTTTCAGTCATATGTTCTTCATTGGCATAGCGAGATAATTGAGTAAACTGACGGTTGTACTCAGTCACTGTCATGGTTCTCTGCTTGAGGTCATCAAACTCCCTTTTCTTGATCTTCATAACACTTTTGGGAATGTGCGCCCCACGAAATTTTTCCTTAAATTCCTCCCAGGTGATGTTGTTTTCATTGGGGTGCATGTGTAGGAAATTTTCCCACCATGATGCAGCTGCTCCAGTAAGGTAGTGAGGTGCATAGAGTACCTTCTCACGGTCCGAACATTGAGCCATAATTAATTTCCTCTCAATGTCTCGAAGCCAATCATCGGCCTCAAGAGGTTTATCAGTGTGTGAGAAAGTTGGAGGACGTGTCTTTTGTAGTTCAGATAATTTGGAATGCTGCTAGTATGGTTCGCGGTGATTTCCCATATTGATAATATGATTCATCATTTCTTGATGCTGCTGCTGGCTTTGCTCATAAAGACGGCAGACTTGAGAAAATGCTGCTTCACTGTCTTGCTGACTTGACTGTCCCTGTGTGAAATTGTTGCCTGTCTGGGTACCATAATTTTCTTCTGGTGGACTTGGCATAGAACGAGTCCAGGGACGATGCATTTTCCACTCTGGAGTATTTTTTGCAGAACCCAAGGGAAAACAAATCTGAGGGGCAAAATAAATAATTTTGCAAAGGCAGAGATTTCAAATACTCCAAGATTTTTCAAGAAAATATTTGATTGCGCACGGAGAAGGACCGCTCAGTACATTTCTTACAGCAAGCATAATTCTACATCATATCACTTAGGATGCGCGTACACACTCCTGACATGTTATTTAGGCTAGTGCACTTCTCCATATTCCTACATGATGCGCAAACAAACTACTTCTCTCCAAGCCTATATACATATAAACATATCACACAAGCTGCTACAACCCATTACTGCTCGGCGCACTCAGTCAGAGATGGTAACAACTTCCCTTGGCCTGCCGAGGGTAATTCCCAGAGGTGCTGGAGACTCAACCTCCTCCTCAGGAATAGGCTCTAAGCGCGGAGTGCTGGGCTGAGGAGCTGGTGTGGGTGTGGCCAGTGGTGCAGCGCTAACTGGAGTAGGAGCAATGACTCGGTCAAACTCCTCAGTAGTAGGCAGGCGGCGTGCGGTGGCTAAGATGGCAGGTGTATAATGCTAAAATAACCTTAGTACACTAATAACCGATTAGCGATCGCACCTAGTGGCTTCCTACAGTCAGCCTGGCTCTGGTACCAAGGTTGTCAGGGCCGGTTTTCCAACAAAACATTTATTGAAAAACCGCCCTAACAGTCCGGCCAGTACAGAAAATCCTTCTTACTGGTAGACAAATCCTTGATACAGAAATCCAGTAGTACTTAATATTTTACAGGGTTGAGCTGAGGCTGCTCAATAATTTATTACAAGCTCGCCAATATTACACATAAAGGCGGATATGTCACAATGGATGTGGTGGCATAACTACTGACTCGTAAAATAAAAAGAGTGGTGGGTATGTCACAGTGGAGTGGGTGACATAACTCTCATATCTTACAGCTCATCAAGCGTCGGGGTGAGGCTTGATGTTTTATTTTGGGTAGCGGAAGCGTATGTAATACAAGTGGCAACTCCAGAATCGCAAGAGACTGACTGCGACTACTCTAGGCGTCGGACTCGCTATCGAACTCTTCATCCATAAGATCGCCTTCGTCAACATCTGGCCAAAACAATAGCCAGGGACAAGCCAGTGAGTACTTTGAATGTACTCGCAAACAGTTTGGACATAAGATATAACAAATGCAAACATGATGCACATGCGCAGGATTAGTAATACACACACAGTCATTTAAATTTGCACAGCAAGAAAAAGAAAGGAAGTCGGGCGGTAGTCCTCCCGAAATCCCAATAAAATAGAAGAAGACCAATCGAAAGGTAAGGAATAAAAGACATGCCTCAGTCGGGCGTCGAAGCGACACCACATAAAGGGCTTATATCAAAATTTAAATAACAGGAATGCCACAGTCGGACGTATGAGCGACATCACATAAAGGGCTTATATAAAAAGTAAATGACAGGCATGCCACAGTCGGACGTCTGAGCGACATCACATAAAGGGCTTATATCGAAAAGTAAATGACAAGCATGCCACAGTCGGACATCTGAGCGACATCACATAAAGGGCTTATATCAAAAGTAAATGACAAGCATGCCACAGTCGGACGTCTGAGCGACATCACATAAAGGGCTTATATCAAAAGTAAATGACAAGCATGCCACAGTCGGACGTCTGAGCGACATCACATAAAGGGCTTATTTTAAAAGTAAATGACAAGCATGCCACAGTCGGACGTCTGAGCGACATCACATAAAGGGCTTATATTGAAAAGTAAATACAGCAGTGCCACAGTCGGGCGTCTGAAGCGACGCCACATAAAGGGCTTATATCAGTAACATTCAAAATACGAGTAATCCAGGAGGTAACACCATCCCAAGGAATACACGGCATATCACAATAATAAACAGGTTAGTCCATCCACAGGAATAACATTCAGCCAAATTTACTTCTGTTGTTTAACATATTAGTTCTCCGGAGACTGACACTGAGACAGACACTTGACCTGTCAACCAACGTCCTTGACCGTGGACACGGCTACTCGAATAGTTTTGACTCTACAGAGGTTGTACTCTTTACCCACAGTCAACGGATTTCAATAGTCACAAAGGACTAGTTCCGTCTACGGTATTTTAGAAGAAAACACATCTGACCAGTACATACCCGTTTTACATCCCGATGCCAGGAATCACCCTAGGCAATGTTCAAGAAAAACTTTAAGACGGGGAGGCCACTACCTCGAATAGCATGGGATCAAATTTATATCGCGCGCTCTAAGGGGTGCCCCCCTCTCGGTCCAACCGGAAACACCCATGCCCCCTGACCGGATGACTGGCTTTAATCCATGGCCATGGTACCTTCATCATGGCCCCTCTATTTGGTGTGTACATGGAAAGATGTTTGCAACTTACTAAACCGTATTCTTTGCAGAAAACATGTGGCAGCACGAAAAGAAGGTGAACCTGGACAAGACTCGATCCATGTCAACACTGGAGTTAAACAGTTTTCTTTGTTAATACCGGCTTGCTCCAACAATACCGGCGTACAACCTATCATGCCACAACATGACTAGGTTGTCTCATATCTCATCAAGTTTTGTGGCTCACTTGCCACCCATCATTTATGAATAACAACATTCATCAGATGCTTCCATAAACATGTCATGAAAAAAAAACACCATGCAAGCAAACATGCAAAACACTCGTCATATCAAAGGTTCAAACATGCTTGCCTGGTTCCGAGTAGTCGGAGTCTAACTCGGCGAAGTTGACGGCACCGTCTCCTTCTTCGGTATCTACGATATACACATATACGAATACTAACGTAAATACCGTGCGCGTATAAAAGTTGTTCCAAATATTTTTCAAATAAATATGACAAAAAACTAGACAGAAAAATAAAGATGACAGAAAAAGAATTAACTCAAAATCATCTTTTGTTTAAAAGTTATTAAGGTTTTAAAACCAGGGACTAATCTATTATAAACAGAAAACTGTCCAGGGGCAAACTGAATAAAACAGAAAACGCTTCGGCTGAACTACGCCAACTCCAGAAGAAAACGTATTTTTCCCGAAGGCGCTTTCAGAAAACGGTTTGAATATAACCAATAGAGGCTGACAAGGGGGTCCCGCATGTCAGGTTCAAAAGAGGCTCGCCGGCGCCAGAAACTTGCGGCGATCGCCGGCGACGAACTGCTGCGAGACAGAGAGGGAGAGGAGTACCGGCGTGCTCAGGGAGGTGTTCCGCGTCGGGGAGAAGTAGAAGGAGTCGACGGGAGGCACCGCAGCGAAGGCCTCTTCCTCTCCGGTGGACGACGGCGTCGGGCGGTGGTGGATCTCACCGGAGAGAGCTTCTGACCTCGAATTGATGCATGGGTTAGAACGGGCAGTGGAAAAGAAGGCTACTGGCAAAGTTTGTGCGGCGGGGACGCACTCACCAGGGTGAATCGAGCCGGAGCCCGAAGCGGATCGGGGCGGCCGGAGTCGGAGAAGAAGACTCTCCCAAGGCCCTTGGGTGAGTGTGGCGAGGCTCTGAGGATTGGAGGAGAGGTTATGGAGTGGTTGGAGAGCTCGGGGACTCTATTTATAGCCGGATCGAGGAGGGTGCCCGAGAACGGGATAACGACGGTGAGAAATTACGGCGAGGCAGGGGATAGACAGAGGGATTAGGTGACTGGGCATCATCGGATTGGTCTGCTGGTTCCATTCGAAGGAATAACCAGGTCCAATTTGGCTTACACCCGAGACATCGACGGAACGGGGCGTACGGGCTCGTCGGCGGCAGAGAGCGCGCTCTGCGCCTCTCAGGCCACGGCCTCGTCCCTGCAGCGTTCTCTGGCGGGCAGCTGGACACGCGTAGGCCGCTGGTGGTTTGGGCGGTGCGGAGCACGGCGTTCTGCGACGCTGGCTTCTGACGGCCGCCACGGGCAGTTCTGCCGCCACGGAAGCCGCCGGAGTTGACGCGACGGGACGCCACCGACGCCCGCAACCGGCCAAGGAACCGTGCGGCGATCTGGATAAGAAGGAGCAACAGGGAGGAAGGCGCCAAGGCAGCTACTGGTGAGATCATCGCTGCCGCCTGACGAACGCGACACTGCCTCCTCTGAACTTTTCTGAATCGAATGAACAGTGCACTGAATCTGTTCGACGAAATGATTTTGGCACGTGGAAAATTTTTCTGGAGCTGAAACTTGGTGAGGAGGTCTCTTGATGCATCTAGAGGCTCCCTGATTTTTGTCAGAATTTTTGGAAGAAAGAAAAGATGAATTCCATCAAAATTTGCAAATCTGGTCCAAACTTGCAGCGAACAGAATTTGAAAATTTTGAACTATGGACCAGCAGATTTTTGGTGATATTGGTAGTGGGTACTAAAGAGAAGCTGGTGAAATTTTCTTGGGGTCAAAGCTCAAAGAAATCTGGTACTTCCTTTGTAAATCAAAAGAGTCTAGGAAAATGATAGAAAATGATTTGAGAAAGAATTAAATAGAATAAAAATCAAAAAGAGGTTGAAACCTGCTGGAATTGGTTGCTTGACTTGATCCAAAGTAGGGAGGGGAATTTTTGGAGGAAAATTTTCAATATGGGTTATGGCAAGAGAGTGGAATAGGAATTCTTTTGAATATAAAAGGATAAATCCCATAATTAAAGAAATCCCTTTTTAATAAAAGAAAAGGCAAAAAAAATCCCAAGAATATTTGTGTTGAAATAACACAAGATTAAAAACCCTCAAGACCAGAATCAAAGTTGAGAAAAGTCTCAAAAAGAATTGTCATCAAAAGTTTTTAGAAGGAGATTCTTTTTGGAAAAAGAAAAATTCAGATAACCTCCTCCAAAACCAATAAGGAATTTTTGGCAAAACAACCAAATTAAAAATTTTGGGGTGTTGCATTGACCTCACTAGGGTCCTGATGGACGGAGGCAGCAGTCTTAACCTGCTTTACGAAGACACAGTGAGGAAGATGGGGATCGACCCGTCAAGGATCAAACCCAGCAACACCACCTTTAAAGGTGTAATTCCTGGCGTCGAGGCACGTTGCTCGGGGTCCGTGACTTTGGACGTCGTCTTCGGCTTGCCCGATAACTTCCGCGCCAAGGACTGGATCTTCGACATTGTTCCTTTCCGCAGTGGTTATCACGCACTCCTCGGACGGACCGCCTTCGCTCGCTTCAATGCTGTCCCGCACTATGCGTACCTGAATCTTAAAATGCCATGACCCAGGGGCGTTATTACCATTAACGGTAATACGGAGCGCTCGCTCCGAACAGAGGGGTATACTGCGGCTCTCGCCGCCGAAGTCCAAGCTGCTGATAAGGCGTCGCAAGCCCAGTCCACTGTTAAGATACTGGACGCACGCAAACGCTCCCGAGCTGCAGCCTCGCTCCAGGCACACTCCCATGCTCCCCCCAAATAGGGATACGCGCCCCATAGCACGGCCCACCTAGTCACGAAATACGTACCTCGAGTGCACAATTTCGCGCTCAAAATTCCATCGGCAGTTGTGGGGACACATCATACACAGGTCAAGAGCTCGGTTCGACCGACCAATGGCCAACAGATCTCTTCAAATCAACATCAACAATGGGCATCATCTAGGGCCCGATCAGCGTCCAGCTGATATACCACGGCGACTTCTCAAAACCCTTTTTCCAGGGCTCGCTCGCCGAAGATCACTACTTCCACTGAATACATGGTGGATGACTTCACTTCCGCCGAATATATGGTGGACGGCTTCGAAAGCCTCTTGCAGAGCAAAGGTGCAGACGTGCAGCAGGGTGTAGTTGGGACGTCAAACCACTCATAAAGGCCCTGTGTAAACCTTTACTCTCATTATATACATTTCTTTTACAGTATCTATTAAAGTTACTTCGGCAATCTAAATTGTACGGTTGGACGTCACATTCAAAGGAAATAAAGACCACTTTATTATGGTATACTCATGCAGTCTTTCACGTTGCATATTCTTTTCCGCCTTTTCAAGCCGAAGTAATCTATCACGATACACTTCTTTCCAACCGGCTAATAGACCGGGGGCTCGACCATAGATCTTGCCTTAAAACCTTTATACCAGCACTTCTCTTTCTTTCATGTGCTCGGTGTCACGGATATTGCATTATATGAATCGGTTCCGAATTGCATCTTTGGTCAATAGTTGGGTTGCCCAGCTCCTATGCTTACCCTCTTACGTTCCGCATTGTTTGGCTAAGAGGGTAAAGGGAGAACCACTGCGATTGTACTTGTAGCTAGCCTGGTTAAGTACCTCAGTGGAGAAAGCCAAAAACTGACTGTCTCAATAAGCGTGAACTGGTCGGCGATCCGGTGACTGGCGTTAGCCTAAAATCGTTGGCGGTTACTCCGTATTATACGAAGGGTTCTCTTTTACGAAAACCATGTGATAATGGTGTCCACCGCGGCTCGTCCGAATATCACAAACACCGGGGGCTCGTTACCGGCCCCCACCATTAAGCTCCTCTGGCTTAGTGAAAGCACTAAAACCGCATAGTCTGATTGCCTGGTTTTCCGTACATACAACCGCCTCCGGGCACCGAGACGTCGGCTAAGGGTTTACGTATTACGAGAAAACACCCCATGCAATATTTGCAAGGGGGCTGAAGCGGACGACTGGTAACTTTCAGATTATAAACGGCCGCACAGGAGTCAAAATTAACATAAGCGGGCATCTTTGTTCACAGCCGAACAACTTTCATTTGACCAAAAGTCTTCACTCCTTGGTTACAAGGAAACAACATCTACTCATATATTACATCTTTGGGGCATTGGGCCTCTACTGCCCGAGCACCGTCCATCACGGCGGGAAAATACTGCTCGGGGCGCCTATGCTCTTTCCCTTGCGGCGGAGGTCCTGTGGCCATCTCAGCGGGCTTTAGCTTCGGCCAATGTACCATCATCTTGCCGAAGGCCATCCGAGCGCCCTCGATGCATGCAGAGCGCTTCCAAGCGTCGACCTGAGAAGGGACGCCCAACAGCCTCTGCACCAGACCGAAGTAGCTGCTCGGCAGCGGCTCCGACGGCCACAGCTTGACGCAGAGGTCCTTCATCACCGGCTCCGCCATCCGATGCAGCTCCATCAGCTGTTTCATCTGGTTGTTGCGGAGGGGAGGGTGTTCAGGCGCTTGAAATTGCGCCCAGAAGAGCCTCTGCTCGGCCCAACCCTCCTGGCCGGCGAAGAACCTCGACGCATCTGCCGCACTCTTCGGGAGATCCGCAAAGGCGCCTGTGGAACGCCATACCCGCGTCAGCAACGCGAACCTGTTGCCTCCAAAGACACATTGCAACAAGTACGGCTTACCGTCCGCGATCAGCCTGACTTGGCGGAGCTCTTCTTGATAGCCGCACGCTTCGGTCCGCGCTTCCTTCGCCACCGCGGCCAACGAGGTCAGCTCGGCGGCTTGCTCCTTATTCTTCTGCTCGAGGACCTCACACCTTGTGACGGCATCCCCGAGCTCCTGCTGTACTTCCAGCACCCTGGCCTCGTGCTTTTCACTTGCGGTTCTCACCGCTGCCAGCTCGGCAGCCGCCTGTTCGGCTGCCGACTTCTGGGTCGCCGCATCCGCTTGGGCCGTCCTCAGTGCGGTCCTGAGGCTTTCGACCTCCGCGGCGGCGGCTGTAATACCATCGGTTATCTCCGTTAAGACAAATTCAAACATTGCTTACAAAGATATGGCTGCCATAGCACGGACTTACCTTCTGCCTCGTCGAACCTCTTGTTCACAAGGCCCAGATCATCCTCGGAGCTCTTTAGCTTCCGATTCAGCTCGGCCAACTCTTCGGCGTTGGTAGCTGCGGCCGATGATGATGCATGTGCATTATTTTGCGCATGTTAGTATCCGAGATATCAATTATTGATCCTCCGACCGGTTTGGCTCAACTGGTCAGAGTCTCGGGGGCTACTGTGTATGAGGTTATACATTTACACAAATGAGTCTTTCTAAGGAAAAAAGCATTACTTTACTCACCTTGAAGCCGGTCAGAAGGCCACTAAAGGCCTCCTTCAGCCCGTTATCCACGGACCGGATACTTTGTAACACCGCGCCCATAAGTGCACGGTGCTCTTCGGCGATGGAGGAGCGGGTTAGAGCATCCTCCATCTCGGTCGGCCACCCGGTTGGCGCCTGCTCTGGGGCGGACGGGGTTGGTGGTGGCGCTCCGGTTCCTTCCTTCTCGAAGTTCGGCATGCCGGACTCCGGACGCTTTGACGTCTCCGGAGTCGCCCTCGGAAACAGCTTGGCTCGTCCGAGATCCTCTTTGTTCACCAGAGGGGCCCTCCCCTCCTCGTCTTCGGCGACCGAGGTGTTCACCTCGGCCATGGCAGCGTCGCCCTCTCCCCCCGCATGTGGCATGGGAGGAGTCCTCCTCGACAGGACCTCCTCGGTTTACTTCGCGATTGGGGATGGCGAGGCGCGGGATCCAGTGCCGCTCTCCGCCAGCACCGCCGGTGGAGAATCCCCCTCCGAAGTTCGGTCGGTGGGGAGATCGCGCAGCGGACTGCAGTGTCGCACACGGAAACTTGATCAGTATTAACACAGTTCGGCTAAAGACGGTCAGGTAGTCGCTAGAGCGCGTACCTTTGGGCCTGCGGCTTGGCCCTGGGAAATTTCTGAGGAACCTCTTCGGAGGCCTCAGACTCTTCGGCAGAAGCCGAGCTATCGCCGGACAAGGCTACCTTAGCCTTGCACGGTCTTTTGGGAGCGGGTTGAGGAGGCTCCTCCTCGGCATCCTCGGACGCCGCCCTCTTCCTTGTTTGGGAGGAATCGTCCTCCTCCCCATCCTCTTCCTGCTCCTTCTCCTCCTCTTGGGCGGAGGGAGCATTAGTGTCCCCGGATCTGGCGCCCGGGGGTCTTCGGGAGCGGAGGCCCACTCTGGCCTCCCCTTGTTGGTTCTTCTTCTCCTTCTTCTCCGGCACCTCGTACGGCACCACGGCCAACATGGCCGCCAGGAGGGGCGTCCTGGGTCCCTCTGGCAGCGGCGCCGGACTGTCGATCCGCTGGGCCTTCTTCAGCCAATTCTGCGGATGAAACAAAGCGAAGCTGAGTACCTTGTCAAAAGGGAATAGTTTGAATAAACATACAAAATTGCTCATACCTCCCGTGGGGGATTTGCGGCGTCAAGTCCAACGTCTTCTTCCTCGGTCGGCCAATCCTTCTGCGTCTTGAACAACGCCCTCCATAATTGGGCGTGGGAGGTGCGGAGGAAGCTGCGCACGGTGGCCGGCTCATCAGGCTTATAGGCCCACATGGGGGAAGCCCTGTCCTGGAAGGGGAGAATTCGGCGACCGAGCATAATCTGGATCACGTCGACCAACACAACGCCCTTCCCTATCATTTTGGCAATTCGGCCCTGTAGCAGCACCACCTCCTCATTTGACACCCAGTCGAGGCCCTTCTTGGTCCATGAGACCAGCCTTGTAGGGGGCCCGGAGCGGAAGGCCGGAGTCGCCTCCCAATTCGCGTGCCTCGGCTCTGTGATATAGAACCACTCTTTTTGCCATACCTTGACGGTCTCGATGAAGGTACCATCTGGCCACTCCACTCGCGGAAGTTTGCTGATCATGGCCCCCCTCCGCAGTCCGCTTGTTGGCCATCTACTATCTTCGGCTTGACGTTGAATATCTTCAACCATAGGCCGAAGTGTGGCTGGACTCGGAGAAAGGCCTCACAGACAATGATAAAAGCCGAGATATGGAGGAAGGAGTTCGGCGCGAGGTCGTGGAAATCGAGCCCGTAGAAGAACATGAGGCCTCTGACGAAGGGGTGAAGGGGGAAACCCAGGCCCCGGATGAAGTGGGGCACGAACACCACTCTCTCGCCCTGCCGCGGCGTGGGGATAGCCTGGCCCGCCTCCGGAGCACGGTGGGGGATGTCGGCCGGAAGGTAGCCCGCGCTCTTTAACTCCAGAATGGCGATGTTGGTGACGCTCGAAGCCTCCCACTTGCCCTTGGACCCAGAACCCGCCATTGCTAGATTGGGCAGATAGAAGGAAGGGTTTCTGAGAGGGCGGATCTGGGCGTTGGAGCTCAAGAGATGGGAAAGGCAATGACAAAGGGGAGAAATGAGAGCGTGCGACAGGAACGATGGCTGTGCCCTTTTTATGGGCTGTAAAAACTCACGGTCCTTTTACTGCGCCGTAGTCCTCGCTATTTTCCCATGTAACCGTGCCATCATGCGCGCATGGGATGAGGTGGATTATTGATCATATCCCTTGAAAACAGGACACGATCTCCATATCGATGGGACGTGCCAATGGAAACCGCCTCGAACCGCGGATCGAGTCTTTCATAAACCAACTTGCGGTCGTGGTAAGGGTGTGACCCTTCGGTAAAAGTTGTCAGATGCGAACACTGTTCACACCGAAGTGGCTAGCCTTCGGGGCTAAGTTATTGTTGTACTTTGTCACCAAGGTACACTTCGGCGTATGTACGACCGAACAATACTTTATAATATGACTCGGAGTGATACATGTCTGTTACCGGAATTGCGGAGGAAAGTGAACTGGTCCACGAAGCCAATGGTGTTCGGCTTCTCCTCGGCTTCGAAGACTAGTTCGGGGGCTACTGAGGGTGTCCCGGATTAAGGGGTACTCGGGCTGCCGGCCTGTCTCTCACAGGCCGGGCTGATGGGCCGCTCTCTACATGTAGATGGAATGCTGAATTATGGACGACCCCGTGTGTCAGAAGGAAACCTCCGAAGTCTTGACGTCTCCTCCAAGGAATAGATGGCGTAATCTATGTGTTATCCTAGATGGTAACCGACCTTGTGTAACCCTAGGCCACCCTGGTGTCTATATAAACCAGGAGGTCTTGTCCGTAGAAGGGAGATATCATTACCTAGGGTTTAGCCCAGTCGATCTCGAGGTAGGTCAACTCTGTAACCTTCATACAATCACATCAATACAACCAAGCAGGACGTAGGGTATTACCTCCTTGAGAGGGCCCGAACCTGGGTAAATCGCTGTCTCTACGTTCCCTGTTACCATCGACTCCTTGACCCATTGTTCGGATCCCCTACCCGAGATCTGCCGGTTTTGGTGCCGACAGCTCCCAAGTGACACCTAACCAATCTAGGAGACACCACTCTCCAAAAGGTAATAGATGGTGTGTTGTTGATGAACTCCTTGCTCTTGTGCTTCAAATGATAGTCTCCCCAACACTCAAACAACTCCTCACAGATTTGGCTATGTTGGAAGAAGGATTTGAGTGGAAAGCAACTTGGGAAAGGCTAGAAATCAAGGTTCTAATGGTTTGATTGGAATGACTTGATCTCAACACCTGAGTAGGTGGTTCTCTATCAGAAAATGTATGGTGGAAGTGTAGGCACGTTCTGATGGCTCTCCTTACTGAGAAGGAAGTGGTGGAGGGGTATATATAGCCTCCACACAAAATCCAACCGTAACACATTTTTGACCCAACTCGGTGGCACTGATTAGAAATCTCGGTGGCACCGAACTATCTAAAAGATATGAACGTTAGGAATCTTGGTGGGACCGACTGGAACAACTCGGATGGACCAAAGTGCAATGGTTAGGTCAAACCTCGTCTCAGTGGCACCGATTGCATCAACTCGGTAGGACCGAAGTGAAGCAATTAGGCAACAGAGAGTTGGCAAGCCATCTCGGTGAGACCGAGTTGCAAAACTCGGTGGGACCGAAGTGAGTGCAAACGATTACAGAGAGTTGGCAAGGCCATCTCGGTTGGATCGAGATCCATATCGGTGGATCCGATTTGTTAGGGTTTTGGCAGTGGCTAAGTCCAGATGAACTCGGTGGCTCCGTATAGGAAATATCGGTGGGCCCGAGTTGGAATGTAGGTTTTGGACATATTTGGATAGAGAAAGTGGTTGAGGGTTTAGGAGTACTATCACTAAGCACTTGAGCAAAAAGACCATTAAGCAACACCTCATCCCTTTTTAATAGTATTGGCTTTCCTATGGACTCAATGTGATCTTGGATCACTAAACCAAAAATGTAGAGACTTGAGTTTTGGCCAATCCTTGTCCTTAGCATTTTGAGGGGTCCACATCTCTAGTCCTTGCCATGCCAATCATTGAACATCCTAAAATCTTTAACTTGAATGGACAACAGTTCAGTGAGATATATGTTGTTATGAATTACCGAAACCACCAAGGGAGCAAATGTGCTTTCAATCTCCCCCTTTTTGGTAATTGATGACAACATATAGATCAAAGCTTCGAAAAATGATTAAATGAATGGAATACATCCTCGCTTTGAGAAGTGTGTGATAAGCAAGAGCTCCCCCTAAATTTGTGCATTATTAAAAATTTGCGTTTGAATGCAAATGCACAATCGATTAGGATCATGGGTCACTCTTCCATGTCACATACAACTTGGTGGAGCGCGCAAAATGATATGAGTGGAATAGTAAGCACGCATCACCAACACAGGTGAATGATCATACACGATAATGATAAGCATAAGCATCACATAGAGCATAGTATGATCAATCACATGAAGTAGTAGCTCACAAACATAACGATCAAAGTATCTCACAGACGTAGTATCCAGCACACACATCAAAACAAATTAAAGCAAATAGAAGCAAACGAACTCGAGAAACAATGAGCAAGGCAAAGCAAGACTCTCTCTCTTGAAGCCTAGGATCTATACAAATTCTCCCCCTCTGGCAGCAAGTACCAAAAAGCTAGAATAGGTATAGGACAAATACAGCACTCTAGGCACGATCCTCAAAAGCTCCTGAAGGGGATCTCCGGCTGGCAGCTCCGGTGTGCGTAGACGGCGTCGAGGGAAGTGCATCCGCGAAGGCTTCAGCTGATGTCTGCTGGGCTGGTGGAGTGGAGACCGGAGGTGGCACTGTAGCAGCAGCAGCAGGTGCAGAGACGGTGGTCCTCGGATCCACAACTGGCACTGCAGCAGACCTGACTGCCCTGGGCACTTTCTGGAATCTCTCCGTAGTGGGTCTGTCATCTCCACTGTCATCTGAACCGGCTGCCCTGGCTGCATCAACAACGTCCTTCAGCTTCTCCACTATAGTCTGGACCTCACTGATCTTGACATGTAGATCATGAATCTTCATCTCGACTATCCGCTCTAAGCTAGCCTGGTTTTTGGTGAGGTTGGCCAGACTCCGCTCAATCCTCAGGGTGGCTTCTAGCAGCTAAGTCATCTGGTCAGTCTTAGACTTGAGGTTGGCAATGGGAGCATTGGGAGCAGATACCTCCTTGGCTGCTTTTGCTTCTGCGGCTACTCGGATCTTTTCTTGTGCTTGAGCAGAGGTGGGATGCGAAGGATCCATCACAATGACATTATCCTCAAACTCTGGACGCAGTGGGAGATGCTCACGATCAAGAAGATAAGTGCTCGTTCCAACCCTAGAATTGATGAGCATCTGGATGTGTGGAGCATATCTGCAAGATCTCTTATGATCAGCAGCTATCCTCTTGATGGTTTCTACAATCAAGCTCATCACCTTGAACTTCTGAGGTGTGTCAAAGAGGTGCAGCAAGTTGATGGAGTGGCCACGTATCATCTTATCATCTCCTGACTTGGGCAATAGAGTGTACCGCAAGGTAGTGTTTGTGGTGGCCAAACCTGGCACCAGGTGCTTCACTGACCCTAGCTTGTGTGACTCGATGTCCTTCTGTGGAATAGTTGTATACATGTTGGCCATGGAGTTGTGGTCCATCTTGAGTTTGGCATAAATATCTATGTCATCATCTTCTTCTTCTGGAGCACCAAGAAGAGTAGCCCACTCAGAGATGGTCGACTGGTACCTGCAACCCTCAGTCATCCACACAATCCTGCCATCAGGATAGAAATGAGTTGTGGACTAGAATTGCTTGATCATCTCATCATTCCTCTTTGTCAACTTCTGTCCAACAAACTCATCAACACCAGCTATCCGGAAACTCTCATGAACATGGGGGAAATAATCCTCATTGGCATCAATGTACTTCCAATCCACCCATCTCATGTTGCTGAGAATTGGCTTCTTATCAAGTAGAACTGTCTGATAGAAGTCCTGCTGTTCTCTGGTCTGGAAGCGGTAGTAACAAGCTGTTCTCCTCCTGGCGGCATAGGGATCTGACAGTCTCCACTGCCGCAGTCCTTTGTCCTTCCTTAGCATCATATTCTCTGCTACTGGTTGTGCATTTTCATGGTCTGGAATCTTGGGCTTTAACTTCCTGAGCACTAGTGGCTCTTCATCAACATCAGCTTCAGGCACTGGGGCTTGTTCTTCTCAGTTGCTGGAATATTTCTTGTACATCTCTTGGGTGCTGAACTCTTTGGCTTGGACTTGGGGGCAGCAGTCCTTATAGCATCTGACATAAGTTTCTGAGACTTTGTAGGGGGTGCATCAGCAGTAGGCTCCTCCTCTTCCTCCTCATCAATCATCATGGAGGGTTTTCCCACAACTTGAACAGTTGTCTTCCTAGCCCTCTTCTTCTTTCCTCCTGCAGCTGCATCACTTGGTTCCTCAAGTGTAAAAGTCATAGTTTCCTTAGGGACTTTCTTCACTGCTGTCTTCTCTTTGGTTCTAGTAGTTGGTTTGGTGCTATACTCCTTTACAAGCACAACTCTCTTTGTCTTTGGTGCTGCTTCACTAGCAACTGATGGTGTCCGGGACTAGGGGGTACTCACCATGTCGTCTCCCGACCAGTGGGTCGGGCCGAGGACCCCCATGGCGGTTCACTAATGGGCCACTTCGGGCAGTCCATGACGAATACAAGGAAGATTCCACAAGACTTGGCACCCAAGACGAGAACTCTCCTAAACCCTAGGCCTCCGGTGCATATATAAACCGAGGCCAGGCTAGTTAATAGAACATCTCATATTCATTAGAACAATCTCGTGGTAGATACATGTACTCTGTACTACACCCCATATGAATACAATAAAAAGCAGGACGTAGGGTATTTTCTCTTCGAGAGAGCCCGAACCTGGGTAAGATCCTGTGTCCATGTTACCTTCGCTCCAAGACGCCTAGCTTAGGACCCCTACTACGAGATATGCCGGATTTGACACCGACATTGGTGCTTTCATTGAGAGCCTGCTGGGTAGTCGCCACGATGCGATGGGAATTCAGATCGGCTCCACTGCGATCTACGCGTCGGAATCGAGCTACATCGTCAACGTCGGCATCTTTGTCGCCAGCTCGACTGGTCACCTCGGCTAGGCCGAGGACTACGCTCCACGTCAGATCGTCAAGATCGGACGGGTGTCTTCATCAACATCAACTCCGATCTCAACCAAGATCATGGAAGAATCCTCCATGGTGCTCGGGGGCTCAACGTCAACATTGCCCTCGCGCGATCATGCAGTTTTTTCTGGACAGCGGATTCATATTCGTCGTCCCCGCCTCCTCGGGCATTGCTTTGATGATTTCTTCGGTGGAATTGTGCGGAATTGAGTCTAGAACAACCCTGCAAAATTTCGTCGCATTCCGATGGAGGAATCTCTGGCGATCTCCGATATACCGGAGCCCTGTCGAATCTGGACGGGAATCTGGATGAGTTTAGGCCGAGGAGTCCGGCAGTCAGCTCGGACGTTCTTTGAAAGATCCAGCCATTCATCGGCTGCGGAATTCCCATATATATCTACCACCCCTCAAAATTTCACCTCGATCCGACCGTTCAAACTCCGCGAAGCGTCCGATGAGTGCATCAATTTTCGGATCTGTGTTCTGCGCGAAAACGAATCCGACCCGAGTTCATCTTTCTTCGTGAACGGGATATTGGACATACTTTTTGGAGAAGTGTTTTCTTAGGGTATTGTGTGTTGTTCGCACACACGTGACCATAAATTTTAATGCCTTTTCGGAGCTAATCTTCACCATCGCGTTGGTGTCAAACCAGCCCGACAACGTTGCTCCACGGCTCCCGACCTGCGCTAGACAGATCATCGCTTCGTTGTGCCGAGGTCAAACTCATCGGATCATCACCTCGGCGAGCCGACCAAGAGTTCGGCATTGCAAAGGCTAAATCATCACCAACATCATCGCCCCATAGATTACAAGGGCGGGCACACTGTCATCACCGTGCGGTTACTTCATCAAGCTGGCATCGACCGCGTCACAAATTTTGACCTGCGTCGGCATCGCCATACCACCTTTTTCAAGCCAACATCCAACACGCCGACCTGCTTTGACTCCTCGGCTGACATGGAGGCTTCGATACCTCGGCTGGACCAGGGGCTTCGTCATCTCTTCATCAACCTACTCTAGGGACTTCGGCGTCACCAGCCGACCAGCTTCGTCACCTCAGCTGGACCGGGGGCTTCGCCTCGCCACATCGACCGTACCGCGTCGCTGCTTCATCAAAGCTGAGCTCTTCGCTCGGCCACCTTGGGCTTGGGGGCTGGGACCTCGGTCAAGCCGAGGACTATGCGTCCTCGTCCCGCCACAAGCCCGCACCACGTCATCAATGCCGAGCACATTAACCAGCTAAGTCGCTTTCATGCTTAAATTTTCTAAATTCTTAATTTTTTTTTGTTCGGTTCGACCAAGCATTATATTTATGTTAAAATCTGTTTGTTAAAATCGAGGTTCGTTTAAAACCACTTCCTTTACCCATGTTAACTGGGGGGCTCTTAAATTTATATGAGCCGTTATAATAAGTGTTTTCTTCTTAGTCGTTGCAAAGTCTTTTTCTATTACTCCTTTTTCCGACGCGAGTGTGTGGTCAATAGCCGGATAGCCTGGTTTCTCTCTAAAGCCGCTCGAGTTTAGTTCGCTAAACTAGCCTGAGAAACACTCCGCCTTCGGGATAGGAGGTTGAAGCCAAAGGCTGACCCGCTTGAAGTCTGGAGATCGGACGTATCATGTTAAAGCACGACAGAAGCACAAAATTAATTTTAAGACCAATTTCGGATTGGCACCAAAAAACTTAATTTATTGTAGACGTAAAGGTTTTGTGTAAGTTTTTTGGTTTTCCGAGCCTATGAAGCTTTTAAACCTATTTGTATGTTTTGTTTTTCCAGGAGGCGGGACATCCTCTTGACCGAGGTGCCGTGCATAATAATTTGGCTCGGAAAATCTATTCTGACCCGTAGTTCAGCAACTTCCCTGCCGAGCTGCACCTCGGCACACCCGAACACACCAAACACCGGGGGCTAGTTACTTGCCCCCACAGTCAAGCTCCTATGACTAAGTGAAAGTTATAAAGCCTACATATCTGATTGCCTCGTTTCCGCTAACACAACAGCCTCCGGGCACCGAGACGTCGGCTAAGGGTTGTCTTGTTATTGCGGAAACACCCTGCGTATCATCTACAAAGGGGTGGAAGCCGACGATGGGCCAATTTCAAATTATAAACAGTCGCAACGGAATCAAAATAACATATAGCATAAAGCTGCAAAATACAGCTTAAAAGCTGACTACCACAAACATGCGCAAATTCAATCGGCCGATCAGCTTGCTTTCATAAAAGTGTTCGGCTTGTCCGAGGTCACTAATAGAAAAGCAGTTCGGCCGTCTTTGAAAAAACTATGCAATTCTAACCTCGAGTTTTTGGTATAACACACTTCGGACATATAAAAGAGTCCAAAAAACCGTACCAGGGGCTCCTTGAGGCACCTCAGCGCGGTTACTTTGGGACTCTCGGAGAGTCTGACATATTCTCAGCATTTGTATTCAATATACGAGCGTTGCCTTCCCATAAATCGTTATAAAGCCACAATATGCATCAATTTGACTTGAGATCTGGCCAAGCTGGGTTGCCTATCTCCCGTGCTTACCCCCTATGTTCCCGATTGTTCGGCTAGGGGGTAAAGGGAGCACCTCTGTGATTGATACTACTGGGTTATCCAGGTTAGTACCTCAGACTGGGTGAAGCCGAAAGGTAGCAATCTCAATAACATAATTGGTCGGAAACGACGGAAGTGAAAATCTCGGTTTTTTAAAGCCAAATACTTTGGAAATTTTCCCCGAATTGATATTCACTATTTTCTCCCACTTAGATCGGAGGTGAAGTTACATAACATGGTTAGCATGATAACCTGCGAAAAGGAACCTATAAAGGAACTATTTTTCCCAGAAGATGTTTGTTATGTTAAATAGTAATATAACATATCTCTCCGCGTACCTTTGTTTATAAAACCGTATGGCCGGATTGCCTTGTTTTTCGTAAATCTTTGCCCTTATAAAGGCTTTATAAAGTAGGAAAACACTCCTTGGCTACTGGCCGAGGAGGTTGAAGCCGATGGTCGGTCAACAAAGTTTTGTACAATGCGGATCCGAGCATTAATGATGTAAAGTACTTGGATACATAGAATCATTACACATAAATTATGATTAAAATCAATTTACTCTGGATATTGATCCTTAATTCGGCCACCCTTGCCCAACTTAAGGCTCGGGGGCTACTGGGCTTCACGCTTCTCACTTAAAAGCCATTAACAGGTTACATCGATCCCCTGATCTGGTGTTGCCACCCGACCAGTGGCTCGGGGGCTACTGCATTGATGATTCAATGCAGAAAATTCAAAGTGCACAATAATTTCCGAGGAGATTACGATCCTCGGGTTGGTCGGCCGCACCCAACCTGAGTCTCGACGACTATGCACACCGTGTTTCTGTTCCTAAGTATGCTGCCGAGCTAGGAGTTGATCCTCAAGCCGATTTCGCAAATCGACCTGAGTCTCAGGGGCTACTGGGATCAGTGGTTTTATGTTATCCTTCAGGTGCATCTCAGATTTTACACCCACACACACCTTGAGGGCTACTGGCTATGCATCTCGGTAGAGAATAAATTGCACCAATCGACAAAAAAATCAGCCCACGGCCGAGGTGGTGCACCACCTCGGAAGCAGTTCGGCATAAAATTCGGCTGTGAGTGGCTGGCTCCATAGAGAACTTTTTCGGCGTTAAGCTCAGATAACCTCTTTCAAACTTTTTCAAAGATGAGGTACTCTGTGCCTCCTCGGATGCAAGTCCGGCGTTGGAGCTCGGCTGCAAAATGACACCTTGGATACAGACCGGCGTTGGAGCTCGGCTGCGAAAATGTACCTCGGATGCAGACCGGCATTGGAGCTCGGCTGCAAAACACACCTCGGATGCAGTCCGACGTTGGAGGTCGGATGCAAGAGGACACTGCTGCACGGGAAAAAGCTTCGAACCCAAGGTGCGGCATAAAAAATAACAAGGCATTGATAAAAAGCCAGGAACTTAAAGGGGCTCCTCGGATGCCCAGCGTGTCAACTCTTCGGATACACCTCGGCGATGCTCGGTATAGGAGATGAGAATATTTGTTGAACCAGTTTTCAAGACCGACGACCGAAGACGAAGAACAATTTGGAAGAACCGAGGAGCGTCCCCAACTTGAAGACCGGTTCAGGGGGCTACTGACAGTGTCCGGGACTAGGGGGTACTCACCACTTCGTCTCCCGACCAGTGGGTCGGGCCGAGGACCCCCATGGCGGTTCACTAATGGGCCACTTGGGGCAGTCCATGACGAATACAAGGAAGATTCCACAAGACTTGGCGCCCAAGACGAGGACTCTCCTAAACCCTAGGCCTCCGGTGCATATGTAAACCGAGGCCAGGCTAGTCAATAGAACATCTCATATTCATTAGAACAATCTCGTGGTAGATACATGTACTCTGTACTACACCCCATATGAATACAATGAAAAGCAGAACGTAGGGTATTATCTCTTCGAGAGAGCCCGAACCTGGGTAAAATCCTGTGTCCATGTTACCATCGCTCCAAGATGCCTAGCTTAGGATCCCTACTACGAGATATGCCGGATTTGACACCGACAGCAACAAAGTCCTCATCCTCACTATCTGAGGTTCTCTTCTTCCTGGTCCTTGTTGCAGCCTTTGGAATATCTGGAGAGCTTCTCTCTCCCTCATAAAAGCTTTCTGCAGGACTAGAGCCTGCGCTGAGATCTGTGTGCTGCTCTGACATGTTCTGGCTATCGCTGGCATCAGACATCTTGCAAAGATGACCCTGTGAATAGATGGGTATGGGCAGAGTAGATGAGTCCTCGCAAAAAGCATAAGTTTTTCAGAAAAATTGAGTTCAAATCTTAGTTTCAAGTTTTCACAGAAGGCATTTCGGATGGACCAAGTTGATCATCTCGGTGATACCGAAGCACTTCAACAGAAACTTTAAACGCCATTTCGGTCAGAACGAGATGGGGTTCGGTGACTCCGAGATGCTAGGGTTTCACAGAGATTTTACTTTCGGTCTCACCGATTCGTACAACTCGGTGGCACCGAGACGTACTAGTGCTATGGCCTGGGGCCAAATCGGTGACTCCGAAAATTTCTAATCGGACGGTCTGAGATGCGTTCGGCGGAAACTTAAACCTAGAATTTTTACTCGAATCTAATCTATGGACATCGCAGTGTAATGGGAGTTCTCAATCCGTGGCAAGAATCATGGCAATCCAATCGTGCATTGAATCAGAAATTTGAGCACGAAAGGGGTCGAATCTCACCCTAACTCGGTGGAGATCCTCTACGGTGGCAATGGCGGAGCAGATTGCCGTGACAGCGGCGGATTCCGGCGGCGAAGGCGCGCTAGAGACAAAGGCGATGATCCAGAGACCTGGGCGACGGCAGCAACGGGGTGCGGGAACGAGAGGGTTTGAGAAATTTCAACCGTTCGGGCCCGCCAGGTATATATACCCGTATGCTGTCGGTGGCTCCGAGTTGGACAACTCGGTGGCATCGATATGTGTAACTGCAAGCAGGTTAGCACATCGGTGGCGCCGAAATGGTTCAACCCGGTGACACCGAGATGAAAACCTAGATCAATCTAAATGATTTCGGTTGTTCCGAGTTTGAGTGAATTGGTTCGGCCGAAATCATGTAGAAGGTTTTGGAGGTTCAGCCCTTTCAGATCGGTGGCTCCGAGTGCTCCTCACCCGGAGGGTCCGAAAATGACTTGCTCAATTTTTGTAATGTAGCAAGAATAGAATTTGAGACAAGAAAGCATAGATAGCTAGAGAAGGTACTTAGGCATTCTTGTACATCCACTTGGCCAAAAAAACCAAGACAATCAAAACAACAAATGGATGTCCTCGAATGAAGAAAACATGCAAACCAACATGCTCACACAATAAGATAGCAAATGAAATATGTGTCAAACATGCATAACCAAGTCTAGCATCTATCAAGCAATGGCGATGACTAGGTCATCTATATCTGAGTATATTGACTTAGGAGTCAAATGAGAACATTTGATCATAGGTCATACTCATCGTTTAAGCACAAGTGGGGTTGCCACTTTTACATAAAGCATTGATGTGTTCACACCATTATTGTTGCTTTAGCTCAATTGTTTAGAGCAAAGCTCCCCCTAGATGTGATATCCCCCCAAAGAGGGGTGAACTAACCTTGGGTTTTGTCGATGATGACTTCATCTAGATGTTGAAGATGTGGATGCTCAATGTTAATGTAGACCATCAAGAGTTGGGAGCAATCCTTTGGAGTTTTGTGCTTTCAATACCTACATGGGTTAGTCCCACACAAGGAATATACAAGGATATCCATAGACATAGAGTGAAATACACATATATGATGTCCATGAATGCATTGAATACCTTGTCCCTTGCCTTACCAACAAGAGGGTTTGTGACTCCATGAACTAGTGCAAGATGTGGAAGTTGATTGCCCAAGTTCTTGCCATAAATGAATATGAGTGAAGTTTGTTGGCGGAGTCACCCTCAAGAACTCTCTAGTTCTTCTTCTGTTGGACCCACATCAACTTGATGGGAATCCTTGGAGTTGTAGTAGCACTTGATGAAGTAGAACTTGATGAAGTCTTGGGAACCCACTTGACCAAGGCTTGAGGAGCTTCTTCAAATGAATCAATCTCTTCTTGAAGCTTGTCCTTGCCTTTTAGCTTGTGGTCTTGTGGTGGAAGATCTTCTTGAGCTTGTGTTCCCTTGAAGGAAGTAGGATCATACTTCTCTTGTTGAGGAACAAACTTCGTCTTGGGGTATTGATCTTCTTCCCACTCAACTCTATTGGCATTGAACTTTCGTTCAAAACCAACACCTTGGTTCTTCCGGTGCCTTCCTTGCTTGCGTACAATTTCCTCAAATTGCTTACTCCCGGCAAGACTCTTGTAGACACCTTTTTCTATAATTCCTTTCAATAGCATATTTTCTTGCTCAAGTGTAACTTGGCTAAGACAATAATTAGTGGAATCAATAGAACTACTAGAAGCAACAACATTGGATTTAGCATTGTTATTGTTACTACTAGAGGTAGAACCCTTTTTACCCTTGTTGCTGTGGCATAAAGGTAGACAAGAGTAAACGTTTGGCAAGATATGAAGAACTCTTCTTTCGAAGATCGTCATTGATAGCTTTAAGAAACTCATGCTCTTGCTCTAAATTTTGCTTCTCAAAGCGTAGCTTCTCATGAGTTCTTAGAAGTTCGCTATGATCCTCTTGAGTTGTTTCATGAGCTAACTTAAGAGCATTTAGTTCTTTAGTTAGACGCTCAATCTCCTTCATAGCATTGTCACTCGTTTCCTCTTGACTATCATGATTACTAGCATTTTCATTATAGCACACATCACTAGCCTTATCAACAAGTAAATCATCATCACCAAGCAAATCATCTTCATCACTATTGAAATCAAGATACTCGGGGTGTGATACCTTTGGGCCTTTTGCCATGAAGCATCTTCCAATTCCTTCATTTGGTGAATCAAAGAGATCATGGGAGTTGGATGACACAAGAGCAAGTCCGGCAACACCTTCATCTTGACTATAGTCGGAGTTGGACTGATAACTTCTCTCGGAGTGGTTGTCGGAGTCGGATCCAGAAACCCATTCACCAACATGAGCTTGATGTCTTCTTCTTGTGTAGCTCTTTGATGACTTGTCCTTCCTCTCCGAATCCTTGCTTCTTCGAGAATGTCTTCGTTCATAACGATCATCTCTACTCCTTCTCTCCTTATGAGGTGATTCATCTCTTCTATGTCTTCCTCTTGGTGATTCGTCTCTTTTCTTCTAGGGAGCCGTACACTCATTAGAATAGTGTCCGGGTTTTCCACAATTGTAGCAATTACGGTCACGACTTGATGATCTTCTCTCATAGTGTCTTGAGCTAGAGCTTCTTTCTTTCCCTTTGTTCTTATAGAACTTGTTGAATCTTTTGACCATTAGGCTTATCTCTTCATTGGATACTAGCTTGTCACTTGGAGTTGTTGGAGCATCGATTGAGGCTTTGTAAGCACCACTTGATTTGTTGTGTAGCTCCTCTTTGTCCTTGAGTGACATTTCATGAGCAACAATCCTTCCAATGACTTCCGTGGGCTTGAGATCTTTGTAATTTGGCATCATTTGGATCAATGTGCATACGGTATCATATTTTCCATCCAAAGCTCTAAGTATCTTCTTGATGATGAATTTGTCGGTCATCTCTTCACTTCCTAAGCCGGCAATCTCATTTGTGATGAGAGCAAGCCTAGAGTACATTTCTGTGACTCCTTCACCATCCTTCATCTTGAACTTGTCAAGTTGACTTTGAAGCACATCCAACTTAGATTCCTTGACGAACTCGGTACCCTCATGCATATCAACCAAAGTATCCCAAATTTCCTTTGCATTCTCGAGGCGGCTGATTTTGTTGAATTCCTCGGGACACAAATCGTTGAAGAGAATGTCACAAGCTTGAGCATTGTATTGCAACATCTTCAATTCTTCCGGGGTTGCTTCACGATCCGGTTCCTTGCCATCCTCAAAGAAATCACCTTGCAAGCCAACACGAACAACAGCCCAAATGGTGGGGTTATGACCAAGAATATGCATCTTCATCTTATGTTTCCAACTAGCAAAGTTTGTACCATCAAAATATGGACCTCTACGGTGATAGTTACCCTCACTAGACGCCATACTCTCCTAGGTTGTGAAACCAAGGCTATGATCACCAAAGCAATGGAAATCAAGGCTTACGGAGACCAAGGCTCTGATACCACTTGTAGGATCCAAAGTATGTCTAGAGGGGGCGTGATTAGACTACTTGACCAAATAAAAACCTAACCTTTTCCCAATTTTAGTTGTAGGCAGATTTTAGCAAGAACACAAGTCAAGCATCACCCTACACATGCAATTCTAAGAGTGTGGCAGAGGAAAGTAAACAATTGCATATGTAAGTAAAGGAGGGGATCCGAGATTTCAAACGCAATGAAGACACGGTGATTTTTGGCATGGTTCCGATAGGTGGTGCTATCGTACGTCCACGTTGATGGAGACTTCAACCCACGGAGGGTAACAGCTGCGCGAGTCCACGGAGGGCTCCACCCACAAAGGGTCCACGAAGAAGCAACCTTGTCTATTCCACCATGGCTTACGTACTCAAAGGACTAGCCTCACTCGGGGTAGATCTTCACAAAGTAGGTGATCTCCTTGCCCTTACAAACTCCTTGGTTCAACTCCACATCATGTCGGAGGCTCCCAAGTGACACCTAACCAATATAGGAGACACCACTCTCCAAAAGGTAATAGATGGTGTGTTGTTGATGAACTCCTTGCTCTTGTGCTTCAAATGATAGTCTCCCCAACACTCAAACAGCTCCTCATAGATTTGGCTATGGTGGAAGAAGAATTTGAGTGGAAAGCAACTTGGGAAAGGCTAGAAATCAAGGTTCTAGTGGTTTGATTGGAATGACTTGATCTCAACACATGAGTAGGTGGTTCTCTCTCAGAAAATGTATGGTGGAAGTGTAGGCACGTTCTGATGGATCTCCTTACTGAGAAGGAAGTGGTGGAGGGGTATATATAGCCTCCACACAAAATCCAACCGTTACACACTTTTGACCCAACTCGGTGGCACCGAGCAGAAATCTCGGTGGCACCGAACTGTGTAAAAGATATGAACGTTAGGAATCTCGGTGGGACCGACTGGAACAACTCAGATGGACCGAAGTGCAATCGTTAGGTCAAACCTCGTCTCGGTGGCACCGATTGCATCAACTCGGTAGGACCGAAGTGAAGCAATAAGGCAACATAGAGTTGGCATGCCATCTCAGTGAGACCGATTTGCAAAACTCGGTGGGACCGAAGTGAGTGCAAACGATTACAGAGAGTTGGAAAGGCCATCTCGGTGAGACCGAGATCCATATCGGTGGATCTGATTTGTTAGGGTTTTGGCAGTGGCTAAGTCCAGATGAACTCGGTGGCTCCGGATAGGAAATTTCGGTGGGGCCGAGTTGGAATGTAGGTTTTGGGCATATTTGGTTAGAGAAAGTGGTTGAGGGTTTAGGAGTACTGTCACTAAGCACTTGAGCAAAAAGACCATTAAGCAACACCTCATCGCCTTTTAATAGTATTGGCTTTCCTATTGACTCAATGTGATCTTGGATCACTAAACCAAAAATGTACATTCTTGAGTTTTTGCCAATCCTTGTCCTTAGCATTTTGAGGGGTCCACATCTCTAGTCCTTGCCATGCCAATCATTGAACATCCTGAAATCTTTAACTTGAATGGACATTAGTTCAATGAGATATATGTTGTTATGAATTACCAAAACCACCATGGCAGCAAATGTGCTTTCAAATACCAACACTAGAAGCTTCGGGAGGAGGCCAGAAGCCCCAGGGGGTGCCCATGAGGCACAAGGGCGCGCTTGGGGGGGGGGGCAGGCGCGCCCTGGTACCTCATGGGGCCCACAGAGCTCCGTTTGACCTAATTCCTCCACTATAAATTCGCAAAAAATCAGAAACCCTCAGGGGAGTCCACGAAATACTTTTTACGCCGCCGCAAGTTTCTGTTCTCGAGAGATCCCATCTGGAGTCCTTCTCCGGTACTCCGCCGGAGGGGGAATCGATCACGGAGGGGCTCTACATCAACCTTGCTACCCTTCCGATGATGCGTGAGTAGTTTACCACAGACCTTCGGGTCCATAGGTAGTAGCTAGATGGCTTCTTCCTTCTTTTGATCTTCAATACAATGTTCTCTTCGATGGTTTTGGAGTTCGATCCGATGTAATCACTTTTTGCGGTGTGTTTTTTGGGATCCGATGAATTATGAGTTTATGATCAGATTATCCATGAATATTATTTGAGTCTTCTCTGATCTCTTTTATGCATGATTATTATAGCTTCGTATTTCTTCTCCGACCTATTGAATTGGTTTGGCCAACTAGATTGATTTATCTTGCCATGGGAAGAGGTGCTTTGTAATGGGTTCGATCTTGCGATGCTCAATCCCAGTGACAGAAAGGGACATGACATGTATGTATCGTTGCTATTAAGGGTAAAAAGATGAGGTTTATTCATGCGTGAGTTTACTTTGTCTACATCATGTCATCGTTCTTAAGGCATTACTCCATTCTTTATGGACTTAATACACTAGATCACTACTAGGAAAAAGCTTACCAGTAGCGTTGGTTTTTGGACTACCAGTAGCGCAGGTGCCCGCGCTACTGCTGTAACACCCCGATTTTTGGCCCTTTCTTTTTCTTTTGGATTTCTTCGAATTCTTATTTGGAATTTCTTTTTCCGTGGCTATGTGGTCTTGAAACCTGGGAAGATTTTCTCTCCTGCCCCTTCCAAGTGGCTTGTCACTCTCAAATCTATCCCAAGGCCATGTCATTTCCATCTTAGCCCAACCCCAATTTTTATTTCTTGGGAATATTCCTTTTTCTATTAAAGGAATAACCCTGTTTGCCCTAGGTTGTGAAGCAACCTATATTTCTTCCTTCCACAAAATTCCCACAAAATTCTCATAAATTCTTTGGATCATATCTTTCACCAATATGTCAAAATCCATCCTTGCCCAGTTCAAAGATAATTCAGGAATATTCATTTCCTATTCTGTCCAGCAGGGCACTTTGTTAAGGAAGTGCTATTTATCTTTTCTTGATTGCCCTCAAAAATTTTGGGCACTCTTTCCTACCCAAATTATTTGCCGCATGCCAAAATTCAACTTCATTTGCCTAGTAAATCTTCCTTAGCAAATTTCCAAAGTTTCTGTCTAGAGAGAAGCTTTGTGAAGGAAGTACTAGCTAGGCTTATCCAAATGAGTTGAAATTTTGGGATATCATTTATATGATCAAATAATAACTCTCCACCAAATTTTATCTCCATACAACAATCTATGTGAGCACACCTTCAAATCTTTGTTTCTGGCCATAATTTCAGTTTGTGAAGCAACTACATTTTATATTGCTTCAAAAATTCGGAAATTAATCCAGGACCTAAGTATCCATATATCATTTGATCATGACAAAATTCACATCATTTTGCCAAGCCATTTTCTCTGCAAAATTCCCCCAAGTTTCTGTCCAGTGTGGATCATTGTGAAGGAAGTACCATTTGTATTTATCCAAATGGGACGAAATTTTTATGGTACCTTCATATGCCCAAATGACCATGCTCCACCAATTTTCAGCCCAATCCCACCCACATGTGAGTGCTACTTCCTGATCTTCTTTCTGGACCAGAATATGTGGTTGCGAAGCAACTATATTAAATACTGGTCCAAATCATTTCTTTTTTCACAGTATCATAGTCCTTCCTACCCCTAACCACTGTGACATCCTGTTCCTCTCTTTTACCAAGCCAATTTACCTCAGCTTCTGGATCAAGTTTGCAACAGCAATCTTTCCCTGAGCTCTCCTATCAACCCACAGTGCTTTTCTTTGAGCCATCACCTCAGGTAGGACCCACTTAGGAGAGACAACACATTAGACATAGTGTGGGTGGCCCTAAAGTCCCGCGTGCACCAGTGCACACGGTGACCATGCGGTCTGGAACGCCGAAAGCGCGCTCTGGCCGTCGGGGCCCTCTCCCGCCGCCCAAACGCCGAGCTCCCGCCACCGCACCATGTCCACAGCATTGCTCTCGCTCTCCTGCATCCGCGTGTCCTCTCTGGACCCCTCCCCCTCTCCTCTTTCCTCTCCGGCGATCCATGCCGCAGCGCGTGCCCGCGGCCGTCGTCCGTTTGCCGTTGTCCTCTTCCTCCCCGCGATAACTTTGCGCCGTATGAGCCTCCCCTGGACCTCTCTCCCCCTCCGTGCGTGCGCTCGTGCACGCGGTCGTGCCAGAGAGCATCGTCCGCGAGTTTCCGTCGGCATCCGAGAACGGCATCGTAGCCGTGGCTATTTAAAGCCACCCCGAGGCCTCCCGAGCTCATCCACCACCTCACCTCCCTCCTAGAAACTCCCCTGCCCAATCAAACGAGCTCGAGGAGCTCTATTTCCTCCACATTGCCGCCATGGCCACCTTCGGCCTCTTCCTAAATTCCGGCTGCCCAAGCTCTCCCTCTCCCACCTGACCTCACCCGTGAGCTCCCCTAGCCACCCCGATCCTCCCCATGGCCGCAGAAACTCCTGTCCGCCATCGTACTGCCCTCCCCAAAAACTGCCCGAGCCGCTGTCCGCCTCAGTCGTTGCCCTGCTCATCTCAGTCCTCCTCGGCATCCGTGCTATGCGGGGACGGTTGCGGCTCGGTCCCACGAGCTCGCCGGTGGTCGGAGCGCGGCGAATGGTGGCCGGAGCCGCCGGCGGCCGTCGCCGGAGTCCGCCTCTGCTCCGGTCGAGGGCGGGCAGGAGGAAGACGAAGACGGCGACTCCTCCAGCTGGCCGTTGACCCCGCGGACCCCACCCGTCATCCTCTAAAGTCCTACGCCCGCGCGGTTAAGTGGAAGCGTATTCCACTGGAATACGTTTTCTGTTTCAGAAAGCGCATTTTGCCTCTATTCAGGAGTAGAGTGCGTTTTCACTGCTTCGAAAACGTATTTTCTTGGAATGCGCTTTCTATTTCCAGCAGCCGACCGAAAGTATTAAATAGCGGACGTTCGTCCGTTAAGGACAGAAATGAATATTTTTTATTTAAATTTCTGCCTAACGAATGAACGGCCGTAACTCTGCGACCGTAACTCCGAATCAGGTGATTCCAAAGCCCACGATCTCAGTTCGTCGAGCCCGTTCCGATGGTACCATTTTCATGATGTTGTCACACTCTGAAAATGACCATTTTGCCCCTGCCTATATTCAGCCCCCTCCGAGAGGGAATCTTTTCCGGCGATTTTTTCACGAGTGTCTCCCCGATGGTTCCTCCACCCCCAGGCAAGCCACAACAGCCACTTGCATGATGGCATTGCAGTAGCCATGGTTTTCCACTTGAATATTTAAATATTTATTTGCTCATTTAATTATTTTGGGAATGATAAATGATGGTGAATCCATTCTCGTTCTTATGCCTTGTTCATTTGCATCTAGTAAGTTAAATGATTATTTGCTAGTATTATTATTATCATGTTAGTTCTCAGATTTATTTTCCGATGCTAGTGATAATGCTATGCTCATTTGAGTAGTTAGGGTTGTTATGAAAATACTTGTTATATTCGGGATCATCATTATGCCATGCTCATTTGTATTCCGTAGACTTCATGATTTATCATTGTTGATACTATGTTGTTAATTGGTTATGTTGCCCATCCATGGTTGCACTGATATCATGCTCATCCGCATTGTTATTTCATCATGCTATATTACTGTGACTCAGCTCCACACCATTCAAGTTAAATCTGACATTAATCGAACTTGAACAAATCTGTTGGCTGAGTCATGGTGCCACCGAATCGAGCTAACCAGTGCAGCCACACTTGCCTTATGGGAGGCCCTAATGCGGTCTATTGTCATGCCTCTCGCCGGTGCCTCCAACTAGGGAAGGTTATGTGCGCGCGCTACCCTGGCCCGGTGGGCGGCCATAAGCCTTGAGTGCCCGAGTTGTATGGATATCCGAGGTCCCCGTTTCGGACAATGTTATGTTTTGGCCACGACGGTGGCAGCCACAAAGGTGGCGAATGTCACGAGTTGACATCAGGGGCAACCCAGGACATAGCCCAAAGGGGAGTTTGTCGGGAGTGGCCGGGAGAGTGTCATGCAATAGATTGGTTTTGTCGGAACGTCGTTGGTCCACCCGAATGGGATCACGAGGCCATGAGTTCCGTAGTGTGGGTACAGTGTACTAACCTCTGCAGAGTGTATAATCTATCGATAGCCGCGTCCTCGGTCATGGACACAGTTGGTAGTAGGTCACACTATGGGTCAACAGAAATAATAATCTGAATAATAAACAACCCCGGTTCGATGAGAAAAGAAGTTGGTTGATCTTTATGTGGTCATGCGATGATCACAGGTAGAGATCAAGCTCCGTGTGGTCATGTGATGATCATGATGGTATAGTTGATACCGAGCTTGGTTGATCCTGAGATGGTCGTGTGATGATCACGATGGTAAGTTGGTGGTTACGAGATAACCTCCGGGCAGAGTAAGTTGGTCCATGAGACCTTAAACGTCGACCCCCTTGCATGCTAGTGCTCGTGTCAGCATGTTCATATCATGAACTATATACACTTGTCATGCTCATGTTGTTGCCATGCTCATGTTGTTGCCATACTCATGTTGTTGCCATGCTCATATTGTTCTAGTAGTATCGTGTTCATCTTTGATGATTAACCTGTAAATGCCATGCTGTTGTATGTCTTGATTGCTTTGGTTGTTGTGAGCTAGCGAGTACATTCAAAGTACTCACCTGGCATGTCATGCCAGATTGCAGGTGATGCCGTGATTGCTTGTTTATTGAGGACCCCGAGGTTGCGCTACAGGATACGTCCCAGCCAGAGTCCCTGCGGAGTGGAGCTCATCACCGTCGTCGTGGTTCCACTGTTAGGATTTATTCCGCTTCGAGATGTCTCGCTGCTAGCATAGAGCTATCTGAGCAGGCGAAGTGTCGCCGTGCCCCTGTAACCTTTGTGCCTTCAGAACCTTTGTACCCGTGTTATTTGTAATAAAGAGTTGATTTGTTCTATGCCAAGCAGTGTCGTATTCCAGAAGACTTGATCCCTGGGTTGGAATACGGGGTGTTCCGGTCTCTCTGAGTCGGGGTGCCACAACTGCTATGGCGCTACAGCTATTTTTTAGCAGTAGCGCTTGTTTTACCCCACGCTACTGATAAACAGACATACCAGTAGCGCTGGTGCCCCACGCTACTACTATTCCACACCCGCGCTACTACTATCTAAGTACTAGTAGCGCCCCATTTCCCACGCTACCACTATTCCACACGTACGCTACTACTATCTAAGTACTAGTAGCGCGCCATTTCCCCCCCACGCTACAGCTAACTAAATAGAAATTAAAAAAAATAAAGTCAGATGCAATATTCATGGATGGAAATCAATACACGTCCAGTGCAAATAAACTAAGGTCACAGAACCATCTTAGCACTTGCAGCATTCATGGATGCAACATTGAACATCTCAACTAGAAGAGATCACGAGATCCCATTTAACATCAAATGCAAACAACCAGACCACTTCTCTAGATGTATCTACCAAGGCTCGGAGTTCAAACGCCGGTGGACCCGAACCCTCCCTCCCACCGAACGGTGGCATCGAGGTCCTCCACCTCGGCGACCTCCGGCGTCGCAATCACCTGGACGATCATCTGCGCGAAGCAGTCTCCGGGCTTCACGGCGAAGTCCGCCTCCGAGTGGTTGAAGAGCACGACACCCACCGGGTTGTGGTAGTCCGCGTCGATCACCCCTGCGCCCACGTCGGGAAAGTAAAAACTTAGTTCGCGTCCTCGTTCAAATCCAGTAGGGTATTTTCTTTCTTTTTAGCACATGCACATGAATCAATAGTAACAACCAGAGGCTGGTCCATACTTGTTGCATGAGACGTGAAGAAGGCCGGGTCCCCTCCTTGTTGAATCCAAGGAAGACACTGCCCCGAGACGTGAAGAAGGCCAGCTCCCCTCCTTCTGCAAATAACTCAGGTGCATGAAGTTGTAAGGAATCTTGGTAACAGTCTTCATTAACAGTCTTCATTAACAGTCTTCATTAACAAGAACAATGGGCCGAGATTTCTCAAATGACATTTTTTTCACCAACAATGATTAGTAGTAGCATCAACATACCCTCTAATCCTTGCATAATCTATATTAACCATGGAGAAAGCCTGCAAATTGAGCTACGAAATAATCTAGCCTCAGTACACTCTTAAGAATGAAATTCTATATGCAGGTTTTCCAGCATACCAGGTAGGGAATCAGTCATAACAGGAACCCAACACTTGACAGAAACAATTTCTGGTTTCATATATCAGTAATTCAGCATAGGAGTTGCAAGCAAGGGAAAATTAGTCTACTACTTTAAAATTAAAACCAGCATCCTTATGTTGTATGCATAGCACAGTACTAATGTCCATGTGATGTATTTTCAATCTAGTTTATATTCTTTCAGTTTGGCCTGTAGGTTAGCGTTATCATGTCAGTTGAATAAGTTGTCTTCACATGCCAAATTGAGCAAGGTTGGCGATGGGATGCAAATGCAACGGAACCAGTCAAAAGTAGGAACTTGATAAATAGGATTCTTCCTTCAGTAATATCTAATGAATGGGTGTGACCTGCCTTATATCCTGGTAGCAACTAATGCATCACATGATAAGATAAAAAAACTGAAATATTACATCCCAAAAGACTGGATGGTTATACCCTATCTCCATAATTTGTATAGTAAAAAAAGAATCTTCGGAATTTGCCTTAAATGATAGAATTGTCATATGAGAAGAACAAGCATCATAATGCTGATCAAGCTTGCTTATGGTACTGTGTGGCTAGAATTCGAATTAACTCTGCTTGTAGTCAAGGAAAATAATAATCAGAAAGGATAATTGAACACACATATGATTCTGCAATGCAGATAAGAAGGGAATACAGAGCTGTCAGAGCGCACCACTAAATGTTCAAACGCCAAGTAGTAATATGTCAAACAATACTTAAAACGATCAGTTCAATTCTGTTAATCTAACCACAAACACATGTAAACAACGAACCTTACATCGAGCTCTCTGGAGGAGATACGTCCAATCTTTTTCATCTTTCTTCTTAAATCTAACAAATACTCCAGTTAGTATCTCACAGATCCCAAAGGCTATTTTGGTAGAGGGATTGGGAAGGGGAAGATGTAACCCCGCACCAAAGCGGATACCCAGTCCGCTGGGCCGATTCCCCGCCGCCGCTGACGAAGGGAACCGCCGGAGAGGGACGGGGAGAGAGGCAGGGGAGCGGCGGCGTGCGTGCGTGCTTACCGTTGCGGCGCGGATGGCCGGACCTCGACGACGACGGCGACGGATGGTGACGGGGATGGAAGAGACGACGCCGTGCGGAGGCCAAGAGCCCGGCCTTGGCTGCTGCTTGATTGCTGGAGACGCCGAGCGGCAGTTTCCCGGCCTTGGCTGCTGCTTGAGTCCTATATCCGCGTTGCACGGCGTAGGGCGACCTTCACTTCTTCAATTCTTGTCGGGGTGAACAGCAGAGGAGAGGAGATGAGGTTGAGGAAGAGGAAGAGGGAAGGGGAGGCCTCCGGTAGAGGGGATCTCGATCTAGATCTGGATCGGGGGTGGGTGGTGTGGGAGAGTGGAGTGGGACGGTTGGTGGGATAGTGGTAGCTCGGCGTGTCCCACGGCGCTACAGCTATTTATCTACTAGTAGCGCAGGTTTTACACCACGCCCTACTATTACTGTCTGTTGGGAGGGCATGGTGTAAATCATTTAGTAGCAGCGGGGGTTTTCAGTGCCCGCGCTACTACTATTCCGTACCAGTAGCGCATTTTTTCTGCCCGCGCTACTACTAATTAGCAGTAGCGTGGGCCAAATAACCCACGCTACTACTAAGTGTCTGTCTATAGGCGTTTTTCTAGTAGTGGATGCATGTGGATAGCGGTCGATGTGTGGAGTAATAGTAGTAGATGCAGGCAGGAGTCGGTCTACTTGTCTCGGACGTGATGCCTATATACATGATCATTGCCTTGGATATCATCATGATTATTTGCTTTTCTATCAATTGCCCAACAGTAATTTGTCTACCCACCGTATGCTATTTTCTTGAGAGAAGCCTCTAGTGAAAACTATGGCCCCCGGGTCTACTTTATCATTTACTAAAACCCTAAAAATACTTGCTGCAATTTTATCTTTTTTATTTTATTTTGTATTTTTGTTTCAATCTATCTATCTATTACATACAATTTAATCTTGCAATTTACCGCCGAGGGATTAACAACCCCTCGTTTGCGTTGGGTGCAAGGATTTGTTGTTTGTGTGCAGGTGCTGCTAACGAGGTGTTGCATGATTCTCCTACTGGTTCGATAACCTTGGTTTCATAACTGAGGGAAATACTTATCTCTACTGTGCTGCATCATCCCTTCCTCTTCGGGGAAAATACCAACGCAAGCTACAAGTATCAATGGTCATCGAGTTTGAGGTGTGCAAGTGCAAGATGAGAAGCCGGAGGTTATATGCTTTGAAGCTTGCAGTCCACATCATGATAATGTACATTTGAAGATGGGCTTAAGTTAAGGCTTCCCTCATTGCAATATGAGGAAGCAAATAGAGTATCTTCATCAAGTGATTGTGGACAAGAAAAGGATTCCAACTTAAGGCAAGCATTAACGTCATCAACAAGCTCAAGTGGAATGTGCAAGGCAAAGGTATAACTTAGCTAGGTTTTCCTAGTTTTGCCAGTCTCATGGTGCTTGGTGGGAGACCGGATTGTAGGTTTGATAGCCGTGAGGGACTTTCGGACGAGTAGCATGATCACGTCGCATGTAGAGGGCTCAAAACTTTGCATCATTTGCATCATTCTTTCTTTCTGATCTTTGGTGGTTCTCTATGTGAGGACCTTGGGCTTTTCCATAGTTTTAAAACGAGCCCAAGATCATCGAATTCGGAGTTCGTATGCCAAAGTTGTGATTGTTTCAGTGGGGTGATGCAGGCTGTTTTTGGGTACCCCATGGGCACGGGGCCCCCATGCGCACGGGGCTTGTACCGTGGGCATGGCACCCCGTGGGCATGGGGTCTTGACCCCTGTGGCACGGGGTGTCCTGGAAGGTGCATTTGGAGCCCCAACGACTAGTTTTGGGGTTTAGCTATTTAAGTGCTCCTTTCCCCCCACCAGCTGGGGGACTATTCGTACACTTTCTTGCCATCATTCTGAGCCACATACTATCTCTCCCAAACCCCTATCTCCCCTCTATGTGAAGGGGGATTTGTGGATGGATCTTTGTGTCATTTGTTGATCTCCTCCATTGTTTTCCCTCTCTTCAATCTCCTACTTTCTTCAGTTGCATCTTGTGAGATTGAGAGAGTGAGTTGAGCATCCGTTGCTTGACCTTGCTTTGCATTTGTTGCATTAGTTTGAGCTCCCCACATCGATTAGTTTGAGTGAGATTCCGTGAGTTTATTACTCTTGGACGCTTTCGCTTCCTAGCCGGTTTGGTGATCTCTTTGAGAAGTTTGTGAAGAGACATAGGTGGTCGAGGTTCCCCCGGAAGCTTCCTTTTGTGGTGTGCTCTGGGAAGGGTGTGACGTGGCCTAGGTGATAAAAGTTCCTCCGGAAGCTTCCTTGCCTGTGGTGTGCTCTGGAGAAGTTTGTAAAGGTGTGGTGGTCGCCTTCAAGACCAACCGCTAGTGAATCGAGGCTCACGCATTGGGGGTGACTCGAAAGGGGAGAATACGGTGAGCCACTTGGTGGCATTCCGGAGCTTTGGCTTCGGCACCGCTCCAACGGAGATTAGCACTCTTACGAGTGTGAACTTCGGGATAAATCCGCATCCCCGACTCACTTGTTGGTATCTCATTCCCACACCTTTTACTTTCCGCAATTCATATTTGCTCTTATTGATATATCTTGTGCTAGTTAGAATTGCTTAGTTGCTCCTACATTTCCATATCTTGTGATATAGTTTGTGCTTGCTAGTTTCCTTATGTGCCTATCTTGTTTAGCATAGGTTGTTGGTGCACTTAGTTGAGCCTAGCATATTTAGGATTGTCCTTGAAAAGTATCCTTTTAGTTTAATTCCGCATTAGGATAAAGACAAATCAATAAAAGTTTAAGAATGCCTATTCACTCCCCCCCTCTAGTCGTCATCTAGATCCTTTCAGCTATGCTCCGCAATCTCCATCGGAATGCCTGGCATATCCGATGGTTGCTAGGCGAAGATGTCCCAGTTCTCATGAAGGAAACTTCAGAGCGCGCTTTCCTATTTCTCACCCAGGCTTGTCCCCGTCATGGCCGTCTTGGCCAGATCTCTGGGGTGGACCTAGAACTTCTAAGTTTTGTCTTGGTCGCTTGGTGAGCATGATATCATCCTTGTTGACGGAGGAACGCATGTCGGCCAGCTCTTCCGCAGCGAGGAACTCGGCGAGTGCCTCGGCGGCCAGAGCGCAAGTGGCTTGCTCAGTGTTCAGTGATCTCTCGATGTTGCCAGATATGGTGCTGACCCCATTCAGGCATGGCATCTTGAACTTCAAATAAAAATAGTGAGGGAACACCCCGAATCGTGCAAAAGTCATCCGGCCAAGGAGGGCATGGTAGCCACTTTTGAATGGGACCACCTCGAAGCTCAATGGCTGGAGACAATAGTTGTCCGGAGTACCGAACAGCACGTCCAATCTGATCCTACCCAGAGGTGAAGCTTCCATGCCAGGGATTATGCCCTTGAACCTTGTGTGGGTCGGCTCTGTGCGTGATTCATCGACGCCCATCTTCCTAAGTGTATCAGCGTAAATCAGATTTAAGCTACTGCCGCCATCAAAATGGACCTTGTTGAGGTGGCAACCATCGATAATCGGGTCCTAGACGAGGGTGGCTTTTCCGCCGTGATGGACACTGACAGGATGGTCACTCTGATCGAACGAGATCGACTATTTTGACCAGGGTAAGTACTCCAGAACCACCGGTTTAGAGGCGTACACCTCCCTGATGGCACGCTTCTTGTCCTTCCACGTCTCATTACACTTGTAAATCATGTTGACATCCTTTATCTGCGGAGGGAACTGCTTCTGCCCTCCAGCACCGGCACCAGCCCGGCCGGCATTGCCTGCGCCACCATTCTGGCCGTCGCTAGCCAGATCCTGCTTGCTATCGTTGTTCTTTTTCCTAGCCATCTTGGCCGCTTTCTGATGCATCCAACAATCTCTATCGCTGTGGTAAGCTGGAGGGACATTAGGGTCCTTGGGATTGTGATAGTCGCATGGCATGTCCATGATCTCATCGAAGCTCGGACCGTTACCCTTCTTACCTTGCCACGGCTTTTTCTTCTGACCACCACCGCCTTGGCGATGGGCTTCGAAGCCGGCCTTGATCTGCTCATCGTCTTCTTTTTCCCTGCACCTGTGGTTCTTGTTGCATCGAGGTCGGCTGTGCTTGTCCTTCACGCCGGACATGCCGGGGTTTTCACGCATCTTCTGCTTAGCATTTCATGCGTCCTCGCCTGAACAGAAATTAGTCACCATATCCATTAAAGCTGCCATAGTTCTAGGCTTTGATTTCCCCATGTCTCTGGTGAGTTGCTCGTCCTTTAAGCCATGCTTGAACGCAACAATGGCCTCGATGTCTTCACAGTCAATAATCTAATTTTTCTTCTTCAGGAAAAGAGTCCAGAAGTCACGAACTGACTGGCGACATGACTGTGATAACAACCTATGTCATCTAGAAGCAACCATGTGATTTGGCACTATGTGCATGTGAGCCGGAGCTACGAGTAGGGGGGTCGTTAGTACATGCCAAAAGGCTAGCTGTGGTTACCCTAGAAATCAAAGGACAGCAGTGCAAGGGGTCATTTACAAATGTTTACAAACGAAATCACCAAGGCTACGTACTGGTAGAAGACCATTCATTGACATCTATATTTTCCAAAATGTTTAGATCACCAAAAGATGCCACCCTTCCTGAAACAATGTGAGAATCAATGGGCAATGATCTTGTATATAACGTGAAACATTAGGAAAGGTCACAAAAAGAAACAGATCGATCAGAAAATGAAGAAAGCGAGGGTTAATAGATAATGCCTATACCTAGGTTAGAGTCTTACTTCTTCCTGCCCTTGTTGCCCGCGCTGGCTGGGGCAATCTCGGACACGGATGGCTCGGACCTGCCTGATCACGTTTATGAAAAAGGGAACATCGCAATGTGCACAACAATTTTGTAATTTCAGAAAGAGAGAGATGTCGACAGGCAAAGGAACAATGAAGACCTCTGTGCATTCGTCGTTTCATCAGGCAGTGGCAACTCGTCCTTCTCAGCGATGACCTCATCAGTCAAGTTCAATGCCTCATCAGGCTATGGGAGTGAACATAAGCAAGACATCATGCATACACACGCTGAAGATTTAGAAAAATGTAAAAGATTCAGGGATTACCAGATCATCACTGGCTGCCTCAGATGGTTTATTTTTTAAGAGAACTCGCTGAGACTTTTGTTTGGTTTCAGAGGCCACACCGCTGCAATGGTTAGAGCAAACATATGAAATGTATGTCACAACAATAAATTTTAGAAGAAGGCTAGGTTTATTTGTGCTAACCCAGCAATCGATGGTTTCGTGACGGAAAGAGGCATCCATGTAGCTCTCCGCAATCATTGTAAATTTGATCATTGAGTGTCCTTCCGCTGGCCTAAAGACATACTCCCTCCGATGTTTTTTTCTCTGTGTATAACTTTTTCCCATCTATCTATCTATACATCAATAATAAAGGGGCTATTGCTTCTGACGGTACGTCATGGAAATTGCCCCCAAAGTTATAAAATATTACCCACCAATGCCATCTATAAGTGATAAAAAACGTTTCACACAAGGGGATCCCCTGCCTGGGCCGGCCCATGCAGTAGAGACCTCCTATACTGCGCTCTGCACGCTGGGAGAAGATGCAGCATGCCCATTTGGGCCTGCCCATGTCCAGGCGGCCTGTTTTTCAAATTTTATTTTTTATTTTTTATTTTTCTTTTTTTCTACTTTAAATAATTTGGGAATTCAAAAAAGTTCCAAAATTAAAAAAATGAGAATTTTGAAATAAAATGTTTAATAAATCATAAAATGTTTGTCGATTCAAAAAATATTCGCAATTTTGAAGAAAAAAATGTTTGCTTGTTCAAAAATATTCAAAATTTTGAAAAAAAAAAATGTTTGGGAAATCAAAAAATGTTCATGATTTTTTATAAAGTTTGTGTATTAAAAAATGTTAATTTAATTGAACAAGATTTTGCCAATTCAAAAAATGTTCATAATGGAAAAATATCCTAAAAATTCAAAGACTTTTCATGGCTTACAAAAAATGATCATGCATTTCAAAAAATGTTCGTTAAATCAAAAAAATGTTCGTGAATTTCAAAAATTGTTCCACCAATTTCCAAAAAAATGTTCGTCGATTCTAGAAATGTTCGCCGATTCATGATAATTGTTTAAAAAATGTTCACAATTTTAATAAAATGTTTAGAAATAGTATAAAATATTCATGAATTCAAAAAATATTCTTGATTTTAGAATATGTTCGAAAATTTGTAAAAGTGTTCACGAATTTGAAAAATATTCATGATTTCAAATATGTGCACGAGTTTAAAAAAATGTTCATGATTTCAAAAAGTGTTCATGTTTTCACGAAATTGAAAGTGATAGTGTATCTCGGTGATGCAGCAAAATGTGGTCATGACCATTGGAGATTATGATTTTTTTTTCTCCCGTTGCAACGCACGGGCCCTTTTGCTAGTCTATGCCTATACTAATTAGGCACTCCCTGGAAATTCTCATGTTAATCAGAAATTAGGAACCGTTAATCTGGTGGGACCGAGTTATAACGGTGTAGATTAAGCCTTCTAATTCTTGGGTTAAGCCTTCTAATTCTTGGGCGAAATTTTGCACAGTTCGACCATAAAAGGCCCACACAATAATTTACGGGTTGTACAACAATCGGCCAAAAGAAAATTGCTTAGAAAACCAACCTTTCACTGCTGTAGGAAATAAAGCCCTATAAAAAGTAAAGCGTAAAGAGACAAGGCCCACAATATTGCTCCACCATCAATCACCCAAAAGAAAAATTGCTTAGAAAAAACCAACCTTTCACGACTGTAGGAAATAAACCCCTATAAAAAGGAAAGCGTAAAGAGACAAGGCCCACGATATTGCTCCACCATCTTTTCCTCTTTCCGTGAAAAAACAACCTGAACCAATCTTACGCCATGGAGACAAGACCTCGCAGAGGATCTCCTCCCCACGACGGGATGTGGTGTATCTGCAGGATCGTGTCGCTGCCGGACAGATTCCACCCTCACTTGCAACTTTGATCCGCCGCGTACTCTCCGCCGCATCGGAGTGGAGGTGTTGTTGCTAGGGTTTCCTGCATGGTGGTCATCGACCTTTTGTTGGGTGCTCCAGGGCTCAAAGGCTTGGCGATACTGCTCCATAACATGGAAGGCGGGTGATTGTGCTGCTCCTCGGCACCTGGGGCAGTGGTCTGCTAATATGAGGCGTGAGACAACATGGAAGACTTTATGCACATAACTGTTGACACCAGATTTGGGCATGGTCAAAAACTTAATTAAGATGGTCTCAAATGGAAAAGTTCTCAACATGTGAAAGTTCCGTATCGCCAAAATGAGAAACTTTGATGTTTTGGTCATCAATGTCCGATCTCATCTAAACGGCCGAAACTGTGCTCAAAGTAATAAAATTTTGGCACTCAGAGTACTGTTCGGCCAATTACACCTCCAAGACTGCCTCATATGAGAAAACTTTCTACATGAATTGTCTTCGTCTCGTCGAAACGGTCGATTTTGATATAAAAATCTTCTCAATCCGAGGTCGTATGCAAAAGTTCAAGCCGGTACAAGATGCTGCATCAGGATGGCCGGACACTCCGGGGACAATCATCCGGGTTTCAGATTTCTCTGCTGCAGACTTTGGAAAACAGCCCAAAACCCCCTCAAGATGGCCTCTTATCAAAAAACGTTCAACATAAAAGTTGTTCGTCTCGTCGAAACGGTCAAAATTGCTTTTGGGCTCGCTTCCATCAGAGGTTGTTTACGACCTCAAAAACGACCCGCAAGGTGCAGCCAGTTTTAGACCGAACAGTTTTGGAAAGTTCGGACAAAACCATCCGAATTTGACTAGGGTTTTGTACATCAATCCAAGCCTTTTCCTTGCACGGGAAGTCCAGCCGCCTCTTATATACCTAAGGGGTGACGGCCCATTGAACAATACACAATCGAACAAATCAATTTATCATCTTTTACCTTCACTTTTACCTTCTCCCTTGTTCTTCTTCTTCCTCGTTCTTCGTTCGTTCTTCTAGTTGCACGGCGCCGATCCACGAGGCCCTAGGGGCGATCAGGTCGACCTAGGGCAGCCCATAGCCACCGCGCGCCCTGACGGGGTCCCTCCCGGGCGTGTGGGGTTTCGGGTCTACAAAAGCGTCCGCCGGATTGCTTGCGTACCGCGCTTCCGGACGGGTCTCCTTCGACGTGAGCTGCGGTGCATCACCCCCGGCGTCGAGGGTACACGGTGACGTGTTCGTGTGCGAACACACTTTTTGGCGACTCCGCTGGGGACGAAGCTTCGAACGGTCTCCAGCCCGTTCTTGCTACTAAGAGATCATCATCTAGGGTTTGCAATCTACAAAGATAATATGATTACCCAACTCACCTATGTAGATGAAAATTCTTCATATGGTGTTACTGGATCGTTCAACGAATATACTCTATCGGCTAGCCCTTGTTTTTTCAATCATACATCTAATTACACGCTAGGGCCGATTCAAAGTAGTTTGCGTGATTGAACTTCTTATGATACTAGCAACATGCACCATATGTATTCGAACTCTCATACATCGGCAACCCCACAAATCATTATGCCAATGAACAACATGGTGAGTTTGGTTAATAAATTTGAAACACCACTTGTTAGAATTTCCAATGCCATGCAAGAAAGTGTTTCACCCTTTTATTCATCGGCAAATAATTTGCAATATACTAGTCCAACCATGCCAATGAATGGGAGAATTGGCCATGCTACTACTAGCTATTCGGCCAGTTACTCTCAACCGTCATATGTTACACCTCATGTTAGCAATTTTTCGGCACCGTACACAACTGTAGATTTTCACAATTCGGCTCGGTACCTTCATGGTCATAGCCGAATAAGTGAGAATTTTGCAGGAGCGCACATGCCCTCACCTAATGTTGTAGCATATAATGCATCCTCTACGCAATTGCAGAATTTTGGCAACACCTCATTGCCGAAAGAATCTAAAAACATTGTGAAGCAATCCCTTACAGAATGGGAAGTGGCTACATTAAAAAGGGATATAGCCCGAAATAACAAGATTACTGCTCTTTGCCTTGAAGGGCATGATAAGGGGTTAGTTCCTGATTATAATGCAATAAGAGCTAGAGTTTTGCAAGAAGATGAATCTTTGCCAATTGATAAAATTGGCGAGCAAAAATATGGTTCTACAACAATGCATATGCCTTCAGCTAGTACTACATTATATTATACACCCCCTACACAATTGCAAAGTTTCGGCAACACCCGTGTGTCATTGCCGAAAGAATCTAAAAGCATTAGGGGGCAATCATATCCGGAGTGGGCTGAAATTGAGAAAAAGCTTAAAACCAATTTTGCTGCTCGCCACCAGAAACAAACATAAAAAAATTGACTCAAATAAAAGAAGCATTGCCAATTGGTAGAATCAATGAAAAGAAGGATGATTCGGAACATGAAAGTGCTTCGGTTGAAAAGGCTGAATCAAGTAGTTTATATTCTGAGTCCATCAGATCCAAAGAGGCAAGCATCATTGAGAAAGGGCATAGCAAGCATAGGAAAATAGCCATGTTTGATTTTTCTGAAGTTAATGGAACCTACTTGCTGGCCTATGAGTTTCGTGCCGTAGAAATTGGCAAGTCTCAAGGACAAGAACAAGTAGCCGAACAAAGTTCGGTTGTCAAAGATCTTCAATGTAATGATTCACGGAACCAAGAAAAAGAGGGCGACGAGGTGTTGGGAAGCCATCCAGAAGCGAAGCATGATATTATTCATGCCGTGCAACCATCATGCTCTCCCAACCTAATTGAAGAGGTATGTTTAGCAAGTAATTTACCTATATTCCAATTTGATCATAACTTTGTTGTTGATGCATCAATTAGAAAAATCTTCATTAGCAATATTGAGAGACCAATGAAGAAGGGTAATTTATTTGCTAGTAATCAAATTGTCACAAAGCATATCGGTCAACATATTGCACCATTCAGAAAGACCGATAGTGAAAAATTATTACAATCAAAGCTTTCCCCGTTGTTTTTAGTGTTTATATCTAGATGGGTAGCTTTGCTTGTTTCATACTTGGCTTACACTTGGTCTCAATTGAGGCATGTATGTTCTAAATATTTTTGTTTCAGAAACTTAAAGCCAAGGTTACATTCTTTTGAGAAAACCGATGCTAGTATAATATCTTATCCAATGACATCGAAAAAAGAATGCAAAAGAAAATTCATAGCCGAATGGGGAGATGTCAAATCTGAACCATTCGTTTGCTCAATTCCAAAGCCGTTCTCATAACAAGATCGGCTAGAGAATGAAAATTATACCTTCAATTCAAACATGTGTGATCAAATCTTTGATTTGTTGTTGAGAAATAATTATATTAGAATTCTTGATCACCATGTTGAGCCATCTATCCAAGGATGAATTTACTGTAAGTTGCATGATTCGTTCAAGCATAGTTTTGAGAATTGCAACATGTTTCATCAAATAGTGAAATCAGCCATTGAAAAAGGACGATTGAGATTTGTTGAAATACCAAGGGATGACCAGTCTATTCTGATTGGTCCTGATGGCAAAAGGTTTTTGCATCGGCTGGTTCAAGCTGATCCATTTAAAGAGAAGGTAAAAACTGCAGGTGATGAGATCAAGCTTTCAAGTAAAGACGTTGTTCAAGAGCACAATGAAAATATTCTTGAAGGCATGAGTTCTATCGAAGGTACAATGAAGACGCCAAGGACTGGGGGGCAGCAAGCAAATCCAATGATCAATGAAAGCAAACCAAAAGAAAACAAAGGCTGAAATAAGCGCAAGGGTAAGAGATCGAAAATCACGTTCGCTGAATTATTAGATAAATATCAAAAGAAGAGTGAAGAGAAAAGTGCTTATCGGCCAACTAATGCAAAGAAACCAAGATCACCCCCAAGGCGCAAATATGAAGATCGGTATTGGCAGAGCGAGAATTTTAATGCAACATATTCATATCCTTATTTTGGGCCGCCAATGCCAATGCCATGGATGCCTCCCTATGCTCATGTAGATCCATATCCATCATGGGACAGGTATGATACAAGGGCACATTCTCCATCTTATTTTAGACCATCTCACCAATATTATGCAGCTCCGAAAAGATCAACATTCAATGAACAATCACATGTCAAAGACCATTTCATTCATAAGGAATTGGTCCCGCGCTCAAGGAAGAATAAAGAGGTGGTCAAGCAAGTTTATCGCGTTAAAAGAGATGGTCATAAGTGTGCTGGTTCAGATTTGGTTTCAGATGAAAAAGAGCCAATTAAGATGTTGACATTGACTACTAAAGGCAATAAGATGAAGCAATCAATTGTTAAAAATCAAGGTGTCAAATCTGAAGAAAAGAAGTTGAGGGTGCACAAGGCCAAAAAAGAGTTGTCATTGGTCGAAACAGAATCACAGCCGAGGTACCCACTCGGCTTATCATATTGGCAAAAGAAGGAATTACAAAAACTTAGTGCACAAGAGTTGAGACAGAAGAACATGGCATGGGTTCCCAAGAGGAGCAGTCAAAATAAAAATGATGTCCAGCCTTCTATTGCAATAAGTGTTACAAAAGTAAAGAAAGAGAAGGATGAAAACGACAAACAATTAAGCCGAAGGTTTGCATCACAACATCAAAATCCTCGGTTAGCACATCATCCATGTTCTTCAACCATGCCATTGATGCCTTTGCCATGGAATTCGTCCCCAGGTATGATCAATTACCCTCCATGGATTTATTTTGATCCATGGATACAACATAATTTTCTACATCACGAGAGGGTATTACCAAATCACTATACATTTGGTTAGTTACATATTTGTTGCTAATCCAAAAGAGCTGGAATATTTGATTGTTATTTCATTTGTTTATTTCGGCTATACATGCTTTAGTGCACGAATTCTACATGGACCTCATGGTAATGGCCGATATTTAACTATCGCCCTAAGAATATATCTAAGAATGGGCGGTGTGGTATTCAAACGTCATCCTTAGTTTGATTAGAGATCGAGACAAGTGCTTGCATAGAAACTTGTCAAATTGATGTCATTGAAGATATTATGCTTAGGCCAATTCATCAAAATTGCAAAGTGGACTTATGGTTTGATTGGGTGTGCTTTGGCCTATTAGTTTCCAGAATTTACGTAAGGTCAAATCATTGTTGATTTTATTATTGAGCATCACATTGACATCATGCATAATATTGATCTTAACTTTATCTCTCTAGTACCATAGAGATTATATGTTCATGGTTAAACATGTAGCAATGGCCAAGGGTGTTGGTGTTGTTTATATATCTCCTTATGGTGCTATCTTGTGAAGTCTCATACCGCTTAAAATATTTATGCACAAATGATCAAAGCCGAATATGCATTGTTATTCGGATTGGAGCTTTTACTTGCTATAGATGCTACACATATTAAGGCTTTCGGTGATTCGTTATTAGTAGTGCAACAAATAAAAAAAAGTTATCAATGTCTTGACGAATAACTTATAATTTATCTTGAGGCATGTTTATATGTAATATTCTCCTTGGATGGCTTTCAAATTGTTCATATATCTAGAAATGAAAATTGGAGAGCAAATGAGTTGGCACAGCAAGCATCCGGCTACCATGTTGATCATGGTGTATTGCATATCTATCAATAGCCGATGCTTGGTCTCACCAACATAGTTAAGGCCGAACCGAAGCCCACCGCTTCGGCCACTAATGAAATTTTTATGCAGGTGAAAGCAAGGATTGGAGGAAGTTCATTCTTGATTATCTGCAAAATCCTAGCGAAAGGGTGAACAATATGGTTCGGAGGATGGCTTTTAGATACATATCTATGAAACTTTATCACCGGATTGTTAATGTTGAGAAGCCTTCACCTAAGTTTGCATCAAGGGTTCAAAAAAGTAATGGCCGATATATACTTATCGCACTAAGAGCATACGAAAATAGCCGATGGAGTGTTGACATCATCCTTATAACAAGCTCCGTGCAAATTATTTTTCGGCACACAAGCTTTGCCGAAAAACAGGGGGGCATGTGTTGACACCAGATTTGGGCATGGTCAAAAACTTAATTAAGATGGTCTCAAATGGAAAAGTTCTCAACATGTGAAAGTTCCATATCACCAAAATGAGAAACTTTGATGTTTGGGTCATCAACGTCCGATCACATCTAAACGGCCGAAACTGTGATCAAAGTAATAAGATTTTGGCACTCAGAGTACTGTTCGGCCAATTACACCTCCAAGACTGCCTCCTATGAGAAAACTTTCTACATGAATTGTCTTTGTCTCGTCGAAACGGTCGATTTTGATATAACAATCTTCTCAATCCGAGGTCGTATGCAAAAGTTAAAGCCGGTACAAAATGCTGCATCAGGATGGCCGGAAACTCCGGGGACAATCATCCAGGTTTCAGATTTCTCTGCTGCAGACTTCGGAAAACACCACAAAACCCCCTCAAGATTGCCTCTGATAAAAAAACTTTCAACATAAAAGTTTTCGTCTCGTCGAAACAGTCAAAATTGCTTTTGGGCTCGTTTCCATCCGAGGTTGTTTACCACCTCAAAAACGACCCGCAAGGTGCAGCCAGTCTTAGACCGAACAGTTTTGCAAAGTTCGGACAAAACCATCCGAATTTGACTAGGGTTTTGGACGTGAATCCAAGCCTTTTCCTTGCACGGGGAGTCCAGCCACCTCTTATATACCTAAGGGGTGATGGCCGATTGAACAATACACAATCGAACAGATCAATCTATCATCTTTTACCTTTACTTTTACCTTCTCCCTTGTTCTTCTTCTTCCTCGTTCTTCGTTCGTTCGTCTAGTTGCAGGGCGGCGATCCACGAGGCCCTAGGGGCGATCAGGTCGACCTAGGGCAGCCCATAGCCACCGCGCGCCCTGACGGGGTCCCTCCCGGGCGTGTGGGGTTTCGGGTCTACAAAAGCGCCCGCCGGATTGCTTGCGTACCGCGCTTCCGGACGGGTCTCCTTCGACGTGAGCTGCGGTGCATCACCCCCGGCGTCTAGGGTACACGGTGACGTGTTCGTGTGCGAACAATAACCAGCACAAAGGCCGGAGCTAGACACTTCCACAATGGTACGTATGTACTTTCCTTTCCATAGGCCCGTCGATATCTTTTGATCACTCCGAGCAATACATGTAATCTCTAGATATTTATGTCTCTGATTCATGTTTTCGTTTTCAGATATTCTGCACCCCGCAGGTGACATTATATATTTATAAGTCGTGTGTACTGTATATACCTACAAGAAGATTACTTATGGTTGTCACTTTGCAAGTACTAACAAAAATTTGAACAAGAAATTTATAGTTCCTACAACACGTGGTTAGATTTTTGTTTTTTCTTGCCAACAATACTTTGATTAGTTATGACATTGGATATTTAGAAGGAACGGTGTAGAGCATGCAGCAGCTAGATCAGTTCGTTTTCTCCTGTTATACTTGGATCTCTTCTTCTATTCCTAAATACTCCATGGATAGATCCCTTTTTCGGGTTTCTTTCCAAGATTTGTTCTTCTCCTCATAGTCTATACCCTGAATATTATAATATCTTTTCTGTTAGGTTTCTAACCAGTATGATTGCTTTGCTTCCATGGTTGTTCTAGCCATGCCTTGGTTTTCACTTAGATGGACAAGAGACGGTTCTTCAGTGAGATGCCCAGCTGCAGGTTGTTGTTTGACCAGTTGTGAGGTGTCTCATAAGGCACTGAATGGATGTTCATGATGTTCATCGTATCTCCAGATCGAGCAGTACAGAGCCCAGAAAGGAGCAGTAGGATGGTTGGTCCAAAATTGAGCAGATTCTGAGCATGGGATCACTGCTGAGATTTCCCTTGCTTAACAGTTAACATCATTTCTTAGAACAGGTTAGAGAAGCTTCCTTTTTTTATTTTCCTCTTCTAGCTTTGTTTTTTTTTTTTTTTTTTTTTTTTTTTGAAAAGGAGGCTCACCCCCGGCCTCTGCATGTGAAAGATGCATGCGGCCATATTATTAAAAAGTACAAAAACAAAGTCTTAGCTCCAATACAGCTCGCAAATGGAGCAAAAATAAAAAGGGAAACTCATTGCCACAACCGGCAGGATAAATAGGAGGATAAATAGGACTAGAACACTAGACGCCTATCCTATTATGAGACCGCCATCCAAACCGGTTGAATATAGCCCGTGCTACCATCTCCCACTGGTTGCACCCAGTAACCAAAGGCTCCCTGGAGTCCGTAGGAGTAAGTAAGGACCACGTACGGATCCACGTACGGATCCTCTTCTAGCTTTGTATGTTTTAAAAATAGAGAACAACAGATTGCGCAATTTCTGTTTCTTTAATAGTAAAGTGACAATCAAGAACACACTTGATGTATTTCTTTCTATTGTTTTTCTTACTAAAATCATGAATTGTTGTACCTTTTTTATTAAAATAATGATAAGCCTCGGAGTTGTTAATGCAATTAACCATGGGGCCAAGACTCAAAATGTAAATTCTAGAGCATTTGAACTTGGGATGACATCAACTTCTTAAACATGAAATCATACTTACTTACAAAGATTTATTTGAGCTATAAAATAACTACTGCTACCTCCACTACTACAAGTTCTAATAGTTCTGGGATACCATGGAACGTGACAGCATGTTATCCACTTTCTTGACCAAATCCAGAATACAGTTATCGCGAGGACAAGTTAATATTTTTCTTATTTAATTACAACTTCTCTTTGGCAGGCACCTCCCGCAGGTACGTGAAAGGTTCATTGAATAATTAACTAGGCAAGAGAAACAACTCACATGTGTTAGTCCGTGATGGCCAGGAGAGCACACATATACTATGCCCTCTCAAAGCAATCAACCTTTCTGATTTATTATTGTTTGGAGCATGGAGATTCATTGAGGGAAACAAGTTTCATATTTTTATCTCAGATTTCGGCTCTCTCTCTCTTTTTCTCAGTTTTTCATATTTTATACTTTATCATGACACTTTTTTCTTCTACCACCAATCTCCATTGATTCTCCCTCCCCCATTCCTCATCTCTGCCATGTAGCGTAGAATATCCAATTCTATGGATAAGATCATCGTCTTCGTTGCTCTACAATTATACAATCCAGCGCATTAAGTTGTCCATCGAGGAACCATTGATGCCCATGGTACGAGTAGAAAAAAGTTTATCTTTCAATCCAGTCCGTTTTTGTGACGTCTTATACTTGGACGTTGCTTCTGACATTCTATCTTATATGTGCACTTTGTTTCTCACGTTTTATGCTAGGCCTGATTTGATGGGTTTATAAGATTTCCAACAGATTCTCCTTTTTTCAGGTTCCAAGCATCAATATGCATTATGCAGTTGATTTTATTTTCTCCAGGTATTCTAATTTTAATCAGGTATGTTCTCTTTGTTTTGTGTGATTTCTTTGAAGGATGACCAGTCAATTGTGTCCCAGGCTAGCATCATTGTTGGGCACAGGTTATTATCTGCAAGATAGCAAATGCTGGTGTTCCATGCAATAGATTTTTGCATGTACGCAGAAAGTTTTGACCTTATCCACACAAGCCACCCAATCACGAAATTGGATGGATTCTGATTAACCTTTTGTGATTGCCTGAGACAGAATTGGAGAAGAAATATGGCAATCCCGACATGCAAAAATAGGCCCATGAATTACATATGTCATCAGGTCATTATCTTGCCGAACTTTAGATTGCCTAATTAATTCATTGGAGGCTCAGGTTACAGTTGCGTCTCTTCTCTCAAATTGTTTTTTTGATTGTTACGGTACTGAATTCACATTGCTAATATGTAATGATTGGACTTCACATCAGTTCATGCACTGTAACTTTTGTAAGTTAATCTAGGTTTCGAGAGTAGACGGATGTTAAACATTTTTTGTTTGAGATTTTACAGTATAATCAATTTATTTTCCCAGTAAACCAAACCTATGTAAACGTATGAAAAGAACTCCATGGCAATGAAACACAATACACTCGGGTACCCCAACTGGATGCATCCAAATCCCAGTGTACCAAGTTAAAGGTAAATCGTACTTACAAGCAACAAAATTGAACATGTACGAGATGCGAATAATCTACATTCAAGAAAGATATTCACTTCTTATTTTTTCATTGTTCTCGATCTATTGGTTTTTTGGGACATGAGAACGTGATTAACTTTTTTTTTTTTTGTAAATGCCATGTTGTGCCGGAGTCTTAGAAGAAATTTCAAAGTTTTTCAGAATAATATGCATGTTAATTTGTAGGAACCACATATATAGGGTGGCAGATAATGGATATGAGGCATGTGCATGCGGTTTGTTCGGTTTGATAAAAACAACTTTAGGTAAATACTATTTCGGAATTTCAGTGAATACAGTTCATATTCAAAATTTGTTTCAGTTTCATGATATACCAAATTATTTCCACAAGGTTTTGGTGTAATTTTTCTATATGTTAATATATTAGCAGAAAATGACTAATATAATCAAAGTGGACATGTCTAGATCAACACATTATGATATGATGGAAGCAAAGGAGATGCACAAAAGTTGAACCATCGAAACAAGTACAGAAGCTCAACCACATGACTTTTTCATTTATGCATGATTTTATTGTTTGCAATATATCAATTGGAGACTAGGCTTTTCTCTTTTTTATGAGGAAATTATGGAACAATTAAAGAAGTAATAAAAAATGGTATTTGATACATGCATCTATCCCTCTTCTCAATAAAAAAGGTAGAATTGTTTTTCGTAGTTGATTCTGTGAAGCTCTTTCATCTTATATCTATAGTAAACTTCTTAATTACTCCAGATACAGGTAGGTGAACGATCAATCAGCAATATTTATTTTGATGTGTTGAAGGCTTCATATAACCAGTTTAGAAGTGATTAAATAATTGAAGTTTTTACCATGATAGAGAACATTTGAGTATATGCTTCATTTCATATTCTATTACTTGAAGTATTAAATTTTAACTATGATAATACTTGAATATTAAACCTATATGGTCATAGGACAAGATGGAACTGTTGCAATAGAAATAAGGGACTTCTCAATTTCCTTACTCCCGTAAATGAAAACTTCATTCCATATTTTAAAATTTAGTTCAAGTCATAATTGTAGGCTACTACTAGCCCGTGCGAATGCATGGGTTGATGACTAGTACTAGTAATAGTTGACAACTGTAGCCATTATTTAGAACCTTGGTAACGAGTACGACACCATGAATCACATGCATGAAGGGCTAATGTCCTTGCAATGGCCAGTGGGAGTAACTCAAATGTGCTTAAAGTCCTGGAGTGTCGAGGGGCCATCTTTCCCCTTGACCATGAACTTGTGTTTAGGGACCCACCACTCCGCCGGCACCGGGTGCTCGTCCGGGAGCGCGTCGGCACCCTTATTTTATCCTAATTAGTCTGCGTATTGCCTTTTCATCACGTCCGGGGATTTGTAGATGGATCTTTGTGTCATTTGTTGATCTCCTCCATTGTTATCCCTCTCTTGAATCTCCTACTTTCTTGAGTTGCATCTTGTGAGATTGAGAGAGTGAGTTGAGCATCCGTTGCTTGACCTTGCTTTGCATTTGTTGCATTAGTTTGAGCTCTCCACATCGATTAGTTCGAGTGAGATTCCGTGAGTTTATTACTCTTGGAGGCTTCCACCTCCTAGCCGGTTTTGTGATCTCTTTGAGAAGTTTGTGAAGAGGTCTAGGTGGTCGAGGTTCCCCCGGAAGCTTCCTTTTGTGGTGTGCTCTGAGGAAGGGTGTGAAGTGGCCTAGGTGGTCAAAGTTCCTCCGGAAGCTTCCTTGCTTGTGGTGTGCTCCGGAGAAGTTTGTCAAGGTGTGGTGGTTGCCTTCAAGACCAACCCCTAGTGAATCGAGGCTCACCCATTGGGGGTGACTCAAAAGGGAGAATACGGTGAGCCACTTGGTTGTGTTCCGGAGCTTTGGCTTCGGCACCGCTCCAACGGAGATTAGCACTCTTACGAGTGTGAATTTCGGGATAAATCCGCGTCCCCGACTCACTTGTGGGTATCTCTTTCCCACACACTTTACTTTCCGCAATTCATATTTGCTCTTATTGATATATCTTGTGCTAGTTAGAATTGCTTAGTTTCTCCTACATTTCCATATCTTGTGATATAGTTTGTGCTTGCTTGTTTCCTTATGTGCCTATCTTGTTTAGCATAGGTTGTTGGTGCACTTAGTTGAGCCTAGCATATTTAGGATTTATGCTTGAAAAGTATCCATTTAGTTTAATTCCGCATTTGGATAAAGCCAAATCCATAAAAGTTTTAAAATGCCTATTCACTCCCCCCCTCTAGTCATCATCTAGATCCTTGCAGCTATGCTCCGCAATCTCTATTAGAATGCCTGGCATATCAGATGGATGCTAGGCGAAGATGTCTCAGTTCTCATGAAGGAAACTACAGAGCGCGCTTTCCTATTTCTCACCCAGGCTTGTCCCCGTCATGGCCGTCTTGGCCAAATCACTGGGGTGGACCTAGAACTTCGAAGTTTTGTCTTGGTCGCTTAGTGAGCATGATATCATCCTTGTTGACCGAGGAACACATGTCGGCCAGCTCTTCTGCAGCGAGGGACTCGGCGAGTGCCTCGGCGGCCAGAGCGCAAGTGGCTTGCTCAGTCTTCAGTGATCTCTCGACGTTGCCAGATATGGTGATGACCCCATTCAGGCATGGCATCTTGAACTTCAAATAAAAATAGTGAGGGAACGCCCCGAATCGTGCAAAAGTCATCCGGCCAAGGAGAGCATGGTAGCCACTTTTGAATGGGACCACCTCGTAGCTCAATGGCTGGAGACAATAATTGTCCGGAGTACCGAACAACACGTGCAATCTGATCCTACCCAGAGGATTATGCCCTTGAACCTTGTGTGGGTCGGCTCTATGCGTGATTAATCGACCCCCATCTTCGTAAGTGTATCTGCGTAAATCGGATTTAAGTTACTCCGCCAACGATCAGGACCTTGTTGAAGTGGCAACCATCGATAATCTGGTCCAAGACGAGGGTGGCTTTTTCGCCGTGACAGACACTGACATGATGGTCACTCTGATCGAACGAGATCGGCTGTTTTGACCAGGGTAAGTACTCCAGAACCGCGGGTTCAGAGGCGTACACCTCTCTGATGGCACGCTTCTTGTCCTTCCACGTCTCATTACACTTGTAAATCATGTTTACATCCTTGATATGTGGAGGGAACTGCTTCTGCCCCCCAGCACCGGCACCAGCCCGGCCGGCATTGCCTGCGCCACCATTCTGGCTGTCGCTAGCCAGATCCTGCTTGCTATCGTTGTTGTTTTTCCTAGCCATCTTGGCCGCCTTCTGATGCATCCAACAATCTCTATTGTTGTGGTTGGCTGGAGGGACATTAGGGTCCTTGGGATTGTGATAGTCACATGGCATGTCCATGATCTCATCGAAGCTCGGACCTTTACCCTTCTTGCCTTGCCAAGGCTTTTTCTTCTGACGACCACCACCTTGGCGATGGGCTGCGAAACCGGACTTGATCTGCTCATCGTCTTCTTCTTCCCTGCACCTGTGGTTCATGTTGCATCGAGGTCGGCTGTGCTCGTCCTTCACGCCGGACGTGCCGAGATTTTCACGCATCTTCTGCTTAGCATTTCATGCGTCCTCGCCTGAACAGAAATTAGTTACCATATCCATTAAAGCTGCCATAGTTTTGGGCTTTGATTTCCCCATGTCTCTGGTGAGTTGCTCGTCCTTTAAGCCGTGCTTGAACACAGTAATGGCCTCGACGTCTTCACAGTCAATAATCTAATTTTTCTTCTTCAGGAAAAAGAGTCCAGAACTCACTAACAGACTCGCGACATGACAGTGCTAACAACCTATATCGTCTAGAAGCACCCATGTGATTTGGCACAATGTTTATGTGAGCCGCAGCTACGAGCAGGGGGGGTCGCTAGTACATGCCAAAAGGCTAGCAGTGGTTACCCTAGAAATCAAAGGACAGCAGTGCAAGGGGTCATTTACAAATGTTTACAAACGAAATAACCAAGGCTACGTACTGGTAGAAGACCATTCATTGACATCTATATTTTCCAAAATGTTTAAATCACCAAAAGATGCCACCCTTCCTGAAACAATGTGAGAATCAATGAGCAATGATCTTGTATATAACGTGAAACATTAGGAAAGGTCTCAAAAAGAAACAGATCGATCAGAAAATGATGAAAGGAAAAAGCCATATGGTAAGCTACGTGCTAAACAAGAGGATATATTTGAACCCACTATTGGGATTGGTTTAAATAAGTTCAATGCTTTGTGTGATCTAGGGGCTAGTGTTTTCACTATCCCTAAGTCTGTTTATGATAGTCTCAATCTTTGTCCTTTTGTTACTACTGAAATTAAATTGAATATGGCCAATTCTACATTTACGCAAGCAGTAGGGATTAAACATGGAGAGATCATTCAAATTACTGATTGCCCTGTTATGATTGATCCTGTTATAGTTGACATGCCTAAAGATCTCATGGCTTCTATAATTCTAGGTAGGCCATTTCTTAGGACCATAAAAGCTACTATCAATGTGTTTGAGGGAAATGTGAGATTTTACCTTCCTACAAAAGGATGCTTTTGTGAGACATTTCCCCAGGAAAAAGAAAATGAAGACGTACACCGGAGAAGGCATCGTCGTCAATGACCGAGCTTGGCATATTTGTACCCAAGTGATCATCACTACGGTTGAGCTATCCGACCAAAAACAAGCGCTTCGTGGGAGGCAACCAACCCAAATAAGATAGAAGAGTAAGTTTTATTTTAAATCTTGTCTATTTCAATAAAGAGATTGTTGAAGTTTTATATTGTGGAGGAAAAGTTGAGAAAAAGATGTGCCAATGAGGCCAAAATTATGTGCAAAATTACTATGTATCGTACTGACTTCTAAAAGCCTGAAAATATGTGTGTTCTGGAGATTGTACATACAGTTCTTGACAGAAAAAATTCAGAAAATGCTGTTTTTGTTGTAAGACAGGAAACAAAAAAAATCAGTTTTTGACAGGAGAATTTCAAACTTTATAGCAGCAGAACATCATCACAACTGCATTTTGTCCAACCTCAGATTACTCCATGCAAGTCTACTTAAATAGAGCAGCAAAACATAAGGTTCAGATCCTCACATTTGAGCATAAACAAAAGGGAAATTAGTCTTAGGACAAAAGTTCATACATGAACTTGTACTCCCATCCAGTTCACTCATGAACTAATTCACTTTGCATTGTGATCTATAAGGTTTGGAAATCATCAACCCACTCTTCTTCTGGTGCATTTTGTGTGACTGGCTCGTCTTCTGCTTGCACATAAGAACTTTCTGAATTTGGTCCAAACATAAGGTTCCAGAACCCAGCACCTGGTCCAGTATATGCTTCCCCTGCTCCTCTTCCGGCTCCTTGGTTGGTTGTTCCTATGCCTCCTGTGCCAGCTGATCCCCTAGCTCCTCTGCCTCCCCTGCTGTGTGATGTTGCAGAACCCCTTCCTTCCCTTCCAGCTGCTCCACCAGCTCCTCTACCTCCCCTGCCAGCTGCTCCACTAGCTCCTCTGCCTCCCCTACCAGCTACTCCACCAGCTCCAACAACTCTTCTCTTTCTTCCTCTTGAAATTGCAGCTTCTTGGATGCTTGACTGTGGTACATCTTCTGGTATGTCTTCCGTGACTCCTCTTCTTCTAACCCTACCTCTTGACATAGCAGTTGTAACCCTGGGAGGGGGTATGTCATTTCTTGCTTGCGCAACAAATGTTGATTCTGGAAGAGGTCCATGATCCATGCTTGGTTTGTATGCTTTCCTCTCCTAAGTGGACCAAAATGCACAAGATTCAGACAGATATGCAGAAACCAAAAAAATAGCATGGTCAAGATAAGGTTACCATTTGCTGCATGAGATAAACCATGGACCCTGGGGTTTGACTTGGATCCATGTGTGCATGGACTGTGTGTGGCATTATGTTCTAAACAAAGCAGAAATAACATGTTAGTGTATGTTGCCAAGTGTGAAATGTGGTACAGCAAAATGAGTTGATCAGCATGTTTGAACTTACAGAAATGATTGTAGGATCATCATACTCCTCTTCTTCATCATCTGCAATATTTGTAGGTTGAGGTGCATCTCTGTTGGTCTCCTCCCACTTCTGGTGGCCTTTCTTGTTGTGATCTCCACTTCCACAAAGAGAGCAGTGTATGGTTACACCATGCTTTGTCAGCTTCTTCCCAGCTTCTTTCATCAACTTCTCCTCTGGATCTTTCTTTCTGTTCCTCCTTGGTCTGCACATTACCTTAGTGTACACAGGTGGATGTACATCAATGCCATGCATCTTAGTCCAATGTTCTTGGTCCCTCACTGGTTTAACATTGAAAGCATAAGCCTTTTTGTATGTCCCTACTGAGTAGCACTCATGCACCAGGATTGCAGGATCAATTCTCTCATTTCTAGCACAAGCAATAGCATGGTGACAGGGAATGCCAGACAGGTCCCATCTCTTGCAGTTTAGGTTTCCATTTCCAAGTCCACTATGTAGGAGTGGTTCATTGACACAACCTTGAAAACCTTCTGACTAGCTCCAAAGACCATGCAGTTTGCAGCCCAATCAGTGTACTTGTCCAGCTTTTTCTGAATTTTTGGGCATAATATCATACTCCATTTCCTATCTTGCGCAACTTCCTTCTGCTTGTTGTATAACCTTGCTGTGATCTTGTTGTTTATATTGTCCAGCATGGAGAAAATAGGAAGTTCTCTGGCTGGCAAAATCCAACTGTCATTTGAAATTTTAAAACTTGTTAGTTCAATGCATTCAACACATCAGTGCATTTAACAGTTTAGAAAAGCACAACCCAGAAATGCTTAATTTGAAGTGCACTACATGCTTACCTGTTAAATACTTCAAACATGTTATTGAGCAGGATGTCACACTTTGGAAAAGGATTAAAAAAAGCTTTAATCCATGTTCTTGGTGACCATTTCTCAACCCATTTGTATGCAGGTACACTATCTGCCTTCATCTTGTCCATTGCTCTGGTGTATCTTGGAGTGTTTGTGGCTCTTGCAATAGCCCACAGATTGTTCTTTAGTTGTTCCCCCTTGTGAAGCTTGTGGAAATTCTGATACATATGCCTGACACAAAACCTGTGTTCAGCATCTGGCCACACCTTTGCAACTGCAGCTATAAGACCCTGGAGAACACATAGACAATGCAAGTACCCATTAAAACTAGGCTACATTATACTATATCAAGCAATAAGGTGAAAAATATAAGGTGTTGCACATACCTTTTGCTTATCACTCATGATTGTGTATGGAGAGGTGTTGCATATGTTGAGGTCATCCTTTAGGCTAGCCAAAAACCACTCCCAGCTGCTAGTGGACTCCACTTCCACAATCCCAAATGCTAGGGAAAAAATACAATCATTGGGGTCAATACCCACTGCTGTCAATAAATTCCCTTTGTACCTGGTCTTAATGTGACATCCATCTACAAATAGGACTGGCCTACATCCCATCAACCAGCCTCTCTTGCAGGCATCCAATGACCAGTACAAAGTTGAGAAATGTTCTTTTGTCTCCTTGGTCTTTTCATCAAAGATCTCCTTTGTGCAAGGGTAGAACTTGTTGCCAGGGTTTGTTTGCCTCAACTCCTCTCCATAATCCCATAGCATCTTATACTGGTCATCATCCTCACCTCTGATCTGCTTTACTGATGCTCTTCTAGCCCTTCCCAATTTGCTCCTGCTTGGAATTAGATTGTACTCCTGCTGAACCTTCTCCTCAAATTTCTGCAATGGCATCTTCTCATTGCCCATAAACTCATCTCTGAATTTTTTGGTTAAAAATGGAGTAGTCAGACCCTTCAGTTTCCATGTCTTAGGGCATGTGTGCTGATCACAGTATTTCTTGATGACAAAGCTATTTTTCCTGTTATCCATCCCTGCTTTCAAGTACCATGGGCAATCATCAATGCATACTGCTTCTACTGTAGTTGATGTGTTTCTGGTCTTTTTGATTGCAACTCTGTTTTTGATGCTATAAGAGGTAATAGCATGCCTCAGCTCCTCAACAGTACCAAACACCATACCTAATCTGAATACAGGTGCATTCAAATCAGTTTTTGGATTGAAAGTCTTGAAGTTGTACTTGAGTTTTTCCCTCTCTTCTTTGGATAACACTATGGTAGGATCATCTAGAGCATCTTCTGCTAGCTCTGTTTCATAGTCACATGTGTAAACCTTTTCACTGTGATCATCCACCTCTTTGTCAACATGTTCCTCAAATAGATCATCATCCCCATCCATAATATCATAGTCACTGCCATAGAATTCCTCATCTGTGTCTGAATCTGCTGCACCATTTTCATCTTCTTCCTCCATTTCTTCATCAACACATCCTGAAGATGTTGCTTCAGTAAACAATCTCCTTGCTCTCCTTTCAGTTGACTCACTTCTCACTTCAGTTGAGTTAGCTTGTTCTTTTCCCTTGCCATCTTTTGTTGGGGTTATGACCTTTGGCAACTCATGCAGTCCATCAACTGTAATATCATCTCTAAGAAGGTTGTTTAATGTCTCTCCATGGTCTATGAGCAGCAACAGATTCTTGTGTACTGTGCTAGCTGCTATCATGGCAAGGCTATCAGCATCACACTTCATCTCTCTCATTCCTTCATTAAGTGTCCTTCCAGGCTGACACCAGTATACATCATGCAGCCCTGTCTCTCTATCATAGCCCAGCTGCTTCACAAAGTCTTCAATCCAGAGTATAGACCAAGTGTCACAATCACAATGATCAAATCAATAAACTTCATTGTCAATGTAGCTGTTGTTGTTGTCAGTTCCACAGAAGAATCCTTTGTGATGAATCTCTACTGTGAAATGCCCATCAAAATCACCTACAATTCACACAATGCAAAAACATTCAAGTGACAGCGAAAATCTTCAGTTAACACTTCTTAGAACAGATAAGATGTTCACTAAAACAACATGTATTTAACAGTCTTGCCAATTTCCATTACGTTTCAGTCATGTCTAGTCACAAATAGTGAATCTAACTACTGGATCTTCAATTAACACTGCCTACTCCCACAGTAACAACAAGCAAACTACATAAATTTCGTAACTGTCAAAAATCAACTGCTGTACGCACAACCACTGTCCAAATATTCAGTTAGCAACTGTCGAAAAATTCAGTTAGCTACTGTCAAAAAATTCAGTTAAGTACAGTTCATGAAAATTACAAACATCTGCACCCATATCCAATGTTTTGACAGGAGCAAACATGTTCCAACAATCTTGTACAACGGGTGGTTAATTTCTGAGGCATATCAGAATATTTCCGTTCACAAAACAGAGCCCTTTTAAACCCGGGAGAAACCATGTACATAGCCAGCACTATGGATGAATGCGAAGGGGGTTTCTTACATCTCGGCATTTAACAAGCATCCACAGACGAAATCAAGACCTAACTACAAAATTTCCACCGATTCGAGCAATTGACTAAAACCCTAACATAAACAGGGGAGAAAGAGGTGGTGGAGAGAGAAATCGAGGGCATACTCACCATATACATGGGCTGGTTCCCCGGGATCTCGCCGACGGGGCTCCATCGTCGTCGTCCCAATCGCCGCCGCCGTCACCTATGAACGATCGAAAGGAGAGACACAGGAGGAGAACTCGAGGCGAGGGAGTCGAAGAGGCAGGGTTTTGGTTCACTAATCTAGCCATATGCGGGGTAATATGCGCATAACTTACGTGCCACACCTCTCCCGCCTCTGCAGGGGCTTTTCTGCGAAAAAATGTAAAGTCCAGGGTTTTTTTGGTGAAAACCAGGGCCACACGACCGCGCCCGCGCCATCCAGCCACTGACAAAGGGTCCCGCGCCACGCTGGCGGGCCTTGTCAGCACCCAATTCGTATCCAAACGTGAATATGACCGTATCTGCACGACGAAGCCAAGTTCTGTCACCACATATCTGTACGCCACAAGTTTCAGCACCAAACTGATTTTTTGTGCCAAGTTTAGACACCACTGGTGTAATTGACATATAACACAATTTACAGCTTGCATTATTACAATCTTTCCTTTAAATTAAAAAGCTTTAGTTCTCTACCTCCGTAGTAGTAATTAATCCCCAACCTATTGTCTCATCTCAAATATCTCATGCCTTCAATCTTTATCGGTGCGAGTTACCAGATCTCCGTTTCTCTTACGTTGTGGCAGTTGCTGCGCGTTCGGGCAGGAGTAGCCCCATCGCTCACAACACAGGATGTGTGGCAGGCTAGAAACAGCTTCAATCCCAGGCTCACGTCCATGTCAGTAGTATAAATATTTTTCTTCTGATCTATATATCTTCCACTGTGAAATTTATATCTCCCACCACATGAAATTGGAACCATGTAAAATCCGTGTGGCGATGGTGATACTGAATAATGTCGTGGAAGAGATGGATTTGTGGCAGCGTATATGCATAATATAAAATCTATCATAGATGAAAAATTTGAATATGGAAACTAGTATTTGCACATGATATGTTCTACTTCAGAACTTTGTCTGATTCTCACGTATTTGATCGACCGCATGTTATTTCTTCTTCTCATGTCGAAAGTTTGAACCTACCAGAATTCTTATGTAGTTTTCTTCTACATTACTAACCTATACCATCGATTTGCCACAATGATCATGACCTGAGTTTCTTTGACCTTGACGTACGTCGAGACAAAGTCATACGAAAAGGCGCACACGTGGTTGTTTCAGGCGTACTGATCTACGCCTCTGTCGTAGTCAAGTGGTTGTTTGTGATACGGGGATTGTCACACTTTGACAAAATTTTCTCCTAGAATTTTTTAAACCGTATGGATACAATATACCAATGAAATAGAAGGACAACATTGAAGTTGTTCGTTCTTCTATTTCAATTTTCTAAAAAAACAACCGTGGGGAAAATCTGTAGAAGGAAACTGAGAACACGACTTGCCAACTACTCCCTCCGTCCCAAAATAAGTGTCGCAAATTAGTACTAAGTTAGTACAAATTTTGTACTAGATCAACGACACTTATTTTGGGACAGAGGGAGTACATCACAAGTAGACTATTTAACTTTTATAAATTTTAATTAAGAAATAAATAAATAAATAAATAAATAAATATATATATATATATATATATATATATATAATTAGAATTATATTTTATCAGTTCGTCATATGACCATCGCAAGAGTACAAGACACCACGATATGTGGTGTTGTAAAATGCACAAGATAGACAAGTTTAGAACATAGATGCAAGAATGATGGTAGACATTACTGCAAATATTTAAATTTTGTTGGCAACTACTTTCATTATGGTCAAGAAAGTGAAAGCATACTAAATCTTTTGGTCGGGACCAAAGTTTTAGGTAAGCATCATGGTTCTTCGGATGGTGAACACCTATACAGTATAATTGTCAACATGATTCATTACTAACCTATACCATCGATTTGCCACAATGATCATGACCTGAGTTTCTTTGACCTTGACGTACATAGAGACAAAGTCGTACGAAAAGGCACACACGTGGTTGTTTCAAGCGTACTGATCTATGCCTCTGTCGTAGTCAAGTGGTTGTTTGTCGTGGTTTGATACGGGGATTGTCACACTTTGAAAAAAATTTCTCCTAGAATTTTTTAAACCGTATGTATACAATATACCAGTGAAATAGAAGGACAACATTGAAGTTGTTCGTTCTTCTATTTCAATTTTCTAAAAAAACAACCGTTGGGGAAATCTGTAGAAGGAAACTGAGAACACGACTTGCCAACTACATCACAAGTAGACTATTTAACTTTTATAAATTTTAATATATATATATATATAATTAGAATTATATTTTATCAGTTCGTCATATGACTATCGCAAGAGTACAAGACACCACGATATGTGGTGTTGTAAAAAGCACAAGATAGACAAGTTTAGAACATAGATGCAAGAATGATGGTAGACATAACTGCAAATATTTAAATTTTGTTGGCAACTACTTTCATTCTGGTCAAGAAACTGAAAGCATACAATCTTTTGGTCGGGACCAAAGTTTTAGGTAAGCATCATGGTTCTTCGGATGGTGAACCTCTATACAGTATAATTGTCAACATGATTTACAGCTTTGTTAATATATTAATAAATGTTCAATTATAAGACATCGATGTATTAGCTACTTATGTAGGACAGATCAACGGAACACATGCAAGTCATGAAATTTACATGATTTGAGATATTAAGTTATGAATCAGATGTCCGGAGAAGATTAGACTAACCATATTTGTGAAGATTTTATCATACTGTTTGGTAGATGGACATTAATTGTGAATGGTAGGAAAATCTACTACGTAAATTTATCTATTAATATGTCATTTTAATTTTCATTTTAATGAGGGATTTGGACATCCCAGGAACTGTGGAAATCCAAAATAGATGTTATGACTTCCTTACAATTACAGTAACCTTTCTTATTCTGCTGCATATATAAATAGTTTTGTACATACAAACCAGGGAGAAGTGATGTGCATGACAACTTGCGTAGTGTTGGAGAAGAAAAACTAATTTTGTAATTGAGAAATTCTAGAAAGCTAAATTCCATAGTGCATATTTAACAAGTATGTCATTTTTATGTTCAGTTTTTGAATGCTAATAAGTTTGTGGAATTTGTAATATTGTGAGAAAATTATATTTGTGTACCATTTGTTAACATAATTTATCAAAGAAAGTGTAGGATAATGATTAATGTAAAAGCAAGATATTACATGAAGATGTTAAGATGAGATATTAATATCACCAACTGCTATGCATGTCAGCTATTTTAATATAGACACACTAAATCATTTAGTTCAAATATCTATCGAATAAATAATCACTCATTTTTTGATTTAACTTCCCATGTTAATATTGTATTAACTCAAACTTTCTAAATTTTGACATCTACAATACCATATCAATATGTAGATTCCTCACTGAATATATTTTCACATCATCTATACATATATATATTTTTATCATAAACATTCATATTGTTCTCTACAAAATTTTGATTTAGGAAAAATCTAATATCAGAGTAAATTGAATGGGGGTCCAAGAAGGCCACCTAATGAATTTAAATTAATTAGGACATGAAATTCTAATTCGCACTCACTTTTGTAGGCTAGCCCGTGCGAATGCACGGGTTGACGACTAGTATACTTAAGACAAAAGGCAAACAAGCCATCACGTTCGCCCACATAGATTAAATTATCTTGACCGTTAATTATAGAGATTAATGGATGCGATCGCCCACATAGATTAAATTATCTTGACCGTTAATTATAGAGATTAATGGATGCGATTTAAAGATGTAGCGTTACATACAAATATTATCATGGTATAAGCACCTTGACATGTCACGTACAAATAATACAACACATCTTTCATCCAACTCATATTGGCAAAAAAAAAACATATGCATTCCTATGTGAAAAGTCTATCCGAGATAAAAATATATTAGCTTATGTACGGGTATTGGCATGTAAAGTGTACAGCCTGCCGGATACAAGGAAATATATAAACAACTCTAATCCATCACGTATCTATACTAAACAAAGAAGTCCTATCCTTTCCAAAAGAAATAAAAGGGAAGGGACACGGCTAGCCAGCACCCGTTGGCTGGGTAATGCCCCCGAGCACACACCCCAAAAAAGCAACCCAAAAAGCAAATTTCTGTCCACACCGTCCTAAAAAAGGAAAGGTTGTCCCTATCCCATGTGGCCCTCAACAGAAAGGATTCTGCCACCCCACCACGTGGTTCCATCATGTTATAATGCCTTCCTGCAATCATATGGAGCACACAAGTTAGAAAATGCATCACGTGCATTTAATTCATTCAAAAAAACTTAAAAAGCTATAACTTTTAAACTGAGCGTCAAAATTAAGTTTCGTTTTCACCGTTTGGTTTCTTGCAATGAGCTCTTCGAAACAAGACCCCATATGGGTATGTTTCGCCGAACTTTTTTTTTCAAGCAACTTTGATGCTATCTGGGGCAACATTGGTGCTACAGGAAGCAATTTTGCAGTAGATTGCCCATCACAATTACATATCTACTGCAAGCACTCTAAAGTTGACTACTAGTGATACAAGAAGACTTTGGTGCTATATGAGGAAACATTGATGCTACAGGAAGCAACTTTGCAGAAGATTGCCTCTCACGGTTACATATCTACCCCTAAACACTTCTAAGTTGGCTACCAGTACTACAGGAAGCAACTTGATGGGGCAACTTTGATGTTGCCTAATATCACATATAAAGTTGCCTATCATGGATGTCTATCAACTCAAAATGCATCCCCCTAAGTTGAACACTATGACTTCCAAGTTGCCTAACGTCGTTTTAAAGTTGCATAACATCATCTCTAAAGTTGCCTAACATTATCCTAATTTGCCTACAGGTACTTTCTAGTACTATAAGCAACAGAGGTAGACAAAACTTATAGACCAGTTGTTTGAAGAGGAAACTTTCCCCTAACTTTGCCTACAATACTACAAAGTTAGGCAACTTTAAAAGGACATTAGGCAACTTTGCCACGAAGTACTTTCCTTGAACATTATCCTAACTTGCCTACAAGTACTTTCTAGTACTATAAGGCAACTTTTCCCTAACATTATCCATGTATCAAAATAATAGGTGTTGATTATGTTACAACCGAAATGGTTTGCATATTTAGGTGGACCAAACGAAAAGCTATTTCCGCGTATCAAATTAGTGGATAACAAAATATCTACAAAACTTAGGTGATTTAGGCAAGTACTGTCTATATGTAGGCAACTTATCCTATTGAAAATAGCAACTTTTGGGCAAATTAAATTAATTTGTTGCTAAAAAATATCTTTGGGCAACTCGTGTTAGCTCTGTAGTAACTAACTATCATGTGTTGGGAAAGTTTTGGGCAAAATAAAACCCAACACTCTCAGGAGCGGATCTCTAGGCAACTAGCGCCAACATCTCCAGCAACTAACTATCAAGCGTTGGGCAAATTTTGGACACTTCCGGCTCAAAACGTCGACGATTCCAGCCCCTGTATTCCCACGCCGCAAAACCACCCCCGTGCACAAAGTCATCGATTCGTCCAAAAACCCGGGGCTGCGCACACCCCTCTTCAACCTCCCTATCCTGCCTCTAACACATAAGAGTCATAGATTTGAGTATAAAAACACATGCTTAGGGGGGCGATTTTGAGATACTTACTGGCGATTTGCAGCCAAATTCCTCGACCACTAGCAACAAAGTTTTTCTGGATCTAGCTCCTCCCTGCTAGGTGGTCGCAACGCATAAATGGCAGCGTCCTCTTGGCTCTCGCTCCTGCTTCGCTTGCTGGTTGCCAGCACTCCAAGACCTCTCTCCTCCAACCGCTTGCTGGTTGCCACAAATCATATGCCAAATTATTAGGCAAGTTAGGGCAGGTTACTGTAGAATCATTGACTTAGAAGGAAGCAAAATCATCAATTATAAAAGTACTCAATTCTCAGGCAACAAGTAGTGTAACTACTACAACACTCATCAGACAGAAATCAAATCACCAACCTAATATGCAGATCATGCGCAAAGGTCTTGGTCATTCCAGTCTGCAAGAAGATCCTCTATACGCATTGTTTCCGATTAACACCCGAACACCGACACAACTTCACCATCCTGGTACCAAGAAGCAAAAAATTAATTATATTAACAAGTTTTCAGTGCACCTATTTTCAGTTTTTCACACACAAGAAAACACCCCTCTGATGTCGCTAAATCAACTTCTGTGTGAAAAATGTACAGCTCACAACTCATACAAAAAAATCAAGCAAGAAGGAGGACCAATTCATGTGCAACACGGCGCCGTGTTTGTCGGGGAGGAGCCATGCTTCTCCTGCGGCTGTATTCTACAAGAGCGCACCTGCTGGCCATTGCATATTTGCATTGCCCCCCACACTCACATGACAACAATTCAGAGTTGACACAGGGGAAATACACAACCTCGGACTCTTTGAAAGCAATCAACAAATATCAGGACAGAGCGAAGAACTACGAAATGGGCAAACTGGACATGCATGATAAACCTGAGTTCCCAACAAGGAACAAGACATGGAACATGCTGGCAAACTCTATCAGATATATGCAGTCTCAGGTAATGATGATGATACTTGTACTTAAACATACATATGGATTATATTCACCGGAAGAGCTAGGCCAGGGAAAAAAAGCAAGTGTTCATGTGATGTAGGCAATTTGCATATAAGTTTCAGGCAACTCCCTTTATTTGCTAGAACAAAAAATGCTAACAGCCAGCTACTGGGAGGCAGAAAAAACTACTTAGAAAGCTACTGGGGATGTGTGAAATTTACCTGGAAGTGGCTGGCAAAGCTTCTTGGTTGCAAAGAGGGAAAACAAAAAGCAAGTCCCGCTGGGATGTAGGCAAAATGCATAAGTTTTGAGGCAACTCCTCTTTTTTGCTGAAACAAAAAAATGGATAGCTCCTGGAAGTGGATGTTGAGGCATCTTGCTTGGCCGTGTGCACAAAACCTCGAAAACGTTGCTTTGACATCATTTTAGAATTTAGTGAGGCCTTACAAACAAAACAAACCATTTGTTTAGGCACGAATATCTATGAAAGCATATTTATGAAACTTAGGTCATTACGGTAGCGTTTTGAACAAAAAAAATGAGGGCCTATATTGTGTGGAACATCAAGTTGTGCTGTGCTTCCCTGGCAAATGCATCAGTGGTTGAAGGCAAGTTGTACTCTGATCTAAGCAAATTGCATAGTATATCCAGGCAACTCCAGGTTTTGTTTAGAAAAAGGATTGAAAGGTAGCAACTCGTAATAGGTTTGCAGGCAATTTCCATAGATTCTGCAGCCAACTCATTAGCTTGCTAGCCTAAGAAAAATAAAGTGGAAGTCAGGAGCAACTACTACTTTGTTTGTAGGAAATTTTCCTACAAGTTTTAGGCAAACCTATATTGTATGGAACATCAAGTTGTGTTGTATCCCCTGGACAAATGCTTTAGTTGTTGCAGGCAAGTTGTGCTCTGATCTAAGCAAATTGCATACTATCCAGGCAAACCAGGTTTTGTTTAGAAAAATGATTAAAAGGTAGTACCTCATACTGGGTTAGTAGACAATTTCCATAGATTCTGCAGCCAACTCATTAGCTTGCTTGCCAAAGAAAATAAAATAGTGGATACAAACTGCCTGTCGACCCATTGAGCAAGTCCAATAGCAGAAATGAGGCAACTACTTATCAAAACATCATGCAAGTTTGAGCAAGTCCAATATTAGTAATGAGTCCAATAGCTCGATACAAATCTTGATTTTTTTCTGCTTTATTATATGCTGTTATCAATTGGACACAAATAAGCAAATATCTATCGAGTTTGCATAAACGACACATGTTCTTTATAATGGCTAAAAAAGAATTGGAATGGTAAAGAAACAACATATTACTTCATAATGCAGTCTCTTTTTTGCCCATGTGTTAGATGAATAATCATAGTACATTTACCACTATACTATGAACTACCCATTCAAGAGAGTATGTACTTGCTACTATCATCTCTCCTAACTGTCACCGCAGATCAATGTCAAGCATTAAAACAACACAAGCCACAATGCACCTTGTGCTAAGCAATAGAATCATCGCGCATAGGGGAAGCACAATTGCAGAATAAGGAGAGAGAGAGAAAAAACCACTTCTTCAAATTGCAGCCATCACCAGCAATAATTTAGAAGAAAGGCAGCAGCACCATCATCCACAAGCTACCTCGATGCAATTTTTCTGCTCCAGTTCAAGCTACAGGCAGCACCTGTACACAGTCACGAGTAGAAGTTCAGACATTGGAGCTAGGGCAGCTGTAGGGTGCAGCAGGAGATAGCAGAAGGGAGAAGGATGTGCACCAGCAGCTAGCAGCAGCAGGTCGAGGCCATCCCAAATGCGACCGACGGCGAGATGCTGGAGAGGAAGAGACCCGCTGCGACGGTGTCAGGGCCAGCGACGCTGAATGAGCATCATGGGGACGGTGCGCGCTTGCCTTCGTCATGGAGATGGGTCGGGCCGGCGTTGGGGCGCGGGATGCAACGGCAGTACTGTGCGACGGCGGTGGGATCCGGGAGGCCGCGGGGCTCCGAGTGCAGCGGCTGCATCCGGGAGGCCTCCGAGATCAACACTGCCAATTGCAGTAACATGGCATAAAAATGCATTTTCAGCAGCACACACCAAAAGTGGGCAGACTGTGTCAAGGTTTCGAATTTCGATAGCAAAATAATTCGATGACCCTCGAAACCTACGAAATTTCCGAAATTTCGTAAATTTCGAAATCTGTTTCGGACAAATCAACGAAATTTTTAATTAAATTTGAAAAAAAAATAAATTTAAGCAGAGGAATATATTCCTGTCGTTAACGCCCTTGTACGTGGGAACACATGTATCCCAGTGGTGCAGTTCTAACCTGCGTTTTCGCAGACCCAAGTTCGACTCCCGGCAACGTCAGCTTTTTTGATTTTTTTCCCACAGTAGACAAAAATTTGAATAAAACTAAGAAAAAGCGGTAGTGGGTCTCGAACTCCAGACCTACGACGTGAGGACGTAACAACCTGCCACTGAGCTATGGAAACTTTGATGTCTACAGAAGGGATTCCACCATTTTATACACAAACATTGAAAAATAACGAAATATTTGAAACGAAATGCAAATATTTCGGTCACCCTCGAAATGATCGAAATTTCGTAAAATTTCGGAAATTTCGTCGAATTTTTTTTCCATGGACTGTGTATGTATGAACGAAGACAAAAAGGACGAACAGACCGACACATTCAGAGAAGAAAAAACTGAAAGCAACTACTAATCAGGCCACACTAACATATCGACGCCTGGACAATCTCAAAACAGCCGCAAATCTGGCAACTCCTACCATAAAATCCGGGCAACTACCCACCCAAGCCCTACCAAAACTTGTCTGCTCGTTAGCATAAGCAACTACCAAAGCAAATCCTACTTCGCAAATCCCTGCCCGAAAAACTAAGACAACCCTAGTTATCAAAATCCACATTGACATGTCGACGCCTAGACAATCTTAAACAAAAGGGCAGTTCTGGTAAACCTCCTAAAAAACAGTAAATCCTGGCAACTACCCACACCAACCCTACCCCAAACTTGCCTGCTAGCCAAAATCACCAAAAATGTTCGTCAACGCTTCAACGTCTGCAGCAGAAAACACCTGTTCCCCTCTCCATACGATGCAAATCCCACATCCCCCGCCACGCCATCACCAAATCGGTGCCCGCACCCCCATCTCTCTGCTCTACCATTCCGCGGGAAAGGACGGGAAAATCACCAAAAAATTGGGTGCCAAAACCATTAGTGGACGCCCATAATGGCCTCTGCTCGTCGCTAGAACCCTACCTCGACCACACCGTCTCGCCAATTGAAATCAAAACTTAACCCCACTGCGTTACCCTAACCACCACCGAACCACATCGGAAACCACCATTGGCGTACAGAAAACTACCAAATCCGGATGTAACGGGTGGTTCACCTCCTGAATTTTTCCCCGGAGAACCACCTCCTCGCAAGCCGAGAAGGGCGCCGGCGACCTTCGCATCGATGCCGCGAGTGCCGCTCCGCGAGGACGCCTAGCGCACGTGCGAGAGCCGCTCACGCGGCCGCCGTGCCGCACATGAGTGCCCCTGCACGCCCCGGCACTCCCAACTCCGGCGGTCACCAGCAGTTCGCATCGATTTGGGCGGCGGGCGCGATTTGGGCGGCGAGCGTGATTTGGGGGAGAATGGACCGGTGTTCACTAAAACGGTCATAATTTTGTCATTCAGAATCCGTTTCGGACCCACAAGTACTCAAAATGCTCGTGACGAGCGCGCGAATCTAGAAAATACTCCCCGCTTGCGCCAGGAGGCCCGGAGAACCCTCAAATTCGGCCTTAAGAGGGACATTTTGGCCCTGAAAGTCAAAGAAAACATTATTCGCCGTTGCTTTTCAGACAAGTTTCTGAACTTATTGACACTTCCTTTATAGGAAATTCGAGAGATTATGGTAATTATAAACATTAGTCTGCCTGGTAAGTACAAACGTTGCTTTCTGCACAGGCTCTATGATCCGGGTAATCCCATTTGGTTGTAAATTTAAGAAATTCAGCGACTATAAGCCCTATTCTCCTTGTTTTCGTCGTGTGGCATGCCGTAACGTATGTGTGTGACAACGAAGAACAAGAGGCCATTCCTGGCATCGGTCAATATATATGTGGAAATAATATCTCCAGTATCGAGGACACAAAATTTCGGGGCGGCGCGCCGAAACGCGTCACGAAAAAATGAAATTCTTTCAACGACTGCCATATAATGGACACGTGTTCACTAAAACGGTCATTACTTTGTTATTCGGAATCCGTTTCGGACCCACAAGTACTCAAAATGCTCGTCATGAGCGTGCAAATCCAGAAAATACTTCCCGCTTGTGCCAGGAGGCCCGGAGGACCCTCAAATTCCACCCTTAAGCGGGGCTTTTTGGCCCTGAACGTCACAGAACATCATTCGCCGCTGCTTTTCAGACAAGTTTCTGAACCCATTGACACTTCCTTTGAAGGAAATTCGAGAGATTATGGTGATTATAAACATTAGTCCGCCTGGTAGGGACAAACGTTGCTTTCTACACATGCTCTATGATCCGGACAATCCCATTTGGTTGTAAATTCAAGAAAATCCAGCGACTATAAGCCCTATTCTCCTTGTTTTCGCCGTGTGGCATGCCGTAACATATGTGTGTGACAGCCAAGAACAAAAGGGCATTGCTGGCATCGGTCAATATATATGTGGAAACAATATCTCCAGTATCGAGGACACAAAATTTCGGGGCGGCGCGCCAGAACGCGTCACGGAAAAATGATTTTATTTCAAGGACTGCCATATAATGGACCGGTGTTCACTAAAACGGTCATAATTTTGTCATTCGGAGTCCGTTTCGGCCCCACAAGTACTCAAAATGCTCGCGACGAGCGTGCGAATCCAGAAAATACTCCCCGCTTGTAGGAGGAGGCCCGAAGGGACCTCAAATTCGGCCTTAAGCGGGACTTTTTGCCCCTGAAAGTCAAAGAACATCATTCGCCGCTGCTTTTCAGACAAGTTTCTGAACCCATTGACACTTCCTTTCGAAGGAAATTCGAGAGATTATGATGATTATAAACATTAGTCTGCCTGGTAAGGACAAACGTTGCTTTCTGCACATGCTCTATGATCCGGGCAATCCCATTTGGTTGTAAATTCTAGAAAATCAAGCGACTATAAGCCTTATTCTCCTTGTTTTCGCCGTGTGACATGCTGTAACGTATGTGTGTGACAGCCAAGAACAAGAGGGCATTCCTGGCATCAGTCAATATATATGTGGAAAGAATATCTCCAGTATCGAGGACACAAAAGTTTGAGGTGGCACGCCAGAACGCATCACGGGAAAATGAAATTCTTTCAACGACTGCCATATAATGGACCGGTGTTCACTAAAACGGTCATAACTTTGTCATTCGGAGTCCGTTTCGGACCCACAAGTACACAAAATGCTCGTGACGAGCGTGCGAGGAGGCCCAGAGGACCCTCAAATTCCACCCGTAAGCCGGACTTTTTGGCCCTAAAAGTTAAAGAACATCATTCGCCGCTACTTTTCAGACAAGTTTCTGAACCCATTGACACTTCTTTTGGAAGGAAATTCGAGAGATTGTGGTGATTATAAACATTAGTCCGCCTGGTAGGGACAAACGTTGCTTTCTGCACATGCTCTATAATCCGAACAATACCATTTGGTTGTAAATTCAAGAAAATCTGGCGACTGTAAGCCTTATTCTCCTTATTTTCGCCGTGTAGCATGACGTAATGTATGTGTGTGACAGCCAAGAACAAGAGGGCATTCCTCTCATCGGTCAATATATATGTGGAAAGAATATCTCCAGTATCGAGGACACAAAATTTCACGGCGGCGCGCCGGAACGCACCACGGGAAAATGAAGTTCTTTCAAGGACTGCCATATAATGGACCGGTGTTCACTAAAACGGTCATAACTTTGTCATTCGGAGTCCGTTTCGAACCCACGAGTACTCAAAATGCTCGCGACGAGCGTGCGAATCCAGAAAATACTCCCCGCTTGCACCAAGAGGCCCGGAGGACCCTCAAATTCTGCCTGTAAGCTGGACTTTTTACCCCTGAAAGTCAAAGAACATCATTCGCCGCTGCTTTTCAGACAAGTTTCTGAACCCATTGACACTTTCTTTGGAAGGAAATTCGAGAGATTATGGTGATTATGAACATTAGTCCGCCTGGTAAGGACAAACATTGCTTTCTGCACATGCTCTATGATCCGGGCAATCACATTTGGTTGTAAATTTAAGAAATCCAGCGACTATAAGCCTTATTATCCTTGTTTTCGCCGTGTCGAATGCCGTAACGTATGTGTGTGACAGCCAAGAACAAGAGGATATTCCTGGCATCGGTCAATATATATGTGGAAACAATATCTCTAGTATCGAGGACACAAAATTTCGGGCCGGCGCACCGGAACGCGTCACGGGGAAATGAAGTTCTTTCAAGGACTGCCATATAATGGACCGGTGTTCACTAAAACGGTCATAAGTTTGTCATTCGGAGTCCGTTTCGGACCCACAAGTACTCAAAATGCTCGTGACGAGCGTGTGAATCCAGAAAATACTCTCCGCTTGCGCCAGGAGGCCCGGAGGACCCTCAAATTCGGCCTTAAGCGGGACTTTTTGCCACTGAAACTCAAAGAACATCATTCGCCGCTGCTTTTCAGACAAGTTTCTGAACCCATTGACACTTTCTTTGGAATGAAATTCGAGATATTATGGTGATTATAAACATTAGTCCGCCTGGTAAGGACAAACGTTGCTTTCTGCACATGCTTTATGATCCGGGCAATCCCATTTGGTTGTAAATTCGAGAAAAAATCTAGCGACTATATGCCTTATTCTCCTTGTTTTCGCCGTGTGGCATGCTCTAACGTATGTGTGTGACTGCCAAGAACAAGAGGGCATTCCTGGCATTGGTCAATAAATATGTGGAAACAAAATCTCTAGTATCGAGGACACAAAATTTCGGGGCGGCGCGCCGGAACGCATCACGGGAAAATGAAGTTCATTCAAGGACTGCCATATAATGGACCGGTGTTCACTAAAACGGTCATAACTTTGTCATTCACAGGCCGTTTCAGACCCACAAGTACTCGAAATATTCGTGACGAGCGTGCGAATCCGGAAAATACTCCCCGCTTGCACCAGAAGGCCCGGAGGACCCTCAAATTCGGCCTTAAGCGGGACTTTCTGGCCCTGAAAGTCAAAGAACATGATTCGCCGCTGCTTTTCGGCAAGTTTCTAAACCCATTAACACTTCCTTTGGAAGGAAATTCGAGAAATTATAGTGATTATAAACATTAGTCCCCCTGGTAAGGACAAACGTTGCTTTCTGCACATGCTCTATGATCCGGGCCATCCCATTTGGTTGTAAATTCAAGAAAATCCAGCGACTATAAGCCTTATTCACCTTGTTTTCGCCGTGTGGCATGGCGTAACGTATGTGTGTGACAGCCAAGAACAAGAGAGCATTCCTGGCATCGGTCAATATATATGTGGAAACTATATCTGCAGTATCGAGTACACAAAATTTTGGGGCGGCGCGCCGGAACGCTTCACGGGAAAATGAAGTTCTTTCAAGGACTATCATATAATGGACCGGTGTTCACTAAAACGGTCAAAACTTTGTCATTCGGAGTCCGTTTCAGACCCACAAGTACTCGAAATGCTCATGACAAGCGTGCGAATCCAGAAAATACTCCCCGCTTGCGCCAGGAGGCCCGGAGGACCCTCAAACTCCGCCCATAAGCGGAACTTTTTGGCCCTGAAAGTCAAAGAACATCATTCACCGCTGCTTTTTAGACAAGTTTCTGAACCCATTGACACTTCCTTTGGAAGGAAATTCGGGAGACTATGGTGATTATAAACATTAGTCCGCCTGGTAAGGACAAACGTTGCTTTCTGCACATGCTCTATGATCCGGGCAATCCCATTTGGTTGTAAATTCAAGAAAATCCAGCGACTGGCCAGCCTTAGATGCAGCACGTCGTAATTGGGATTACCCAGAGATTCGTTCAAGATGTCTTCATCTTCGGGGCCAAGGCTTCTTTCAAGGTCGTCATCGGGGTTGTAGTCCTCCCCATCAACGTCGTCGCCTCCCTTCCAATTGTCACTGCCTTTGCGGCCACTGCCATTGTTTCTGTTGCCATCCATTCCTTTAGGGGGGCCTCCGTCCCCGTGATTGGGGCTATCACCTCCTCCGTTCTTGGGGGTGTCTACCATGTAGACATCATATGTGGAGATTGCACTCCATCGGCCTGGGCGTGTAGCAGTTGGCGGTGCACTGTCCGAGGACTCTCCCGCATCGCATACATGTTGGCGGTCTCTTCGGAAGCACTTGCAAGGATGTCGGTTAAATCTTCTACATTAGCGACTAAGTGGCTGGTGGGTGGGTCGCAAATTTTGACCTTCCCAATTTTTTCCAAATACGATCATAGGCCGAGGTCTGATCATCCGAGATCATGAGTTTTTGAATCCGATCTAACATCTCATTTAGGAGTTTCTTCTCGCTTTTGTCCATGTCCTGATCAAGAGTTGAGACCAACGGGAATTTCCCTGAGATCTGATCTGACATGAATCCTGGCTCTTTGTTAGCAACTAGACTTGACATCCTGTCATTGAGTACGATGTTCGGATCCTGACTCGAGGTAGGATCTAAAACATGGGCTACACCATTGTCCTGAAGCACGATTGGCCCCAAGGTTGGGGCGGGCGCGTCCTCATGCTCCTCGATCTAGTCTGACATCCAGCCCGAGAAGGCAAGCTCGCCGTGAGAATCTGCGGCTTACTCCAGGTTACCGAATCTGATGATCTGACCTGGGCCATTGTTTTTGATCTGGCCGAGGTGGCCAGTAGAATCAGTGAAGAGGGTGATGATACCGAAGACAAAGATCTTTCCTAGCCAAATCATCAATCCACAACCAACCTAATCGTCGATCTGGAGTCGCGTCATCGAACCACTTCAACTACTTAGAGGGACCCACATGGGCCAACAATGATGGAGTCAAATCCAGCAGATCTCGGGTAGGGGTCCTGAGCTAGTAGCCTTGGCATGATGGTAACAGGGACACAGGATTTTACCCAGGTTCGGGCTCTCTCAATGAGATAATACCCTACGTCCTGCTTTGATTGTATTCATTTCGGGGGAGTACAAGTTACAGGTTGATCTACCACGAGATCTATGTGTGTATGAGGTGATCGTCTACGGGCTTCACCCCACAGTTTATATAGGTACCGGGGGTGTACATAGGTCGGTCGCATCTAGGGTAATCGTCGATCTGGGGTCGCGTCTTGGAATAGGCGCCAAGTCTTCAAAAGTTTCCATCTTGGCGCTCCTGGGCCCGACGTAAACGACCCACTGGTAGATTATTTTGGGGGTCCTCGGCCCAGCCCACATGGCCAGGAAGAGGCGTCGTGTGCACCCCCTAGTCCAGGACACCATCAACCACCTACACCTTCAATCGATGACCTCATGGTAATCATCGTTTGCTCAACATAAATCATCTTGGTTTCAGTTTCTAGTCTCTAACATACATCCCATCTTCTACATATTACGCAGGCAGAGACTCCATGCATTCTCCTCGCAAAAGTGGGCGAGGAGATGAAGAGGGTTGCAAAGGCTCAAACCCTTCCGGGAAAGATTATGCACAACCTCCTATTAGCAATGCACCTGGTGAGTGTCGGTGTAGAAACCGGCGGATCTCGGGGAGGGGTGCCCGAACTGTGGATCTTCGGATAGATGGTAGCAGGAACAAGGGAGACAGTATTTACCCAGGTTCGGGCTTGGTTGATGGTCTTATTCGGAGCCCGGCCCCACGACACGTGGCTTCTGATTCCTGACCTTGGTAACCGTATCTTCTGGGGAATCGAGCCGCTTTATGGTGAGACGTCGAAGCGTCGGTTTCTTTCCCCCTTTTATTAACGAGCAAGACGCCCAGATTCACCACTGCGCGCCCTAACCCTCCTCTTGAGCGAACCAAGCAAACGTCTCTGTGCTCCCAAGTCCCACCTTGAGAGCTTTACCAATGGCTAGGTGCCCCCATGGCCCTATCAGAGGCGACTGGGGAAGCTGGGCTATATCGCGTATCCAACTGGAGCGCCTGGCTACCCAAGGATATCTGCCATATTCGGATCTGACCCCTATCCGCCCGGGATTAACATCCATGAACGAGCAAGTGCACGTGGAGAATCACCCTACCCCACGAGTGGGCGAAAGGGTATGCTTTGTTTCCTTCCTCCTGCGTGGTCTGGGATTTCCCATTCACCCCTTCCTTCAGGGTCTGCTTGAGTTTTATGGGCTACAACCCCACCATCTCACCCCCAACTCAATTCTACACATCGCGGGGTTTGTCGCCCTTTGCGAGATGCACCTCAAATGCGAGGCGCACTTCGGGCTATGGAGGAGATATTTTTGTGTAGTGCCCTGCTCCCTGGATGGGAGGCTATATGAAGTAGGAGCAGCGGAGGTCTGCCGGATTGACGGGACCGACTATCCATCAGGTACACCTCGGGAGGATACCGACATCTGGCCGTCCGAGTGGTTTTATATAAAAGACGTCCCACTTCTCGACCCAGTTCGGCATGGTCTCCCTCCCTTTTCCTCGGAGCTTCCAAAAAAGCGTTATAGCTGGAGGCCCCAGAGTGTCGCCCAGGAGGACGACGCTGATACAGTCAAGCTGGTGGCTCAGGTGAAGCAGCTATCTAGCACTGGCCTCACCATAATAGATGTAATGGCCACAGCGATCAACCGAAGAGTCCAACCACTTCGGCAACGCCAACACTCGTTGCATAAATACAACGGAACCGAAGATGCTACCCGATCAATTCGGAAGAGCTTTAGGGACCAGATGGCCTCTTCCAGGGGTCAGCAGAAGATTTCGCCCGGCGACAATTCCGAGACGGGTTATCCTACCACAACCCCGTCGACATAGTATGTTTTCCTAGATTCCCTTGTCTATCCAAGCTATTTCCTAATTAATTCTTATGATCGCCCTATCGTTGAATTTGGGTAGAGGTGGAGGTGTTCGGTCGAGGCTTTATGCAGCCTCGCGCCCGAACCAGAGACGCACCATCGAGCAGAGGACCCCGTCTTCCATGAAGATGAGGAATTGGACCTTATATATGAAGGAGGGAAGTTTTATCTAGAGAGCCTTGATGGCTCAAGAGTGGCCATCGCTCCCGATGTACTAGGGACTCGGCCGGCCTCATCGGTAAAACCTTCTACCTCTACCCGAAAACGAGCTTCTCGTCCTCAAGCTCCTGGCCCCCTGACTTCTCCTCCAAAGGGGCGACGATCGAAACGTTCGCGCGGAGAGCCTGCCCCTCAAGGGAGCCTTCCGCCGGAGACATGCGAAGTTCGGGCGAAGGAGGGGGTCACGGAGGTAGACCGAAGTGCTCCCTCTATTCCCAGGTAACTTTCCCGTTAGGGCATCTCGGATTTTGACTTTTTAACCCATTTGCAGTCCGTCCGCTCCTCCTTCGACACCATCTGAGAGAACGGCGGCTCCGAACAGGGACGCGGAACCACATCCCACCTCGGGCACTGCTTCCGAAGCTTCCCAGCCGGAGGAATCGGGGACTTGTTCGGCCACCCCATCCGAGGTCGAGAGCGCCATGTGCCACCAACGGCAAAAGGCTTCTCTAAGGAGTTTGGCCTTCACCAATCAAGAGTTTAATGCTCTTAGCTCGGTGGACGCGTACCTCGGGGCAACCCGTGTCGTTTTTGAACAGGCAGTTGGTATTCTATCACAAGGCTTATAGGTAAGGTTCCATCCGGATCCATAATATCTCGGAGATCCCCTGTATCTGCCATGATTTGTTTGTCCGAAGGAAAATAGAACTGCCAATGACGGTAGTAGCCCCGAAGGCTTGGTATGGGCGGTTACAACCGTAGCGAGGTTTGAAAACTGACAAGAACGAGACCTTTGACAGGGCGCTCGGGAGAAAAATGAACAACTTTCTGAGGTTCTTTCCCAAACGAAGGGGAAGTTAACTGCTGCCTTATCCGAGGTGGAGCGCGTGAAAGAGTTCACCAGAAAAGTGCACTGTAAGTTCCTCTATTCCCCCTCGTATTCTCTTTACGGAGATTATTGAATGATATGGCAATATGAATTATTGTAGCAGCGAAAGCCCTAGGTCACCTTGAAAGGGATCTGAAACAGGCCCGCGAAGACTTGCTTTACGCAGAGTCGCAGCGTCAAGCGAGCCATCATGTGCTGACCCAGAGGAGGGCCGAGGCAAACGCGCTCAAGGCGGAAAATGCCCGACAGGCTCAGGAGATTGAGAATCTGAAAACTCAACTGGCTGCCGCCGAGGCAAGGAATCGTCAAATGAGTAAAACAATATTTGGTAAATCTCTATTTCCATTGTAAGATAACATTACAAGGTGTAACCAAAAGTCTAATATATCTTCTCTTGGCAGCTTCCCTGGCTGGCCAGCCCCTAGAGGCGCCTAGCCCTTTGCCCGAAGACATGACACAGCAGCTATCCGTGGTGCATGAAAGCGCATGGAAGTCAATGAAAGAAGTTTTCAAAGCTCTATGGCCCGAAGAGGAAGACCTGCCCGAAGACATGGCGGTCCTGGCCGAGCGTCTTAAGAGAGCTCGGCGCCGGATTCAAGCTTGGAAAATATTGGCTTGTCATGAAGGAGCGAGAGAAGTTTGGGCCATGGTCAAGACCCGGTATACTGGCACGGACACTGCACACATGGCCGAGGTAGGGCTGATGGGGCCTGACGGGGAGGAAATACCCACTATCCTCGTGTATGAAAATGTCATGCCTGCTGCTCGGTTCTCGCAGAGAGACTGTGCGCTGGACACCTTGATAGATGGAGTAGACCGAGTGTAATTAATTTATTGTCTATGACTCTATGTATCAAAGTACTTTACGTCATTGTTCAATCCGCACGTCCGAACTCTGTCAACCAGCCTTCGGTTTCTACCTCCTCGCCCAGCGGCCGACGAGTGTCCCTTACTGCTGTCCGAGGTAATCGGACCAGATACTTCGGGTGACAAGGCAATCCGGCTATATGGTTGGAAAGACAAGAGTGAGGCGGAGAGTTATGTTATTTTACTTTTTAACGTAAGAAACATCGTCCGAGAAAAATACTTCTTCCAACAGTTGCTTTTCTCGGTGTGAAGACGGGTGACCTCGGGGGTAAAGCCCCTGGTCGGGGTTTGAAAGACCCCCTCCACTTTATTCCTATGTCGTGGCCGACCAATTTGTACGTTTAAGAATGCTAGCTTTTGGCTTTATCCGTCTGAGGTACTGCACCGGAGTACCCGGGAGTAACAATCATAGCGGTGCTCCCTTGGCCCCTTAGCTGAATAATCGGGAACGTAAGGGGCAAGCACAGGAGCCGGGCAACCCAGCTTGGCCAAATCTTAAGTCAAATTGATGCATATTTTGGCTTGAAGGACAATAGGGTGTAAGAGGTGGAATCGATGCATGTTTTGAAAAGAACATACTATATTTGACTTTTGTCTCCCGAGGACATATTCAAGATGCCCCCGAGGTTTCTAAAAAATAAAGTAAATCTAAAAGAAAATAAAAACAAAAAAAGGATGTATACATAAGAGGACGGTGCTCGGGCTTCTAACCGCAGAAGCGTCGGAGTAGTGTAGCATTCCATGGATTGGGCTCTAGGCGCCCGTCTGTCTGGTCTCGGATTTGATAGGCACCTCCGATGAGGACTTGGTCGATGCTAAATAGCCCATCCCATTTAGGGGAGAGCTTGTGAGTCTGCTTCCCTGGGTGAAGCCTCATGACCAAGTCCCCTACGTTGAAGTCCTTTGCACGGACCTCCCTGCTATAGTAGCGTCTTGCTTGTTGCTGATAAATCACGGAGCGTGCCCGAGCAACGTTGCGTTCCTCCTCATGGGCGTCCAAGGCGTCCTGCCGATCTAGCTTGGCCTCCCTCTCCTCGTACATGCGTACCCGAGGTGCATCATGAATTGTATTACAGGGGAGTACTGCCTTGGCTCCGTATACCATAAAGAATGGGGTATACCCAGTGGATCAATTCGGCGTGGTGTGTAACCCCCATAGGACGGAATCAAGTTCCTCTACCCATTTGCAGTCTGCTTCTTTAAGGGAGCTCTTGATAACCCTCAAGTATAGGGGATCGCAACAGTTTTCGCGGGTAGTATTTCACCCAAATTTATTGATTCGACACAAGGGGAGCCAATGAATATTTGCAAGTATTAGCAGTTGAGTTGTCAATTCAACCACACCTGGAGATAAAATATCTGCAGCAAAGTATTTAGTAGCACAGTAATATAATAGTTTTGATAGCAGTAGCAACAGTAACACTAGTAACGGTAGCAGTTTTGTAGCAAGGGTAAAGCAGTAGAAACAAAGTAACTTAGCAGAAACAAATATGAAAAAGTCATAGGCATTGGATCGGTGATGATAATTATGTTAGATGATATTCATCATATAACAGTCACAACCTAGGGCGATACACAATAGCTCCAATTCATCAATGTAATGTAGGTATGTATTCCGTATATAGTCATACGTGCTTATAATAAGAACTTTCATGACATCTTTTGTCCTACCCTCCCGTGGCAGCGGGGTCCTTAAGGAAACTAAAGGATATTAAGGCCTCCTTTTAATAGAGAACCGGAACAAATCATTAGCACTTAGTGAATACATAAACTCCTCAAACTACGGCAATCACCGGAAAGAATCCCAATTATTGTGACCTTGGGGTATGCGGATCATGACACGTAATAGGTGCATATAACTTGCAAGATAGGATCAATAACACAAATATATTCATGAAAACATGAAGCGTTCATATCTGAAATCATGGCACTCGGGCCCTAGTGACAAGCATTAAGCATAGCAAAGTCATAGCAACAACAATCTCAGAACATAGTGGATACTAGGGATCAAAGCCCTAACAAATTGACTCGATTACATGATAAATCTCATCCAACATATCACCGTCCCGCAAGTCTATGAAGAAATTACTCACGCCCGGTGGTGAGCATCATGAAATTGGTAAGGGAGGATGGTTGATGATGACGATGGAGTCGAATCCCCCTCTCCGGAGCCCCGAACGGACTCCAGATCAGCCCTCCCCATGAAGAACAGGAGGTGGCGGCGGCTCCGTATCGTAAAACGTGATGAAACTTCTTATCTTCTTTTTTTACGGGGAAAGAAAATTTACAGCGTTGGAATTAGGTCAGACGGCCGCCTGTGGGCCCCACAAGGCACCACGGCGCGCCCTAGGGGGGGTCGCGCCCTACTGCCTTGTGAGCAGCAGGTGGCCCCCCTTCTGTTGATATTTGCGCTAATAATTTTTATGTATTCCATAAAAATTCTCCAAAAAGTTTCGTCCAAATCCGAGAACTTGGATTTCTTCACAAAAACAACATCATGGGAATTCTGCTGAAAACAGCGTCAGTCCGGGTTAGTTTCATTCAAATCATGCAAATTAGTGTCCAAAACAAGAGCAAAAGTGTTTAGAAATGTAGATACGACGGAGACGTATCAGGAGCGTACTAGCCGTGTGTGACACCCTGGTTTTTACTAACTTTTCTCTTCAAAAACCCATTTGAATTTTATCCAAAATTTGGTTTGGATTTTGTCTTGAATGGCTCTATGGACTTAAAACTTGGGAATACTTCTGACTTTCTTTCCCAAGTAAACCAAAGCCTCCAAAAACTTCTCCAAGTCATGCTATATCCATTCTTGCCACCTCTCAAATTTTTTTCAATTAAAAATTCCTTTATCATTAAAGGAATAATCCTTTGATCTTTAGGTTGTGAAGCAGCCTATATTTCTGTTCTCCCAAAAATTCCAGGAAAATCTTCATAAATTCTTTGGACCATATAAACCCTGGATATATGAAGATATTCAAGATTCACTCCTCATGGTTAGCATAACATCCAATCTTGGTTTCTGGTCATAATTTCAGTCTGTGAGGCAACTATATTTTATATTGCTCCAAAAATTCTGAAATTAATCCAGGACATTCTCCTACCCATATGATCAGTCTCCACCAATTTTTAGCTCCTTTCATTCATCCATTTTCTCTGTAAAATTCCTCCAAGTTTCTATCCAGTGGGGAGTGTTATGAAGGTAGTACCATTTACACTTATCCAAATGGGCTGAAATTTTTATGGCATCTTGGCATCACCAAATAACCCACCTATACCAAGTTTCAGCTCCAGGAGCCCCTTTATGTGAGTACAACATCCTCTACAATGTTTCTGGACCTGAGATGGGGTTGTAAAGCAACTACATCCAAAACCTGTCCATTTGGTCTGAATTTTCTCCAGCATGGGCACCCTCCTACTATATGTCAGTGTGGAAAATCCTCTCTCTCAAAACCCTAGCCATTTCTTCTCAGCTTGCTTCCCAAGTTTCTATCCAGAAACTTGTCTGGGAGCTAGCCAGCTGTCCAGACCACCTCTCGTCAAACCAGTGGCACAGGGAGCTCTCAGGGAGTAGGGTCAACCGCGTAGACACGACTGGACTGGCCAGAGTGCACCGCGTGCGCTAGTGCACGCGGTGACCACGCGTCTGGCCGAGCCAAAGTCATGCTCTGCACGTCGACCGCGTCGGACACGACCACTCCGGCCATCCCGTACTGCCCCTCCTTGTCCAAGCATGCCGACTGCGTCGCTGCCATCCACCTGGCCCGTCTAGAACTCTCTCCCAACTCCGGCGAAGCTCGTTACCACACACGGCCAAGTGCAAGCACGGGCCGAACAGTGCGCCGCTCGTGTCCCGTCACCTCTGCATGCTCTAGTCCACTCCAGCCCGCGCCGCGACGGCCAGCGCAGCAGCCTACTCGCCGTCCTCACCGTGCCAGCGCATCCATGGCGGAATTCGGCCACAGTGGCTCCGCCCGGCTATAAAAGCCGCACCCCCGACCCCGTCTCTCCTCACCCATCGCCCTCTCCCTCTCTTAACCGTCGCCTCGCAGCACCGGAGCAAGCCGGAGAGCTCTCCTGCTCCATCTCCGGTGAGGTGCTCCGCCGCACTGCCCCAGCTCCGTCCACTCATCCCCGGCCACCCCAACCCCCACTGAGACCACCGCTGAGCTCGTGGCACTCTACTGACCCGTCCCAGCCCTTCCTTCGCCTGAGAACTCGCCAGAGTCACCGGATCCATTGATCACCGTAGCTCGCCACCGCCTGAGAAGAAGGGGTCGACGCCGTCCGGCCACCATTCGGGGAGCTGCGGGTACGGGCATGCTCGCCGTCGAGCACCCGATCCATCCCGACCCTCTCCCGGCGCCACCACAGCCTCCTCGCCGGTCAGCCATTGTCGGTCAGCCGCCCTCCTTCTGTCCCCTCTCTCTCTCCTTTAAATATGACAGGTGGGCCCCGCATGTCAGCGACCCAGCCGCGCCCGAAGCGGTATGTTAGTGGAGACGTACTACTACTTTACGCCTTCGACGTGGCCGGCTATGGTTTTTCTGAAAATTCTGTTTCAATTCAATTCAAAACAGAATTTGACCGAACTTTGACCATCAATAACTTTTAAACCATAAGTCCAAATGAGTTCATTCTTTTTGCATTATTTTTCTTATGAACTCCTCTGTTTGCTGTAAAATTTTGGTATTTTTCTCTGCTGTCTAGAATTTCTAGACAGAAGAAAATGCTTTAGGTGATATTTGAAAATGTTTTCAAAAATGTTTTTCAGATTGATTTGAGTAGTTGGGGAAGACCAGGAGTACTCCCATACTTCACTGGTGCAAGGCAAGCCACAACTCTCATTTGCATAATTGCACTGCAATATCATGGTTTAATTAATTATTTTAATGTTGAATATGGTTCATTTGTAAATAAGTTAATTCATGCATCCCTTTGAGAATCTTGGGTAGATTACTGTCATGATGATGATGAGATTATAGTCATTAGTAGACTTTAAGTTTAATTGTGATACGATACGGGTGGATTAAGAGATTACCATCTATGATTATTTTGTGATTCCGCCCGGTACTTCATATATGGGATCAGTAGTGGTATTTGATCATATTGCCTATTGGATTTATAGCTAGTTATTATTGTGACTTGTATCATTGCAATATCGAAGTGTCAGTAAGGACTATAGTTGCTTGGGGATAAATTCCTTCACGGTTGATCAAGTGCCACTGAACCGAACTTTCCAGTGCAGCCACACCTGCCGAAATGGGACGGCCTTGGCTTGGTCTAACTGCGTGCTCTTTTGCCAGTACCACCATGGAGGAGAGATTATGCGTGCGTGCTGCCCTGATCAGGTAGACGACGATAACCTTGTGAGCCCGGTTTGGTTATTGAGCTCTGGTCCCCGTTTGGGACAGTTTGTTTGGCCACAACGGTGGCAGGTGTCAGAAGTGACACAGGGGCCACCCAGGGCATGACCCAGAAGGGGGAGTGATTGTCGGTGGTACGGTGGAGGACTCACGGGTTAGGCAAGTTTTGTTGGAGCAGTACCGGTCCACCCGAATGGGAGTACGAGGCCAGGTGCTCCATAGTGTGGGTAACGTGTGCAACCTCTACAGAGTGTAAGAATCTATTCGAATAGCCGAGTCCATGGTATTGGACACAGTTCATACTAAGTCACACTATCTGATCAACACCGTTGAGGGAATGACTTGTTAATGATGGAAGAACTCGTCTCAGCATTCGTCTGGTCACGGATCGTTGGTGTTCCTGGAAATGGTCTTGAGTTTGATCATCCGGTGGTATTGAAGTGACCATGAGTGGGTCAGGAGCATGGTTGGCTCGACCAGTTAAACAAGAGTAAGGTGTGCCAGGTGACCCAGAATACTAATTGTTCGGGGATAACATGTCTATTCTTTTCTTCCACCCTTGTTATGGTAACTAATCCTGATGCATAACTATATTGCTATGATGCTGTTGTGCTTTGATGCTTCTGTTTGTTGTGAGCTTGCGAGTACATTCCAAGTACTCACCTGGCATGTCATGCCAGTTTGCAGGTGCTGCCCTCTTTGCATAACAGAGGCGTTCGAGTTGCGAGCTAGGACATGTCCCAGCCAGAGTCCCTGCAGAGTGGAGTCCATTGCCGATGTCGTGGTTCCGCTGCTAGGAGATTGTACTGCTGCTAGCATAGATCCACTTTAGCAGTAGTGGTATTAATGTAACCGTTTGTAACTCTTGGTAACCCTTGTACCCCAACTATTAGAAATAAAGAGCTGATTTGTTCTATGCCAAGCAATGCTGTATTCCATAAGACTTGATCTCTGGGCTGGAATACGGGGTGCTCCGGTGACTCTGAGCCGGGGTGCCACAAGGTTTGGTATCAGAGCAGGTCTGGCTATAGGACACCCTAGCCAACCCGAGCGTTAGAAACCGCTAGTCTAGAGCCCAGCTTGCTTGTGTGATGCATTTGAATTGCTGCATTTGGTTGTTACATTTGCTTGCTGCATAGCATGCATATAGATTTGGCTCACTGACCAGTTGATTTTGTAGATGGCATCCGTTCCGACAAACTACGACTCAGCCCATGCACCACTCAGCTTCGCATCCTTGCTTCGGGATGTTTGGCGTCTTCTCTATCCCAACGGAGAGATGCCGTGGTACCAAGTGTTCCAGACCCCGCTTGCAGGACTAGTGCTTGAGTATCATGCCAATGTCATTCTGTCAGTCGACCTACCCTTGGGGAAGCACACCTATAGTCTCCATGGTGGTTAGGCCTGTACCCCGGAGCGCGCCATCCAGCTGGCCGCCCTAGCAGGCCTCACTGTTCTTCGTCACCAGGAAAGCATGATTCAAGAGAATCGTGCCTTCCACTACTATCCCACCATGGCCGTCACTCCCAGACGAGTTAGGTTTCCTCCTGTTCGCTCGGATGACGACCCAGCGGTGGCATACATGTCTCGTTACATGATTGCCGAATACGTCCTCATCGCTGAACTGGCCAAGGATGCCACTCGTGCCCGGAGAGCGCTTGGTATGGCTTTGGCTCCGTCAACCTCTCCGCCAGCTCCTTCGCTTTCCAGTAACCCGCCTTCCGATCATAGCACTTAAGAGCTTGTTAGGTTCATGTTGCATGAGTTGTGGTAGTACTGAGTGTTGTAAATTGCCTTGAGTAGCAATAAAGTGTGGTTTTCTTGTAATCTTAGTGCATTCTATTGAGTAGTTTTCCTTTGCCCTTTTATTTGGCTCTTCGGTGTCACTTTACTCTCCCCTATGGAAGTTGCTCATCAACCCTCCCCTCCCCACGGATTCAAAGAGTTAATGAGGATTTTAAATACTTGGAAGCTCAGTTGAATCTTATAAAAGGATTGCCTGGTATGGTGAATATATGGTGTGAAATACATATCCTAGATTGGCCACCAGCATCGAGCCTGCCTCAAGGTGTAACTATGTCAATGGTGAGAAACCAGCAAAAGGATAATTTGGGTACAAAACCAACCGGGTCAAAGGAATAGATCGGATATGAAGTTTGGTTCTGCTCGGGAAGAACCCGAAGCAGATTATCCCCAAAAGCAAACAAGAACGTGCCATGCACCCAGTACCCAGCACGAAGGAGAGTCAATCAACTTCTTTTCTACAAGTGATCGACAACTGGAGTTGTGGGGCGGTATACAAGGCATTCGGTCAGCATAGAATAAAGGGAAACTGCGGGAGTAAGCAACGCAGTCTTCCTTCGCACGCCAACAGAGAAGCTTACGGTGCAAGGTTCCTCAAATCTTTCTCAGTACGTTATGTGGATAGCTTCCGGTATAAGCTACCCTGGCTTCTTCGGTAAGCTACCGCGGAAAGCTCCCGGCACAAGGCTCCGAGTCTTCCCGCATAACCAACCAGGAAGGGAGGCTTCGGAGGTACGCCACCCAGCCTTCCTTAGCACGCTATCCCAGCAGAAGCGTTGGGCATAAGCTACCTAGTCTTCTTCAGCACGACACTCCCGATGGCTTCTCTCGTAAGCTATCCAACCTTCGTCAGTACGGCACCACCACACAGCTGGCAATAGTGGTACCCGTAATTATACAATGCATTGGCAGTGCATCATAAGGGTCAAGCCCCGGTAATAAGATGTTCGGTTATACATACTTCCGTACATGGTGGGCTTGTTGTCCGGGTCACACCAGTCTCGATACAAGAAGCAACCATGTTCATACAAGCCTACCAAAGGAAAGTAAGGATCCGACAGCTATATAAGCTATGCAAGAGGAAGAAGACCCATATACACCTCAGCACATTGCAAGGACTGATAAGCTATGAGGGAAAGACAGTTTGGGATGCCAATCTTGGCAATAGTTGATCAGGCAAGTCTTCTCACACTTGAGAACCTGGTGGGTAATTCTGATGAACCCTTGCTTGCTTTGTCTTGGTAACGGCACCACGCCTGTGTTCTGAGCTGCTTTCAGCTATCCGGGGTGGATGCCGACCTTATGTTTCTCTTTTCAACAACTCACCCGTGTTTTGAGCTGCTTTCTGGCCGTCTCGGGCAGCTGTTGAGTTTCTTTTTGTAGTAGTGACCTCATGCTCTGAGCCGTTTCTCGGCCGCCTTAGGGAACTGCTACATTCTTCTTATCAACATGGTCTCATGCTCTGAGCTGTTTTCCAGCCGTCTTGAGCCATGATTGAGTTATTTCAGTGAAGTCCCAGATCTGAGTTGTAAAGACCGTTCTGGTGGCTACTGATTTATTCGTTGATTTCATGCAAGGGGTTCAGAGAATCATTACGCTACTGTCAAGGTTCTTGAGGGGATAAATTGCCGGTGAAAGGTGTCTGCACTATGATAAGGACAAGGTATGCTTACCAGGATGTTGCCTCTGACAACACCTATGGAGGTAGTAGGCCAAGCTATTTTAGCAAAGGGCTCGGAAAGAGGGGCAACCGTGAAGAAACAAGAGCTACAGTGTGGGAACAAAGTGGCATGGATAACCAAGACAGCCTGATTCTGGATTGGTCACCATGAATAGACATCCAAGAAGGGACCACCCTGTTTGTAGGAGTTTCATATCACTGTAACCCTCTTGTCCAACTACATATGGTAGAAGTTGTCAGCAGCACATATTCAAGCCGTTTATGTCAGACCACAGATTTCTTGGCCAGCCCAGCAGTACGACACCAACGACCGCATTAAAGTATCGCACGGCAAATGGATATATCAACCAATGAGTACTCGAAATGCTTTCAAGTGGCCGCCGAATTGCAAGTATGGATTTGGGACAAGGAAATCATCCTGAAAGGTTCAGACTCCCTATAAGTAGTCAGACTCCGCCAAGATAAACACGGTGGTTCTCAGTACTGCTTCAAACCTGGGAAGCATATATCAAGTACTTTGATACAATGACTGAAGATTTGTGTCCGCGGAAGGCCGTGATTCACAACTTCATAGAGTACTATTAGTGAAGGAATGACGTGTTGATCGGGAACCTATCTCGGACGTATGGGAAGAAGACACATTTCAGCCTAGATAACATGTCAGATAAACCAACAGATGTCGCAGGATTGGAGCCAGCATAATAATGAACATATGAGGAAAGATTTGTGAGAGTATGGGTGCGATGAAGCACAAACCACCCCAGGCACGATAGTCAGGTCATGTGAAATCCAGGGGGAACATTACACACGAAGAAGGATACCGAAGTTGGAGCCGGTTTCCTTAAGATTATATATATTTGTTCCCTGAGCAACCAAATCTCGAGGACGAGATTTATCTTTAGGGGGGTAGGTTTGTGACACCCTGGTATTTACCAACCTTTCTCTTCAAAAACCCATTTGAATTTTATCCAGAATTTGGTTTGGATTTTGTCTTGAATGGCTCTATGGACTTAAAACTTGGGAATACTTCTGACTTTCTTTCCCAAGTAAACCAAAGCCTCCAAAAACTTCTCCAAGTCATGCTATATCCATTCTTGCCACCTCTCAATTTTTTTTCAATTAAAAATTCCTTTATCATTAAAGGAATAATCCTTTGAGCTTTAGGTTGTGAAGCAGCCTATATTTCTGTTCTCCCAAAAAATTCCAGGAAAATCCTCATAAATTCTTTTGACCATATAAACCCTGGATATATGAAGATATTCAAGATTCACTCCTCATGGTGAGCACAGCATCTAATCTTGGTTTCTGGTCATAATTTCAGTCTGTGAGGCAACTATATTTTATATTGCTCCAAAAATTCTAAAATTTATCCAGGACATTCTCCTACCTATATGATCAGTCTCCACCAATTTTTAGCTCATTTCATTCAGCCATTTTCTCTGTAAAATTCCTCCAAGTTTCTGTCCAGTGGGGAGTGTTGTGAAGGGAGTACCATTTACACTTATCCAAATGGGCTGAAATTTTTATGGCATCTTGGCATCACCAAATAACCCACCTATACCAAGTTTCAGCTACAGGAGCCCCTTTATGTGAGTACAACATCCTTTGTAGTGTTTCTGGACCTGAGATGGGGTTGTAAAGCAACTACCTCCAAAACCTGTCCATTTGGTCTGAATTTTCTCCAGCATGGGCACCCTCCTACTATATGTCAGTGTGGCAAATCCTCTCTCTCAACACCCTAGCCATTTCTTCTCAGCTTGCTTCCCAAGTTTCTATCCAGAAACTTGTCTGGGAGCTAGCTAGCTGTCCAGACCACCTCTCGTCAAACCAGTGGCACAGGGAGCTCTCAGGGAGTAGGGTCAACCGCGTAGACATGACTGGACTGGCTAGAGCGCACCGCGTGCGCCAGTGCACGCGGTGACCATGCGTCTGGCCGAGCCAAAGTCGTGCTTTGCACGTCGACCGCGTCGGACACGACCACTCCGGCCATCCCGTACTGCCCCTCCTGGTCCAAGCATGCCGACAGCGTTGCTGCCGTCCACCTGGCCCATCTAGAACTCTCTCCCAACTCCGGCGAAGCTCGCCACCGCACACGGCCAAGTGCACGCACGGGCCGAACAGTGCGCCGCGGTCGTCGCCATTGTCCTCACGTCCTTAATAGCTCCGCTCACGTCCCGTCACCTCTGCACGCTCTAGTCCACTCCAGTCCTCGCCGCGACGGCCAGTGCAGCAGCCAGCTCGCCGTCCTCGCCGTGCCAGTGAATCCATGGCGGCATTCGGCCACAGCGGCTCCGCCCGGCTATAAAAGCTGCACCCCCGACCCCGTCTCTCCTCACCCATCGCCCTCTCCCTCTCCTAACCATCGCCTCGCAGCACCGGAGCAAGCCGGAGGGCTCTCCTGCTCCATCTCGGGCGAGGTGCTCCGCCGCACTGCCCTAGCTCTGTCCACTCATCCCCGGCCACCCCAACCCCCACTGAGACCACTGCTGAGCTCGTGGCACTCTACTGACCCGCCCCAGCCCTTCCTCCGCCCGAGAACTCGCCAGAGTCGCCGGATCCATTCATCACCATAGCTCACCCCGCCTGAGAAGAAGGGGCCGATGCCGTCCGGCCACCATTCGGGGAGCTGCGGGTATGGGCATGCTCGCTGCCGAGCACCCGATCCATCCCGACCCTCTCCCGGCACCACCGCAGCCTCCTCGCCGGTCAGCCATCGCCGGTGCGACGCCCTCCTTCTGTCCCCTCTCTCTCTCCTTTAAATATGATAGGTGGCCCCGCATGTCAGCGACCTAGCCGCGCCCGAAGCAGTATGTAAGTGGAGACGTACTCCCACTTTACGCCTTCGACGTGGCCGGCTGTGGTTTTTCTGGAAATTCTGTTTAAATTCAATTCAAAACAGAATTTGACCGAACTTTGACCATCAATAACTTTTAAACCATAAGTCCAAATGAGTTCATTCTTTTTGCATTAGTTTTCTTATGAACTCCTCTGTTTGCTGTAAATTGTTGGTATTTTTCTTTGTTGTCTAGAATTTCTGGACAGAAGAAAATGCTTTAGGTGATATTTGAAAATGTTTTCAAAAATGTTTTTCAGATTGATTTGAGTAGTTGGAGAAGACCAGGAGTACTCCCATACTTCACTGGTGCAAGGCAAGCCACAAATCTCATTTGCATAATTGCATTGCAATATCATGGTTTAATTAATTATTTTAATGTTGAATATGGTTCATTTGTAAATAAGTTAATTCATGCAACCCTTTGAAAATCTTGGGTAGATTACTGTCATGATGATGATGAGATTATAGTCATTAGTAGACTTTAAGTTTAATTGTGATATGATACGGGTGGATTAAGAGATTACCGTCTATGATTATTTTGTGATTCCGCCCGATACTTCATATGTGGGATCAGTAGTGGTATTTGATCATATTGCCGATTGGATTTCTAGCTAGTTATTATTGTGACTTGGATCATTGTAATATCGAAGTGTCCGTAAGGACAATAGTTGCTTGGGGATAAATTCCTTCGTTGTTGATCAAGTGACACTGAACCGAACTTTCCAGTGCAGCCACACCTGCCGGAATGGGACGGCCTTGGCTTGGTCTAACTGCGTGCTCTTTTGCCGATACCACAAAGGAGGGTAGGTTATGCGTGTGTGCTACCCTGATCAGGTAGACGACGATAACCTTGTGAACCCAGTTTGGGTATTGAGCTCAGGTCCCCATTTGGGACAGTTTGTTTGGCCACGACGGTGGCAGGTGTCAGAAGTGACACAGGGGCCACCGAGGGCATGACCCGGAAGGGGGTGTGATTGTCGGTGGTACGGTGGAGGAGTCACAGGTTAGGCAAGTTTTGTTGGAGCAGTACCGGTCCACCCGAATGGGATTATGAGGCCAGGAGCTCCATAGTGTGGGTAACGTGCGCAACCTCTGCAGAGTGTAAGAATCTATTCGAATAGCCGAGTCCACGGTACTGGACACAGTTCGTACTAAGTCACACTGTCTGGTCAACACCGATGAGGCAATGACTTGTTAATGATGGAAGAACTCGTCTCAGCATTCGTCTGGTCATGGATCGTTGGTGATCCTGGAAATGGTCTTGAGTTTGATCATTCAGTAGTATTGAAGTGACCGTGAGTGGGTCACAAGCATGGTTGGCTCGACCGGTTAAACAACAGTAAGGTGGGCCAGGTGACCCAGAATACAAATGGTTCGGAGATAACATGTCTATTCTTTTCTTCCACCCTTGTTATGGTAACTAATCCTGATGCATAACTATATTGCTATGATGCTGTTGTGCTTTGATGCTTGTGTTTGTTGTGAGCTTGCGAGTACATTCCAAGTACTCACCTGGCGTGTCATGCCAGTTTGCAGGTGCTGCCCTCTTTGCATAGCAGTGGAGTTCGAGTTGCGAGCTAGGATGTGTCCCAGCCAGAGTCCCTGCAGAGTGGAGTCCATTACCGATGTCGTGGTTCCGCTGGTAGGAGATTGTACCGCTGCCGGCATAGAGCCACTTTAGCAGTAGTGGTATCAATGTAACCGTTTGTAACTCTTGGTAACCCTTGTACCCCAACTATTAGAAATAAAGAGCTGATTTGTTGTATGCCAAGTAGTGCCGTATTCCAGAAGAGTTGATCTCTGGGCTGGAATACGGGGTGCTCCGGTGACTCTGAGGTGGGGTGCCACACCGTGGCTTGATGCCACTCAGGATTAATCCATTGGCACGCTCTACCTGCCCGTTTGACTGCGGGTGATAGACAGACGCGTAATCGAGCTTAATGGCAATCTTTGCGCACCAAGCCTTGACATCTTTTGCCGTGAAATTTGTCATGTTGTCTGTTATTAGACTGTGGGGGATACCATCACGGTGTAGGAGATATGCCCTAGAGGCAGTAATAACAATTATTTTGTATCTCCAAGTTTGTAATGAATGTTTATATTCCATGCTATAACTGCAATAATTCTCGAGTCTGCAATATCCACGAGGCTCGGAGGGAAACTCATGTGCACATGTGGTATGATAAACGGTAAAATGTATTCCTTGTCTTGCCTCTATGACTGGCTCAAGTATTGCATGATGATCCTGTTTTCCTGATCATGGGCATGTCTATGCCGGCAATTTTGAGGGCACAATGTTAGTAGAACACATGTGTTGAATCGACCCGAATTGATGTTATGCTATGAGATACATTCTTCACAAGTTAATGGTAAATAACATAGAGATATTTAATGTTTGCATAATTCCTTAGACCATGAAAGTATCGAGTTCCTTCGTACTTGCTTCGTGAACTTTGGGGTTTGTTAAACGTCATCCGTAACTGGGTGGCTATTACGGCGGCTTACGGGTTCACGGAAAAGTATGACAAGAAACGAGATAGCTCAAGATTGGGATTTGCTCCTCCGACGATGGAGAGATATTCTCGGGTCCTCTTGGTGTTACGGTATCCATCATCGTCTGGCCAGACACATTGTGATTTGATCACTGGGATGCCGGAACACGGAAACGAGAAAAGAGAACAAAACCGGTAACGAGGTAACTTGCATGGTGGACAAGTTGTTGATCCACGGGGATGCAATAAATCTCACCTCGGGTGTTTGTAATATATCGTGAAGCAATAGGAATAGCACACGGCAACTGGAGGTTCACTCGAATATTCATTCGTGTGGGTATAGGGGTCAATATGGGTGTCCACTGCTCCGATGTTGATCATTGATCGGAAAGTGTTTCGGGTCATGTCTATGCTTCACGGAACCTATAGGGTCACGCGCTTAAGGGTCATCTATGTGCTGAATACTAGATAGGGAGTCTGAGAGAAAATCGCCGGAAAAGTTTCGGATGAAACGGAAACGTTCCGGAGAGAACACCGGAATAGTTTCGGTGAAACTGAAAAGTTGTTTCAGGGTATTCCATTAAGTCATATTGGTTCCGGCACATGCCTGGAAATTCTTGGGGGGTGCCAGAATTGTTCTGGTAACTTCTGGAATTTTTTCGGAGAGAAAAACCGAAAATGTTCCGGAGCAGCCGGAACCGCAATGGTAGCTTTTCGCTGAACAAAAACATTGTTCCGGAAATGTTTCGGAATGCGTTCAAAATTGTTTTAGTGGGTACTGGAATTATTCTAGGCACACAAAAATAATTTGGGTTTTAATGGACGCAGAAAAATGTCTTAGTGAATAGTGAAAGTGTGTTATGGATATTTTTTGGAAAGCACCTTTTGGGATATTTTCCAAAAGGCTTCTACAAGGACTTGGGAGCCAAGGAAGCCCCTCATGGGGCGGACCCCAAGGAGTGGCCGGCCAACGGAGGTGGAGCTCCTTGGAGCTCCACATGCCATCCCTTTTTGCTTTATTCTTTTATGTAAACACATAAAGTGGGGGTACTTTTGGTATTTTTGAATGCCAACTTTACCCCTTGGCTTTCCTATAAAGAGAGGTGGAGGGGTGCTCTCCAAACCTCATCCTTGCTCTCATACACATGCCATAGACTTGTCTGGCTTCTCTCTCCCTCCCAGCGAAATAGTTTCATAGAGCCGAAAGGCTGTGTGGGTTCCGATAGGAACTAGTTCTGGACTGCAAAGCCCTGCCGGATAGCTGACACCGTATGTGTGCAACTCTGTAGAGAGATCGTAGTTTCGGTCTTAGTTCGAGAGTGCCTCCCGAAGGGCTGTCCGAGTGACCGTCAGGGTTTCAAGGGTACTCCCGAAGGGCTGTCCAGTGATCGTCCGAATTTCGAGGGTCCTCCCGAAGGGCTGTCCGCGACATCGTCCGAGGGTCTGTCCGACCGCCTCCTGAAGGGCTGTCCGACGAGGGAGTACATCCTCGCGGTTGGGAGGTTATAAATCCTAGCTGCGGGGATCTGCACCGACGATCTACACCGACTCTTCTTCCGCTGCGCTACGAGTCGGTACGGATTAGATCAAACCCTGTATGCAGTCTCCATAGTGGTCCTCGGCGTGCTCGCTGTACCGAAATTTTTTGTTTTCTGTCGCGTTCCCCTACAGTGGCATCATGAGCCGTGCTATGCATAGATGCAGGTTACGATCTAGAATACATGGAGATGTATGGGTATTGCATAATATAATTTTGGAGTAGATGAGATCTATTGCTAAAAATTATTTATGCGGGTGGCAGATGAAATCTATTACCCGATGTTCTTGTTGCTTCCCTAGAATTTGCGTATTTCTGATCTCGAGACAGCATGTTGGAATTTGACAAAGTTTTGGCAATCCGCAATCCTGATTGATCAACGAAGTGCTATCAGTTCTTTGGGTTCCGCCATAGTCAAAAGAAAGATGAAATTCGCAGACGAAAGGGCAATCCAGATATGATCTACACGGGGGTCATGCGTATGACGAAGTTTAGTATGGGGCTCGAGATTTAATTATCTCGTGTTTCATACGCCCCGCGATGTTAATCTAGCGACTTGAATAATCAGATTTGATGATAATACGTTGGTAGCTGCGGTTTAAGTCAAAACCTTAGAAGCCACGTAAAATAAAATTTTGCATAAACCGATTAGAGGCGTCTAACTTGGTTTTTCGGGATGTGCATGTGATGTGGTATAGTAGTGCTCATATTAATTCGATTATGTATGAGATGACTATATGATGTAAATTTATTAACATGACCTGCGTGTCATGATTCGGCATGATGGCTGGAGCCATATGATTGTCACTTTAATGACCTGCGTGTCAACCTTAAGTAATGCACTTATTTTTATTAGCTATAGAGATAGCAATATTATCTGGTGCATCAACAACGTGGTGGCAATCTTCGCGAAGGTGAACATCGACGCAAATGCCGATGACGAAGAAATTAAAGACTTCTCCGTCAGAAAGGGCTATACCATATCACGCTATTATGAATTGCCTGAGATGTTTATCCCTTATGATGCACCCTTTTGATTGCGCGGTAGTCGCTTTTTATTAGGGTGATCTCTCACTAAAAATATCAAGTACTTAGTGTTCTCCCAAGTGTAGCACCGTCACAGCATCTATCCTCTCGGGGTGCGCCATGGATGCATGGGTACGAACGATTGGAGAAATGTAAGGCGGGTGAGGTCAGACCTTGCAACGAGATCACTTGGTTGTCTTGACATTCATGGCAGGATCGTCCTGAGCTCGAAACACACGCATCGAAAGATGAACAAGAGTCACATAGAGATGTGATCGGCAAGTTGGCCTACCAATTGAAATCCTCGTCATGAGATGATGATTCTATGACGTTGAATTGATACTCGGATCTTGAGTCACACAAAATCAATTATGAGAGATATTGATTTAAGTGGGAGCGCACTTTAGAATAAAATTGTATATTCACTAGTGCCAAAAATCATTATGAACAAAGTCTAAGTGAAACTTGTGTTTTCCGTTGTAGATCAAATGGCTCGCAACACCGCGTTCAACTTAGGCCCGATGTTAGAGAAAGAGAAGTTAGCTGCGACTGGAAACAACTATGCGGACTGGGTCCGTAACCTGTGGATTGTCCTCAGGAGCGCTAAGAAAATGTATGTGCTTGAAAATGCTCTTCCAGCTAAACCAGCGGCCACTACCCCGGAAGATGAACAAAATGTCTGGGCCACTAAGGATGATGATCACAACTTAGTGCAGTGCCTCATGCTAGCTTGCATGAGTGCAGGGCTTCAAAAACGTTTTGAATTCCATAAACCCCGTGATATGATCCGGGAATTGGATGCTCTGTACAAAGAAACCGCACGGTCTGAACGATTTGATATCATGAAGGCCGTGATGGATTGCAAGATGGCTGAGGGCAGTTCAGTTGGCGAACACGTAGTCAAAATGATTGGCTATGCTGAAATGCTTAAAATCCTGGAATTTCCAATTCCGCCTGGCCATATGATGGACATGATGCTTTCTTCACTCCCCCCGTCTTACGACGGTTTTGTCATGAACTACAACATGAGTGGGATGGAGAAAACATCGGAAGAGGTGCTCGCCATGCTGAAAACTGCGGAAAGAGGACTGCGGAAAAGTCGCAAGCAAGTGTTGCTTGTGAATAAAACTGCCAGTTTCAAAAAGAAAGGCAAGCCAAAGAAGGGCAAGGGCGCCGGTAAAACCGGCTCCCAAAGCAACTCTAAGGGCGGAGCCAAGAATGAAACTGAGTGCTTCTACTACAAGGGCACAGGACACTGGAAGAGAAACTGCAAGAAGTATCTGGAAGATAAGAAGGCCGGGAAAACCGGAAAAGGTATAATTGTTATACAAGTTAATGTCATTGACGTTTTGCTTGCTAGCGAAAATTCTAAGTCTTGGGTATTTGATACCGGATCGGTTGCTCACATTTGCAACTCGATACAGGGACTTCAGAAGGTGCGCAAACTAGCAAAGAATGAAGTCGTGATGCGGGTCGGGAACAGCGCTGGCATCGCCGCTCAAGCCGTCGGCATTATGCCTCTAGGTCTCCCTTCAGGATTTATCTTAGAACTAAATAACTATTATTTTGTTCCATTATTGTGTAGAAACATTATCTCCGGATCATGTTTAGTACACGATGGGTATTCATACAAGTCTGAGAACAATGGTTGTTCACTTTATTGTAAGGATATGTTTTATGGATTTGCACCCATTGTTGGGGGCCTTTTCCTACTAAATCTTGAATGTGGAAATGATGTCTTTAACGTGAATGCTAAACGCCTTAAGAAGGCTGATACCACCACCACTTACTTGTGGCACTGTCGGCTTGGCCACATCGGAAAGAAACGCATGCAAAGACTCCAGAGAGATGGAGTTTTACCGTCCTTTGATTTTGAATCATTTGACACATGTGAAGCTTGTCTGATGGGGAAAATGACCAAGACGCCGTTCACGGGTCATCCTGTACAGGCGGGTGAATTATTGGAAATAATACATAGTGATGTATGTGGTCCAATGAGCACAGCCGCATGGGGTGGGTATTTCTACTTCGTGACTTTTACTGATGATTTAAGTCGGTATGGCTATATCTACTTGATGAAGCATAAGTCGGAAACCTTTGAAAAGTTCAAAGAATTTCAGAATGAGGTAGAAAATCAACGTGACAAAAAGATTAAGTTTCTGCGGTCTGATCGTGGAGGCGAATATCTTAGTCATGAGTTTGGCCAACATCTGAGTGACCGTGGAATCGTTTCACAGCTTACGCCTCCCGGAACTCCGCAGCGAAACGGAGTGTCGGAAAGACGTAACCGAACCCTGTTAGACATGGTAAGGTCGATGATGTCTCGTACAGATATGCCGATATCTTTTTGGGGTCACGCACTAGAAACTGCCGCACACACACTAAACAGAGCACCGTCTAAGTCTGTTAAGACGACACCGCATGAAATGTGGAATGGGAAGAAACCCAGTTTGTCGCATCTTAAGATTTGGGAATGTGAGGTACATGTAAAACGTTTACAACCTACCAAACTCAATCCCAGATCAGACAAATGTAACTTTGTAGGTTATCCAAAAGAAACAGTTGGGTATTCCTTCTACCTACCCTCCGAGCACAAAGTGTTTGTCGCTAAAAGCGGAGTCTTTCTTGAGAAAGATTTTCTCGCTAAAAATTGAGTGGGAGGACAGTACAACTTGATGAGATTATTGAATCTTCGGCAACCGTTGATATGGCTAAGGAACCGGAAGAAATTCCGCTAATTATCCCTACAACCGAGCCGGAAGTTGTCGCATGTGATGCGGAAACTTCAGACAATGTTGTAACTGAACCACGCAGATCAGGTAGGGCTATCCAGCCACCTGAGTGGTTTCATAACGAAATCTTCATTCTTGAAGACGATGAACCTACGCACTACAAGGAAGAGATGGCGGGGCCCACCTCAAGGGAATGGCACAAGGCCATGAAATCCGAGATGGAATCCATGTACGAAAATCAAGTTTGGAACTTGGAAGAACTTCCAGAAGGCGTAAAGCCCATTCGTTGTAAATGGATTTTCAAAAGAAAGACAGATGCGGATGGTAACATTACTATCCACAAAGCTAGACTTGTCGCGAAAGGGTTCACGCAAGTTCCAGGAGTGGACTACGACGAGACTTTCTTGCCCGTAGATATGCTTAGGTCTGTTCGGATATTACTAGCAATTTGCTGCTTATTTCGATTATGAAATATGGCAGATGGACGCCAAAACGGCTTTCCTAAATGGAAACCTCAAAGAGGATGTATACATGATACAGCCAGAAGGTTTTGTCATTCATAAGGATGCTGGAAAGGTATGCAAACTTCAGAAAGCCATTTATGGTCTGAAGGAAGCGTCAAGGAGCTGGAACATTCGTTTTGATGAAGTGGTCAAACAGTTTGGCTTCATCAGGAATGACAAAGAATCTTGTGTTTACAAGAAGTTTAGTGCGAGCGCAAAAGCATTTCTAATCTTGGATGACATATTGTTGATTGGAAATAACGTGAATTTTCTTAGCGAAATAAAAGACTCATTGAAGAAGAGTTTTTCAATGAAAGACTTAGGCGAAGCGGCATATGTATTGGGCATCAGAATCTATAGAGATAGATCAAGACGCCTAATAGCGCTTAGCCAAAGCACGTACATTGACAAGGTGTTGAAAAGGTTCAACATGGAGAACTCCAAGAAAGGCCTAGTCCCCATGTCACCTGGCACAGTGCTTTGCAAGAATCAGTGTCCTCGGACTCTCGATGAGCGAGTACAAATGAATGATGTTCCATATGCCTCGGCAGTTGGTTCTATTATGTATGCCATGCTATGTACAAGACCGGACGTTTCCAATGAGCTAAGTGTTAGCAGCCGGTACCAAAGTGATACAGGATTGGAACACTGGGCCGCAGTCAAGGGTATTCTTAAGCACCTCAGAAGGACCAAGGATTTACTCCTTGTGTACGGAGGTGATGAAGAACTCATTGTAAGTGGTTACACTGATGCAGGCTTCATGACTGACCCAGATGACTTCAAATCTCAATCAGGCTATGTTTTCATATTGAACGGTGGTGCAGTTGATTGGAAAAGTTCCAAATAAAAGACTGTGGCGGATTCTACGACGGAGGCGGAATATGTTGCTGCTTCAGAAGCCTCCAAGGAGGCGGTATGGATCAAGCAATGTGGCTCAGGCAAGGGAGCCAAGTTCGCACCATAAGACAAGACATATTGAACGCAAATATAAACTCATTTGACATCATGTTGAAGCGGGATTAGTGAAAGTACGCAAAGTTCACACGGATCTGAACGTGTCAGACCTGATGACAAAGCCTTTACCACGAGCAAAGCATGAGTAGTACCAGATTGCCATTGGTGTTAGGGAAGCCATGTAACTGGATTATGACTCTAGTGCAAGTGGGAGTCTGTAGGAGATATGCCCTAGAGGCAATAATAACAGTTATTTTGTATCTCCGAGTTTGTAATGAATGTTTATATTCCATGCTATAACTGCAATGATTCTTGAGTCTGCAATATCCACGAGGCTCGAAGGGAAACTCATGTGCACGTCTGGTATGATAAACGGTAAAATGCATTCCTTGTCTTGCCTCTATGACTGGCTCAAGTATTGCATGATGATCCTGTTTTCCTGATCATGGGCATGTCTATGCCGACAATTTTGAGGGCACAATGTTAGTAGAACACTTGTGTTGAATCGACCCGAATTGGTGTTATGCTATGAGATACGTTCGTCACAAGTTAATGGTAAATAACACAGAGATAGTTAATGTTTGCATAATTCCTTAGACCATGAGAGTATCGAGTTCCTTCATACTTCCTTCGTGAACTTTGGGGTTTGTTAAACGTCATCCGTAACCGGGTGGCTATTACGGCGGCTTACGGGTTCACGGAAAAGTATGACAAGAAAGGAGATAGCTCAAGATTGAGATTTGCTCCTCCGACGATGTAGAGATATTGTCGGGCCCTCTCGGTGTTACAGTATCCATCATCGTCTGGCCAGACACATTGTGATTTGATCACTGGGATGCCGGAACACGGAAACGAGAAAAGAGAACAAAACCGGTAACGAGGTAACTTGCACGGTGGACAAGTTGTTGATCCACGGGGATGCAATAAATCTCACCTCGGGTGCTTGTAATATATCATGAAGCAACAGGAATAGCACACGACAACTGGAGGTTCACTCGAATATTCATTCGTGTGGGTATAGAGGTCAATATGGGTGTCCACGGCTCCGATGTTGATCATTGATCGGAAAGTGTTCCGGGTCATGTCTATACTTCACGGAACCTATAGGGTCACACGCTTAAGGGTCATCTATCTGCTGAATACTAGACAGGGAGTCTGTGAGAAAATCGCCGGAAAAGTTTCGGACGAAACGGAAACGTTCCGGACAGAACACCGGAATAGTTTCGGTGAAATTGAAAAGTTGTTTCAGGGTATTCCATTAAGTCAAATTGGTTCCGGCACACGCCTGGAAATTCTTGGAGGGTGCCAGAATTGTTCTGGTGATTTCTATAATTTTTCCGGAGAGAAAAACCGGAAATGTTCCGAAGCAGCCGGAACCGCAATGGTAGCTTTTCGCTGAAGAAAAACATTGTTCCGGAATTGTTTCGGAATGCGTTCAAAATTGTTTTAGTGGGTACTGGAATTATTCTAGGCAGACAGAAATAATTTGGGTTTTAACGGACGCAGAAAAATGTCTTCGTGAATAGTGAAAGTGCTTTATGGATATTTTTTGGAAAGCACCTTCTGGGATATTTTCCAAAAGGCTTATAGAAGGACTTGGGAGCCAAGGAAGCCCCTCATGGGGGGGGGGGGCCCAAGGAGGGGCCGGCCAAGGGAGGTGGAGCTCCTTGGAGCTCCACATGCCATCCCTTTTTGCTTTATTCTTTTATGTAAAGACATAAAGTGGGGGTACTTTTGGTATTTTTGAATGCCAACTTTACCCCTTGGCTTTCCTATAAATAGAGGTGGATGGGTGCTCTCCAAACCTCATCCTTGCTCTCATACACATGCCATAGACTTGTCTGCCTTCTCTCTCCTTCCCAGCGAAATAGTTTCGTAGAGCCGAAAGGCTGTCTGGGTTCCGGTAGGAACTAGTTCTGGACTGCGAAGCCCTGCCGGATAGCTGACACCGTATGTGTGCAACTCTGTAGAGAGATCGCAGTTTCGGTCTTAGTTCGAGAGTGCCTCCCGAAGGGCTGTCCGAGTGACCGTCAGAGTTTCGAGGGTACTCCCGAAGAGCTGTCCGAGTGACCGTCCGAGTTTCGAGGGTCCTCCCGAAGGGCTGTCCGCGACATCGTCCGAGGGACTGTCCGACCGCCTACCGAAGGGCTGTCCGACGAGGGAGTACATCCTCGCGGTTGGGAGGTTGTAAATCCTAGCTGCGGGGATCTACTCCGACGATCTACACCGACTCTTCTTCCGCTGCGCTACGAGTCGGTACGGATCAGATCAAACCCTGTATGCAGTCTCCATAGTGGTCCTGGGCGTGCTCACTGTACCGAATTTTTTTGTTTTCTGTTGCATTCCCCTACACACGGTGTACTACCCCCGAGATGAAGTCAATTACTGGGGCTACTCCAGCCAAAGTAACTGGTTTTGATTCGATCCATTCGGTGAACTTGTCTACCATTATGAGCAAATATTTATTTTTTCATGACCCGCCCTTGAGTGGGCCAACCATGTCCAGCCCCCAGACCGCGAAAGGCCAACTGATTGGGATAGTGCGAAGGGCTGTGGGGGGCATGTGGCTTTGTTTGGCAAACACCTGACAGCCAGGGCAACGCTGTACTATTGCTGTTGCGTCAGCCCCTGCCATCGGCCAGTAAAAACCAGCTCGGAAAGCCTTGCTGACCAAGGTCCGACCAGCGGCATGATGTCCACTCATGCCGGAGTGTATTTCCTGAAGCAGTGATTTTCCTTCTTCTTCGGATATACATCGCCGGAGGACGCCCGTAGTGCTAAGCTTATAGAGCTCACCTTCGTGAACCTTATAAGCCTTAGACTACATTACGATCTGACGTGCGTCGGTTTGGTCCTCGGGGAGCTCTTTATGGAGTAGATATGCAAGGAGTGGCTCAGTACAGGGTGCAATGACTGCCATGACTTTGTGTGGCAAAGTCGTTTCCTGAATGGCCGAGCCGCCCACTATTTCCTGTTCCGCGTCGTCTTCGGGCGGGGCAAATCGCCTTACGTCGTTTGACTCCGACGTTTCTTTGTCGTCCGGCCAGACTACGGATAACCTTATCCCGCTTGGCGCCCATTCAGGCGAGGATATCTGTGGCCTGGTTACTATCTCGGGGTATGTGATGAAATTCAAGCCCCTCGAATCTGGCCGAGATTTTTAAGATGGTGTTCTTGTGTATGCAGTCATCTTCGGGTCCTTTGTGTCGAATTCACCATTTACTTGAGAGATGGTGAGGTTGGAATCTCCTCGGACCTCGAGACGTTTAACACCCATTGAGACTGCTATCCGGAGTCCGTGTAAAAGGGCTTCGTATTCGGCCACGTTATTGGAGTCGGTGTACATGATTTGTAGCACATATCGAATGCTGTCGCGTGTAGGTGACGTAAGTACTACTCTAGCCCCTAGACCAGCAAGCATTTTCGAACCATCAAAATACATGCTCCAGTGCGAATTTGTGCTGTACTCTCGGGGGAGCTCGGCCTCCGTCCATTCGGCCACGAAGTCTGCCAGCACTTGAGATTTAATAGCTCGGCGCGGCCGTTATGTTATTTCAAAAGGTAGGAGCTCTATGGCCCACTTGGCTATACGCCTGTTGCATCTCGATTGTTAATTATGTCACTCAGGGGGACGTCGGATGCGACGGTTACTGAGCACTCTTGAAAGTAGTGCCGAAGTTTTCGTGACACCATAAAGACGGCGTAGGCTATCTTCTGATAATGCGGATAACATGACTTGCACGGGGTTAAGACCTCGGACACATAGCAGACCGGCTTTTGGACTTGGAATTTGTGTCCCTCCATGTCTCGTTCAACCACGAGCACTACGCTGACCACCTGGTTCATGGCCGAGATGTACAATATCATCGGCTCACATGTACCTGGTGCTGCCAAGATGGGGTTTGTGGCGAGGAGGGCCTTGATGTCTTCCTGGGCCGCAGCAGCCTTCTTGGCCCATTTGAAAGTTTTTGTTTGTTTCAACATCCTATATAAAGGTAAGGCTTTTTCTCCGAGTCTGGAGATAAAGCGACTTAATGCCGCTACACATCCCACTAGTTTTTGCACATGCTTGAGCTCGGTTGGGACCTCTAGTCGGTCCAGGGCTCGTATTTTTGCCGGGTTGGCTTCAATTCCTCGGCTAGATACAATGAAGCCGAGGAGCTTGCCAGTTGGTACTGCGAAGACACATGTTTCCGGGTTGATTTTAATCTGATACTCCCGCAAGCTGGCGAATGTATCACGGAGGTTATCTATCAACTGTCCGACGTGTTTGGTTTTGACAACCACATCATCGACGTAGGCCTCGATGGTTTTTCCAATGTGTTTTTCCAAGTATGTTTGAATCATGCGTTGGTATGTAGTGCCTGTGTTCTTCAGTCCGAAGGGCATTGTGTTGAAGCAGAACGGCCCGTAAGGCGTGATAAATGCTGTTACAGCCTGGTCGAATTCTTTCATCTTTATTTAATGATATCCCGAGTATGCAACTAGGAAGCATAGTGACTCATGTCCGGTCGTGGCATCCACGATCTGGTCAATGCGTGGTAATGGGAAGGGGTCCTTGGGGCAAGCCTTATTGAGGTCTTTGAAATCGACGCATAGTCGCCAGGACCTATCCTTTTTTGGTACCATGACCAGATTGGCAAGCCAGTCGGGGTGCTTAATATCTCGGATGAACTCGGCTTCGAGAAGTTTGGCCAGTTCCTCGCCCATTGCTTGACGCTTGGGTTCAGAAAAACGCCGAAGTGCTTGCTTAATGGGGTTATAGCCTTTTAAGATATTCAAGCTGTGTTCCGCGAGCCTGCGGGGTATTCTTGGCATATCTGAAGGATGCCAAGCAAATATGTCCCAATTTTCCCTTAGGAAATTATAGAGGGCCTCATCAATTTCCGGTTCAAGACTTGCCCCGATGGATGCCGTTTTAGCTGGGTCTGTGGGGTGTACTTGAAACTTGACTATTTCATCGGCCAGCTTGAATGAGGTCGACTTCGGACGCTTGTCGAGGATGACATCATCCCGGTCGACTTCGGTTCATTGTGTCATTAGCTCCTCGGCCGCGAGGGCTTCGGATAAGGATTCGAGGGCGAGTGGCGACATTTTGTTTTCGGCTCTGAGTGCTTTGTCGAGGTCGCTTGAGATGGTACTAATCCCATTTGGGCCCGGCATTTTGAGCTTCATGTAGCCATAGTGTGGTACTGCTTGGAATTTGGAAAAGGCGTTCCGCCCAAGGCGGGCATGATAGCCTCTCTGGAAAGGGGCGATGTGGAACGTAACTTCTTCGGATCGGTAATTATCCGGTGTCCCGAAGACCACATCCAAGGTTATTTTTCCACTACGTTGTGCTTCTCTTCTAGGTATTATACCTTTAAAGGTGGTGAAGCTCTGTTTGATGCGCGATCTATCGATTTGCATCCTGTCCAGAGTGTTTTCGTATATTAGGCTTAAGCTGCTGCCTCCATCCATGAGTACCTTCCGAAGACGACAGCTACCCATGATTGGGTCGAGGACCAGTGCCGCAGGGCACCTGTTCGGGGTCGACCACGGCTGATCTTTATGATCAAAGGTGATCAGCGTGTCTATCCACGTGCCCCGCGCTAGTACTTGCCGGATAGAATTAACCTCTCGGAGGGCCCGCTTGCGCTGATTGTTGGACGAAAAAGTTTCGTAAATCATCATGACTTCGTCCTCGCCCGAGGACTCATCTGCATGTCCGCGTGTGCCCGTGAGGAGGGCGGTGCCGCCTTTAGCCACTTGCCTCACCACCCAGCAGTCTTGAAGGCTGTGACTGGGGCACGAATTTAGCAGAATAGAGTGTATTAGGCATGGCTTATCCAGGAGGACAACAAGGGCGGTCCCGAAGTGACCGACGATTTTTTTTTGTTTTTCGAGGCCACTCAGCTGGTGTGGTTCTTGTGTGGGGCTCAAGCCGAGATGTGAGTTTGTCGCGTTTTAATTTGTTATCATAGATTGAATCTGTCTTTTTTCCAGCTAGCCAGGCATCTTCAATGTTACAGAACTTGATCACTAGATCTGATAACTCTGGGAGAGTCTGAACACAGCGGCGGGTGAGGGCATTTGAAATGCCTTTATCCTTACTTCCGAGCTGAAAGGCCCACTAATGCAGGAATGGCGGGCGCAAAAAGGCCAGTAGTGGCGGGCCAGACTCCCAGGCCCGCCCGCTGATATGTCTCCAACGTATCTATAATTTTTGATTGGTCCATGCTATTATATTATCAATCTTGGATGTTTTTATATACATTTACAGAAATTATATATCATTTTTTGGGACTAACCTATTAACTTAGTGCCCAGTGCCAGTTGCTGTTTTTTGCCTGTTTTTGGTTTTCCAGAATATTAGTACCAAACGAAGTCCAAATGCCACGAAACTTTTTGGAGATTTTTTTCTGGACATAACAAACACTAGAAGCTTCGGGAGGAGACGAGAAGATGAAGCAGTAGCCCACGAGGCACCACGGCACGCCCCAGGGGGGGCGTGCCCTGGTGGCTTGTGGGGCCCACACAGCTCCATTTGACCTGATTCCTCCACTATAAATTCTCTAAAATCCGGAAACCAACAGAGGAGTCCACGAAATACTTTTTCCGCCGCCGCAAGTTTCTGTTCTCGAGAGATCCCATCTGGAGGCCTTTTCCGACACTCCGCCGGAGGGGGAATCGATCACGGAGGGGCTCTCCATCAACCTTGCTGCCCTTCCGATGATGCGTGAGTAGTTTACCACAGACCTTCGGGTCCATAGTTAGTAGCTAGATGGCTTCTTCTCTCTTTTTGATCTTCAATACAATGTTCTCCTCGATGTTCTTGGAGTTCTATCTGATGTAATCACTTTTTGCGGTGTGTTTGTTGGGATCCGATGAATTGTTAATTTATGATCAGATTATCCATGAATATTATTTGAGTTTTCTCTGAACTCTTTTATGCATGATTATTATAGCTTCGTATTTCTCTCCAATCTATTGATTTGGTTTGGCCAACTAGATTGATTTATCTTGCAATGGGAGAGGTGCTTTGTAATGGGTTCGATCTTGCGGTGCTCAATCCCAGTGACAGAAAGGAACATGACACGTATGTATCATTGCTATTAAGGGTAAAAAGATGGGGATTATTCATGCGTGAGTTTACTTTGTCTACATCATGTCATTTTGCTTAAGGCATTACTCCGTTCTTTATGGACTTAATACACTAGATGCATGCTGGATAGCGGTCGATGTGTGGAGTAATAGTAGTAGATGCAGGCAGGAGTCGGTCTACTTGTCTCGGACGTGATGCCTATATACATGATCATTGCCTTGGATATCTTCAAGATTATTTTCTTTTCTATCAATTGCCCAATAGTAATTTGTTCACCCACCGTATGCTATTTTTATGAGAGAAGCCTCTAGTGAATACTATGGCCCCCGGGTCTACTTCTATCATATTTAAAAATCCTAAAAATACCTTGCTGCACTTTTATTTTATTTTGTATTTTTGTTCAATCTATCTATCTGTCACCATACAATTTAATCTTGCAATTAACCGCCAAGGGATTTACAACCCCATGTAAGCGTTGGGTGCAAGGATTTGTTCTTTGTGTGCAGGTGTTGTTAACGAGGTGTTGCCTGATTCTCCTACTGGATTGATAACCTTGGTTTCATAACTGATGGAAGCAATTATCTCTACTATACTGCATCATCCCTTCCTCTTCGGGGAAAAACCAACGCAGATCACAAGTAGCACCCGCCACTGACCTCCCGCCACTGCTATTACCCCATCAGTGGCGGGCGCTCGCCCGCCACCGATACGTAGCTTGCAGTGGCGGGCTTTCTCTCCTGCCCGCCACAGCTTGCTTCTGTTGCCTGCCACTGCTGCCACCTTAGCTGTTGCTGTTCAGACGTTCTGCCAGTCGCTACAGCAAATGGGATGAGCACGGACGATTCTCAATATAACTGAAGCAGAATGAATTCATTTTGAAAACAAACCCTCAAATAATACAGTAACACTTGAAAGTTGTTCGACTTAAGAAACAAAGATCAATGTATCACATTCATCTTAACATACTAATTAATTAACTAACAGTTCTCCGGCTGATATATTCATGACTTAGTTCTAAACATGGTCAACAACAACCATCATCTGATAGTCGTTGCAGTTGCTCTTAGTGATTACCACAAGGGTGTCCACCCTTAGTTCTCTCTTTCCCTTGATGAACTCCCGCCAGCCAGACTCATGGAATGATATGCGCCCGTTGTATTCCGTCTTGTATTTGACGTTCGTGACACGCCCTCTTGGTCCATGGATTACTCCAGCGGTGCCGACAACGGGGATGTCCCCTCCGGAAAACATCTTCAAAGGTAACTTCTGAACTCCCCATCATTAAGAGAAAATAGAGAGCATGCAATGTTAGACATCTCACCATACTTGGTTATGACCAATAAGAGATGAAAGAATATAAAACATCTCACCATAACTTTTTTGACCATGTTGGTTTTTGTTAGACGGTGCACAAAGAGCTTCCCCAAGAAGGCCAAAGAGGATGGTAACATCGCTTTCACATTAGCTGTCTCATCCCGAGTAAGCTTCTTCATCCTTTGAGAAAAAATTGCAGAAAGGATAGGACCATCATCTTCATCTTCGATGTCCTATTCTTCATCTTGGTTGTCCTCATCTTCATATTGGATGTCCTCATCTTCATCTTGGCTGTCGATGTCATCTTGGTCATCTTGGCTGTCGATGTCATCGTGGTCATCTTGATCTTCATCATCCTTGTCATCTTGGTCATCGTCATCATCATCGCTGTTGACATATAATGTCCTTAACCTGTTCACCTCTCCTTTTAAGGAAAAGGCTATGAGTTCTCCTCCTTTAAAATTCTTCACTGCAATGTACTGCTCCCATCCATCACCATATATGATGGTTTTATTCTTTCCTTTGCGCAGATCCAATTCGAATTCACGCTCCTCATCATCCTCAAAGTACAACACGTTACCATATGAATTGCTGAAGTCTTCCCTTATGTTGCATGGGACACACTCTGCAGCAGTTAATAATCAACAAGAAAGTCAGTAAAACAGTTAAACAAATGATCAGAATTCAATACAAATTCAAGTTAAAGACCGTTACCACTGATTTTTCAAATCCCTTTCTCAAAAATACCCCGAACTGCACTGCAGTTTCAAGACTGTCCATACATGAATTTTGGCAGACCTTGCAGATCTTACGCATCATGGTCCCTAATAATCATTTTGAAGCCGTGATTAACGTAAGAAAATGCAATTAACAGTTTACAAATTAGCTTATCGTACCAAGGTCTATGAATTTCTCTATCAATTCCATGACCCGAATGCAACCCCATCCCTTCAAATAAAGAAGCTAACACCAAATAACACAAAAATTTGGCATGACCTTTGCTTAATATTGAATACATTGAGTACCAGAAATTTGATGAAACGGAAGTTAATCAACGTTTCACCAAAATGTTGGCACTCATTTTCAGGTGTCGAATAAGCCCAAGCAGTTGTCAAACATAAGAAAATGCAATTAACACTTTACAAATTAGCTTATCGTACCAAGGTCTATGAATTTCTCTATCAATTCCATGACCCGAATGCAACCCCATCCCTTCAAATAAAGAAGCTAACACCGAATAACACAAAAATTTGGCATGACCTTTGCTTAATATTGAATACATTGAGTACCAGAAATTTGATGAAACCGAAGTTAATCAACGTTTCACCAAAACATTGGCACTCATTTTCAAGTGTCTAATAAGCCCAAGCAGTTGTCAAACGTAAGAAAATGCAATTAACACTTTATAAATTAGCTTATCGTACCAAGGTCTATGAATTTCTCTATCAATTCCATGACCCGAATGCAACCCCATCCCTTCAAATGAAGAAACTAACACCGAATAACACAAAAATTCATCTAGGTCTATAAATATCGCATTTTTGTTCGATTATCCACGGGGTTCCTACTTTTGATCCTTGGTCTATAAATTTCTCTATCAAATAAAGAAGGTAATTAACACGGAAGAACACGAAATTATTACTCCGGTGACGGCTTCGGTCGACGGTAGCGTCGGTCGGGGCAGATGACGGAGGTGGTGGTCGAGGCGGACGACGGCCGCGGCGGTCGAGGCGGATGACGGTGGCGGATGGTCGAGTCGGACGACGGCAGCGGCGGTCGAGGCGGATGACGGCGAGCAAATACTGCGGTGTCGCGGGTCGGAGGCGAACGACGAGTAGATCCGGCGGCGGCCGTGGAGAAGGACGGGCCGGCTAGCAGATCCAGCGGCGGTGCGGGTCGGAGGCACGGCGGCGGCGGGCGAGGCGCACGACGGCGCGGAAGGGGGAGAGGGGGGAGAGGAACTAACTGAGCGAGTGAAGGAGTGGGAAACCTAAAATAGATGCGGGCGTGACGATTCGCCTAGCGCGAAGCAGAATAGCTGTGGCGGGCGTATAAGTGTACCCGCCACCGCAAATATTAACAAAATTTGGAAGGGTTTGGCGCGGTTTGCCAATATAGAGCTGTGGCGGACGCTGCACACCACCCGCCACAGATCAGGGAGAACCAGTGGCTTGCGGCGCCCAGCCGCCCGCCACTGCACGGTCGAGCCAGTGGGCTTATTTGGAAGAGCCTACCTGTGACGGGCGTAAACTAGAGCCCGCCACTGGTATGCCCTTAGCTGTGGCGGGTTGTCGCTGGCACCCGCCACAGCTGTTCTTTAACAATAACAGTGGCGGGTGCACTAGCTCGCTCGCCACTTATTAGGGTTCACCTATAAGCCTTTTCCCAGTAGTGGCAGCTATTACATCTAAGTCCTGGTAATTCGGTATGTCGTCTTTGACAAACGAGAACCTGGCCCAGAACTGCCTGATCGATTTGTCAGGGAGTTGTTGTACGTATGCTAGATCCCAGACAGTGAGGGCCCGAATTGTCGGGGCGATACTCGATGTGGGAGGTGGGTGGGAGAGAAGCTTCGATCTCTATGGATCGCAGACTCGAAGCCCTGGTATCCTTATCTTGCGGGGGGTGCACGCCCGCTGGGTCGGCCGGACTGATTTGAAGATCAGATCTGTCGACCGTGTCCAGCTGGCCGCTTTGAGAGTCGCTTTCCCGGAAGTACCTCGGCCAGTAGCCCTCTAAGGGGAGTTCGGCCGGGATCGAAGAAAGGTCACGGATCACTTCCAGCTCACGAGGGGGAAAGTGTGCCTCCATGACGGGGGTCTCGAGCATGGGAACCGCGCCCGTGAAGTTGGGTTCGTTAATCAACGATCCCATCGATCCTTCTGTCGATCTCAAAGCGGAGCTCTCAATGAAAGCACCAGTGTCGGTGTAGAAACCGGTGGATCTCGGATAGGGGTGCCCGAACTTTGGATCTTTGGATAGATGGTAGTAGGAACAAGGGAGACATTATTTACCCAGGTTTGGGCCCTCTTGATGGAGGTCAAACCCTACGTCCTGCTCTTGTTTATATTGATGGAGATGTATCGAATACAAGCTTGATCTACCTCAAGATCGTAAGTAATTAATGTCCTAACTCTAGGGCTGGATGAATGTGATTGTGTTTAGATCCCCTCTACGGGCGAAACCCCTTGGCTTATATACACGCCAGGTCGGGTGTCTAGGGTTTACATGGTCGGTATCCAGGGACGCATGGAGGCGGCAAGAGATGTCTTGGAGTAGACGTCAAGTATTCGGCAGATGCAGTCTTGATCCCCTGCGTGTAGCTTCCGGAGTCCACCTTAATAGGAATGAGGGCCCACTGGCCCAGTCCGAGGACCATGGGCCGACTGGGTTAGTACCCCTCAGTCTAGGACACCGTAAGTGAGGGTCTCATTGGTTATGGTGCTCAATGGTCATGAGCGCTTGATGTTGCCTATCGCCGCTATTGAAGAGGCAGAGGAAGAAATGCCCCTAGGAGAATGCATGTCATGGTTCTTCAGGTGGCCGAAGTGGGATATAAGGTTGGTGGACCAGGACGCCCCAGGCAGAATACCCTCAGTGACTACTATCTATGCCGACCTAGGTGCACCAGGACAATCTCCTTTGGGTCTTTGCCAACCCATATCTTCTAAGGATGTGGTGGATGAGGGTGCGGAGCATGGTGGGCATGAAGATGAGGATCATGTAGAATGCCTTATGATGAAGAAAAGGAGCAGGCTAATGCCCTCAACTTTGCCAACAACGCATTTCAAGATACACCGCCAACCGAGCCTGAGGAGCAACTACCCAAGAAGCCAAAGCTAACTCCAACCACACTCCATGGCGCGGTCAAATCGGCGATGGCTGGTCTTGCCCTTTCTGCATAACAAGTGAAAAATAGGAGGCCGCAGGTGAAGGATAAGAGAAAACAGGCTACCAGCACCGGTATAAATGAGAAACTGGGTGAGAAGAGCTCAACGAATTAGTTCTTGGCACACGAACAATGTGTTGAACCACAAAAGGATGCAACAGGTCCTCAACGGCCACTTGTTCATATCCCGGGTGAACAAATGGTGCCTCCGGATGTGTAGTAGACCTCGACACTAAGATGAAGATTCTGCATGACTGCTAGAAATATGCCCTAGAGGGAATAATATATGTATTATTATATTTCCATGTTCATAATTAAGTTTATTTTTTTGTGCTACAATTGCATTGGTTCTTGAATATGAGATTCAAAGGAAAACCCAATTGCATATGTGGAAATACAAACACCAATATGATCCCTAGTCATACCTCTAAGACTAGCTTATGTATTGTTGATGTTCTTCTTTTCCTGATCATGAGCAATGTTAAAGTAACAAGGATGCTATCAATAATGAGACCATATTGTTACCGGAACAATGGTGTTGGATAGACCCAACATATGATTTACTATGAGATCACATCGTTGTTATGTTGTTTGTATTTTCATATAAACTATTAACGATTAATTAGTTCCTTAGACCATGAGAATATCGTATGCCAACATATAGGATGGTTACTTTGGGGTTACGAACGTCACTCCATAACTGGGAGACAATAAAAGTAACTTACGGGTATACCGGAAACGTATGTCTCGGTATCGATAGTTCAAGACTGGGATTTGCTCCTCCGACGATGGAGAGATAATCTCTGGGCCCACTCGGTATTACGGTATCATCATCGTCTGGCCAGACAAATGTGATTGAGATCACAGGGATACTGGAATACAGATATAAGTAAAGAAAATAAAACCGGTAATGAGGACAACTGGTATGGTGATCAAAGTGTTGATCACGGGGATACCGATGATATCTTGCCTTGGGTTTTGTAACATATCGCAAAGCAAAGGGAATAGTATTCGGGAACAAAAGGTTTGCTCGAGAACTTGGTAAATATGCGGGAGTTAACAAGGGTGTCCAGATCCCGCTATTAATTATTGACTGGAAAGTGTTCCGGGTCATGTCCTCTTATTTCCGAACCTCTAGGGTCACACGCTTAACGACAAGTAATATCTATGGTAACTAGAGGAATGAGAGAATGAGCGCCGAAAGTGTTTCAAATGGATCAGAAAGTGTTTCGGATGGTCCTGGAAGGGTTTCAGAATTTCAGGATAGGTATAATATGGTTCCGGAAAAGTTTCGGTCTATATGTGGAATGTTTTGGAAGGTTCCGGATGGTTCCGAAAACTTTCAAAAAACCTTGGAATATTATTTGGGTTAAAAGTCCCTCTTGGCATGGCCCAAGGGGACAGCCCCCAGGGGGCCAAAAGGGGCCCAAAAGGGGGCCACCCAAATGTTGGAAATATGCCCTAGAGGCAATAATATTTGTATTATTATATTTCCGTATTCATAATTATAGAGCTTATTTTCTATGCCATAATTGCTATGATCCTGAAATATGTGATTCAGTGAAAACTCATATGCACGTGTCGAATTTTAAACGGATAAAATAAAGGTTCCTAGTCTCACCTCTAAGACTAGCTCAAGTGTCGTTGGTGATCATGTTTTCCAGATCTTAGGATATCGTTAAGTGTAACGATAGTCCTAAAACAACATTGAGATTATGACGTTGGAAGAACGATCATATTGAATCGACCCAAATTTGTTTGTTATGAATTGAGATAATATCGTCTGTAATCAATTGTAATAAGACGGAGTAATAACATGTGATTTTTCTCCTTAGACCATGAGAGTATCGTAGTCACTTCTTACCGTACAGTGGACTTTGGGGTTGCTCAAACGTCACGTGTAACACGGTGATCATAACGACAACTTACAGATATCTCGAGAGTGGGATTTGCTCCTATGATGATGGAGAGATATTCTTAGGGCCCTCTAATTGTGATGGCATCCATCATCGTCTGGCTAGACATAGGTGACTACGTCATGGGGATGCCGGAACACAATAACGAGAAAGAAGAACAAAACCGGTAACTATGATTTCAGTATAGTGAGCATGGTGATGAATCAGGAGGATACCGATGCATCCTGGGTTTTGTGAAGTATCGTGAAGCAAAAGGAACATCATATGATAAACATAGGTTCACTCGAATATCATTCGTGTGCTCATATGATACGATATGGATGTCCACGTTTCCACAGTCGGTCATTGAACGAACGGTTTTGTTCATGTCTATGAGTTACCGAACCTATGGGGTCACAAACTTAAGGCAATCATGATCTGCTGAGTGTTAGTAGGATGGGAATGATGAGAATATATTTGTGGAATTGTTTCATTAATATTCAGAATAGTTTCGAGAGGATCCGGAAGCGTTTCGGGGTCACCGGAAGGGTTTCGGAGAGTATCGGGTAATACCGGGTATTACCGATAAACATATCTAGATGGAAAATGTTTTCGGGGATGCTAAATTATATATAAAATGGTCTGAAATTATTAAGAACAATTTTATATTTAATTTAATATCAACGGCCCTTAAAAAGCCAAGAGGTGGAAGTCATCTTGGGCCACAAGGGCCCAAGTGGGGAGGCGCCCCTTCCTGTAAGGAAGGAGGCCGAATTGGGAGGGGTAGGAGTCAAACTCCTCCTCCCCCTGGCTGGCGCACCAAGGGGGGACTCCTTCCCCCTTGGTGGCAGCCCTCCCTCTCCCCTCTAACATATATATACTTGAGGATTTGTGCTCTTTTGACACACAAGTTTTGGAGCCTCCTCTAGTTCTTCTAATTCTAGTTCTAGTTGGTCCTAGTTGACTAATTAGAGCTAGGCTAATCCTCTTGTACCCATAATTAGAAGCCCCATGTGGTTCTAATCTCCTCCCTCTAATTCTCCGGCGATGATTAGCTCTGGATGGCAAAGCGCGGCCGGATCGTGAAGGCTGCACGCTTGCAACCAAGTAGAGATGCCGTGCTTTCGGTCTTCAGTTCGAGGGACTGTTCGTGGGCAGTTCGCGGGATCGTTCATCGATGGTTCAAGGGACTTCAAGTATGATCTACACCAACATGATCTTCTTCCGCTGCAACTCGGTGACGGAAACGATCGTGATCACAACCCGTTATGCATCTTCATATTGATCCTGGTTGTCCGTAGGTGTGAAAATTTTCTTTTCTACTACGTTTCCCAACAGTGGCATCATGAGCAGTTATATGAGTAGGTGCAGGTTGCGATCTAGTTCACATGTGATTGTGAGGGTTGATGTTCTTGCTATGCTTCCCTCGAGTGTTTCCTCGGTTCAATTCATCGACGGCATGGTGTCGCTTTTCACAAGGTTCTGACAATCGATCTGCTCTGGCTGTCGACGATCTGCTAACAGTTTCTTGGGCTTCACCATAGTTGAGAATAGTGAACCGTTGCATACACAAGAGGGTGCCAAAGATGGATGATCTTCTAGGGGGTCACGCATATTTGACAAAGTTTAGTGTGGGGGACGAGATTTTTAAGTCTCTTCTTTGACACACCCCGAAACTTAATCTAGCATCAAGAATCATCGCCTATATTGTGGACGTAGGTAGCTAGTATTATTTGTTAAAACTGGTTAAACTCATAACTAAAATTTTGCTAAGACGAATTAGAGGACGTCTAACTTGGTTTCGCAGGGTTTGCATATGATGTGGTATAGCCTTCGTCATGATAATGAGTTTATGTATGAGATGGTTATATGTTGCAATGTTAAGGGGCCTACGCATCACGGCATGATGGCTGGAGCCACGAGATTGTCACGTTAATATAAATATCATAGAGATAGCCTACAGGTTACAGGTGACGATGGCAAACATACACGGAGGACCCCGACGAGGAGAAGGTGTACTAGGCGCGGGACAAGGAGCTATAATTTTGTGCCACGGCGGAATTTCTGAATTTGGTGCCACGGCAACGTTTTCTGAAACGGTCGCCACGGAAACGTTTTCTAAAATTGCCGCCACGGCAACATTTTTGAAATGGTTGCCACGGCAACGAAATATTGGCCGTCACGACACTTCAACAGAAGTTTGAAGATGATCATGGAGAATTCCCGGCGCCCAGGGCTATACCATATCATGCTTTTATGAAATGCCTGAGATGTTTATCCCTTTGTTGTTTGCACCCTTTGATTGCACAGTAGTTAATTATTAGGGTGATCTCTCACAGTAAAAATCAAGTTAAAAGGTGCTCTTCCCAGTGTTGCAACCATCTATAACACGTAGCGTTCCATAGTGTGTCATGTCCACACGAGTACAAACGGGATGTGAGGTGTAAGACGGAACTGGTCAGACCATGTTGGCAGATAGCACTCGGTTATCTTGAAGTTCTGGCAGAATCGTTCTGATCTCAGAGCACGAAGCATCGAAATATGAACAAGAGTCATATGGTGATATGATCGGCAATAGTTTGCCCACCGGTTATAATTCACGTCATCAGTGATGTCCACATCAATGACTATGAACATGATTAGGGTCTTGAATCACTCAGTATTAATTACGAGAGATATTAATTTGAGTGGGAGTGCACTTTATGTATTAATTAAGTTTAATCACTTGTGCAAATTAATTATGAACAATGTCTATGTGTAGTTTGCATTATAGTTGTAGAATTATGGCTCACGGTTCCACTTTTACTATTGAAATGGATTAACTGTTATTTATCTGGTTGAATCTTTTACGATTGAGAGGATTGTCCTCTAAGAATGCCAAGAAGGATTTTGTCCTACTTCATGCTTGCAATGTTCTCCTGCTAATGCTATGGATGACGACACTTACGTCTTTCAATACAAAAGGCTAAGAATTACATTACGATCTGCTTGCTTCCGAGAAACCCGAACTTCAAAATGTTTGGGATAGTTATGTGATATTCTAGGAACTGAAAATTGTTTTCAGAAACCAACAAAGGATAAAAGATATATGATATCTAAAGAAGTGTTTTGTCTGCAAGTTCTAGTGAAGCGTTCAACTATGTTTGAGACTAAAATGTGTAAGATCCGGAAGAACACCAGTCATGAGTTGATGGTGAGAACTTAAAGAGAAAGAACAAAACCAAAGGATGTAACGAGACTTACATGCCTAGGGAAGTTCGGGGCTCACGCCACTCTGATAAAGTTAGATGATTCTTCTGTTGAGTGGGAGAAATATTGAAAGTAAAACTATAAGAAGTTTAGAGGCGGAAAGAAAAGAAGACTGGAACGTCTAGGTCAGGTATTAATGTCCAACAAGTTATAAGATGTAGAGAAAGTCGGTCAAGTAAATTGTGATTCTAGAGAATTGTGATTAAATTGTTAATAACTAAATTCTTCGGGAATTGTGGTTAAAAGTTGATCACAAGAATATCGACTCGATTGCATGTTGTTGCAAATCGATGCAAGAATTACTACGGCCTAATGACCAACAAATTAATGAGGTTAAAATATGTGTTGAAAATTCTGTAAAAGTTATGATACTTTTTCATCGACATATTACCTCTGAATTTATTGTCATAATTCATTTTAGAGTTTTGTACACTCTAGCCCATTGCATAGAAGTTGCAAGGAGGTTGTTCATAAGAGAACAAAAGTTGTTCGATGTAATGAACGAAAGGGCCATACTCCTATTGTGAATATGATGTAAGTTATGAATATTGATGATAGAATTGAACATCCATAACACTGACACTAAATGTCGCAAGACTAAAAGAATACCACATATGTGTGGCACTGCATTTAGTCACATTGGAGAAACTCGCATGGAGAGATTCCATAGTGACGGATTTTGGAGTCTTATGATTACGAATCATCTAACACTTACAACTTTCATCCAGATAGTGAAGTAAACTAAAATACCGTTCACAGGCAATAAAGAACGAGCAACAAAATAAATTGGAAATATGCATATTGATGTATGTAGTCCAATAAGTGTTGTTGCAAGCAGTGGATTTATCTATCATCAAGGATGACTCAAGTAGATATTTAATTTACTAATTGGGACATAAATCTGGATCTTTTGAAATGTTTCAAAAAAAATTTAGAATAAAGTAGAAATTATTGTAACAACAAAATTATGTTTCTATAATTGGATTGTAGAAAAGAATATTTGAGTTACAAATTTAGCAAATGTCTGATGAGCTGTGAAGAATATTTTATAGCTTTCACCTCCTAGAAACACTACTAAGAGTAGAATGTTTTGAGTAGATGCAATCAAGCTATGTATGACATGGTGCGATCAAAGATGACATTAATTATTTCATAAATATACTTTTTAATGTGATGCTTTAGAGACTGTAGCTTTTACACTAAAAGAGCACCATCAAATTTATTGAAATAAGTGCTACTTTGTAGGTTGTCCCAAATGGTTGGGTATTCCTCTATCACTACGCCGAGGCAGAGTATTTTGCCATAGAGTGCGGAAATTTTGAAGAAAATGTTTTCTGCAAAAGAGTGAGCAGGAGGACAGTGCAACTCGACAACATTGAAGAATCTTCGTAATCAGGTCAAAGAAAAGAAACACTAGAAGTAATTCTAGAATTTCCTACCAGGACTGATACGAAAGCCTCTGCATGAGATATAGAGACTTCGGTCGAACTTGCAGCTGAACTATATAGGTTGTGCAAATTCATGCAGACCTTTGTGGTGTGCAGACGAAATATTGTTGAACAAACAATGAACCTATAATGCACAAAGAAGCGTTGATGGGCCCTAACTCCGAAAATTGGCTGTATGCCAAAGTAATCCGAGATAGTATCCATTTACATAATTCAAGTTTAGAACTTGACAAACCCTCCGGAAGACTTAGAGTCTGACGTATAGTAACGAATCTATAGACTGACAAAGATTAAAATGTTTTATAATGCTTGACTTGTTGCAAATGGTTTATGACAAGATCAAGGAGTTGATTATGACGAGATTGTCTCATCATAATAATATTTAAGTCAGTTCAGATTAAATTAGCAATTACTAAATATATCCGTAATGAGATATAACATATGGATGTCAAAATGATTCCCATGAGATGGAAATACAACCAAGGTTGTATATTTGATACGGTCCAAGGTAATTTTGTTGATCCAGAGGATGCTAGTAAGTGTGCAAATCTGAAGCAAGCTTAGTGGAGTTGGAATCTTCGTCCTGATGAAATGATCAAATAAGTTGATTTCGTCGAAGAAAGCGAAGATGCTTGTATTTACAAGAAAGTAAGTGGGAGCATAATAATATTTCTAAACACTATATGTGCATGACATATTGTTCATTGGAAATTTCTTGACACAGATTAAGACTTTATTGAAACTAGTTTTTCAGTAAAGTAATCAGGCAATATATAGTCCTGGTATTAGGCATAATGATCTAAGGAGATAGTAGTGTCTAATCGGGCTTAGCCAAAATACATATTGACAGAATACTAAAGCAGTTTAGTAAGAAAAATGCCAAGAAGAGTTTCTTGACAAAGTCACATGGAAAGAGTTTTAAGCAAGAGTCAGTATTCTGAAATACTGATGAGAGAAATACATGATTTCAACCACACTTGTATTAATTATATTCCATGGTATGTAAACAACCAGATATATCCAGTACTCCAAGTAAGTTGTGAGTAAAGTTACCGGAATGATCAATTTGTTGATCATAGGACAACAGTAAATTGTTGTTAAATACTAATGACATGTGCCTCGCATACGGAGAAGATGAAGAGATTGTTTTAAGGAGTTACATCAATACATGCTCGTTGTAAGTAGTACTTCGATAAAACTTCATGGATGCTCCAAGCGATTTTCGATTTCAATTTATGGTGGCACAGTAAGTTGGAATTGGTCCAAAAATTAATGTGGTGAATGTAGGAGATATGCCCTAGAGGCAATGATAACAATTATTTTGTATCTCCAAGTTTGTAATGAATGTTTATGTTCCATGTTATAACTGCAATGATTCTCGAGTCTACAATAACCACAAGGCTCGGATGGAAACTCATGTGCACGTGTTCTATAATAAAGGGTAAAATGTATTCCTAGTCACGCTTCTAAGACTAGCTCAAGTATTGCATGATGATCCTGTGTTCCTGATCATGGGCATGACTATGCCGGCAATTTTGAGGGCACAATTTTAGGAGAACACTTGTGTTGAATCGACCCGAATTGATGTTATGCTATTAGATACATTTGTCACAAGTAAATGGTTAATAACACAAAGAAAGTTAATGTTTGCATAATTCCTTAAACCATGAGAGTATCGAGTTCCTTCGTACTTGCTTCGTGAACTTTGGGGTTTGTTAAACGTCATCTGTAACAGGGCGGCTAGCTATTACAGCGGTTTACGGGTTCATGGAAAAGTATGACAAGTAACTTGATAGCTCAAGATTGGGATTTGCTCCTTCGACAATGGAGAGATATTCTTAGGGCCCTCTCGGTGTTACGGTATCCATCATCGTCTAGCTAGACACAATGTGATTTGATCACAGGGATGCCGGAACACGGAAACGAGAAAAGAGAACAAAGACCGGTAATGAGGTAACTGGCATAGTGGACAAGTGTTGATTCACGGGGATGCCGATAAGTCTCACCTCGGGTGTTTGTAACATATCGCGAAGCAACAGGAATAGCACACGGCAACTAGAGGTTCACTCGAATATTCATTCGTGTGGGTATATATCAATATGGATGTCCACGGTTCTGCTATTGATCATTGATCGGAAATCCGGTCATGTCTATACTTCACTGAACCTACAGGGTCACACGCTTAAGGGTCATCTATCTGCTGAATACTAGACAGGGAGTCTGAGAGAAAGTCATCGGAAAAGTTTCGGAGACAACGGAAAAGTTCCGGAGAGGACACTGAAAAAGCTTCGGTGAAACCAAAAAGTTGTTTCGGAGTAAACCATGAGCCAAAAAGGTTTCGGCACGTGCCTGGAACTTTTTGGAGGGTGCTGGAATTGTTCTGGGACCTTCTGGAATTTTTCTGGAGAAAAAATCCGGAAATATTCCGGAGCTGCCGGAAATGCTTTGGTTGCTTTTCGCTGATGAAAATCATTGATCCGGAAATGTTTCGGAACGCGTCCAAAATTATTTTAGGGGGTACGGGAAATGTTCTGGGCCCATAGAAATATTTTCAGATTTAACGGTCGCGGAATAATGTTTTCATGAAAAGTGAAAACACCTTTATGGTTAATTTTTGGAAAGCCACTTTTTTGGGCTTTGCTCAAAAGATCTTAGGGAAGACTTGGATACGGTGGAACCCCTTTTGAGGGGGTGGCCGGCAAAGGGGACCTCCTGCATGGAGCTCCACTTGCCTCCCCATTTTGCCCTTTATGTGGGACATAAAGCTTGGGCATTTTGGGTTTTTCAAGTCCCACCCTACCCCTTGCTTTTTCCTATAAGTAGAGGTGGAGAGGAGCTCTCAACACCCACTCCTTACTCTCATACAAATGCCATGCATGATCTGGATTTCTCTCTCCCTCCCACCAAAATAGTTTCGTAGAGCCGAAAGGTTGTCTGGGTTCCGGTGGGAACTAGTTCTGGATGGCGAAGCCCTGCCAGATAGCTGACACCGTATGTGTGCAACCCTGTAGAGAGGTCGTAGGTTCGACCTTTTGCCCGAGGGGCTATTCGAGAGTCCTCCCGAAGGGCTATCTGTGACACCATTCGAGGGACTGTCCGACCGCCTCCCGAATGGCTGTCCGAGGGACCGTCCGAGGAGCAGACGAGGGAGAACATCCTCGCGGTTGGGAGGTTGTAAATCCAAGCTGCAGGGATCTGCACCGATGATATTCATCGACTGTACTTCCACTGCGCTACGAGTCGGTAATGATCAGATCAAAACCTTTTATGCATCTCCATAGTGGTCCTGGGCATGTTCGCAGTGCGGAAATTTTTTGTTTTCTGTCGCGTTCCCCTACAGTGGCATCAAGAGCCGTGCTATGCGTAGATGCAGGTTACAATCTAGAATACATGAGATGTATGGGTATTGCATAGTATAATTTTGTAGTAGATGAGATCTAAGAAGAAATTTGTTACCCGATGTTCCCGTTGCTTCCCTTGAATTTGCGTAGTCCTGATCTTGACAGCATGGTAGAATATTACAAAGTTCTGGCAATCCGCGATCCTTCTATGCTGCTCCTGAGTATGCTAGTTGACAGATCAACGAAGTGCTTCAGTGTCTTTGGGTTCTACCATAGTTAAAGAAAGATGGATGTTTTGCAGACCAAAGGGCAATGCAGATATGATCTGCACGGGGTTCTTGCATATGACGAAGTTCAGTATGGGGCTCGAGATTTTAATTATCTCTTGTTTCATAAGCCCCGCAAAGTTAATCTAGCAACTTGAAAAATCATACTTGATGATAAACGTTGGTAGCTACAGTTTAAGCCAAAACCTTAGAAGCCACGTAAAATAAAATTCTGCATAAACCGATTAGAGGCGTCTAACTTGGTTTTGCAGGATGGCATGTGATGTGGTATAGCAGTTCTCATATTAATTTGATTATGTATGAGATGACTATAGGATGTAAAATTAAATAACATGACCTGTGTGTCATGATTCGGCATGATGCCTGGAGCCATATGATTGTCACTCTAATGACCTGCGTGTCAACCTTATGTAATGCACTTATTCTATTAGCTATAGAGATAGCAATATTATCTGGTGCATCGACAAGGTGGTCATAATCTTCGCGAAGGTGAACACCGACGCATATGCCGAAGACGAAGAAATTAAAGATTTCTCCGTCAGAAAGGGCTATACCATATCATGCTATTATGAATTGCCTGAGATGTTTATCCCTTTTGATACACCCTTATTGATTGCGCGGTAGTCGCTTTTTATTAGGGTGATTATTACATATCCAACGTATCTATAATTTTTGATTGTTCCATGCTATTATAGTATCAATCTTGGATGTTTTATATACATTTACAAGCAACTATATATCATTTTTTGGGACTAACCTATTAACTAAGGGCCTAGTGCCAGTTGCTGTTTTTTGCCTGTTTTTGGTTTTTCAGAATATCAGCACCAAACGAAGTCCAAATGCCACAAAACTTTTTGGAGATTTTTTTTGGACATAAGAGACAATAGAAGCTTCGGGAGAGGGCCAGAAGACAGAGGAGGTGGCCACGAGCCACCAGGGCACGCCCTAGGGGGGGTGGCGCGCCCTGGTGCCTCGTGGGCCCACCTCTGCTCCGTTTGTCCTAATTCCACCTCTATAAATACTCTAAAATAGGGAAACCAACAGAGGAGTCCACGAAATACTTTTTCCGCTGCCGCAAGTTCCTGTTCTTGAGAGATCCCATTTGGAGGCCTTTTCGGGCACTCTGTCGGAGGGGGATTCAATCACGGAGGGGCTCTACATCAACATTGTTGCCCTTCCGATGATGCTTGAGTAGTTTACCACAGACCTTTGGGTCCATAGTTAGTAGCTAGATGGCTTCTTCTCTCTTTTTGATCTTCAATACAATGTTCTCCTTGATATTCTTGGAGTTCTATCAGATGTAATCACTTTTTGCGGTGTGTTTGTTGGGATCCGCTGAATTGTAAGTTTATGATCAGATTATCCATGAATATTATTTGAGTTTCCTCTGAACTCTTTTATGCATGATTGTTATAGCTTCGTATTTCTCTCCAATCTATTGATTTGGTTTGGCCAACTAGATTGATTTATCTTGCAATGGGAGAGGTGCTTTGTAATGGGTTCGATCTTGCGGTGCTCAATCCCAGTGAGAGAAAGGGACATGACACGTATGTATCGTTGCTATTAAGGGTAAAAAGATGGGGTTTATTGATGTCTACTACATAACTTATTCTTGTAGACTCGTGTTGGGCCACCAAGCGCAGAGTTTTGTAGGACAGTAGCAATTTTCCCTCAAGTGGATGACCTAAGGTTTATCAATCCGTGGGAGGCGTAGGATGAAGATGGTCTCTCTCAAACAACCCTGCAACCAAATACAAGAAATCTCTTGTGTCCCCAACACACCCAATACAATGGTAAATTGTATAGGTGCACTAGTTTGGCGAAGAGATGGTGATACAAGTGTAGTATCGATAATAGATATAGGTTTTTGTAATCTGAAAATATCAAAACAGCAAGGTAGCAAGTAACAAAAGTGAGCACAAACGGTATTGCAATGCTTAGAAACAAGGCCTAGGGTTCATACTTTCGCTAGTGCAATCTCTCAACAATGCTAATATAATTGGATCATATAACAATCCCTCAGCGTGCGACAAAGAATCACTCCAAAGTTCCTATTAGCGGAGAACATAAGATAGCAATTGTTGTAGGGTACGAAACCACCTCAAAGTTATTCTTTTAGATCGATCTATTGAGCCATCCCTATAAGTGTCACAAACGGCCCTAGAGTTCGTACTAAAATAACACCATATGACACACATCAACCAACTCTAACGTCACCTAGATACTCCAATGTCACCACAAGTATCCGTGAGTTGATTATACGATATGCATCAAACAACTTCAGATTCATAATATTCAATCCAACACAAAGAACTTCAAGGAGGACCCCAAAATTTCTATCGAAGAAAAGATAATGAAAACGTGCATCAACCCCTATGCATAGATTACCCCAATGTCACCTCGGGAATCCGCGAGTTGAGTGCCAAAACATATATCAAGTGAATCAATATAATACCCCATTGTCACCACGGGTATTCATATGCAAGACATACATCAAGTGTCCTCAAATCTGAAATATTCAATCCGACAATAACGAAACCTCAAATGGAAAAGTTTCGATTCATCACAACAAGGATAGAGAGGGAAGAAACACCATATGATCCAACTATATTAACAAAGCTCGCGCACATCAAGATCGTGCCAAATCAAGAACGCGAGAGAGAGAGAGAGATAAAACACATAGCTACTGGTACAAACCCTCAGCCCCGAGGGTGAACTACTCCCTCCTCGTCATGGAGACCGCCGAGATGATGAAGATGGCCTCCGGTGATGATTCCCCCCTCCGGCAGGGTGCCGGAAAAGGGTTGTAGATTAGATCATGGAGGTACAGAGGCTTGCGGCGGCGTAAAAACACAACTAGGTTAACTTTCGGGGGTTTCTAAATATATATGATTTTTCAGCGTTGGAATCACGGAAAGAGGTGCCACAGGGGGCCCACGAGGCACCAGGGCGCGCCTGGGGGGGCAGGCGTGCCCAGGTTGGTTGTGGGGCCCCTATGGCTCTTCTGCTGCTTCCCCGAAGCTTCCTGGGTCCATTTCCTTCCAGAAAAAATCGTCAAAAATTTCGCTGCATTTGGACTTCATTTGATATGGATTTTGTGGAAAACCAAAAACATGCAGAAAACAGCAACTGGCACTGTGCACTAGGTCAATATGTTAGTCCATAAAAATCATATAAAAGTCATATAAAAGTTCACCAAAATCATGCAAGACTATAATAAACATTTCATGAATACTTCATAAATTATAGGTATGTTGGAGACGTATCAGCAACCCCAAGCTTAATTCTTGCTCGTCCTCGAGTTGGTAAATGATAAAAGAAATAATTTATGAAGTGTGAATGCTAGCATAGTGCATAAGTTTGATCAATAATAATTGCAATCACTTTTCCTACCATCATAACAGCAACTCTTTCTCATAAAACTCATCATGATAAAGTAGCAATCAATTCACATGTTATGGTTCAAACAATGCAATCTCTTGAAACTTATCAACCTATGTTCTTAGTCACCAAACAATTGCCATTCAACTTAATTTCAACAAAGTCTAAGTAAGAGCTCCACATAATCAATTATCATATAGTCTTCTATGATTGCTAGTACTCAAAGCATATTTTTAGAACAAATGGCATCCATCGAACACAGAGAAAGATAGGGGCTTAGTGTTTCGCCTCCCAACTTATTTATCATAGAGATAATTGTCAACAATAATAATTCATGATCAAATATATTTGACTGGCCATATGTGCCTGGATCTTTCCCCACCACATGATTCTTACCAACTAGAGAATAATTAAGGTTGAAATGCGAATGAATACTTATTGACTCTTGCATAAAAGTAAAAGATAGGCCCTTCGCAGAGGGAAGCAGAGGTTGTCACGAGCTTTTTATTTTTGGATGCACAAGCCCTTAATGCAATGGAATGTCACGTTATAGTGCCCCTTGTGATATCAACCTTTATTATGCAGTTCGTCGCTTTTATTTCTTTACCATCACAAGTTCGTACAACGCTTATTTTCCCTTGCAATAAAGGATCATACATATTTTAGGACCATTTTTTTATTGCTTTTTGCACCGATGACAACTTACTTGAAGGATCTTATTCAATCCATAGGTAGATATGGTGGACACTCATGGGAAGAAACTGGGTTTAAGGGTTTTTGGATGCACAAGTAGTATCTCTACTTAGTACGATTTTTTGGCTAGCAAAAGATCCTAAGCAAGCTCCACATGTTGGAGGATCCATAACAATATAACTTCTATGCAAATATACCCAAACATAACTCATTACGTTGTCTTCCTTGTCCAACTTCAACTATTTTGCTCAAGTTTGAAAATAATTAATGGGTATTCACAATCATAAAAGATGTCCAAGATAATATATTTATATGTGAAAGTTCTCTTCCTTATACTAATCATTCATGAATTGCTTGTATGACCAATATTGTGATTGTCAAGATTCAATAGATTTCACTTTCTAACCCAAATGTGAAACTACTACTAGACATGATACAAGCATATGAAGCACATATAATTTCAACTTTATGATATTCAATTCTTTAACATTTTACTCATAGGATATAAGTGAAGCACAGGAGTAAATGACAAACTACTCCAAAAAGATATAAGTGAAGATCAAATGAGTAGTCAAACAATTAAGTAGCTATGTGAGGACTCTCTCTCATTTAAAATTTTCAGATCTTAAGTATTTTATTCAAAAATCAAATAAAATGAAAATAAAATGACACTCCAAGAATAGCACAACTCATGTGAAGAAGCAAAAACTTAGGCTCAACCAAGACTAACCGATAATTGTTGATGAAGAAAGGTGGGATGCCTACCGGGGCATCCCCAAGCTTAGATGCTTGAGACTTCTTGAAATATTATATTGGGATGCCTTGGGCATCCCCAAGCCTGAGCTCTTTTGTCTCCTTAATTCCTCTCATATCATGGCTTCTCCTAAATCTTAAAAACTTCATCCACACAAAACACAACAAGAACTCGTGAGATAAGTTAGTATAAATCAACTCAAAACCCTAACATTCTCTACTGTAGCAAATCACAAAAATTATAATTAAACATTGCATACTAAATGCCTCTTCATATTTAATACTCCTATTCACAAATAGAAACATTAAACACGCAAACATATGCAAACAATGCAACTATAACAGAAATCTGCCAAAACAGAACAGTCTGTAAAAGGGGAATAAGAATCCATACTTCCCTAACTCCAAAAATTCTGAAAAATTACCACGTGAGATAGAACACATCCATTCTTACTGTATAAAAATTTCAGATTTTTATCATGTTCTGACTATTCAGGAATATTCTGGAGATAACAGAAAACTTTCTGTTTTCAAACAGCAACACATGAACTTGCAAACTGAGCATGGTAAAGGCTATAATTGGCATTTTATTGAATTAAAAGATACAAAACATGATTATTGATAACATAAAGAAAATATAAATAGAATAAAATGACGCTCCAAGCAAAACTCATATTATGTGACGAATAAAAATATAGCTCCGTGTGAGGTTACCAATAGTGTTGAAGACGAAACAGGGGATGCCTTCCGGGGCATCCCCAAGATTAGTTGCTTGTGTGTTCCTTGAATATTACCTTGGGGTGCCTTGGGCATCCCCAAGCATAGGGTCTTGCCGCTCCTTATTCTCCTCATATCGATGTCTCACCCAAAACTTGAAAACTTCAATCACACAAAACTTAACGGAACTTCGTGAGATAGGTTAGTATGATAAAAATAAATCATCCACTTAGGTACTCTAAAGAAAAGGTTCATAATTTTTCTCACATAATTCCTACTGTATTCTATCATTTCCACAATTTATATTACTCAATATAAGCTAGGGAAACACTAAAACAAGCAAACTATGCACCGAAAACAGAATCTGTCAAAAACAGAACAGCATGTAGTGAGCGATTTAACAACCATACTTCTATACATCCAAAAATTCTGAAAAATTAGGAAAACATTAAAACTTTGCAACCCAATACTGTGTAAAAATTTCAGAATTTTCTCACTCTCCAGTACAGAATAGAAATTCCAGCACTGGATGCAAAAGTTTCTGTTTTTGCACAGAATCAAATCAACAAGCATCCACACTATCCCAAAGGCTTTACTTGGCACATTATTGAAAGTAAACATATGAAACATGATTACTACAGTATATTAATCATGTGGACACACACAAACAGTGGGTATAAATATGGGTTTGTCTCCCAACAAGCACTTTTCTTCAATGCCTTTTTAGCTAGGCATGATGATTTCAATGATGCTCACATAAAAGTGAAGAATTGAAACATAATGAGAGCATCATGAAGCATATGACAAGCACATTTAAGCCTAACCCACTTCCTATGCATAGGGATTTTGTGAACAAATAGTTTATGGGAGCAAGAATCAACTAGCATAGGAAGGCAAAACAAGCATAACTTCAAAACTTTCAACACATAGAGAGGAAACTTGATATTATTGCAATACCTAAAAGCATATGATCCTCTCTCATAATAATTTTCAGTAGCATCATCAATGAATTCAGCAATATAACTATCACATAAAGCATTCTTTTCATGACCTACGAGCATAGGATTTTTATTACTCTCCACACAAGCAATTTTCTTCTCATTCATAAAAGTGGGAGTATCATATGAAACTTGAATAGTATAAATTGTTTTCACATTAAAAGAGTAATGTTCAGAAAAAGGGTAATCATAATTCTAACAAGTTTTATAAATATAATCATCACTACTTTTTATAACATAAGTATCATCAATATAATCATCATAAGTAGGAGGCATGCAATCATCATAACAAATTTGATCATCTAAACTTGGGGCGCTAGAAATATCATCTTCATCAAACATAGCATCCCCAAGCTTGTAGCTTTGCATATCATTAGCATCATGGGTATTCGTAGAAAGCATACTAACAACATTGCATTCAGCTCATAATTCAAAGATTTTATGCCAAACATTTTATTGAATTCTTCTTCTATCAATTGAGCACAATTTTCCGCTCTATCATTTTCAAGAAAGAAATTATAAAGACGAATAATATGAGGCAACCTCAATTTCCTTTTTTTGTTGTTTTCTTTTATAAACCAAACTAGTGATAAAACAAGAAACCAAAAGATTCAATTGCAAGATCTAAAGATATACCTTCAAGCACTCACCTCCCCGGCAACGGCGCCAGAAAAGAGCTTGATGTCTACTACACAACTTATTCTTGTAGACTCGTGTTGGGCCTCGAAGCGCAGGGTTTTGTAGGACAGTAGCAATTTTCCCTCAAGTGGATGACCTAAGGTTTATCAATCCGTGGGAGGTGTAGGATGAAGATGGTCTCTCTCAAACAACCCTGCAACCAAATACAAGAAATATCTTGTATCCCCAACACACCCAATACAATGGTAAATTGTATAGGTGCACTAGTTCGGCGAAGTGATGGTGATACAAGTGTAGTATGGATAATAGATATAGGTTTTAGTAATCTGAAAATAACAAAACAGCAAGGTAGCAAGTAACAAAAGTGAGCACAATTGGTATTGCAATGCTTAGAAACAAGGCCTAGGGTTCATACTTTCGCTAGTGCAATCTCTCAACAATGCTAATATAATTGGATCATATAAAAATCCCTCAACGTGCGACAAAGAATCACTCCAAAGTTCCTATTAGCGGAGAACATAAGATAGAAATTGTTGTAGGGTATGAAGCCACCTCAAAGTTATTCTTTCCGAACAATCTATTGAGCCATCCCTATAAGTTTCACAAACGGCCCTAGAGTTCGTACTAAAATAACACCATATGACACACATCAACCAACTCTAATATTACCTAGATACTCCAATGTCACCACAAGTATCTGTGAGTTGATTATATGATATGCATCGAACAACTTCAGATTCATAATATTCAATCCAACACAAAGAACTTCAAGGAGCACCCCAAAATTTCTATCGGAGAAAAGATAACGAAAATATGCATCAACCCCTATGCATAGATTACCCCAATGTCACCTCGGGAATCCGCGAGTTGAGTGCCAAAACATATATCAAGTGAATCAATATAATACCCCATTGTCACCACGGGTATTCATATGCAAGACATACATCAAGTGTCCTCAAATCTGAAATATTCAATCCGACAATAAAGAAACCTCAAAGGGAAAAGATTCGATTCATCACAACAAGGATAGAGAGGGAAGAAACACCATATGATCCAACTATATTAACAAAGCTCGCGCACATCAAGATCGTGCCAAATCAAGAACGCGAGAGAGAGAGAGATAAAACTCATAGCTACTGGTACAAACCCTCAGCCCCGAGGGTGAACTACTCCCTCCTCGTCATGGAGACCACCGGGATGATGAAGATGGCCTCCGGTGATGATTTCCCCCTCCGGCAGGGTGCCGGAAAAGGGCTGTAGATTAGATCATGGAGGTACAGAGGCTCGCGGCGGCGTAAAAACACATCTAGGTTAACTTTCGGGGGTTTCTGAATATATATGATTTTTCAGCATTGGAATCACGCAAAGAGGTGCCACAGGGGGCCCAGGAGGCACCAGGGCGCGCCTGGGGGGGGGGGGGCAGGCGCGCCCAGGTGGCTTGTGGGGCCCCTGTGGCTCTTCTGCTGCTTCCCCGAAGCTTCCTGGGTCCATTTCCTTCCAGAAAAAATCGTCAAAAAGTTTCGCTGCATTTAGACTTCATTTGATATTGATTTTCTAGAAAACCAAAAACAAGCAGAAAACAGCAACTGGCACTGGGCACTAGGTCAATATGTTAGTCCATAAAAATCATATAAAAGTCATATAAAAGTGCACCAAAATCATACAAGACTATAATAAACATGGCATGAATACTTCATAAATTATAGATACGTTGGAGACATATCATTTATTCATGTGTGAATTTACTTTGTGTACATCATGTCATCTTGCTTAAGGCGTTACTCCGTTCTTTATGAACTTAATACTCTAGATGCATGCTGGATAGCGGTCGACGTGTGGAGTAATAGTAGTAGATGCATAATCGTTTCGGTCTACTTGTCTCGGACATGATGCCTATATACATGATCATTGCCTTGGATATCGTCATGATTATTTGCTTTTCTATCAATTGCCCAACAGTAATTTGGTCACCCACCGTATGCTATTTTCAAGAGAGAAGCCTCTAGTGAAAACTATGGCCCGCGAGTCTACCTTTATCATATATTGAAAATCCTAAAAATAACTTGCTGCAATTTTACTTTATTTATTTTATTTTGTATTTTTGTTCGATCTATCTATCTATCACCATACAATTTAATCATGCAATTAACCGCCAAGGGATTAACAACCCCTTGTTCGCGTTCGGTGCGAGGATTTGTTATTTTGTGTGCAGGTGCTGCTAACGAGTTGTTGCGTGATTCTCCTACTGGATTGATAACCTTGGTTTCATAACTGAGGGAAATACTTATCTATACTATACTGCATCATCCCCTCCTCTTTGGGGAAATCCCAACGCAGCTCACAAGTAGCAGTGATCTCTCACTTAAAAATATCAAGTAGTTAGTGTTCTCCCAAGTGTAGCAGCATCACGGCACCTATGTCTTCGGGGTATCACATGGATGCATGGGTACGAACGATTAGAGAAGTGTGAGGCGGGTGAGTTGAGACCTCGCAGTGAGATCACTTGGTTGTCTTGACGTTCCGGAGGATCGTCCTGAGCTCGGAACACGCCCATCGAAAGATGAACAAGACTCACATAGAGATGTGATTGGCAAGTTGGCCTACCAATTGAAATTCTCGTCACTTGAGATGGATACATCCTTGGCGTTGAATTGAAATATGGGTCTTGGATCACTCACAATCAATTATGAGAGATATTGATTTGAGTGGGAACGCACCTTAGAATAAAATCATTTATTCACTAGTGCAAATTTATTATGAACAAGTCTAAGTGAAAACTTGTGTTTACCGTTGTAGATCACATGGCTCGCAACGCACCGTTCAGCTTAGCCCCAATGTTAGAGAAAGAGAAGTTAGCTGCAATTAGAAACAACTATGTGGACTGGGTCCGTACCCTGAGGATTGTCCTCAGGAGTGCTAAGAAAGTGTATGTGCTTGACACACATCTTCCAGCTAAACTGGCGGCAACTGCCCCGGAAGATGAATAAAATATCTGGGCCACTAAGGATGATGACTGCAACTTAGTGTAGTGCCTTATGCTAGCTTGCATGAGTCCACAGCTTCAAAAATGTTTTGAGTTCCATAACGCCCGGGATATGATCCGGGAATTGGATGCTCTGTACAAGCAAAATGCACGGTCTGGACGTTACGATGCACGAAAGACCATGATGGAGTGCAAGATGGCTGAGCGAAGTTCAGTTGGCAAGCCTGTGGTCAATATGATTGGCTACACTGAAAGGCTTAAAACCCTGGAATTTCCAATTCCACCAGCCCATATGATGGACATGTTGCTTGCTTCACTCCCCCCATCTTACGACGGTTTTATCATGAACTACACCATGAATGGGATGGAGAAGACACCAAATGAGGTGCTCGCCATGCTGAAAACTGCGGAAGGAGGACTGCGAAAAAATCGCAAGCAAGTGTTGCTTGTGAATAAAGCCGCCAGTTTCAAAAAGAAAGCCAAGTCCAAGAAGGGCAAGGGGGTCGGTAAGACCGGCTCCCAAAGCAACTCTAAGGGCGGAGCCAAGACTAAAACTGAGTGCTTCTACTGCAAGGGCACTGGACACTAGAAGAGAAACTGCAAGAAGTACCTGGCAGATAAGAAGTCCAGAAAAACCGGAAAAGGTATAACTGTTATACATGTTAATGTCATTGACGTTTTGCTTGCTAGCGAAAATTCTAAGCCTTGGGTATTTGATACCGGATCGGTTGCTCACATTTGCATCTCGATACAGGGACTTCAAAAGGTGCGCAAGCTGGCAAAGAATGAAGTCATGATGCGCGTCGGGAACGGTGGTGGGATCGCCACTCAAGCCGTCGGCATTATGCCTCTACGTCTCCCTTCAGGATTTACCTTAGAACTAAGTAACTGTTATTTTGTTCCGGCATTGTGTAGAAACATTATCTCTGGACCATGTTTAGTACACGATGGGTACTCCTATAAGTATGAGAACAATGGTTATTCACTTTATTGTAAGGATATGTTTTATGGATTTGCACCCATTGTTGGGGGCCTTTTCATACTAAATCTTGAATGTGGAAATGATGTCTTTAACGTAATTGCTAAATGCCTTAAGAAGGCTGATACCACCACCACTTTTCTGTGGCATTGTCGTCTTGGCCACATCGGAAAGAAACGCATGCAAAGACTCCACAAAGATAGCATTTTAACGTCTTTTGATTTTGAATCATTTGACACATGTGAGGCTTGCTTGATGGTGAAAATGACCAAGACGCCGTTCACGGGTCATTCTGAACAGGCAGGTGAATTATTGGAAATAATACATAGTGATGTATGTGGTCCAATGAGCACAACTACACAAGGTGGGTATTTTTACTTCGTGACTTTTACTGACGATTTAAGTAGGTATGGATATATCTACTTGATGAAGCATAAGTCGGAAACCTTTGAAAAGTTCTAAGAATTTCAAAATGAGGTAGGAAATCATCGTAACAAAAGGATTCAGTTTCTGTGATCAGATCGCGGGGGCGAATATCTTAGTCATGAGTTTAGCCAACATCTGAGTGACCGTGGAATCGTTTCACAGCTTACGCCTCCCGGAACTCCACAGCGAAACAGATTGTCGGAGCGACGTAACCGAACCCTGTTGGACATGGTGAAGTCGATGATGTCTCTTACAGATCTTCCGATATCCTTTTGGGGTCACACACTGCTTCCTGCCGCTTATACATTAAACCGAGCACCGTCTAAGTCTGTTAAGACGACACCATATGAGTTATGGCATGGGACGAAACCCAGTGTGTCGCATCTCAAAACTTGGGGTTGTGAGACATACGTAAAGGGTTTACAGCCAAGGAAACTCGATCCCAGATCAGACAAATGTTACTTTGTAGGATATCCAAATAACACCATTGGGTATTCCTTCTACCACCAGTGCGAGGGCAAAGTGTTTGTCGCAAAATTTGGTCACTTTCTCGAGAATGAATTTCTCGCTAAAGAAGTAAGTGGGAGGACAGTACAGCTTGATGAGAATATTGAATCTTTGGCAACCGTTGATATGGCTAAGGAACCGGAAGTAATTCCACAAATTATACCTACAACCGAACCGAAAGTTATCGCATGTGATGCGGAAACTACAGACAAGTTTGTATTTGAACCGCGCAGATCAGGTAGGGCTATCGAGCCACCTGGGTAGTTTCATAATGAAATCTTCATCCTTGAAGACGATGAACCTGCGCACTACAAGGAAGCAATGGCTGGGCCCAGTTCAAGGGAATGGCACAAAGCCATGAAATCCGAAATGGAATCCATGTACGAAAATCAAGTTTGGAACTTGGTAGAACTTCCAGAAGGCGTAAAGCCCATTGGTTGTAAATGGATTTTCAAAAGAAAGACAGACGTGGATGGTAACATTACTATCCATATAGCTAGACTTGTCACGAAAGGGTTCACGCAAGTTCCAGGAGTGGACTACGACGAGACTTCCTCGCCCGTAGCTATGCTTATGTCTGTACGGATATTACTAGCAATTGCTGCTTATTTCGATTATGAAATATGGCAGATGGACGTCTAAATGACTTTCCTAAATGGAAATCTCAAAGAAGATGTATACATGGTATAGCCTGAAGGTTTTGTCGTTCATAAGGATGCTGGAAAGGTATGCAAACTTCAGAAGGCCATTTATGGTCTAAAGCAAGCATCAAGGAGCTGGAACATTCGTTTTGATGAAGTAGTCAAAGAGTTTGGCTTCATCAGGAATGACGAAGAATCTTGTGTTTACAAGAAGTTTAGTGGGAGCGCAAAAGCATTTCTAATCTTATATGTGGATGACATATTGTTGATTGGAAATGACGTGAATTTTCTTAGCAAAATGAAAGGCTTATTGAAGAAGAATTTTTCAATGAAGGACTTAGGCGAAGCGGCATACGTATTAGGCATCAGAATCTATAGAGATAGATCAAAACGCCTGATAGCGCTTAGCCAAAGCATGTACATTGACAAGGTGTTGAAAAGGTTCAACATGGAGAACTCAAAAAAGGGACTACTCCCCATGTCACCTAGCACAGTGCTCTGCAAGAATCAGTGTCCTCGGACTCTCGATGAGCGAGTACAAATGAATGATGTTCCATATGATTCGGTAGTTGGTTAAATTATGTATGCCATGCTATGTACAAGACCAGATGTTTCCTATGCACTAAGTGTTAGCAGCAGGTACCAAAGTGATCCAGGATTGGAACACTGGGCCGCAGTCAAAAATATTCTTAAGTACCTCAGAACGACCAAGGATTTGCTCCTTGTGTACGGAGGTGATGAAGAGCTCATTGTAAGTGGTTACACTGATGCAGGCTTCATGACTGACCCAGATGACTTCAAATCTCAATCAGCCTATGTTTTCATATTGAACGGTGGCATAGTTGACTGGAAAAGTTCCAAACAAAAGACTGTGGTGGATTCTACGATGGAGGCGGAATATGTTGCAGCTTGAGAAGCCTCCAAGGAGGCGGTCTGGAACAAGCAGTTTCTTGAAGAACTTGGTGTGGTCCCGAGTGCGCTGGACCCGGTGGAGATCTATTGTGATAATAGTGGCGCCGTGGCTTAGGCAAGGGAGCCAAGTTCGCACCATAAGACAAGACATATTGAAGGCAAATACAAACTCATTCGACATCATGTTGAAGCGGGTTTAGTGAAAGTACGCAAGGTTCACATAGATCTAAACGTGTCAGACCCGGTGACAAAGCCTCTACCACGAGCAAAGCATGAGCAGCACCGGATTGCCATTGGTGTTAGAGAAGCCATGTAACTAGATTATTGACTCTAGTGCAAGTGGGAGTCTGTAGGAGATATGCCCTAGAGGCAATGATAATAGTTATTTTGTATCTCCAAGTTTGTAATGAATGTTTATGTTCCATGCTATAACTGCAATGATTCTCGAGTCTACAATAACCACGAGGCTCGCAGGGAAACTCATGTGCACGTGTGGTATAATAAACGGTAAAATGTATTCCTAGTCATGCCTCTAAGACTAGCTCAAGTATTGCATGATGATCCTATTTTCCTGATCATGGGCATGACTATGCCAGCAATTTTGAGGGCACAATGTTAGGAGAACACTTGTGTTGAATCGACCCGAATTGATGTTATGCTATGAGATACATTCATCACAAGTAAATGGTTAATAACACAAAGAAAGTTAACGTTTGCATAATTCCTTAGACCATGAGAGTATCGAGTTCCTTCGTACTTGCTTCGTGAACTTTGGGGTTTGTTAAATGTCATCTGTGACAGGGTGGCTATTACGGCGGCTTACGGGTTCACGGAAAAGTATGACAAGTAACTAGATAGCTCAAGATTGGGATTTGCTCCTCCGACGATGCAGAGATATTCTTAGGGCCCTCTCGGTGTTACGGTATCCATAATTGTCTGGCCAGACACAATGTGATTTGATCACAGGGATGCCGGAACATGGAAACAAGAAAAGAGAACAAAGACCGGTAACGAGGTAACTGGCATAGTGGACAAGTGTTGATTCACGGGGGGGGGGGGGGGGCGATAAGTCTCACCTCGGGTGTTTGTAACATATCACGAAGCAACAGGAATAGCACACGACAACTAGAGGTTCACTCGAATATTCATTCGTGTGGGTATAGGGATCAATATGGATGTCCACGGTTCCGCTATTGATCATTGATCGGAAAGTGTTCCGGTCATGTCTATACTTCACCGAACCTACAGGGTCACACGCTTAAGGGTCATCTATCTGCTGAATACTAGACAGGGAGTCTGAGAGAAAGTCACCGGAAAAGTTTTGGAGACAACGGAAAAGTTCCGGAGAGAACACCGGAAAAGTTTCGGTGAAACTAAAAAGTTGTTTCGGAGTAAACCATGAGCCAAAAAGGTTTCGGCACGCGCCGAAAACTTTTTGGAGGGTGCCAGAATTGTTCTGGGACCTTTTGGAATTTTTTCGGAGAAAAAAAGGGGAAATGTTCCGGAGCTGCCGGAAATGCTTTGGTTGCTTTTCGCTGATGAAAATCATTGATCAGGAAATATTTCGGAACGCGTCCAGAATTATTTTAGGGGGTACTGGAAATGTTCTGGGCCCACAAAAATATTTTCAGATTTACCAGTCGCGGAAAAATGTTTTCATGAATAGTGAAAACACCATTATGGTTACTTTTTGGAAAGTGAATTTTTTGGGCTTTGCTCAAAAGATCTTAGGGAAGACTTGGAGAGGGGGGGACCCCTTTTGAAGGGGGGCCCCCAAGGGGTGGCCGGCCAAGGGGAGCTCCTCCATGGAGCTCCACTTGCCTCCCCATTTTGCCCTTTATGTGGGACATAAAGCTTGGGCATTTTGGGTTTTTCAAGCTCTCCACACTCACTCCTTACTCTCATACAAATGCCATGCATGATCTGGCTTTCTCTATCCCTCCAACCGAAATAGTTTCGTAGAGCCAAAAGGTTGTCTGGGTTCCGGTGGGACCTAGTTCTGGACGGCGAAGCCCTGCCGGATAGCTGACACCTTATGTGTTTAACCCCGTAGAGAGGTCGTAGGTTCGATCTTTTGCCCGAGGGGCTGTTCGAGGGTCCTCCTGAGAGGCTGTCCGTGACACCATCCGAGGGACTGTCCGACCGCCTCCCGAAGGGCTGTTCGAGGGACCGTCTGAGGACCAGATGAGGGAGAACATCCTCATGGTTGGGAGGTTGTAAATCCTAGCTACGGGGATCTGCATCGACGATTTTCATCGACTCAACTTCCGATGCGCTATGAGTCGGTAATGATCAGAACAAAACCTTGTATGCATCTCCATAGTGGTCCTGGGATGTTCGTAGTGTGGAAATTTTTTGTTTTCTGTCGCTTTCCCCTACAGTGAATTCTACAACAGAAGGCTGAGTATATTTTCACTTTAGAAGTAACAATAGAGGCTGATGAATCAAAAGTTCATTTATGAGCTTGGTATGATCTCTAGATGATTGTGTAAATGGAACACTGTTCTTAATAGCGGTTCCATAGCTCAGTTTAAGGAATCATAGGTCCTGCCAGTGATTCAATACATACAAAGCCAGTTTCACACAAATTATGAATTTATGTGAAAGCATGACAGATGCATTGAAATGCAAATGATACACGTGGATCTGAAGATTGTCAGATTCGATAGGACGAAGTCTATACCACAAGCAAAGCATGGACTGACACCAGATTGCCATTGGTGTAGAAGTTAAAAGTGCTAACTAGATTATTGACTCTAGTGCAAGTGGGAGACTGTTGGAAATATGCCCTAGAGTCAATAATATTTGTATTATTATATTTTTGTATTCATAATTATAGAGTTTATATTCTATGCTATAACTGCTATGATCCTGGAATATGTGATTCAGTGGAAAACTCATATGCACATGTGGAATTTTAAACGGATAAAATAAAGGTTCCTAGTCTCGCCTCTAAGACTAGCTCAAGTGTTGTTGGTGATCACGTTTTTCGAATCTTAGGATATCGTTAAGTGTAACGATAGTCCTAAAACAACATTGAGATTACGACGTTGGAAGAACGATCATATTGAATCGACCCAAACTTGTTTGTTATGAATTGAGATAATATCGTCCGTAATCAATTGTAATAACATGAAGTGTTAACATGTGATTTTTCTCCTTAGACCATGAGAGTATCGTAGTCACTTCTTACTATACGGTGGACTTTGGGGTTGCTCAAACGTCACCCGTAACACGGTGATCTTAACGACAACTTAAAGGTTCATCAAAAAGTTTGACAAGGGACTAGATATGTCGAGAGTAGGATTTGCTCTTCTGAGGATGGAGAGATATTCTTAGGGCCCTCTCGGTGTGACAGCATCCATCATCGTTTGGCCAGACGCAGGTGACTACGCCATGGGGATGCCGTAACACAATAACGAGAAAGAAGAATAAAACCGGTAACGAGGATTTCGGTATAGTGAGCATGGTGATGACTCAGCAGGATACCGATGCATCCTGGGATTTGTGAAGTATCGCGAAGTAAAAGGAACATCATATGATAACCATAGGTTCACTCGAATATGATTCGTGTGCTCATAGGGAACGATATGGATGTCCACGGTCCCGCTATCGGTCATTGAACGAACGGTTTCGTTCATGTCTATGAGTTACCGAACCTACGGGGTCACAAGCTTAAGCCAATCATGATCTGCCGAGTGTTAGTAGGACGGGAATGATGAGAATATATTTGTGGAATTGTTTCATTAATATTCGGAATAGTTCCGAGAGGATCCGGAAGCGTTTCGGGGTCACCGGAAGGGTTTCGGAGAGTACCGGGTCATACCGGGTATTACCGATAAATATATATAGGTGGAAAATGTTTCTGGGGATGTTGAATTATATATAAAATGGTCTGAAAGTATTTAGAACTATTTTATATTTAATTTAATATCAACGGGCCTTAAAAGGACAAGAGGTGGAAGTCATCTTGGGCCACAAGGGCCCAAGTGGGGAGGCGCCCCTTCCTGTAAGGAAGGAGGCCGAATTGGGAGGGGGAGGAATTAGACTTCTCCTCCCCCTGGCTGGCGCACCAAGGGGGACTCCTTCCCCCTTGGTGGCAGCCCTCCCTCTCCCCTCCAACATATATATACTTGACGATTTGTGCTCTTTTGACACACAAGTTGTGGAGCCTCCTCTAGATCTTCTAGTTCTAGTTCTAGTTGGTCCTAGCTGACTAATTAGAGCTAGGCTAATCCTCTTGTAGTCATAATTAGAAGCCCCGTGTGGTTCTAATCTCCTCCCTCTAATTCTTCGGCGACGATTAGCTCTGGACGGCGAAGCGCTGCCGGATCGTGAAGGCTGCACGCTTGCAACCTAGTAGAGAGGCCGTTCTTTCGGTCTTTGGTTCGAGTGACTGTTCGTGGGCGGTTCGTGGGATCGTTCATTGACGGTTCGAGCGACTCCAAGCACGATCTACACTGACATGATCTTCTTCCGCTGCAACTCGGTGACGGTAACGATCGTGATCACAACCCGTTATGCATATTCATATTGATCCTGGTTGTGCGTAGGTGCGAAAATTTTGTTTTCTACTACGTGTCCCAACACCAAAGAAGGTAGAGGGAGGCCGAATTGGGGAGGAGGAGGAGGAGTCCTCTCCGCTTACTTGGCCGAATTGGGGGAGGGACTCTCCTCCAAGTCAGCTTCCACTTGGCCCCTCTACACCTATATATATATGTGGGAGATCTCCCCCTTAGAGCACATCAACTCCCATGGGGATATCTCCCACATAGCCATGCTCTAATCCCAGTGGAATTGGTCTAATGGTTTTGAGTCCTAATTAGATGGGTTCTAATTCTGGTCTAATTGGTCTAATATAATTAGACTCCTAATTAGACGGAATGCCACTAGGCTTCTCTCTCTAGTTTTCTCAGAGCTCTTCTTCCTGGACGTCGGAGTGCTGCCAGATTACTACTTCGGAATGCGTGGATACCTCTGAGGGGTCGTCTACTTTGACTCTTGATCAGCGAATCATCTCAGAGAAATTCTCGCGGCTGGGAGGTATAACCTAGTTGCGGGGATCGTCATGCATAACAGACAGACTACACTGCTTCTGCTACTCCGCTCATCGGTGAGATTATCATTACCCGCCATCTTCATATTATTCCTGGGTGTGATTGTGGGGCATAAAATTTTGTTGTGTAACACATTCCCCTATAGTGGCATCATGAGCAAATCTATTAGTAGATGCAGGTACGATTAGAGCATATGGTGATATGCGGCATTGCACTTTTGTGCGGAGTAATTACAGAGCTCTAATTACTAGATGTTCATGTTGTATCCCCTCTAATTGAGAAGTTTTGATCTCAATGGTAGGGAGGAACTTTGTTACAAAGGTCTGGCTTTCTAATGTGCCTTTATGCTGCTCTTGAGTATGCTGATCGATGACCGAAGTTATGATTCGGATTCTTTGGGTTCCACCATAGTTGAGGAAGATAAATTTTGCGATGAAGAGGGCTTGTAGATTTTGATCTACACGGGGGTCACACATAATGATGAAGTTTAGTATGGGGCTCGAGATTTTTAATTAAGTCTCGTGTCTCATACATCCCGCATGTTAAAATAGCAACGTGAAGTGTCATGCTTAATGGTTTCGTATAAAGTAAAATTTTGCCAACTTGACCATAGCAACCAAGGTAATTAGCAAAAGCAATTAGAGGCATCTAACTTGTTTTTGCAGGAGGTTTGCATGTGATGTGGTATAGCCTTCGTGAATCAATATGTTTGCATGAGATACGATATGTTGTAATGATTTTATCTTGACCTACGAGTCATGGTACGGCATGATGGCTGGATCCATATGATTGTCTTTACTTTTATTTGTTGACCTGTGTGTCTACCTCGATGACATTAAAGATGATGATATTTGCGATGAAGGACCTCGACGCAAAAGCCGTACGCGAAGAAGGAGTTCTCCTGTGAAGAAAAGTTGAAGAAATAGGCCACGGCAGAAAAGTTCTGCCACGGCAGCGTTTTCTGCTGAAAAACAGCTGCCGCGGCATGGATTTCAAAACTGCTGCCACCACAGCGTTTTCTGCTGAAAAACTGCTGCCACGGCAGAATTTTTGAAACTGCTGCCATGGCAGCGTTTTCTGCTTGTTTCAGAAACTGCTGCCACAGCAGAATGTTTAAAAAAACTGCGCGAAGACGACGTGGACTTCTCCAACAGAAGGCGCTATACCATGTCACTATATTATGAATTGCCTGTGATGTTAATCTTTTTCTATGCACCTTGTTTGATGTGTGGTAGACGTATTTTATAGGGTGATCTCTCACTTAAAAATATCAAGTTGATAGTGTTCATCCAAGTGTAGCACCATTTGTAATACATGCTCCTCGAAGTATGATAGATGTGTCATGTATGAGGCGGGCATGAATGGTTCATGCTGCAAGTACACTTGGTTGTCTTGACGAGATAACAAGACTGTCTTCGTCTCGGAACACGCCCATCGAAAGATGAACAAGAGTCATACGGAGATATGATTGGTCTGTTGACCTACCGGTCTCGTTACTACTCCATCAGCGATGTCACATCAATGGTGTACTAAGTGAGTCATGGATCTTGAATCACTAGTAACCAATTATGAGAGATATTGATTTTAGTGGGAGCATACTCTGACTAAATTGTTAATTTGAGTTGCATTAATTATGAACAATGTCTAAGTATTTGCATTATCATTGTAGAATAATTTCATGGATTTCCACCTTCCATATTGGTTGAATTTTGATTAGCTGTGTTTAAATATCTGGTTAAAACTTTACGAATTGGTACCGTTATGTGAGGATTGTCCTCAAAGAAGTGCCGAGAATGACTATGTCCTATTGCATACTTTCAATGCTCTCCTGCTGATGCTACGGATAATCTGACTCATGTCCTTTGATCGAAGAGCTAGAATTCATCTCAATTAAGTGCACTATGCTGGCTTCCATGAGACCTGAAGTTCAAAACGCTTGGGATAGTTATGTTATATTCTTGGAGCTGAAAAGATTGTTTTTAGAAACAAACCAAGGCTAAAAGATATAAGATATCCAAAGCAATGTTTGTTTGCAAGTAGAAGTGAAGTGTTCACTATGCTTTAGACTGACAAGAGTGGGATCCAGGAGAACGTCAGTCATGTGATGATGTTGATTAAAACGACAACCTAAAGAGAATGGACAAGTCCAAAGGGAGTTAATGGGACTTACATGCATAGGAAGTCCAAGGCTAGCGCCACTCCTGGAGTTGGGTGTTTCTTCTGTGAGTAGGAGGGACGTTGGAAGTAAACTACTAGAAGAATATTGGCAGAAAAGAAAAATCAGGAAAGTCCAGCTCAGGTATGAATGTCATAAATGTTATAGATGAATTCCGCGCTGATCCACAATGTAATTCTTGAGTATTATGACTAAGTGTTACTCACAAGGATACTAGATCAGTTGCTCTTTTGCAACTCGATATAAGAACTACTAAGGCCTAAAAGACTAGCTAAGGATGAGATTTTGATACGCATTGGGAAATAGTAAAAGTTACTGAATTCGCCATTAGCGTATTATCTCAGCATTTATCTTCATAATTCATTTTATAATTTAGCAAGTGTTACTACACTCTAGCCTTGTGCAAGAACATTTTTAAGGATCTTGTTTGTTGTCAAGGTTGTTCATATAAGTCAAGAGAACAAGTGGTGTTCGATGATATGAATAACATAAGGGCCATACTTCCATTATGAATGGGTTGCATGTTATGAATCTTGATGGCAATATTAATATCCATAACACTGACGCTAAATGTCGCAAGATTGATACAAATACCACATGTTTGTGGCACTGACGTCTGGGTCACATTAGCAAAAACCGCAAGAAAAAACTTCATAGTGATGGGTTTTGGAGTCATCTTGATTTTGAATCATTTGACACTGGCAAACTTTTGTCTGATGGGAAAATTGACTAAGACACCGTTCAAAGGCCATATGGAATGGGTAACTCACTTATTGGTATTCATACTTACAGATGTATGCGGTCCAATGAGTGTAGTTGCCCATAGTGGATTCTTCTACTATATTATTTTCGCCTGTGATTTAAGTAGATATGAGTATATATACTTAATGAGACATAAGTCTGAAACCTTTGAAAAGTTCAAGGAATTTCATAATAAAGTGGAAAATCATTGTAAGGAGAAAAATTAAGTTTTTTACAATTGGATTGTGGAAAGGAATATTTAAGTTACAAGTTTAGCGAACATATGATGAGTCATGAAATAGTTTCATAACTGGCGACTTCCGGAATGCCACTAGGGAGTTGAGTGACCGAGAAACCTAATCAAACCTTGTATGACATGGTAAGATCAATGATATTATTAACTAATTTTTCATTATCATTTTGTGGTTATGCTTTAGTGACTATGGCTTTTACATTGAAAAGAGCACCATCATATCTGTTGAAATGACATCATATATGGCTTTGGAAGCCAAACAAATTTGTCTTCTCTTAAAATTTGGGAATGTGATGCATATGTAAAGTGTTTACAACCAAGCACAAATCCCAAATCAGATAAGTGCTACTTTGTTGGTTATCCCAAAGTGTTGGGTATTTCTTCAATCACTACACCGAAGTAAAATATTGTCGCTAAGAACGGTGTGTTTTGGAGAAAAAGTTTCTTGCAAAAGAGTGAGTGGGAGGATATTGCAGCTCCATGAGATTAGAGAATCTTCATCATCAGGGCAAAGTAACGAAACTATTACTGATACGAAAGCTCCTACATATTATGTAGAAACTTTGGTCAAACTAGCAACTGAACCATGAAGGATGGGGAAAACTCATGCAAACCACTATGGTATGCGAATGAGATATTGTTGTTAGACAACAATAAGCATGCGACATACAAAGAGGCAAATGATGGGCCCTGACTCCAGAAATTGACTGAATGCCAAGTAATCTGAGATAGTATCCATGTATGAAAATCAAGTTTGGAACTTGGTAGACCCTCCAGAAGGTCTTAGACCTAACGAATGTAAATAGATCCATACACAGGCGCGGATGAAATTGTTTGCATCCATAAAGCTTGACTTGTTGCGAAGTGTTTTTAACAAGTTCAAGGATTTGTCTACAAAGACACCATCTCGACATAGCGATGCTTAAGTCAGTTTTGGGTTATTCTAGCAATTGCTGCACATTTCGATTACGAGATGTGGTAGATGGATGTCAAAACGGATTTCCTCAATGGAAATTTAACTGAGGAAGTATACGTGATATAGCCCGAGGGTTTTTATGATCCTAAGGATGCTGAAAGGGTGTGTAAACTTCAGAGATCCAGTTATGGACTGAAGCATGTATTAAGGAGTTGGAATCTTCGTATCGATGAAGTGGTCAAAGGGTTTACAAGAAAGTAAGTGGGAGCACAATAACAGTTCTAAGACTTTATGTGGATGACATATTGTTGATTGGAAATGATGTAAATTTCTTGATACGAATTAGGACTTCATTGAAAATAGTTTTTTGATAAAGGACTTGGGCTAAGAGCATACATATTGGGTATAATGATCTATAAAATAGATTGAGGCGCCTAATAATGCTGAGCTAAAATACATATTGACAATATACTAAAAACTTTAGTATGAAAACACCAAGAAGTGTTCTTGCCGAGGTCACATGGAAAAGGTTTGAGCAAGACACAGTATCCTAAGAAGGACTGACGAGCAACAACACATGAGTGAGATTCCATATACATCTGTGAATGGATTTATCAAGTAAACCATGGTATGTACACAACCATATATGTCGTGTGCTCTAAGTGTTACGAGCAAGATACCTAAATGATCAAGGTGTTGATCACTGTACTGCAGCGGAAAATAATCTTAAGCACTTAAGAAGTACTAAGGAAATATTTCTCATAAATGGACATGATGAAGAGCTAAGTTGTAAAAGGTTACACTGATGCAAGCTCGTTGTAAGTAGTTACATCAATGCAAATCTTCACCATTGATCCAGACGATTTTTGATTTCAATCAGGGTTTTGTGAATACACAGAACGGTGGCACAGTAAGTTGGAATTGTTCCAAGTAAGATACTATGGCAGATTTTACAATAGGGGCTAAGTATATCGCCGCCTTGGAAGCAGCAATGGAGGGTGTTTGGATCAAGAAGTTCATCACCGAGCTTGGTATGTTTTCAAGTGCATTGGAACCACTGGAGCACTATTGAGAATAGTGGTGCCATAGCCCAAGCCAAGGAGCCAAGGTCCTGCCAGGAGTTCAAACATATAAAAAGCCGATTCCACATAATTTGTGAAATTTTTGTTCAGTGTGTACACGCAATGATATGCAAGATACATATGGATCTGAAAATGTCAAATCAATTGATGAAGTCTATACCACGAGCAAATCATGAGCAACACTGTAATGTCATTGCTGTTAGGGAAGTTATGTAACTAGATTATTGACTCTAGAGCAAGTGGGAGACTGTTGGAAATATGCCCTAGAGGCAATAATATATGTGTTATTATATTTTCATGTTCATAATTAAGGTTATTTTTATATGCTATAATTCCATTGGTTCTGGAATATGAGATTCAAAGGAAAACCCAATTGCATTTGTGGAAATATAAAGACCAGTATGATCCCTAGTCATGCCTCTAAGACTAGCTCATGTATTGATGATGATCTTGTTTTCCTGATCATGAGCATTGTTAAAGTAACAAGGATGCTATGAATAATAAGAACACACTGTTATCGGAACAATGACGTTGGATAGACCCAACTTATGAATTACTGCGAGATCACATCGTTATTATGTTGTCGGTATTTTCATATAAACTGTTAATGATTACTTTGTTCCTTAGACCATGAGAATATCATATGCCAACATACCGGATGGTTACTTTTGGGGTTACCGAACGTCACTCCGTAGCTAGGTAACAACAAAAGTAACTTACGGATATACCGGAAATGTATGTCTCGGTGACGATAGTTCAAAACTGGGATTTGCTCCTCCGACGATGGAGAGATACTCTCTGGGCCCACTCGGTATTATAGTATCATCATCATCTGGCCAGACACATGTGATTGAGATCACAGGGATACCGAAATATGGATACGAGTAAAGAGAACAAAATCGGTAACGAGGATAACCGGTATAGTGATCAAAGTGTTGATCAGATACCGATAATATCTTTCCTCGGGTTTTGTAACGTATCGCGAAGCAAAGGCAATGGTATTCGGGAATAAAAGGTTCGCTTGACAACTTCGTAAATATGCGGGAGTTAAGTGTCCAGATCCCGCTGTTAATTATTGACCGGAAAGAGTTCCAGCTCATGTCTGCTTATTTCCGAACCTGTTGGGTCACACGCTTAACGACTAGTAATATTTATGATAACTAGAGGAATAAGAAAATGATCACCGAAAGTGTTTCGGATGGATCCGGAAGTGTTCTGGATGGTCCTGAAAGGGTTTCGGGAATTCCGGAAAGGTATAATATGGTTCCAAAAAAGTTTTGGTCTATATAAGGAAAGTTTTGGAAGGTTCTGGATGGTTCCAGAAACTTCTGGAAAACTTTGGAATAGTATTTGGGTTAAAAGTCCCTCTTGGCATGGCACAAGGGGCAGCCCCTAGTGGGCCAAAAGGGGCGCCACCCAAAGAAGGAAGAGCGAGGCCGAATTGGGCAGGAGGAGGAGTCATTTCCCCCTTAATTGGCCAAATTGATGGAGGGACTCTCCTCCAGGTCAACTGCCCCTTGGCCCCTGTCCATCTATATATATATATATGTGGGACATCCCCCCTAGAGCACATAAACTCCTAAGGGGATCTCTCGCACATAGCCACGCTCTAATCCCGGTCTAATTGGTCTAACGATTTAGACTCCTAATTAGACAGGCTCTAATTTTGGTCTAATTGGTCTAATATAATTAGACTCCTAATTAGACAGAACGCCGCTAGGCTTCCCTCTCTAGTTTTCTTAGAGCTCTTCTTCCTGGGCATCGAAGTGCTGCCGGATTACTACTTCGGAACGCATGGATACCTCGGAGGGGTCGTCTACTTTGACTCTTGATCGGCGGATTGTCTTGGAGGTATTCTCGCGGCTGGGAGGTATAACCTAGCCGTGGGAATCATCAAGCTTCACCGACAGACTATACTGCTTCCGCTACTCTCCTTGTCGGTGAGATTATCATTACCTGCCATATTCATAGTGTTCTTGGGTTTGATCGTGTAGCATAACATTTTGTTGCGTAACTTGTTCCCCTACAGTGACCACATCCGAGAGCTGGAGTTAGCAAATCAAAATTTTGGCTGCAACAATCCTACATGTTACACGGCGAAGGTACCAAAGGGTTATGCTTTCTATGAAGAGTACCCCACGGACAAAATATATGTGGAGTTTAATGAAATCTTCCAGTTGTTCAACTTCTATCAACTCAAACTTTGCATAATCAGGCTATGGGCACTTTATCAAGCTAAAGAGGCCAGATGCATGATGGTTAAGGATGTCGCAATAGCCAACCCTTATCTCATGCACCAGAACAACCATGGCAATGAAGATGCTAGGGAGTCAATGAAGAAATACCCTGTGCGTTTCATGCAAAATAATAAGGAGAAGGACTACCTACACGTGCCCTTCCGCCCCATGTAAGTCCTTGTCTGCTTTATGCTTTCATAGTTTTCCGTTATGCTTTGACGTACCAAACTTCTAAACTTGGCCATATTAGTGCTACAGCCGAAGACGTGTTGTTCTTACTTCATGGATTCCCTGAAGAGCCCAGAGAAAGACTGGATGCTCCTGAAGGATCTTTCGAATGATTGTCTCTTTGAGTTGAGTCTCAGCGGAGGGAACATCGTGAGGAAGTACCAGAGAGGTAACCGTGTCAACTTCCAGCACGACACTGTATTCTATTGTAGGCAGCAACCGCGGGGTAGCATGACGTGGGTCTTCTACGTCTGCTCCCACATCGAGGAGTACGTGCAGGCAAGCAGAATGTTCAAGCTTGCCAACGAGGTTGACAAGTGGAGTAGGAGCCTAGAGCGGATGCCGTACGACTGGAGCCGAGAGTTTGAACGCATCCAGAATACTTTCGCGGATTTCAACAACAAGGACGTCCGCTTGTCAACCGGGTTCTTCCGCGCCAGCGACGATGAATTGAACGAACGAGAGATGCGCTTGAAGGCAGAGGCAGAGGATATGCCGGCCTTGTATGACTCAATCGCTACCGTTAGCCCCTCTAGAGAAGAGATCAACCGGCAAAACAAGCGGCCCTAGATAGCGCGTACGTTTACTTTGTAAACCTGTACACTTGTCTATTGTTGTTTAGATGCACACTTGCCGACTATATATTGTCAGTTACTCATTTATTGGTACTTGTATATTGTTAGTTACTAATTAATGATGTGATGTTCTGGATTGAGAAAAGGCTAAAACTGTCCAAAAGTACCGCCACGGCAGCAAAACGCTGTCGTGGCAGCACTTGTGGATAGTTTTAGGCGAAAACGCTGCCACGGCAGCAAATTTTGCTGGCGTGGCAGCGTTTTTCTGTAGGCCTGGGCAGGTTACCAGTGGCGGGTGGGGAGTTGGACCTGCCACTGGTATGCTACATACTAGTGGTGGGTGAGTAGTGGTGCCCGCCACTGGTGATTAGTTACCAGTAGCCTTTTGGGCTCGCCATTGGTAGCTGATTCTGTAGTAGCGATATCTTGATGTACGGTAAATCACTTACTCCAGCCCTCTCGGACCAGCACCCTAAAGCCGAAGACGCCGTTGGAAACACAGAAGAGCATCGCCCAGAGAGCTCCCTGAAGATCGCTGACTCCAGATCTGCCGCCCTCGGTCGTGGACGACGAAGAAAACGAACGGGTCCAATCACCATCAACCACGAGGCGAGCACCCGAGCAGCCGTCACTGTCCTCAAGGCAACTCCGCCAACCACAGCAGCGAGCCACGGGTAGATGCCACTAAAACCACCGCCACCGATGGAGAAGAGAACGGAGCAGACGCCATACCAGCACACACACCCAAGGGTCTCCTCGCCAGTGGCAGACACCGGAGGTTCTCCCCACGGCGACAGCCCCAAGCGCGCACTCCAGCCACCCAAATCCGTGACCCAAAAGACCCCTGGCTCTTTGCCGATGCCGCAACCGAAGCCGACCGGACAGGGAGAAGCCGGGCCATCTATTATTCCACTCACCGCCACCTCCACCGCCCCGATGACGGCGCCGAGCACGCACCCTCCAAGCCCTAACCCTATATAGAACACCGAAATGGAGGGGACCCCGGTTTCGCCGGTTGATCTATGAGATCGCCTGGGGGTCGCCCTGCTTTCTACTATTTGGGAGAAGAGAGGAGAAGCACAGAGAAAAGGGCAAGGAACAAATAACATTTATCGATTATGGCACCACATTTGTATTTGATGCACATGTCTAAGAACGAACAACCCTTGTATGCAGCAACCTGCATTTAGAGAACACAAATCACAAAAAAAAAAATTTGCACTAAGTTTTTTTTTTCCTGATTACAATGAACATGCACACAAACACCTGCACTACTATGCCTCCGAAGCACAACTAGAAAGATGTAGACCGCAAAAAAATCGAATCTTACTAGAATCCTATGCTGAATTTAACGGCATGTGTTAAATGTGAGCACCATATTCAAACCTTAAGTGGATAGAGTCGTCTACAACTCTTATCACCCTACCAAGAAGGTGGTTCTCAACTAACAATTTCATTAACATAGAGACTTCTCGTTGTTTTTCCTCCCTGTAATTTTTTTTTACATGATCGAACACGCAACCTTGCAAGGCGGTATTTAATCACGTAGTTCCCATTGAGTTATCTCGCCAACCTGCTTTCAAACAGTGCAATAACACTTTTGCTAATTCTCGGTTGCGTGGAATTTTTCAAAATCTCATTCACCTAAACTTGCACAGCACTGAGTATCTAAAAATTGCACTCTCCAGTAATGTTCTGCAACTGTGCGACTTTAGTTTGTACCGGTTATATGAGATGAAGATGGGGATGATTTGATCGATGCTAATCCAAGGACTACTAAGACCAACGAAAATTTCGAACGAACGGATGAATCGATAGATAAGCACGCACGCACAAAATAATGTTTCCCTAATATTATTCCTCTGTTGCTACCTAGCTGGCCCTATCGATCGATATCTCTCCTACCTATCACTCATACATATGGTACCAGTGTCCACTTTAGATTCCGGCCGTTGCTAAGTACTCCTACAGTATAGCATATACAGATGGTATATATCACATCGATCGCCATATCATGGGCAGGTGAGGTGCATATATGCAATTATGGGCCGCCTTCCGTTCCATCCCATGGCCGGGGATCAGATAACTCCCGGAGTAGCCCTAAAAAAAAAAGCCCTCAAAAAAAAATAGATAACTCCCGGAGCAACCCCTCAAAAAAAAAAAAAGATAACTCCCTGAGCCTTTCTGCTCTGAGGCTGTACCACATGACTCCACAGTAGCGTAACCCACATGCCCAGGTGATGCTAGCACGCCTGCACGCGTCGCAATATTTTAACCCACATGAGAGCACAAAAAACGAGAGAGTCAAATCACGACATGTAGCCTCGAAACCGACGTCTCTTTGCATCGCGGTTAGGGAGAGGAAGGGGATAGACGAAAAGTTCCAAATACTCCGGTATGTAGTCCTCCTCGAGTTCTGTCTTCCGGGCTAGGGCACAATTGGTAGTATTTTTTTAGTGTACACTTGCCATTTCAAGAACATGCTTAACTTACATTTAATTAAAAACTAGATTAGATTTAGAGCTCGTGTATGAGAGTAGAAAAAAAAAAGCAAATATTTCGATCGATCGAGCAGGAGATGAGATCAAGAGCTCTAAGCTACCATGGAACTTTGCAAGCAAGCAACCATGGAGGGAAAACGCTAGCTAGCTAGGTCAACGCGAAGTCTATGCATCGCTTCTTCCAAACCGCGCGCGCCGGAGTCGCTGCTACGCCGGCGTCCCTGGATCTCTTGCTCGTCTTGGCCGTGCCTTAGTCCTCGTGCTCCGGCGCGTCGGCCGCGGCGTGCCGGGCTGCCGTCGTGAGAAGGTCGAGGCCGAAGAGCCGCACGGTCCTCACGGGAGCCGGCGATGGGGCCACCACCGCGTTGACGAAGGTCGTCGTCGTCTTCGACCGGAGCTTGCAATCGATGAAGAGCTGGTTGTTGCCGGAGGCGGTGCGGTAGAACCCGACGGCGTCGCCGGCGTGCAGGCCCTTTTCTTTGACGAAGCGGCTCCACCCCTTGGTGAGCACGTAGCTCTGGCTGCTGTTCCAGTAGGAGTATCGGAACCTCCACACCTTCCCCGCCCCGTCCTCGAAGTTGAGCAGCACGCCCTTGCACTCCCCGGACACGGCGCCGCCGGAAGGGAGCTGGAGAGGGAAGTGCTTCTCGGCGTGCTGCTTCGGTATCACCAGCCGGTTCAGTTTCCCCACGTCGCTGGGCGTGACCATCTTGTCGAAGAGGTGCTCGCGCCGCGCCGCCGCCAAAGAAGGTAACGACGACGACGACGGGGAGGACACCGCAGCGGCGGCGAAGAAGGCGCGCTTGTGCTGCGCGAGCTCGTCGGGGTAGGTGTGCTTGCGCAGCATGTCGACCACATCGGCCTTGGGCCGGGAGGCGAGGAAGCGGAGCTCGGCGGCGTCATCCGGGTCGGACTCGGCGAGCGGGCGGAAGTTGGTGACGGCGTCGCGGCCGCGGAACCGCTGCGCCGCTGCGTCGTAGGCGCGCGCCGCCTCTGTCTCCCCCGTGAACGTGCCGAGCCAAACGCGCTGGTGCCGCCCGTAGATCTGCGCGCCCCACCGCCCGTTTGGCTGCGGCACCACGCCCTTGTACTTGGACGACGGCAGCCTCCCGCCTCGGCCCGCACCGCGAGAGTCCGCCTCCGCACCGGGCTCCGCCAAGTCCATCACCGCGCTGGCCCCGCTGCCCACGCACTGCAGCGGTTTCATCGACGGCGCCGGTGCCGGCGCCGGAGACGCCTTCTTGCCCGTGGACGCGCCGCTGCTCACGTCGTACACGAGGCAGCTCGCGCTGTCCATTTTGTTTCTTCCGGAAAAGCTTAGCTAAGTCTAGCTGAAATGGAAGCAGTAGGTAGTGGAGCAGCAGAAGCAAGTGCGAGTGTTATAGCAGTAGATAATGTAGCTAAGGCTAGTACTACTGCATACACAATCACGGAAAATCACACGTCGCCGTGTGGCCCGACGTACGCCGAGTGTAAAAAACGCGGCTACTCGGTTTATAGGTGTGTAATAAGCCGAGTAGGAAATAAAGAACTCACGGCAAAAAAAATAGCTCGGCTTACATGGCCGTAGACTACATTGGTTTGCCGGCAACGTGGCCACCGTCGGCGTGCTTAACGGCTAGCGTGACGGCCGTCTGTATAAGCCAAGTACGCTCCGATCGGAGCTCGGCTTATGTTTTCATTTTTCCTTTTTTTAAACGGAAAACCCTTCGCCTCCTTTATAAGCCGAGTGTCCGTGTTTCTGCACTCGGCTTATGTTTGGATTATATATATCAGCCACACACGCCCGGCCCCTTCGTCTGCGCACGCCTGCGCGGCGACACTCCGCTAACCCCGCCGCGCCGCTGCCGCCCTCTTCCGCCCCCAGCAAGCCGGCCGCCGCCGCGCGCCACATCTCTCCGCCGCCGCCAACCCTGCTTCCGTAGCTGCTACCGCCGGCCGTCGCCGCCAACCCGACGCCGGCGCCCACCTACACACCAAGGTGAGCAAGAGAGCATGCAAGCTCTAGCTAGTTTTTTCTTTTCTTATATATATATATATATATGTATGTATATATATACATATGGGAAAATGGTTATGTACTCCTGAGAGTACATACTCCCACTGCTTATATACCACATAAATGAATATTTTATACCTCTTTATTATTTTTAATATACTTCATTAATAATTACTAGATACCTCAAAATGAGTTTCAAGAAAAAAATCTTGTGAGTCTACATATTTTTAAAGGTTTACGTATATACTGATTTATTCGTACGTGAAAAGGGTATATTATAAAAATTACGTCGCAAATGACTTTTTTTCATAAAACTCGTATTGGGGTATCTTAGAATATTTAATGAAGTATATTGAGAATGATAAAGAGGTATAATCAATGCGTATACAAGGTATATTGAAGATAAGAGTACATACTCCCAGGAGTACAGAACAGTAGTCCTATACATATGTATATATATAGATATGTTAATAATTATAATATGTGGATGATATATATGCATATGGATAGATACTAGATATCTTATAGGGTTTATAATAATTATATTTGGGTTAGGATCGATGGTTATGATATATATATACATATATATATATATATATATATATATATATATATATATATATATATATATATATATATATGACAAATTTTCCCTACTATCGGGTGTAGTTATTCCCACTTTGGTTTCGTACGTTGTATGTAGTATCTATTATATTGGAGAATACGTATGTGTAGTATGTAGTATGTAAGAATGTTTGGGTAGTATATATTCTATTTTGTAGGTAGTATGTACCATATTTTGAGCATACTCCCTTTTACGTACAAATATGTACGTATTTCACAAATATGATAGAAACATGGCCTTACATGCAATTTTTTCACATAACTCATTTTGGAGTATCTTAGATATAGTATATGAACATACTAAAAAAGATAAAGTAGTATATATACTACCACATGGTAGTATATGAGATATGGGTGTAACTACACCCGGTAGTAGGATGTATTTTGTCTATATATCTTTCCCTAATAATAAAGCACGGATTGACTCCGTGGGTTCACCGTCACAATACGCTTCTTCCTGTGAGTTTACGCCTTCAGTTTGAATTTAAAACATATACGCGAGGTGGTACTAATTAACGGCTGGCGTCTAAAATTCTGTCCGCAGCAGCCCACTTGGGCGTCACCTGCCAATGAAGCAAGCCCGGTAGAAAGTCACCTGGGCTGTGTTGGGCTTGATCTGCACAATTTTCGGTCGACTAGCAAAAATTAATTGCTTTCTCACACGGTGTCGAACTTGCGACCTCTCCTTCGTGCCCACAAGGCTGTAGCCAACTGTGCGAACCTTTTCTTGTGTTACAAACACGTTCGCTAACAAATTATATAGTCCCACCTCGCCCGTTTTCATCACTATTCATCAATTTATATATGTTCTTAAGTTTTCTGGAGAATCAAGAAGTTGTTTTGGGAATAGATGTGAATTTGATTGCCGAAAGAAAGAGAGGCCAAGCGGGGGAGGCTTTGCTTGATTAGTTGGCTCTACAGAGAGAGAAGGGGCGAGAGAGCGCCATGGGAGGAGGAAGGAATCGGAGAAGGGGGAGCGCGTACAAGGAGGCGGTGCCGAAGGGAGGAAGAAAACGGGAAGGAGGCAGTTGTGTGGCCCGGTGATGCACAACATGAGGAGGGGTCGGGTGATGAGCTGTGCTCGCTGTCATGGCGCTGAGCGGCGGCTCGGGCGAGCTCGGGAGGGGGAAGGTCGACGAGGTCAGCGTCCATGGCGGATAGAGGGGAGACCCGCGGAGGACGGTCGAGGCAGAGGGGCGCGGCGGAACATCTGCAGGCGGCGGAATTTGATTGCCGAAAGAAAGAGAGGCCAAGCGGGGGAGGCTTTGCTTGATTAGTTGGCTCTACAGAGAGAGAAGGGGCGAGAGAGCGCCATGGGAGGAGGAAGGAATCGGAGAAGGGGGAGCGCGTACAAGGAGGCGGTGCCGAAGGGAGGAAGAAAACGGGAAGGAGGCAGTTGTGTGGCCCGGTGATGCACAACATGAGGAGGGGTCGGGTGATGAGCTGTGCTCGCTGTCATGGCGCTGAGCGGCGGCTCGGGCGAGCTCGGGAGGGGGAAGGTCGACGAGGTCGGCGTCCATGGCGGATAGAGGGGAGACCCGCGGAGGACGGTCGAGGCAGAGGGGCGCGGCGGAACATCTGCAGGCGGCGGGACGCTGCTCAAGGGGTCGGACGGCGAAGCTCGAGGTTGCTGCTCCATGGTATGGTGCGGCCATGGTGTCCCGTGACGAGAGAGAGACGTAGGGAAAAGAAGACGACAGGAATATAAGCGTCTGCGGTCGAGGAGCAGGTCTGTTTCTTCGTGCGTGCCTTCGGCCTGATGGGCTTCTGGTGCTGACTAGATTGACCAGGCCTGCTCACGGGATTTTTTTTGCCTCAAACTGAACTCACGAAAAAAAAGAAAATTCACCTCAAAAGAAAAGGAAAAAAAGGTAAAACCAGCATAAGCTTTTCTGAGCTGCAATTTTATGTGCATGTGAAGACGTGCGGTGCTATGGTAGTTTTGTTTGTTTGTCAGACCTACTCTTATCAATAGTATTTGTTTAGGTAACTCCAGCATATAGATCACAATGGATTGTAGTGTATGCATAAACTCAGATTTTGGTTGGTCTGTTGTACATTGCATTGCTAATTTCACCCGATTTAATTTCTAACTATTGCAACAATGCTCTCTTGTTTACTGAAGCTGAGAAGCAGTAGATAGGATGGATGTTCTGAATTTTTGCATTGAGATTCAGCTAATACCACGGTTGAGATTGCTAAGCGTGATATTGATGTATGGTGTTTCCAGAAATATCTAGGAGGCTATGAACAAATTTAGATGGTCAATGACGGGAATACATACCTTCTTCCCAAACTACGTTTGATTTATAGTTTTTTTAATCAGAGACTTTTCTCCTACATTGGTCGTGACTAAAGTAGATTTAGGTTACTTGGGTGACAAGAGAGTTAAAGGTGGTCAAGGTGCCTAGGTTTAATTGGCAAATGAGAAAGTTACAATCAGTTGATTTTTTTTCTCCCTAGAAATGCATGGGCATTTAACCATATCTCTTTATGTAGACAAATGCATGTATGATACTTTAACAAATGGACAATTAAGTTTTCAGTTAAGATGAATCTTGATAGCATCACATACATGAGTGTTCTCCCATGGCAACACACAGACGCACAAACATGAAAAATTATTTTCTCCCGTTGCAACGCACGGGCATTTGTGCTAGTATATACTCTTGGGAGTATGTACTCTTATCTTCAATATACCTTGTATACGCATTGATTATACCTCTTTATCATTCTCAATATACTTCATTAAATATTCTAAGATACCCCAATACGAGTTTTATGAAAAAAAGTCATTTGCGACGTAATTTTTATAATATACCCTTTTCACGTACGAACAAATCAGTATATACGTAAACCTTTAAAAATATGTAGACTCACAAGATTTTTTTCATGAAACTCATTTTGAGGTATCTAGTAATTATTAATAAAGTATATTAAAAATAATAAAGAGGTATAAAATATTCATTTATGTGGTATATAAGCAGTGGGAGTATGTACTCTCAGGAGTACATAACCATTTTCCTATATATATATATATATATATAAAATATTCATTTATGTGGTATATAAGCAGTGGGAGTATGTACTCTCAGGAGTACATAACCATTTTCCTATATATATATATATATATATATATATATACACACATATATATGGATGCAACGCACGGGCATTTGTGCTAGTATATGCATTTGTGCTAGTATATATATGGATGCAAAATCGGATATATATATTATTATATGATAATTTTTTATATTGATATGATATATGCATGTGGATGCAATGATCGATATAGTATAGATGGAAAATTGATATGGATATATATGATGGATTATATGAATAATTATATGGATCGATGTGTATATATAGATTATGACAGTTTTTTTGATCATATGGATAGATAGATTATGATTATATATATATAGATATGATGATAAGTTTTTTGATCATATATGGACAGATTATGATAATTAAGATTATGATAATTATTTTGATCATATAACAGATATATATGGATCGATCGATGATATGGTTAGATATATATATATATATATATGGATCAAATGATATGATATGGAAGCTAGATAATTTAATTTGGTACACGGCTTTCGACACGCAGGCACAGAGACCCGGGAGGCGAAAAAGGTAGCGACAGGAGATCCCCTTTCTCCGCCGATGGGGGCGCGGATGTTGGAAATATGCCCTAGAGGCAATAATAAATTGGTTATTATTATATTTCCTTGTTCATGATAATCGTTTATTATCCATGCTATAATTGTATTGATTGGAAACTCAAATACATGTGTGGGTACATAGACAACACTGTGTCCCTAGTAAGCCTCTAGTTGACTAGCTCGTTGATCAAAAGATGGTGAAGGTTTCCTGGCCATAGACATGAGATGTCATTTGATAACGGGATCACATCATTAGGAGAATGATGTGATGGACAAGACCCAAACTGTATACGTAGCATATGATCGTGTCAGTTTATTGCTATTGTTTTCTGCATGTCAAGTATCTGTTCCTATGACCATGAGATCATGCAACTCCCTGACATCGGAGGAGTACCTTGTGTGTATCAAACGTCGCAACGTAACTGGGTGACTATAAAGGTGCTCTACAGGTATCTCTGAGGGTGTCTGTTGGGTTGGCATGGATCAAGACTGGGATTTGTTACTCCGTGTGACGGAGAGCTATCTCAGGGCCCACTCGGTAATACAACATCACAATGAGCCTTGCAAGCAATGTGACTAAAGTGTTAGCCACGAGATCTTGTATTACGGAACGAGTAAAGAGACTTGCCAGTAACGAGATTGAACTAGGTATAGAGATACCGACGATCGAATCTCGGGCAAGTAACATACCGAAGAACAAAGGGAACAGCATACAGGATTAACTGAATCCTTGACATAGAGGTTCGACCGATAAAGATCTTCGTAGAATATGTAGGAGCCAATATGGGCATCCAGGTCCCGCTATTGGTTATTGATCGTAGAGGTGTCTCGGTCATGTCTACATAGTTCTCGAACCCGCAGGGTCTACACACTTAACGTTTGGTGACGATTAGTATAGTTGAGTTATTTTGTTGGTGACCGAAGGTTGTTCGGAGTCCCGGATAAGAACCCGGACATGACGAGGATCTCCGGAATAGTCCGGAGGTAAAGATTGATATATGTGATAATAGTGTTTTGATCTCCGGAAGGGTTCCGGAATTCACCGGAAGGAGTTCTGGATGTTTCCCGAAATGTTCGGGTACGAGAACACTTTATTTGGGCCAAGGGGTAAAGCCCACGAGGCTTAGGCAAGGTGCAAAAGGAAGTTTTGCTGGCGTCTGGGGTGTTACTACCGCTTATCGTAAGCGGTACTACCGCTACAGGCGGTACTACCGCTTATCGTAAGCGGTACTACCGCTACAGGCGGTACTACCGCTTATCGTAAGCGGTACTACCGCTTATCGTAAGCGGTACTACCGCTTGTACGCGATACTGCTGGAATCCAAGTTGGACTCTTTCCGTGCGGGCCAAACCGACCTTGTGCGGGCAAAACCGACCTTGTGGAGGTTTTCTCTCCAAGTTTAGACCCCAGGGCTCAACATATAAATAGAGGGGCAGGGCTAGCACACGGAATACATCAAGATTTCCCAAGCCGTGTGTCGGCAACCCTAACCCTCTAGTTCTCCCGTCATAATCTCCGTAGTGCTTGGCGAAGCCCTGCAGAGATTGTTCCTCACCACCATCACCACGCCGTCGTGCTGCCGGAACTCATCTACTACTTCATCATCGCTCGCTGGATCGAGGAGGTGAAGGCGTCATCAAGCCGCACGTGTGTTGAACGCGGAGGTGCCGTCCGTTCGGCACTAGTTCGTGATCGGATCGAGGGACGACTTGCGATTTGGATCGCGGAGACGTTCGACTACATCAACCGCGTTTCTTAACGCTTCCGCTTAGCGATCTACAAGGGTATGTAGATTCACTCTCCCTCTCGTAGATGCTCATCACCATGGATAGATCTTGTGTGTGCGTAGGAAAATTTTTGTTTCCCATGCAACGTTCCCCAACAGTGGCATCATGAGCCAGGTCTATGCGTAGATGAGATCTCGAGTAGAACACAAACGAGTTGTGGGCGTGGGTGTATACATATTGTTTGCCGTTACTAGTTGATACTTGATTCGGCGGTATTGTGAGATGAAGCGGCCCGGACCGACATTACGCGTACGCTTACGCGAGACAGGTTCCTTCAACTGACATGTAACTTCGTTGCATAAAGATGGCTAGCGGGTGTCTGTCTCTCTCACTTTAGTTGAATCAATTTCAATGAAGAGGGTTCTTTTAGAAGATCAAAAAGCAATCACTACACCACGTTGTGGTTTTGCGTAGGTAAGAACGGTTCTTGCAAACCCGTAGCAGCCACGTAAAATTTGCAACAACAATTAGAGGACGTCTAACTTGTTTTTGCAGGGTATGTTGTGATGTGATATGGCCAATTACATGATGAGATATATGTGATGTATGAGATGATCATGTGTTGTATAGAATATCACGACTTGCATGTCGATGAGTACGGCAACTGGCAGGAGCCATAGAGTTGTCTTTTATTATTTTCGCCGTTTTGCTTTACTTTGTCGCTATGAGTTAGCAATAGTCGTGGAAGCAACAGTCGGCGCGACAACCTCATGGCGACACGTTGATGGAGATCAAGATGATGGAGATCATGGTGTCATGCCGGTGACGATGGAGATCATGTCGGTGCTTTGGAGATGGAGATCAAAAGCACAAGTTCATGGCCATATCATGTCACTTATGATTTGCATGTGATGTTAATCCTTTTATGCATCTTATTTTGCTTAGGACGACGGTAGCATTATAAGGTGATCCCTCACTTAAATTTCAAGATAAAATTGTGTTCTCCCCGAGTGTGCACCGTTGCGAAAGTTCGTCGTTTCGAGACACCACGTGATGATCGGGTGTGATAGACTCTACGTTCACATACAACGGGTGCAAGCCAGTGTTGCACATGCGGAACAGTCGGGTTAAACTTGACGAGCCTAGCATGTACAGACATGGCCTCGGAACACAAGAGACCGAAAGGTCGAACATGAGTCATATAGTAGATATGATCAACATGAAGATGTTCACCATTGAAACCACCTCAACTCACATGATGATCGGACTTGAGTTGGTGGATTTGGATCATGTTACACTCGAATGACCGGAGGGATGTCTATTTGAGTGGGAGTTTTTAAGTAATATAATTAACTAAACTCATTATCTTGAACAATAGTCTAAGTTGTCTTTGCTATATTTATGTTGTAGATCATGGCTCGCGCAGTAGCACCCCTGAATTTTAATGCGTTCCTAGAGGAAGCTAAATTGAAAGATGATGGAAGTAACTTTGTGGACTGGGCCCGTAATCTAAGGATTATCCTTACGGCTTCCCAGAAGTCTTATGTCCTTGATGCACCGCTTGGTGATCCACCCGCTCCAGTTGAGTCTCTAGACGTTGTGAACGCCTGGCAGGCTCGTTCTGAAGATTACTCAATAGTTCAATGTGCAATATTGTATGGCTTAGAACCGGGACTTCAAAGACGTTTTGAACGTCATGGAGCATATGAGATGTTCCAGGAGTTAAAGTTTATCTTTCAGAAGAATGCCCGGATCGAGAGATATGAGATCTCCGATAAGTTCTATGCTTGCAAGATGGAGGAGAACGGGTCTATCACTGATCACGTACTCAGAATGTCTGGGTACTCCACCCGTCTGGCTGAATTGGGGATGCCCCTTCCGCCAGAGGCTATCACTGACAGAGTTCTTCAATCATTGCCACCTAGCTACAAGAGCTTCGTGTTGAACTATAACATGCACGGGATGAACAAGTCAGTCGCCGAGCTGTTTGCGATGCTGAAAGCCGCTGAGTCTGAAATTCAGAAGGAGCATCAAGTGTTGATGGTCAATAAAACCACTAGTTTCAAGAAAAATGGCAAGGGTAAGAAGGGTAACTCCAAGAAGAGTGGCAAAGCAGTTGCTCCTCCCGTGAAGAAACCCAAGGCTGGACCCAAACTAGAAACTGTGTGCTTTCATTGCAAGGGAACTGGACACTGGAAGCATAACTGCCCCAAGTATTTGGCTGACAAGAAGGCGGCCAACAACAAACAAGGTATATATAATATACATGTTATTGATGTGTACCTTACCAACTCTCGTTGTAGTGCATGGGTATTTGATACCGGTGCGGTTGCTCATATTTGCAACTCAAACCAGGAACTGTGGAATAGACGGAGGCTGGCAAAGGACGAAGTGACGATGCGCGTGGGAAATGGTTCCAAGGTTGATGTGATCGCCGTCGGCACGCTCGCTCTTCGATTACCATCGGGATTAGTGATGAACCTGAATAAATGTTATTTGGTGCCTGCGTTAAGCATGAACATTATATCTGGATCTTGTTTATTGCGAGACGGTTACTCATTTAAACCAGAGAATAATGGTTGTTCTATTTATATGAGTAATATCTTTTATGGTCATGCACCCGATGTGAGGGATTTATTCTTATTGAATCTCGATAGTAATGATACACATGTTCATAACATTGATGCCAAAAGATGTAGAATTGACAATGATAATACCACTTTCTTGTGGCACTGCCGTTTAGGTCATATTGGCGTAAAACGCATGAGGAGCTCCATGCTGATGGACTTTTGGAGTCACTTGATTTTGAATCACTTGACACATGTGAGCCATGCCTCATGGGCAAGATGACTAAAACGCCGTTCTCTGGAACAATGGAACGGGCAAGTGACTTGTTGGAAATCATACATACTGATGTGTGCGGTCCGATGAGTATTGAGGCGCGCGGTGGTTATCGTTACTTTCTCACCTTCACTGATGACTTAAGTAGATATGGGTATATTTACTTAATGAAACACAAGTCTGAAACATTTGAAAAGTTCAAACAATTTCAGAGTGAAGTTGAGAATCATCGTAACAAGAAGATTAAATTCCTACGATCTGATCGAGGAGGAGAATATCTGAGTTATGAGTTTGGCAGTCACTTAAGACAATGTGGAATTGTTTCACAACTGACACCGCCTGGAACACCACAACGTAATGGTGTGTCCGAACGTCGTAATCGAACCTTATTGGATATGGTGCGATCTATGATGTCTCTTGCCGATTTGCCACTATCGTTTTGGGGTTATGCATTAGAGACAGCTGCATTCACTTTAAATAGGGCACCATCGAAATCCGTTGAGACGACACCACATGAACTTTGGTTTGGCAAGAAGCCAAAGCTGTCGTTTCTTAAAGTTTGGGGATGTTATGCTTATGTCAAAAAGCTTCAGCCTAAAAAGCTGGAACCCAAAGCGGAGAAATGTGTCTTCATAGGATACCCAAAAGAGACAGTTGGGTATACCTTCTACCTCAGATCCAAAGGCAAAGTGTTTGTCGCTAAAAATGGAACATTTCTTGAGAAAGAGTTTCTCTCGAAAGAATTGAGTGGGAGGAAGATAGAACTTGATGAGGTTGTTGAACCTTTACTTCAACCTGAAAGTAGCGCAGCGCAGAAAGATGTTTCTGTAGAGCCTACATCAGCTGAAGAGGAAGTTAATGATGATGATCATGAAGCTTTGGATCAAGTTACTATCGAACCTCGTAGGTCGACAAGGACGCGTACTGCTCCTGAGTGGTACGGCAACCCTGTCTTAGAGGTCATGTTGTTGGACAACGATGAACCTACGAGCTATGGAGAAGCGATGATGGGCCCGGATTCCGAGAAGTGGTTAGAGGCCATAAAATCCGAGATGGGATCCATGTATGAAAACAAAGTATGGACTTTGGAAGTATTACCTGAAGGGCGTAAGGCCATTCAGAACAAATGGATCTTTAAGAGGAAGACGGACGCGGACGGTAATGTCACCGTCTATAAAGCTCGACTTGTGGCAAAGGGTTTTTCACAAGTTCAAGGAGTTGACTACGATGAGATCTTCTCACCCGTAGCGATGCTTAAGTCCGTCAGGATCATGTTAGCAATAGCTGCCTTTTTCGATTATGAAATTTGGCAGATGGATGTCAAAACAGCGTTCCTTAACGGTTTCCTTAAGGAAGAGTTGTATATGATGCAACCAGAAGGTTTTGTCGATCCAGAGAATGCTGACAAAGTTTGCAAACTCCAGCGATCCATTTATGGACTGGTGCAAGCATCTCGGAGTTGGAATCTTCGCTTTGATGAGGTGATCAAAGCGTTTGAGTTTATACAAGTTTACGGAGAAGCTTGTATTTACAAGAAAGTGAGTGGGAGCTCTATAGCGTTTCTAATATTATATGTGGATGACATATTACTGATTGCAAACAATATACAAATGTTGGAAGGCGTGAAGGAATATTTGAACAAAAGTTTTTCAATGAAGGACCTAGGAGAAGCTGCTTTCATATTAGGCATCAAGATCTATAGAGATAGATCGAGACGCTTACTAGGACTTTCACAAAGCACATACCTTGACAAAGTTTTGAAGAAGTTCAAAATGGATCAGTCCAAGAAGGGGTTCTTGCCTGTATTGCAAGGTGTGAAGTTGAGTAAGACTCAATGCCCAGTGACTGCAGAAGATAGAGAAAAGATGAGTGTCATCCCCTATGCTTCAGCCATAGGCTCTATCATGTATGGAATGCTGTGCACAAGACCCGATGTCAGCCTTGCCATAAGTATGGTCGGAAGGTTTCAAAGTGATCCAGGAATGGAACACTGGACGGCGGTCAAGAATGTCCTGAAGTACCTGAAAAGGACTAAGGACATGTTTCTCGTTTATGGAGGTGATCAAGAGCTCGTCGTAAAGGGTTACGTCGATGCAAGCTTTGACACTGATCCGGATGACTCTAAGTCGCAAACCGGATACGTATTTATTCTTAATGGAGGTGCGGTTAGCTGGTGCAGTTCCAAGCAAAGCGTGGTAGCTGATTCTACATGCGAAGCAGAGTACATCGCTGCCTCGGAGGCGGCGAAGGAAGGTGTCTGGATGAAGGAGTTCATGACAGATCTTGGAGTAGTGCCTAGTGCGCTTAACCCAATGACTCTGTTTTGTGATAATACTGGTGCCATTGCTCTAGCCAAGGAACCAAGATTTCACAAGAGGACCAGACACATAAAGCGACGTTTCAATTCCATCCGCGATTACATCAAGGAAGACGACATAAATATTTGCAAAGTACACACGGATCTGAATGTTGTAGATCCGATGACTAAACCTCTTCCAAGGGCTAAACATGAACAACACCAGAACTGCATGGGTGTTCGATTCATTACAATGTAAATCACATAGTGATGTGAACTAGATTATTGACTCTAGTGCAAGTGGGAGACTGTTGGAAATATGCCCTAGAGGCAATAATAAATTGGTTATTATTATATTTCCTTGTTCATGATAATCGTTTATTATCCATGCTATAATTGTATTGATTGGAAACTCAAATACATGTGTGGGTACATAGACAACACTGTGTCCCTAGTAAGCCTCTAGTTGACTAGCTCGTTGATCAAAAGATGGTGAAGGTTTCCTGGCCATGGACATGAGATGTCATTTGATAACGGGATCACATCATTAGGAGAATGATGTGATGGACAAGACCCAAACTGTAAACGTAGCATATGATCGTGTCAGTTTATTGCTATTGTTTTCTGCATGTCAAGTATCTGTTCCTATGACCATGAGATCATGCAACTCCCTGACATCGGAGGAGTACCTTGTGTGTATCAAACGTCGCAACGTAACTGGGTGACTATAAAGGTGCTCTACAGGCATCTCCGAGGGTGTCTATTGTGTTGGCATGGATCAAGACTGGGATTTGTTACTCCGTGTGACGGAGAGCTATCTTAGGGCCCACTCGGTAATACAACATCACAATGAGCCTTGCAAGCAATGTGACTAAAGTGTTAGCCACGAGATCTTGTATTACGGAACGAGTAAAAAGACTTGCCAGTAACGAGATTGAACTAGGTATAGAGATACTGACGATCGAATCTCGGGCAAGTAACATACCGAAGAACAAAGGGAACAGCATACGGGATTAACTGAATCCTTGACATAGAGGTTCGACCGATAAAGATCTTCGTAGAATATGTAGGAGCCAATATGGGCATCCAGGTCCCGCTATTGGTTATTGATCGTAGAGGTGTCTCGGTCATGTCTACATAGTTCTCGAACCCGCAGGGTCTACACACTTAACGTTTGGTGACGATTAGTATAGTTGAGTTATTTTGTTGGTGACCGAAGGTTGTTCGGAGTCCCGGATAAGATCCCGGACATGACGAGGATCTCCGGAATAGTCCGGAGGTAAAGATTGATATATGTGATAATAGTGTTTTGATCTCCGGAAGGGTTCTGGAATTCACCGGAAGGAGTTCCGGATGTTTCCCGAAATGTTCGGGTACGAGAACACTTTATTTGGGCCAAGGGGTAAAGCCCACAAGGCTTAGGCAAGGTGCAAAAGGAAGTTTTGCTGGCGTCTGGGGCGGTACTACCGCTTATCGTAAGCGGTACTACCGCTACAGGCGGTACTACCGCTTATCGTAAGCGGTACTACCGCTACAGGCGGTAATACCGCTTATCGTAAGCGGTACTACCGCTACAGGCGGTAATACCGCTTATCGTAAGCGCTACTACCGCTTATCGTAAGCGGTACTACCGCTTGTACGCGATACTGCTGGAATCCGAGTTGGACTCTTTCCGTGCGGGCCAAACCGACCTTGTGCGGGCAAAACCGACCTTGTGGAGGTTTTCTCTCCAAGTTTAGACCCCAGGGCTCAACATATAAATAGAGGGGCAGGGCTAGCACACGGAATACATCAAGATTTCCCAAGCCGTGTGTCGGCAACCCTAACCCTCTAGTTCTCCCGTCATAATCTCCGTAGTGCTTGGCGAAGCCCTGCAGAGATTGTTCCTCACCACCATCACCACGCCGTCGTGCTGCCGGAACTCATCTACTACTTCATCATCGCTCGCTGGATCGAGGAGGTGAAGGCGTCATCAAGCCGCACGTGTGTTGAACGCGGAGGTGCCATCCGTTCGGCACTAGTTCGTGATCGGATCGAGGGACGACTTGCGATTTGGATCGCGGAGACGTTCGACTACATCAACCGCGTTTCTTAACGCTTCCGCTTAGCGATCTACAAGGGTATGTAGATTCACTCTCCCTCTCGTAGATGCTCATCACCATGGATAGATCTTGTGTGTGCGTAGGAAATTTTTTGTTTCCCATGCAACGTTCCCCAACAGCGGATCCCGGCCTCGTCCGCTCGCTTCGGCGGCAGGAGGAGGTGGGGATCCCGTTCCTCTTCGTCAGGCATGTAGATAGTGTAGCTTTAGGCTGCGTGGCACCGATTTGGGGATGAGATCACCGCCGTTCTGCAGGAATAATTCCGCCGCCTCTTCTTTTCCTTGCTGGTGCTGGTGGTGCCAGCATGAGGGCGGCGTTGATCTCCCGCTAATCTATGTATCGAGTGGTGGCTTGGATCCCAGGTACATCGGTGGCTGCAGCGCACCGTGGGATGTCATTGCTCCTCATCGATCTCCGGATCGCATGAGTTGTTGGATCCTCAGGCTGGTTGGCACTGCGGCGACGATGAATTAGCCTTATGAGTATCGCTCTCCCCCTCCTCTTCGTTGTTGCGCCGACGAATCCTCCATTGGCGGCGCGGAGGTGGGTCCTGGTGTGTAGGCGGTGCTGCATCTGTGGTTTCTGGCGAAGATTCCTTGGCAACGGCGGTTTTCTGGGGGTGCTGGTCTTATGGCCGAAGTTTGAAGACTTCCCGGTCGCCATGGTCCTCTTTACAAGGTGCTGGCTTCAGCTATGGAGCGGCGGCGGCAACGGCGCGCCTTCAACTCGCTCCAGCGACAGCTGTGGTTATTGTGTGGTCTGAGGACCTTGCTGTAATTTTATTTACTTCTGGGGTGCTCTGTACTAGTTTGGAATTTTCAATATAAACTATGGTCCTTTCCGCAAAAAAAGATAATTTAATTTGATATGGATGATGGATCGATTATATGCATGTATGTGTATAGATTGTTTATAGCAATATTAATATGTGGATGGTGAAATCGATATGGAAATGCTTGTGATTATAACTGAACTAATTAATGAATAGTTAGATAGCTAGATAAATATATTAATTAGTTCATCTTTGTACAGGCGTGTACCTTGAGGACCTCGACGCCGGCGGCGCCCGCACCACCTCGACGCCGGCGACAACCCTCACCGGCCTCCCCACCTCGATATGCTGCACCGCCCATGATCTACGGCACCCGTCGACCGACGCCGGCCGCACACACCGACGCACCTCCAGCTTCGACGACAATGACTATCCTAGCCGCCACTGGAGGAGGGGCCTCCGGCCGCCGCAGGCCAACTCTGACCGCTGTCCTGATACTCCTGATCACATCGAGTTCAAGGTGGAACTGAGGGAGAGAGTGGGAGACGAGAGGAGATTGAGAGCGGAGATAGGGCCCTTGGAGGATGACTCTAATCCTCTAGAGCTAATCTCAAGGGCGGAGAAGATTGCGGAACTCTAGCGCAAAAGGGCGTGGGAGGACGAGCAAGGGAAGATCCCGCTCGCGTCGCTCCTAGCTTGGATTCATCATGCCAAGAAGCAGGAGGCTAGGATGGAGTTCATCGGTAACGAGAAATTGGCACTGGCGGTGGTCTCTCGGGCTACGCACGAGGAGATGCAGTGATTGTGCCCACGGGACCGACTTCTCTCGGCCGAGGAGGTACTATAGTGGGCGACAGTGGAGGCGAGATCGGAGAACTCGGAGCAAAGGGAGAGATGGGTGGATTTCTGTTACAGTCGGGCGCCTTGACCTCTGTGGCTTCATTCTACTTTAAACGGGCGCTCTTCTTTATTATTGTAGTATGCTATTAGAATCTTAATTTGAGGGTACGGCTTGTGGATGCCCTTCGTATGATGAACTATTTTTTCATTGTAAGACTATTGTTATATGTATAGATGCAACGCTTTCTACACAGTCAATGATTACTTGTTCGCATGTATGTACTCTACTTACCAAGCCGCACGTCGACAACCTGACATGTCACTATGACCTGTCCTAACACAAACAAAGAGAATGTCACCATGGTTAACCCCCTTTCAAAGCTGGTCAAAGCTCTAGACCGCGCGTGGCCCACGGATCAGCGCTTCGTCCAAAACCGCGCGAGGGGTGGTCAAAAAACCTCCCCCACCTTCATGTGGCCCTAATATATGTATAAAAGGGTGGTGTGATGTTTAAATATCCAATACACAACTTTGATGTGGCACTTGCTTCACAAACAAGAGTGAATCTTGTGAAGACAGGTGCTCAATCTTTGTTTGACATGTCACTATGGCCTACCCTAACACAAACCAAGAGGAAGTCACCATGGTCTACCCCCTCTCGAGGCCGGTCAAAGACGTAGACCAAGCGAGCCCCACGGATTGGCGCATCATCTGAAACCGCGCGAGGGAGGATCGGAAAACCTCCCCCACCTGCATGTGGCCCTAATATATGCATAAAAGGGTGGTGTGATGTTTAAATATCCAATACACAATTTTGATATGGCACTTGCTTCACAAACAGGACTATCCGACATGAAGGTTCCAGACTTAAGAGTGCGAGCCCCTCACTTCAAGGCGACGGGAGGGAATCTTGTGAAGACAGGTGCTCAATCTTGGTTTGAAATGTCATGATGGCCTACCCGAACACAAACCAAAAGGAATTGACCATGGTCGACCCCCTCTCGAGGCCGGTCAAAGCTGTAGACCAAGCGAGCCCCACGGATCGGCGCATCATCAAAAACCGCGTGAGGGAGGGTCGGAAAACCTCCCCAACCTGCATTTCTCCCTAATATATGTATAAAGGGTGGTGTGATGTTTAAATATCCAATACACAACTTTGATGTGGCACTTGCGTCACAAACAGAATATCCGGCACGAAGGTTCTGGACTTAGAGTGTGAGCCCCGCACTTCGAGGCGACAGGAGGGAATCTTGTGAAGACAGGTGCTCAATCTTGGTTTGACATGTCACTATGGCCTACCTAATACAAACCAATAGGAAGTCACCATGGTCGACCCCACCTCGAGGCCGCTCAAAGTTGTAGACCAAGCGGGCCCCACGGATCGGCGCATCATCGGAAACCGCGCGAGGGAGCGTCGGAAAACCTCCCCCACCTGCATGTGGCCCTAATATATGTATAAAAGGGTGGTGTGATGTTTAAATATTCAATACACAACTTTGATGTGGGACTTGTGTCACAAACAGGACTATCCGGCACGAAAGTTCCAGACTTAGAGTGCGAGCCCCGCACTTTGCGGCGACGTGAGGGAATCTTGTGAAGACATGTGCTCAATCTTGGTTTGACATGTCACTATGGCCTACCCTACCACAAACTAAGAGGAAGTCACCATGGTCTACCCCCTCTCGAGGCCGGTCAAAGCCGTGGACCAAGCGGGCCCCACGGATCGGCTCATCGTCAGAAACCGCGCGAGGGAGGGTTAGAAAACCTTCCCCACCTGCATGTGGCCCTAATATATGTATAAAAGGGAGGTGTGATATTTAAATATCCAATACACAGCCGCTCAAAGGGCCAGACGATGCCGGCCCACGGATCAGGGTTTCGCCGGTAACCACGCGAGAGAGCGAGGGTCAGAAACCGTTTCCGAATTCATGGCACTTGGTGTGGAGTGAAAATATCCAATACAATCGAAAAACATAAATAAAATCAAAGGAAAAATATACATATAATACTAACTACCCAAACTAATATAATAATAAAATAATGATTTACGCCGAATGGCCGATAAAAGACACTCGGCTTACCTATGTGTATGACGAGTGCTCTAAGCAGACGGTACTCGGCTTATAGTTGGCGCGAGGGACTTGGCGAAAATTTCCCCCTCGCACCATTTCTCTCTTTTTTCACCAAAATCGCCACCCGCCATCCAAAAATCGCCATTGCCGCCGCCGCCGCCCACTGCCCCCTCCACGACCGGCGCCCACTAGCCAGACTCCTCCACCCCACCCCGCCCTGCTCGCTCGCTGCGCCGCTCCCCCTCCGCGACCCCCTTCTGCCTGCGGCCGTCGCCGGTTGATTTCGGCGCTGTCCGGTGTGCTCCGGTGCCGTGCTTGTGACGGAGCTGCTCCTCTCCTCGCGCTCTACCTCTTCCTCCCCGTCCCATTTGTTCCTCTCCTTGTCCGGTGGTCGCCCGCGACGCATTTCTCCCGTTTAGGGTTTTGGTGTGGCCGTGCTCGAGCTGCTGCGTGGTCCTCGTGGTGCTCGTCGTTGTGTCCGTGCAACCGCGGTATGGTTGTGCCTCTGCCTTGGCTACAACTCCGGCTGGTGAGCTCTCCTCTTCTAAGCAATTTGGTCAATGCTCTTTTTATCTTATAAGCATAGAGTTACTAGGAAATGGATGATCTCGGGTGATAAGCAGCGTAGATAGGATGCTCACTGATGCACCAGGGAGCTCTTGGTAACTTAGTACTTTTAAAACTGTGGAAATGTAAAACCTCAATATTTCAATGCTTGAGTAATGACTACTATAGCTTGGCAGTTTATAAAAACCACAATTTTCTTAATTTGGTTTTGGAAAAAGTGGTCAAGACCTCTTTTTAAAATACTGTGAAAATACTACCTTGTTGGAGATACTATGGTTCTATAAAATTGTGATACTCATTGATGGCAATCACATCAAAGTTTTTTAAACTATCTTTTTCTTTAAAATTGTATTCTATAAAAAATCCAAAAATACGTTGCTGCCAAACGAAACTAGTCTGTTAAGTGCAAACAAATTTGTAGTTTTAAAAATGATGGTTCAACTAATGGGCATCAATTCATAAAAAGGGAATACCGGAGAATAATTTGAATAAAAAAGATTAGAGTTTTTTTTTTTGTTGAGAAAAGACACCCAAAGGACATCTTAAAACTGAAAATTATCAAGAAAAACAGTAAACATTAGGATGGAAAGATAGCAAGACAAAAAGCGATCAACAAAAACAAAATTATATCAAAAAAGAAGATGGTGTATGCTCTTTTTATCTTAAGCACTGTCAGAAAATACACACTCATTTGTGTAGTAATAATTTAATTAGTAGGAGTAATTAATTCTGCAAGAGTTTATTCAACCAGTCATTCATTTCTGCCGCTCGTCCCGGCTGCATCGGTGCTCCCCCTCGTTGACCCAGTAACTGTTTTGTGGCTTTTATTTCTCATGGGTAAAACGATTCTTGTGTCTTTTTTGGCATGATAAAAAGCGATTCTTTCTTTATTGACTTGAATGAAAGTGTCAAAAACTATAGTCCTAATGATGACACAACATAAAGTCTTGCCTAACTTGTAGTTTTGCACTGCTAGTTCAGAAATACTAATACACTTGGATGAAAGGTCCAGCTAAAACAAACACCGATCAATAATTTTCTTAACATGTCACATAATATGCCATTGACACTGAAATCATAAACTGCGAATGTATGTAATATAGTATGAATTGGTCAATAAAGAAGCTTTAACCAAGTCATAAACTGATGTTAATTCATATGCTCTGTGTAGTTTTGATTATGACAAGTGCTCCTGTTAATTCATATTCCATTGTTTTGTTTCTGCTCATGTTGATAGGCTCCTTTGTATAGTTCATATGGTACTGCTATTTCTAGTTTAAATGGTTGTGGTTAGTACTGGTCTCTGGCTTGTACTTGTTTGGGGTTCGGGGTTTAGTTTGCAAGAAAAGAACGTTGAAGTATCTATTATATTATTATTATATAAAACAAGGGACAAACAAGGCACCACATATATCCACATATACTAATATTATTACCATCGTTTGATCAGAATAATAATTTCTGAGATTTAAAAGATTTTGCGTAACATGTGAACATGTACGTGTCAGCATATTGAAGTTTCATCTCTATATGCATATATGCACACAAATAAGGTACATCAACGGAATCATAAAAGGAAGCACCGGTTGAGAAACGGAATCTTCGCAAAAAAAAATTCAAACACGTACAACCAAACCGTCTGTATTGATTAGGAAATATAGAGCCATAATGCATCACGTGGCAACATGAAAAAAGGTTCGTACGTGTCCAATATGTTTGCATGCACCTAACGAAAAGTAGACTTGCACAACTTCAATCAGACTCGGTGTCGGCAAGAGGCCAACCGATCAAGCGAGATCCGGCCGTTAGCCAACACTTCCGAACATGTTAATGATGCTTCATGCATAAGGAGACGAGGCACTTGGACTCTGCTTCTTCTATGGTCATACAGCTGTTGTGCATCGCTAGGACTCGGTCAAGTATTTGAGTCCCTGCAAAAAGAAGATGCATTAATTAGTCCACGTACTAATTGGAGATAGTCTCCGAGAGCAAATGTAATAGGGTCTCTGGCGGTCCGCCCAGACTCAGTGGCACCGCGCATACAAGCACAACACGTGCACAACCTATAAAAAAGGCACGACATGTGCAGATTCTTCTGCAGCAGTGCGGGCGGCTAGCGGAGCTCCAACTAACTGACGTGCTAATTCGATCTGCTAGGCAACTTGCAAGCATGTCCAACGTATGCTATAGTTAGACCAACTCGAATGCATGTCCAATGTACGTCTCCATCTTATTCATGTCAAGACTAGAAAAACTGAAAACACACGATGCATTGTGAAGATTAGACAAAAGTAACTATCTTTTTTGTGGCACACTAGAAGAAATTTCGTCATATGAATCCACCACATAAGAATAACTTACTACTATTTCTTCCATAATCAATGATATGCACACTTAAACGAGATAGCGATTACTCTTTTTTTTTGGAAAAAAGCGATAATGATTACTCATTAAATACAACCGCACAAATTTATGGACGTTTCAGCCATAAGTCTTACTCTTCCTATTTTGGTTAAACTAAAAAATATAAATAATACAAATCTATTTTAGGTACAAAATTTGAAATCAGAAAGAAAGTAATATTACGGACCCGATTTCTACACGTAGTATACAAAAATCTAAATTTTGGATAAATTTGACAATGAAAATTAAAGGTTACTTAAGAGCACAATTCTTTAAATAGACGAAAGTTGTGATAAGAAACGGATTAAAAGTATTCAACAAAGAGCCAAAATTGGAAGTTAGCATGTGCGGAATTGTGGAATAAAAATAGAAGGAAATATGCAAGTGTACAACATCTGGATCTAGCATGTATTGGATCGCTCAAGGTGTTCATGCCAGTTAGCGACGGTGGAGAAGTCCTAGATATGGAAGAATCAGATAACATCTGCATGTACAAGAATCCCGTGCATGACATGGATGACATCGGGTAAAAAGCATGATAACAATTCTGTTGCTTGAGTGGGCATATTGTAGTAAGAAAACACAACAATGAAGTCATCACTTAAGCAGTATGGTTCTAAGAAATGAGTCATGTCAATGTGCTAAAAGAAGTGTAAGACTATGCAAAACAAAATTGGAATGATAAAAAAGAACACCAATGAGAGTGTGCAAGACATAAAAAATTTGATTACCACTACGACCGATATTGATGGTGATGGACAAAGATAACACAAGGTTTAAGTGTTACCAATATTTTTGATTTATTTTTGGTAGAAAAAATATTTGAAAATTGGTTAAAAGAGACATCTACAATTTAGCATAGCAGGCCATGGACCATAATACTTTCATACTCCAAATATTATCAATATCATAATTTGCTTAATAGAATATTTTGCCAAAATAAAATCACTTAGCAAAATTAAAATAAGTAGCAGTTCAGACGTGGGTAAAACAATCATTGAATAGACAAAACCCCACTCCATACCATACATAAATGACATTTTATTATTATTAAATTATACTATAATATATGTATAAATCAAGAAAATTATAAGATTCTACATATATTCTTGAGGCAGACCTATACATAGGATTTCCTCCCAATATAAATAATTAAAATGATATGCATGTCAAAGTTTTGAAAGTTTGGCATGAGGCATATCTAAATTGTCTGTTATTTTTAATATGGAGGGTGTATCAAATCAGATCCCCGCGCGATGTTATTTGCTACTTCCTCTGTAAACTAATATAAGACGTTTTAGATCACTACTAGTGATCTAAAACGTCTTATATTAGTTTAATGAGGAATACCTATTTTATACAATTAAATATTTCTATGAAAGCATGCCAATAACTAAACGTAATAAAAATTAACTCAACGGATAACAAATCTAGCCGCGCATTCCGCTAGTTGTATATAAAAGTATAAGAAAGACTGCGTCGATCCGGGGCCTATCCTCTACACACATCACTTTTTATAATTTTTTAAAACTTATAAAATTGTTTTCTTTTCAATAAATTACTGTAGAGCGATCATATTGATCATATGATAGCATGCGTGATCAGGAAATTAATTCCGGTCCATATTCTGCACGGCACTGCAAAAGCGCACGAGCCGTAAAAGAAACCAACCCATGTTTCTCAGAACTGTTATGAGGCAGGTGCTATCCCTATGAAGCAGCAACAGGCCACATGCCAACGACTGTGTGTGTACACGTCCGGGCCAGAGTTGCATCGATACGGCATGTCTGCCTGCGACATGTGTGTGCCCAATGGCAAGAGAGGGTGGAAGAAAAAAATGGGAGCAGCGGCGCGAGGGAGCCGCGTGGTGTGCACATGCATCAAAGCGCGGGGGCCACGTACGGCACCGGCACGCCAACCCACCCGCCGATCTCCCCAGGTCAGGTGCGTCCCCCCCCTGAAACAAAGATGGTCTCCCAGGTGCATTCCCCAGGTCAGGTGCATCCCCCCCTGAAACTATTGCTAGCATATTCTACCAGGTGGCCCGCGCAAAATGTGAGGGGAACATCTTTAAATTTTTTATATCATTGTGAGTAGTAATAAAGTTGTGATCTCGTGATAGATGTCTACTACATGTTGTTTGAAAGTATATAACTCTGAAAAACAATTGTAAAGTAACTGCTCTCATTTCATTTCATTTCAAAATAGAAATAACAATGCTCATCCTTGTCGTCCAAAAGATAATGTTTTGTTCATTATCACGGTCTATGAAAAACACATTGACCATTAATCCCTACTATATTACTATTTTAATACATATTAAAATTGCTTTAATATAAAAGTAACTTCATAGACAAATATATACATTTTATTTTCATACTTCCAATCAATAAAAAAAGGGCAGCCGATGCACGTAGCTCCCGCTTGCACTGGGTCCAGAGAAGGGTCCGACCATTTTGCGTCTTTTGTACGCAGCCTTACCCTCCATTTATACAAGAGGCTGTTTCCAGGACTCGAACCCGTGACCTTATGGTCACAAGGCAACAGCTTTACCGTTGCACCAAGGCTCCCCTTCCAATCAATATACAATAAAAAATATTGGTACTCAAAATTTTGAAGTTCTGACCAAAATTAAATCTAAAATGACATGCTTTTGTAGACTGGAGGCATTAATTAGGAATTGAAAATGAATTAAGACATGAAACATCAAAAAGCCAAATCACAAAAAACTTTAATGCATATTTATTTGGTAGGGGAGAGGCTTATATGATACATTTTTTTATTTTAGTTGGTCTTTTGAAGTGAGCGACAAATTATATTTCATTTATCAATCAAAGTTAACAATCTTCTGATTACCGACCCTTCTTCTTGGCACTTTACCCTTTATGGGTCTTCGTCGTATCATCTTATCTTCAGTCTCTCGGCTATGTACACTACGGGAAAAACTGTCTTTGCCGAGTGTTAGGTTGTTTGCCAAGAGCATTTTGTCGAGAACTCAGCAAACAAGGCCTTTGCCGAGTGCCTAGAGAAAAATGCTCGGCAAAAACATTACACTTGGCAAAGCATCACCTTTGCCGAGTACCGAGAAAAAATCAGTCGGCAAAAAGTGAGCAAGACACTCGGCAAAGAAGAAGAACTCGGCAAACACAGTGACACATGTCTGCGGATGCTAGTGTTGACGGCGGAGCAATGGTGCTGTCCCCTTTGCCCAGTGCTCGACATAGAGCACTCGGCAAAGTTTTTTTTGTTTCTTTTATTTTCTTTTCTTTCTTTCATTCTTTTATTTTCTTTCTTTCTTTTCTTTTCTTTGCTTTGCTTTCATCTTCTGTTTTCTTTTCTTTTCTTCTTTTTTTTTTCTTTCTCTCTTTTCTTTTCTTTGCTTTGCTTTCTTCTCTTTTGAACATGTATGGAAACAAGAGGAGTCCCAAGCACCAGGGGGCCGAGACTCAGGCATTAACTTGGAGCTTAGTGGTTATTTAATTCTGAAAATTTCAAACTTAACCAGAAAAACACGAAAGTTGGCATGGTGTCATGATATGACCCCTAGCGACTGTGGTAAAATTTTGAAAGTATTTCACAAAAGTTGTCACGTAGACTGCTGACAAACCGGACCATCTCCGAGGAATGAACTAGGTGTAGAGAGGAAACGGACCAGGTTGGCATGCGAAGTGACCGCGGATTCATCCGTTGGCCTTGAAACTTTTTCTACACTCAGCATACAACATTACATGTTTCATGTTAAAATTTGGCATTTTTCAGGGTCCGTTTGTTATATTTAATCCATTGTAACAGCCCCAAACCATAATCATGTAGTTAACCTAATTAATCTTGCCATGTCATCAAATCGCATTCATTCAAATTGAATTAGGAAATAATCCAACTCTCAAAAAGTTATTCAAAAATGCAAACCCAAAAATAATTTCCAAAAATATCCAAAGTATTTTATTAAATGCCAGGACATGATTATCACCTCATCTTGCTCTGTGGCACTTCCCAAATAATTTTTGGATTTAAATGTAACTCAAAGTGGGTAATTGGATTTAACCCTAAACCTATTGAATTGGACCAAATAAATCCAAACAAAATAAATACAATTCCAAAAATGCTAACATCTGGCACGTGGCTTGGTAATATTGTTGTTTATTTCCACAAAAAGTTTCAACTCATCTAAAAATCATTTGCTACCCAATTTATTCCAAAACAGGAGCTATTCACTTAACAGAAAAGAATAAAGCAAAAATGCACTGTGCACTTGGCCCAACTAGCTACAGTATCAGGCCCAGTCAACAGCATAGTCGTCTTCCTCCTCATGTCGATGCCGCACGCAATGGAGATCGATCGGATCGACGACACGCCGATGCTACAGAGGCCGCAGGGGAGTGATATAGGCCGCTCTCGACCGTGTAGACGAACCCTGGCTCCATCATTCCCCCTCTCGCACTCGCTCTGCTCGATCTGGTAGACACCCGAGTCGCCGCCGCCATGGCCAACCTCGTTTGCATGGCCACCGTGCTCGCCGCCGACTAGGAGCATGTCCAGGAGCCGCGTCACCTTTGTCTCCGTCGCCTACGCTTCCTGGATTGGATCAAGATGCCGCCTCAGAGACGTCCTCGTCGTTCTTCCCCGACTGGATCAGCCACCGCCTTCGCACGATCTGCCGCCAGTCGACCACCCCCGTCGCCACTGAGCTGACCACGAGTTCCGGGGTGAGCTCCCCATCATTTAACCTTTTGCATCGGGCTTGATCTCGAGACATAGCGCCGTAGGCTTCGTTGTCGTGCTCGCCGTGGTCGTTGCAGTGAGCGCGCGCCGCTGGAGCTCGTTGTTGCCATCGTTTTTGTCCACTGTAGCACACACCATGAGCATCGTTTGACGCGGCAGTTCACGCTCATTCGAATGGTCCCAGCCGCCGTCAGTTTGGTCACCAGAGACGCCGTCGCGTGGGCGCCGCCGCGTGCTGTGGTCATCGTCGGTGCGTGCTCGTCGCCTGTGTCACTGCCTAGCGGGCCCAGACCTTAGTTTAGGGCTAATAACAAATTAACACTAAGCCTAAACCAAATCAGTCACTGACAGTGGGTCCCATTTAATTAGACTAACCAAATAACCCCTAAATTAAATATGTACCTATGACATATGGGTCCCACTGCACTATAGCAGTCAACCTAGTCTGCAGCTGACTGTGCTGCTGACTCGGCCTGGTCCCACCTGTAATACTCACTGGCTAGATACATATTGGGTAATAAAAATAATTGAGGATTTAAATTCGAATTAAAATAAAACCAGTAAATCCCAGAAATTGATCCAAACTTCAATAATTCATAACTAATTCATACTAATTCAGAAAAATATAAATTATATATGAAAAATGATCAGAAAAATGTGTACAATCCAAATATGGCATTTTTATGCATGATAGCAACCTTTAAAATACTGTTTAGGTACAAAACAATAATAGGACAAATTCTAAATAATATTTGGAGTTGGGGAGATACCATTTGGTGTATTCCCACTTCAATTAAATTGTGTAGCAATGCAATATAGATCAGCACCATATTTTGCCATGCCATGCATTCATATGTTGCATAATGGAATGCCTTGTTATTTATTGTTTTTCGGTATTCGTTTCTTGTCGGTAAAACCCGAGACGGCCGTAGATTATGACTACATCTGTGAAGAGCAGATCCAGCCTACCCGAGCAACAAGGCAAGCAAACCCCCTTGATCAGTCCAGATATCGCCTATTCTTTCTCCCTCTTTCATGCATTAGAGTATCGATTCAGTTATGTGTTCGGTAGTTGTCACCCATTCCTTTGCATAGCCTGACGTTGTCGCCATATGTTATTGCCTTTACCTGTTATCCTAGCATGCCTAGTATAGGCTTGTATTCCATCATGTTGGTCCTACATTCTTGTCATGTGTCGCTATGCTTAGATTGCTGAGCAGTGATCTATCTGGGATGATGGTCACTGTGGTAGATATACAGGATACTTGAGCAGGCTTATGAGTTGACATGAGGTTGTATATGATATGATGGTTATGGACTTGATGGCATGCGACATGATGCGAGTAGGAAAAGTTGGTCGGCTTCATACGTGAAGTGCGGATGGAGTATGCTCCAGGATATAATTATAATAAACATGACATAACAGGCAATAGGTGGGAGGTTGTGCTGGAGAGTACGGTGATTTGTTACACTTGAGCCGCCTTAGGACCCGAGTTCTGGTTATTAATCCTAGAATACATATACGCACTAACCACATGCGGGATAATGGTTATGGGGCCCCCGGTGTCGTAGTTCCTCACCTCGGCTTTTCCAGGAGTCACATAGATTCGGGCTTTCTATTTGTGTGTGTGTGGCTGTAGGTATCGGAGATGGACATAAAGATGTGACAGTGATGTGATGAGATGTGGTGTGGTTTCATCTAGGTGCGGCACAAATCAGACCAGCAGATATCCACATGGGGTGGTGAAGTTTGGTACCGTGTCACAACGCATGACGCCGCATCGGGAGTACGGCCAAACTCACTTTGTGGCGAGAATTAGACCCGGCGTGTGACCTCCCTGGATTAGTTAACGTAGAACTATGTCATGTCGTTCACCCTCTGCCGGCATACTAATGGTTGTGTGCTAATCATGTGGCGTAAAAGGTGTTTGAGCATGTAGGGTAATGTGGTCCACCCCTGCAGGGATGAACAAATTTATTCGAATAGCCGTGTCCACGGTAAATGATGACATGGAGATGTATCCCGTTCATAGAATAACTTCAATGGTTACACTAATAAAATTGCCAACTTAACATAAATACCAGGGATCGCTTCCTTGCAAGGTAGTCGAGGGAGGATTCATGGTAGTGTTATGTTGTGGTGAGTAGATGGACTCGTGTGTGCTCTCTCTTCTATTGTAGCATGATGCTGGTAGTCGTAGGTTCCTTTGACTTCTCATATATTCTGGCTTTCTGTAGTACAGTACACATATATAGCCCTTTCCTTTGATACTGATGCATAATGTAGATAGATCTGATGTATGTCTTGCGAGTAATTCGGATGGGTACTCACCGTTTCTTTATTATTCTTTTCTTTTGACCCGGATACTGCAATTCATACAGTAGCATTTGGGGAGCAGGTGATCCCGATACAGGTTACTAATTGGAGTTCGACGTCGCTGAGTAGTTTGGCGGTCCCAGGCAGGATGCCTGTGCCTTTGGGAGGGTCGTTGCTTTTGTTACAGACCTCTTAAGGTATTTATTAAACTTCTCTATACTCAGACCTATATTTGCTTTTCGCTTGATGTAATGCTGGGTCATGTAACCTCCTGCTTTGGTCGTAGAGTGTGTGTTGTGGTATAGTAGGCAACAGAAAGTTGGCAAGTGTTCATCGGTGAGACCGACTGGTCAACTCGGTGAGACCAAAAAGTTACAGTTTAGGACAACGGTTATATCTGTGTGACTCGGTGACTATGATAAAAATGGTTCGGTGAGTCAGAGTTGAATATTTGGTTTGTGATATAGTGGGAGCGTGTGAAATTGTGTGAGGCTTTTGGAGTTTGATGTTTAAGCACTTGAGAAATGAACTCATCATCTCAACCTCATCCCCTTTTTATAGTATTGGCATACCTATGGACTCAATGTGATCTTTGATCACTAAAAGAATAAATGGAGAGTCTTGAGGCTTGATCCAACACTTGTCCTTAGCATTTTGAGGGGTCCATTTCACATCCCTTGTTGTGCCTAAATTGAACTTTCCTGAAATATACTTTTGAATAGGCATTAGTTCAATGAGATATATGTTGTTATGAATTACCAAAACCACCCGGGGATTAGATGCACTTTCATCCGCACTCAAGCATACTCAACATTTGACAGCCGAAAAGAACCCAGAGAAACCAGGTAATTAACCCTCTGCCCAGATTTTCTGTTCTTAATGAATATTTCGACAATCATCTATTGGGTGTTTTAGACGATAGCGTGGTAGTCTTGCATGAATCTATGGGCTCAAAAACTAAAATTCTCTCGATGATTCAAGGTAAAGAGATGATGCAGGACACTCCCTCAGTGGTGGAACATAGGAAGGCCGCCGCCAGGGCTGCTGAAAATGAGACCAGGGAGGACAAGTCCAATGCTACTGATGCCGTAGCGGGGTGTCTGGCACGGGAGGAGGTTGAGGAGAGGGGTTTGATCGCACCCAAATCTAGGAAAAGGACAAAGTCTAAGGCCATCTACACCAAGGGGTGCACCTCAGAAACAGGGTTCTCTAATGAAAGATGATTTTCTGGAACATTATGGGGGTTTGGGCATGTGGGCTGCCGCACTTAACTTAAAGACTACATGGCCAAAGAAAAGGTGGACTGCATAGGGTTGCATGAAACCATCAAAGCTGGCTTCTCCTATGACGATATGCAGTCTATTGATCTCTCTGGACAATTTCTGCTGGCAATGGGTGAGAACAGTTGGTCACTCAGGTTGGTTACTGCTTGGCATTAGGATAGAGGTGTTTCAGGTGCTTAGTTGGGATTCGAGGCACTACTTTCTCAGTGCCTTGGTGTTCATCTCACCTCTGGTAGAGTATGGGAGCTCCATGTTGTATATGGCCTGGTAGATCATGGGCTAACAGGCCAGTTCCTCTCTGAACTCGATCGTGATAGTGTCGACCCCTATCATTTTAGGTGGGGATATGAGCAAAACTTAGGACTTATGTAGCAGTGAACTTGCAGAGTCCTAGACATGATGGCTCATTGGGCGAAGAGTTTGTATTGCTTGCATACCTCATGAGCTCGTCTCACAAACTCCAAATGAGTGATCTTACTATTGGTGAGGATACGAGATGTTCCCCTAAAGTGGGGGTACCCGCAGTTCCTATCTGCCTTCCTAGGACTCGTTGGCCCACGTGGTGAAGAGATCGAGTCACTCAGACACTTCAGAGGTTTGGGCAAAGTTTATATAGTCTATTCCATCCGGACTTGAACCTTCGGTCATGTTATTTCGAGGCATACCAGGACAATGAGCTATTATGCTAGATACTTGGCTTTGAGCAGCGGGACTTCTTTGCGAGTTATAGAAAACTCGACATTAAATTGAGAGGAGTTATGGAGAACTTGGGCATGTATTGAGAAATTCCTATGCAAGTTATAGATAACTCAAGCATGAATTGAGAAATGCCGATGCGAGTTATAGAGAACTCGACTTTAAATTGAGAAATTATGATGTGAGTATCAGAGAATCAACTTTAAAAAATGCGAGTATCAGATACTTGACTTTGAATTGTGGATGATCAGCTCAATTTGATTAATGTGCTTTCATTCGTGAGATAAGTTGCTAAGGTAGCATGCATGTAATGTACGCCCGAATGCTTGTGCAAGTTGAGGACACGGATGAACAATCTATCAATTAAAGTTACATCGCAAAACATACCGTGTAGCTGCGCCACTGACAGTAAACTCGGTCAGGTTTGGAATCATTCGTGGGGAGGTGCTATTTTGATGACAAGTCATCGTCCACCACCAAAACCGGTATATTGCCTCGCAGCGAGCCACATGCAGATTCCTGATGAACTTGATTATAATGTTGAAATAACAATTGTTCCCCTAAGTGGCTTTTGGTGTAAATGATATGTGATTGAGGACTAACCATGTTTACTAAGTGAATGCATAGTTTGTTAGTCTAAAAGGCTACAAGCAAATATGGATGGTGACCCTCCCCCCACCACCAGGCTAAAGAGAGAAGAAAGTCGGCGCATTTAAATTACGCATCTTTTTACTTTGATATTATGTCACAGGATAGCGGAACTATTAAGTGGGGTCACATGCTGAACTTGGAGTGATGATTCTATTGCCTAAATATAGCAAAACACATCCCAAGTTTCATATAAAGTACCACCAAAAAGACTCGGAGAAACCCCCCTCCCTTCATTCCAATTCCAGAGGGTGTTTTTGTGTGGCCCGGACCTTTACTTCCGATGTTCCAGGATGATGGACCGGGGTTCCCGGAATACAGAGCTAGTTCTAGAGTGAGTATCCGGCTGACACAAGAGCTTCTGTTGTCTGTCGGATGTTTGCCCCAGACCCTACTCTAGAATCTGGACAGACCCAAAATCCAGATAAGGCTCTGAAGTTTGATTCCGGCGGACAACAGAGCCATAGTTGTCTTCTGGAAGCTCACTCCGGACACTTTCCTGGAATTAGACCCTTCTGAAACATCATTCCGGAAGTTCCGGGATGATGGTCCGGGCTGTAGAAAATATCCCAATGGCAAATTTCATTGTGAACCTATATAAAGCCCACTCCTTCTTCCCCAACGGTTATCTTCTTCCCCCACTTGACCTAAGCTAATTTATCTCTCCTACTCCATTTCTCTAAGCTTAAAAGCTTGAATACCTCCACATCTCTCTGTCAAAATACATCAATCCTTTGAGGGAAAAGACGGGGGAGCCCTCGATCTATAATCTCACCAAAGGAAATTGTGTTCCCCTTTGAGTTCATCGTTGACTTGTTACTCTTGGAGGTTGGAGACTCCTAGGTGGTAGGAGTCCTTATTGAGGAATCAACTTGTGATTTGCTCCGTCGTTTGTGAAGGTTTGGAGGCGACCTCAAGGTATACCACTAGTCTTTGTGAATCGCCTTTGTGGTGATATCTCAAGGAGAAGAAGATATGTTTTTGTTGTGTTAGTTGCTCCTTTGTGGAACTCCCACCTCTCCAATGGTGACTAGCTCTCCTCCAATGGAGTGAACATTAGGATACATCTTCAACTCCTCGAGTCTTTGTTTATCCCTAACCCTAGCATGTTTACTTGTGTTATTACTTTGTTCCCTTGACCTTGCAACCATCATATAGGTTGTTTATCTCACCTTAGAATCTTTGGTCTCACATTTCATATTCCTCAAAGCCTAAATTGCTAATAATCTAAGTAAAATTTCTAGTTGACCTATTCACCCCTCCACTAGTTCCATCTTGACCCTTTCAATTGGTATCAGAGCAAGGACTCTTTCACGTGGCTTAACCACCCTAGAGTGAGATGGCTGAAGATTAGGATGTTTCTATGAGTACCTCAAAGGTTGTCGACGTCGACACCAGCATAGCCGGTGAAGGTGAAAACCTATATATCACCACAGATCTTGATAGGTTAATGAGTAGGCACACCGCTAACATGGAGTGCTTAATTGCACTAAAGGTAGCGAAAGGGATTGCAAAGATTAGTCCAATAGTGTTATCCCTCACTCCCATAGTGGAGGACACAGTACCTATGACCAACCCTTTGCTCGCCCTTCTGACACCTCTCCCTCGGTCCCCAACCACACTCGTCTTGGTTGGGAGTACCCAATTCCACCTCCCCATGAGCCAAGCATTCATTACAAAGGCTCCCTACCCATATTTGAGGGTATACATTTCTCACTTATGAAATTCAATATGGAAGATCATTTGAGCATCTCCTCAGTGGCCCTTTGGGAGATAGTCGTCAAAGGTTTCAACCCCGTTGATCCCAATAAGTTGATTCCTCAAGAAGTTGTACAATAGAAACTCAATGCCACCGCAGGGACAATGATTTGGGAGGGACTTTCCAAATAAAAGGCCACTATGGTTCTTCATATCAAGTCTACCAAGGAGTTGTGAGAAAGGTTGATCAAATTGAATGAAGGCACTGCCAAGCTTCAACTATCCAAGTATGATATGGCCAAAAATTAGATGCATTTGTTTGTGATGCACCCAAATGAGAAGCACCAAGACCTCCTCGAGTGCCTCACAGCTCTTGTTATCAAGCTTCAAGGATTTGATTGTGACAAGATGAATGATGGGTTCATCATCACTGATAGATTCCTTCTGACCAAGTTGCTTGCAGTTGTTGCCCCCCATCATGGAGATATGGTGTGTCACATTCAACAACAAAGTGATTTTTCTATGTTGATTCCTAATGATGTCATTGCCACTTTTGTCACCCATGACAATTTCATCCAAAATGGGAAGGACACACTTTCCATGACTAGAGGGTTGACCAAGCCAAAGCTTGCATGGAAGGCCAAGCATGTCCATGTTGAAGAATCAAGAGAAGAAGAAGAAGATGGTTCCGAAGAAGAATCCACCCATGACCAATTCTATGAAAAGCTTGCTCTTTTTGTCAAGAGATATGGTGGTGGTGGCTTCAATAAGGATGGCAGTTCACCAAGAAGAAAGTGAGATATTGCTACAATTGTTATTTGATCGGTCACTTTACCGATGCGTGACCCTATGAGAAGAGAGAAGACCGGCTAAGATTTTCAAAGAAGGACAAGAAGTTTCTCAAGAAGTTGCCAAATCCAAGAAATGGCAAGATCAAGAAGAAGGATGGGAAGGCACTAATTGCTCAATGATCGAACGACTCTGATCCTGATGATGTTGTGGGTTTTGCCTGTGTAGCCCAATTGAAACTCATCAAGGATGGCAAGATCATCAAGTACGCCTACAAGAAGGGCTACAAGGGCAGCTCCCACAAGTGTCTCATGGACAAGGTGGCTAAGGTTGATGATCAAGTTGACTCCAATAAATGCTTCAGGGCAAAGGATCCAAAGGTAGCTTCCACTCATAACACCCATTTTTACTCTCAAGCCTCCTACCAATATTTTTCATGATGCAAAGGCTGGCAGTGATGAGGAGGATGAGCAAAAAATGTTGGTGGGCTTGCATAAGCTCATGACTTCTCTAAGTGGGAAGAAAGTCGCTAAATTTCAATTCCTCATGGGCCTTGTTGTTGAGCGCAACGAGACAATTAGGGAACTTGAATCCCTCATCACCGATGAGAAGGAGAGAAATTAACTCCTAGAGCAAAACTTTCACTTAGAGGAAGCTAGAAATGATTCCTTATGCATCGCCATCCAATCTAATGATGATAATATTGCTAAGAACATGGATTTGTTGGAAAGGACAACTAAAATGTGTCAAGAATTAAGTGCTTCTAAGAGCAAACTTAAAGTGGCTCTTGCTACTCCCTCTAAGGATTTTGAGCTCCTAGACAAGGTTCACAAGTATATCAAAGGGGAGCTCATCAAACTTAAGGAGAGTCGTGAGGAACTTCGAGTTACCTAATTGGATGTTCTTGCTAAGCCTAACAGTCCTATTATTATTGACGTTGATTCTTGTGTTACTAACTCCACTTGTGATCAAGCATCTCTCATTGAGGGGCATAAGATGTTGAGAGCCCAACTTGAGAAAGGGCCAGTGTCTTGCATCCAAGGAGAGAAGAATCTCAATGAAGTGTAGAGTCAACATAAGGAGGTGTTTCAAAGGAAGCACTTGGTTTTGATCCAAGTTCAAGCAAGAATAAGGACGGAACTCCTCAAAAGGTTGCATTTGTGCATGAAGGGCACAAGGAGAAGGGCAAAGACAAGGTTGACAATGTGGGTGGAGGAGCCAGTAGGGGCAATCCCACTCAGAACAACTCCAAGGAGAAGATGAGCCCATCCTATGTGCTTGTTAAGGCAAAGGATGGGGATATTTATGCTCAATTTATTGGTCCCCACAATGCTTTTAGATACTATTATATTTTGGTTCCAAAGAGCCTTGTTAGTCACTTAAAAGGGTCCATTACCAAATGGATACCTAAACACAAGGCTTGATTGTTTGTAGGGAACCACCTCCAGTGGAATCAAGTGGGTGATGGATAGTGGATGCGCCAATCATATGACAAGAGTGAGCGAGTCACTAGTGGGTTACATGGATCCAATCAAGCCTTACTCAAACATTGTCTTTGGTGTTGGCTCAAAGGAAAAGGTACTTGGATGGCAAAGTGGCAATCACTAATGATTTATCTATTGAGAATGTCAAGCTTGTACATTCCCTTCAATATCATTTGCTTTCCATACTTCAATTGGATTATGTCGGTTATGATACACTCTTTTGACTAACAAGTGCGGAAGTATTTAGGAGAGATACTCTTGAAGTGGCCTTTGTTTGACATTGATACGTCTCCAACTTATCTATAATTTTTTATTATTCCATGCTATTATAGTATCAATCTTGGATGTTTTATTATGCAATTATATATCATTTTCTGGGACTAACCTATTAACCTAGTGCCAAGTGTCAGTTACTGTTTTTTGCCTGTTTTTAGTTTTCCAGGAAATCAGTACCAAACGAAGTCCAAATGCCACGAAACTTTTTGATGATTTTTTTCTAGACATAAGAGACCCTAGAAGCTTCGGGAGAGGGACAGAAGATGAAGGAGTAGGCCACAGGACACATGGGCGCGCCCTGGGGGGCGCCCATGTAGCTTGTGGGCCCACCTTCCCTCCGTTTGACCTAATTTCAGCTCTATAAATTCTGTAAAATCGGGAAACCAACAGAGAGCCACCCGAAACACTTTTTCCGCCACCGCAAATCTCTATTTCTTCGAGATCCCATTTGGAGGCCTTTTTCGGTACTCTGCCGGAGGGGGAATCGATCACGGAGGGCCTCTACATCAACCTTGCTGCCCTTCCGATGATGCGTGAGTAGTTTACCTCAGACCTATCGGTCCATAGCCAGTAGCTAGATGGCTTCTTCTCTCTCTTTGATCTTCAATACAATGTTCTCCTCGATCTTCTTGGAGATCTATTCGATGTAATCTTCTTTTGCGGTGTGTTTGTTGGGATCCGATGAATTGTGGGTTTATGATCAGATTATTCATGAATATTATTTGAGTCTTTTCTGATTTCTTATATGCATGATTGTTATAGCTTTGTATTTCTCTCCGATCTATTGGTTTGGTTTGGCCAACTAGATTGATTTATCTTGCAATGGGAGAGGTGCTTTGTGATGGGTTCGGTCTTGCGTTGCTCAATCCCAGTGACAGAAAGGGATATGACACGTATTTGTATAGTTGCCATTAAGGGTAAAATGATGGGGTTTATTAATATTGATTGGATTTACTTTGTCTATATCATGTCATCTTGCTTTAGGCGTTACTCTGTTTTTTGTGAACTTAATATTCTAGATGCATGCTGGATAGCGGTCGATGGGTGGAGTAATAGTAGTAGATGCAGGCAGGAGTCGGTCTACTTGTCTCGGACGTTATGCCTATATACATGATCATTGCCTTGAATATCGTCATAACTATGCGCTTTTCTATCAATTGCCCAATAGTAATTCCCACCGTATGCTATCTTCAAGAGAGAAGCCTCTAGTGAAAACTATGGCCCCCGGGTCTATCTTTCATCATATATAAAACCCAAAAATACCTTGCTGCAATTTATTTACTGTTATTTTATTTTGTGTTCTATTTTATCTATCTATCACTACGAGATTTGATCCTTGCAATTAACAGCCAAGGGATTGACAACCCCTTGTTTTGCGTTGGGTGCAAGTATTTGCTTTTGTGTGTGTAGGTGCTGCTAACGAGGTTCTGTGTGGTTCTCCTACTTGATTGATAACCTTGGTTCTTAACTAAGGGAAATACTTATCTCTACTGTACTGCTTCATCCTCTCTTCTTCGAGGAGATCCCAACGGAGCTCACAAGTAGCAGGAAGAATTTCTGGAGCCGTTGCCGGGGAGATATCACCAAAATCTATCAAGTACCTTCGCACAAACTATCATCCACTTGCATTTATTTTATTTGCCTTTTTATTTGCATTTGCCTCTCGTTTTCCTCTCCCCCACTTCTCTAAAAAATCAAAAATACCAAAAATATTGTGTGTGTTGTATTTGCTTGTGTTGCCATGAGCTTTCTATTTGTTTGCATCTTCGCTTGCTAAAAAACTATTGATATGGATCCTCATCCACTTGCTAATCTTTTAAAAAAATCAAATTATGATGAACCAATTGCTAGTGAGTTGAGAGCTCTAGATTATGTTTATGAAGTTTTGCTTGAAAATCATGAATCTAAAAATTGTGATGATGTGTTAAAAGAAGAAATTTATAAAGTGATTCATGATATCACCTTGAATGAAAAGCATGATTGCAATGATGTTATTATAAATTCTATTAATGTCAATTATGTTAATAATATGCAAAACTACAAGCTTGGGGATGAAAATTTTGTTATGTCCACTACTTATTGCAATGATCATGATTGGGGTGATGATGCTTCTTATGATCTTGAAAATTTATTTATGCCTCATGATGAATATGATATTGATGTTTGCAATAGTATTGAAAGTGGGTTTGGGAGAGTGTCAACTTTAGGTAAAAAGAATCCCACATATTCGGAGAGGGTTCAATCTTATGATTTTTTTGATGAAAGTGGGTTTGGAAAGATCATGACTTTAGTTGAGGATAATCCCACTATATTGGAAGAGTGTCAACTTTGCATGCATGTGGATCATAAAGAGAATATATTATGTGATTTCTATATTGTTGAATTTGAATATGATCCTACATGTAATTATTATGAGAGAGGAAAATATGGTTGTAGAAATTTTCATGTCACTAAATTACCTCTCTTTGTGCTGAAATTATTAATGCTTCATTCTTCCTATTTGCATATGCTAGATATTGCTTGTCTTGATAATTATTTTTCCTATAAAATGCCTATGCATAGGAAGTATGTTAGGCTTAAACATGTTTGACACATGCTATATGATGCTCTCTTTGTGCTTCAATTCTTATCTTTTACGTGAGCATCATTGAAATCTCAAAGCCTATCTTAATGGCTATAAAGAAAGAGCTTGTTGGGAGGCAACCCAATAGTTATCTTTATTTTCTTGTTTATTTTCTGTTATTTGAGTGTGCACACAATTAAGCTACTGTTATGATTGTGTTTTTGTGTTTAAATTAGTGTTTGTGCCAAGTAAAGCCTTTAGGATGATGCGGGATAATAGTTGCTTTGATTCTGTTAAAAAACAGAAACTTTTACGCTCAGTCCAGAAAAATCTAAAAATCAGTGGAACGCGTTTTTTCTCTGAATTTTTTACACATGTTGATGTACAAATTTTCCACGTTGTCCTAAGTTTTCAGAATTTTTTGAGGTTCAGAATTATGGTTGTTATTCAGATTGCTACAGACTGTTCTGTTTTAGACAGATTCTGTTTTCGTTGCATAGTTTGCTTGTTTTGATGAATCTATGGATTGTATCGGGGGGTATAAGTCATGGAGAAGTTGGAATACAGTAGTTATTATGCAATAATAAAATATGAATGGGTTCATAATAGTAACTAAAGTTTGTGATTTGATTGTTATACTAACGGATCTCATGATGGTTTTTGTTGAGTTTTGTGTGCTGAAGTTTTCAAGTTTTCAGTGAGATCACGATGGATGAAGGAATAAGGAGTGGCAAGAGCCTAAGCTTGGGGATGCCCGAGGCACCCCAAGGTAATATTCGAAGAGACCCAAGCATCTAAGCTTGGGGATGCCCCCGAGTGGCATCCCCTCTTTCGTCTACCAACCATCGGTAAATTACTTGGAGCTATATTTTTATTCATCACATGATATGAGTTTTGCTTGGAGTGTCGTGTATTATAGTGGTCTTTTCTTGTTTGCTTTTTAGTTTGCCACCATCATCCTTTGCTGGACATGCCTTTTTAGAGAGACATGCATTTATTCTTGATTTGTTAGAATACTCTATGTGCTTCACTTATATCTTTTGGGCTAGGCAGTTGCTCTAGTGCTTCACTTATATCTTTTTGGGCACGGCGGTGGTTATATTTTAAAGAAATAGTTGCACTCTCATGCTTCACTTATATCTTTTTGAGAGTCTCATAAATATTAATGGCAATTTTCACGGGTAATGAAATTGGTCCTAATATGATAGGTAGTCAAGAAGGATATAATAAAAACTTTCATGTAGATCACTGAATATGATAAGTTTGATTCCTTGCAATAGTTTTGTGATATTAAGACGGTAATATGTGGGAGGTACTAGTGAATGATTGTGGTTTAGTAAGAATATTGGTGTTAAGGTTTGTGATTTCTGAAGCATGCAAGTATGGTCTGTCGTTATGCCAGGAAATTGGAGCATGATTTATTATTGATTGTCTTCCTTTGTGTGGCGGTCGGGGGCGCGCGATGGTTAACTCCTACCAACCTCCCCCCTAGGAGCATGCGTAGTAGTACTTTGCTTCGAGGGCTAATAAAATTTTGCAATAAGTATATGAGTTCTTTATGACTAATGTGAGTCCATGGATTATACGCACTCTCACCTTTCCGCAATGTGCTAGCCTCTCTGGTACCGTGCATTGCCCTTTCTCACCTTGAGACTTGGTGCAAACTTCGCCGGTGCATCCAAACCCCGTGATATGATACGCTCTATCACACATAAACCTCCTTGTATCTTCCTCAAAACAGCCACCATACCTACCTATCATGGCATTTCCATAGCCATTCCGAGATATATTGCCATGCAACTTCCACCGTTCCGTTTATATGACACACATCATCATTGTCATATTGCTTTGCATGATCATATAGCTGACATAGTATTTGTGGCTCAGCCACCGTTCATCATTTTGTATACATGGTACGCTAGTATCATTGCACATCCTGGTACACTGCCAGAGGCATTCATATAGAGTCATATTTTGTTTTAGTATCGAGTTGTAATTTTGAGTTGTAAGTAAATAGAAGTGTGATGATCATCATTATTAGAGCATTGTCCCTGTGAGGAAAGGATGCTGGAGACTATGATTCCCCCACAAGTCGGGATGAGACTTCGGATGAAATAAAAAAAAAGAGAAAAAAAAAGAGGCCAAAAAGAGCCCACAAAAAAAAGTAAAAAAAATGAGAGAAAAAGAGAGAAGGGGCAATGTAACTATCCTTTTCCACACTTGTGCTTCAAAGTAGCACCATGTTTTTCATATAGAGAGTCTCCTATGCTTTCACTTTCATATACTAGTGGGAATTTTTCATTATAGAACTTGGCAAGTTGGGCTTCCTCAAATGCCCGAGGTCTTCATGAGCAAGCAAGTTGGATGCACACCCACTTAGTTTTCATTGTTGAGCTTTCATACACTTATAGCTCTTAGTGCATCTGTTGCATGGCAATCCCTACTCCTTGCATTGACATCAATTGATGGGCATCTCCATAGCCCATTGATTAGCCTTGTCAGTGTGCGACTATCTTTCTTTTTTGACTTCCCCTTATCAATCTCTACCATCATATTCTATTCCACCTATAGTGCTATGTCCATGGCTCGCGCTCATGTATTGCGTGAGAGTTGAAAAACCTGAAGCGCGTTAAAAAGTATGAACCAATTGCTTGGCTAAAACCGGGGTTGTTCATGATAAATATTTTGTGTTAAGAAGATGGATCATGACAGGGCTATATGATTTTGTAGGGATAACTTTCTTTAGCATTTTTATTTTGAAAGACATGACTGTTTGTTGGTATGCCTGAGTATTGATGTTTTTATATCAAACTATGGACTATTGCTTTGAATCATTCAGATCTTAATATTCATACCTAAAGAGAGATTACATGATAGACATGTTAGGTAGCATTCCACATCAAAAATTCTGTTTTTATCATTTACCTACTCGAGGACGAGCAGGAATTAAGCTTGGGGATGCTGATACGTCTCCAACATATCTATAATTTTTTATTGTTCCATGCTATTATAGTATCAATCTTGGATGTTTTATTATGCAATTATATGCAATTATATATCATTTTTTGGGACTAACCTATTAACCTAGTGCCAAGTGCCCGTTGCTGTTTTTTGCTTGTTTTTGGTTTTCCAGGAAATCAGTACCAAACGAAGTCCAAATGCCATGAATCTTTTTAACGATTTTTTCTGGACATAAGAGACACTAGAAGCTTCGGGATAGGGACAGAAGATGAAGGAGTAGGCCACAAGCCACATGGGCGCGCCCTGGGGGGGACGTGCCCATGTAGCTTGTGGGCCCACCTTCCCTCCGTTTGACCTAATTCCTGCTATATAAATTCTCTAAAATCGGGAAACCAATAGAGAGCCACCCGAAACACTTTTTCCGCCGCCGCAAGTCTCTGTTCCTTCGAGATCCCATCTGGAGGCCTTTTCCGATGCTCTGCCGGAGGGGGAATCGATCACGGAGGGCCTCTACATCAACCTTGCTGCCCTTCCAATGATGAGTGAGTAGTTTACCTTAGACCTACGGGTCCATAGCCAATAGCTAGATGGCTTCTTCTCTCTCTTTGATCTTCAATAAAATGTTCTCCTCGATCTTCGTGTATATCTATTCGATGTAATCTTCTTTTGCAGTATGTTTGTTGGGATCCGATGAATTGTGGGTTTATGATCAGATTATTCATGAATATTATTTGGGTCTTTTCTAAATTCTTATATGCATGATTGTTATAGCTTTGTATTTCTCTCCGATCTATCGGTTTGGTTTGGCCAACAAGATTGATTTATCTTGCAATGGGAGAGGTGCTTTGTGATGGGTTCGGTCTTGCGTTGCTCAATCCCAGTGATAGAAAGGGACATGACACGTGTTTGTATCTTTGCATTAAGGGTAAAACGATGGGGTTTATTCATATTTATTGGATTTACTTTGTCTACATCATGTCATCTTGCTTAAGGCATTACTCTATTTTCCGTGAACTTCATACCCTAGATGCATGCTGGATAGCGGTCGATGGGTGGAGTAATAGTAGTAGATGGAGGCAGGAGTCGGTCTACTTGTCCCGGACGTGATGCCTATATACATGATCATTGCCTTGAATATCGTCATAACTATGCGCTTTTCTATCAATTGCCCAACAGTAATTTGTTTACCCACCGTATGCTGTCTTCAAGAGAGAAGCCTCTAGTGAAAACTATGGCCCCCGGGTCTATCTTTCATCATATATAAAACCCAAACATACCTTGCTACAATTTATTTACCATTATTTTATTTTGTGTTTTATTTTATCTATCTGTCACTACGAGATTTGTTCCTTGCAATTAACCGCCAAGGGATTGACAACCCCTTGTTTTGCGTTGGGTGCAAGTATTTGCTTTTGTGTGTGTAGGTGCTGCTAACGAGGTTCTGTGTGATTCTCCAACTGGATTGATAACCTTGGTTCTTAATTGAGGGAAATACTTATCTCTATTGTATTGCTTCATCCTCTCCTCTTCGAGGAAATCCCAACGCAGTTCACAGGTAGCAGACATGTCTAAGGCAACCTTTATGTGGTTGACTTCCCGAAAGAGAGCACTTGTCTTGAGACGTGTCTAATGTCCAAGGCGGACTTGGGGTGGCAATGGCATCATTGGCTAGCCTATGTCGACATGAGAAATCTTGAAGATCTACTAATGGGTGAGCAGATCCTTGTACTAACAGGCATTTATTTTGAAAAGATCGTGTGTGTATTGCATGCATAGTCAGGAAGCAACATCAAGAAAAGAATCCTCCCAAGGGTATCATATCAATGTCAAGGCCTTTGGAGCTCCTTCATTTTGATCTCTTTGGGCCTTCATCCAATGCTAGCCTTGGAGGGAAGAAGTATGGTCTTGTCATTATTGATGATTGCTCAAGATATACATGGGTGTTCTTTGTTTCATCCGAGGATGAGATGAAGGGAACATTCATGAAGTTCGGCAAGCAAGCTCAATGCAGGTTCAAGGGAGACACCTTGGTAATTAGAAGCGACAATTGCTCTGATTTCAAGAGCTACACCATGGAGGATTTTCTTGGTGATGAGGGGATTGAGCATCAATATTCCGCATCATACATGCCTCAACAAAATGGTGTAGCCAAAAGGAAGAACTGGACTCTTGTGCAGACGACGAGGTCCATGATGGATGAGTACAAGTCTGACGGTGTCCTAGACCGAGGGGTACTAACCTAGTCGCCCCGTGGTCCTCGGACTGGGCCAGTGGGCCCTCATTTTTATTGAGATGGACTCCGGAAGCTACACGCAGGGGATCAAGATTGCATCTACCAAAGACTTGACTTCTAGTCCAGGACATCTCCTGCCGCCTCTATGCGTCCCTGAATACTGACTATGTAAACCCTAGACACCCTACCTGGTGTGTATATAAGTCAAGGGGTTTAGCCCGTAGAAGGGACCTCACACAATCACATTAATCTTGCCCTAGAGTTAGGACACTACTTACGATCTTGAGGTAGATCAAGCTTGTACTCGATACGTCTCCATCAATATAAACAAGAGCAGGATGTAGGGTTTTACCTCCATCAAGAGGGCCCGAACCTGGGTAAATACTGTCTCCCTTGTTCCTGTTACCATCTATCCGAGATCCACAGTTCGGGCACCCCTACCCGAGATCCACCGGTTTCTACACCGACACTGGTGCTTTCATTGAGAGCTCCGCTGTGAGATCGATAGAAGGATCGATGGCTCATATGCAGATCAACTATGGTACTGGCTACAAGGATGTCTACGTCCCAGGCCAATTTTATCTGTTCGGCAGCATGATTTTTTGCGCCGACTCGACAGGCCATCTGGTTACTGTCGAGAACTATGCTCCTAACCAGATCGTAACTTTCGGAGGTCTGGAGTACACTGTGGATTCCCGCGGCGAGCTCATCCTATCGGGCTAGACGCCCAGCCGGATCCAGGGCTCATCAGGCACTGGAGGCTCGACTCCAAAACCGATCTCCCTCGAGGACATCGGGTCAATCTCTTTGGCACCGCCCGGGTGCGCGGAGGAGTCACTCTCCTCGGCCTCGGACGGGCCCATCATAGCATTGGACCCCGATGCGGATCAAGATTTAACTCCGGACACCATGTCGGGTTTAGAACCGACCTCAGCAACAGATCCGGAATCAGCACCAAGCCCTGACGTCGACCAGAGTTCGGCCTCGGATGCGGCATCGGGTTTGGGACCAATCCCGGCAACAGATCTAGAATCTGCCCCGGTCCCTCACACGGCCGAAAACACATCGAACAACCCACCAATCATACTTCAAGTTAGCCAGGCTTATAGCCAGGCCATGAGCCCCGAGGAGCTATCTCACTTAAATGAGATGCTTGATCACATTCAGAGCTTATCAATCTCGGATGGTCAGACCTCGGTCTATGATAAGATCGGACTTAAGGCCGACGACCGGGAAATTTACGTCCCACCCACCACCCACGTAGTCACCACGATCGATGACTTAACCGACGTGCTAGATACGGCAAGGCCACCGACATGGACGAGGATGTCGATGGCCCTACAGAGACCACTCCGCCGCTGACAAACACCGGCAGGTGGACTGCAACATCTACTTACGATGTATACATGGTCGATACCCCCAGAAATCCTCCGAGACGTCGGCGAAGACACGGAAGGGGTGCCAACGGGGACCCCAACGGGAATAATGCCACCACTGACAATGGCGGTGCGCCAGCCGACGATGCTGGCAGTCCCGGAGAGGCGATTCAAGCCTCCCCAGAGTGACATGCCGGCCCCGAAGGAATCGCCGAAGACCAAGACCTCGATGACCTCTTTGAAGGGGTTGACGACAATTACATGCCAGAATCCGAGGAGGACGACAGCCTCGGAACCAAGGACTACATAGTCTCCAAAGAACCCTTTGAGCAAGAACGCTTTCGGCGGCGCCTTGTAGCCACCGCCCGAAGCATGAAGCGGAAGCAGTAGCCGCTACAAGCCAATGAGAATGCACTGAACGACAAGTTGGTCAAAATACTCTCAACCGGGCAAGAGCTCAAAGAGCGGCGTCGTAGTGCACCCAGATCTTACCCGCGTAGGCGTTTGCTACCGGAGTTCGACGAAGAACTCACCGATTACGTGCTCCTAACACACGGACGAGCGGACGAACCTGATCGACCCCCCAGAGGGCGCGACAGGCCAGCGCGGGAAACTTTACACACTCAGACAGCACCACGCCATCACGGCAAGGACCCTGTCGATTACTTAGACCCTCACAACGTTCGACGTCAGATAGAGGCAAACCAGGCGTCGCCTCGGTTCATTTACGGATCAAGAAGACACGCACCCACGGGACTCGACGGCTACGAGGCCTGGCTGGACAGGAACGGCCGAGCTCGGGATCAAGCCTATACATGGATTTCTCCCGATGTCCGGCGCGATACTGCTCGGACCCGAGGCCCCGCCCACCCGATCTGTTTCATAGATAGGGTAATGGAACATCAATTCCCGGACGGGTTTAAACCCATCAACATAGAATCATACGATGGCACGACTGACCCAGCCGTGTGGATCGAGGATTTCCTCCTCCATATCCACATGGCCAACGGAGATGACCTCCATGCCATCAAATATCTGCCGCTCAAGTTAAAGGGGCCGGCCAGGCACTGGCTTAATAGCCTACTGATACGTCTCCGTCGTATCTAAATTTCCAAACACTTTTGCTCTTGTTTTGGACTCTAATTTGCATGATTTGAATGAAACTAACCCGGACTGACGCTGTTTTCAACAAAATTGCCATGGTGTTGTTTTTGTGCAGAAATCAAAGTTCTTGGATTTGGACGAAACTTCTTGGAGAATTTTTATGGAATATACAAAAATTATTGGCGCAAGAATCAACAGAAGGGGGGCCACCTGCTGCCCACGAGGAACCAGGGCGCGCCACCCCCCCACCCCTAGGCGTGCCCTGTTGGCAAGTGGGGCCCACGTGGCTCCGCTGACCCTAATCTCAGGCCTATAAATTCACAATTCCAGAGAAAAAATAAGAGAGGAAGTTTTATTGCGTTTCACGATACGGAGCCGCCGCCACCTCCTGTTCTTCATCGGGAGGCTAGATCTGGAGTCCGTTTGGGGCTCCGGAGAGGGGGATCTTCCAGCATTGTCATCATCAACCATCCTTCATCACCAATTTCATGATGCTCAAAGCCGGGAGTGAGTAATTCCTTCGTAGGCTTGCTGGACGGTGATGAGTTGGATGAGATTTATCATGTAATCGAGTTAGTTTTGTTAGGGCTTGATCCCTAGTATCCACTATGTTCTGAGATTGATGTTGCTATGACTTTGCTATGCTTAATGCTTGTCACTAGGGCCCGAGTGAAATGATTTCAGATCTGAACCCTTTATGTTTTCATGAATATATTTGTGTTCTTGATCCGATCTTGCAAGTTGTATGCACCTGCTACGTGTTATTATCCGCATACCCCAAGGTGACAATAATTGGGATTCTTTCCAGTGATTGCCGTAGTTTGAGGAGTTCATGTATTCATTAAGTGCTAATGCTTTGTTCCGGTTCTCTATTAAAAGGAGGCCTTAATATCCATTAGTTTCCTTATGGACCCCGCTGCCACGGGAGGGTAGGACAAAAGATGTCATGCAAATTCTTATCGCAAGAACGTATGACTATATACGGAATACATGCCTTACATTGATGAATTGGAGCTAGTTCCGTGTCGCCCTTGGTTATGACTATTACATGATGAATGTTATCCAATATAATCACCGATCCAATGCCTACGAGTTTTTCACACATTGTTCTTTGCTAAGTTACTACTGTTGCTACTGCTGTCACAATTGCTACTACTATTGCTGCTACTGTTATTGTTACTGTTATTGCTACTACTATCAAACTACCATACTACTGTGCTACTGATCACTCTGCTACAGATATTTAGTCTCCAGGTGTGGTTGAATTGACAACTCAACTGCTAATACATGCAAATATTCTTTGGCTCCCCTTGTGTCGAATCAATAAATTTGGGTTGAATACTCTACCCTCGAAAACTGTTGCGATCCCCTATACTTGTGGGTTATCAAGACCTTTTTCTGGCGCCATTGCCGGGGAGCATAGCTATATTTGCTGAGTCACTTGGGATTTATATCTGTTGATCACTATGAAGAATCTGAAAGACGCTAAGACCAAGATCGTTCCCTCTAAGACGAGGGGAGGTAAGGAACTGCCATCTAGCTCTGCACTTGATTCACCTTCTGTTTTGAGTAAGCTTGCAGCACCAGCACATGCTATTAATTCTGATATGTCGCAAGTTATTGATGATACTACTTCTACTATGAATCAAACTATTGATGATGCTAGTACTCTGCTTGATAATACTGTGCCACTTGGTGAATTCCTTAATGAACAACTTGCTAAAGCTAAAGAAATTGAGAATGCTGAAAATGTTGATACTCTTGAGAATTATGATTCACCTATTATGCCTAGCTCTCCTACTAGAGTTGAAACACCTGATGAACATTGCTTTGATAGGGAGACGGCTAGAGCCATTCTTGCTTCTAATGATAGAAATGAAGTTATAAAATTGCTTGCTGAAATGAAAGAAAAATCTGTGAGGGAGAGAATGAAATATGATCCTAAGTTCGCTACCTCTCCCATATTTGTTACTGATAAGGATTATGAATTCTCTGTCAAACTTTGGTTGAATCTGATCCCTTTCATGGTTATGAAACTGAAACCGTTGTGGCACATCTTACTAAATTAAATGATATAGCCACCCTATTTGCTCATGAGGGAAAAATTCGCTATTACTATATTCTTAAGCTGTTTCCTTTCTCATTAAAGGGTGATGCTAAGAAATGGTTTAATACTCTTGCTCCTGGTTGTGTGCGTAGTCCCCAGGATATGATTTATTACTTCTCTGAAAAATATTTTCCTGCCCATAAGAAACAAGCTGCTCTACAGGAAATATTTAACTTTGTGCAAATTAAAGAAGAGAATCTCCCTCGAGCTTGGGGGAGGCTTCTCCAATTACTTAATGCTTTGCCTGATCATCCTCTTAAGAAGAATGAAATACTTGATATCTTCTATAATGGACTAACCGATGCTTCTAGGGACTACCTAGATAGTTGTGCGAGTTGTGTTTTCAGGAAACGGACTATTGAACAAGCCGATGAATTATTGAATAATATATTGAAGAATGATAATAATTGGACACTTCCTAAACCACCGCCTAAACCCACTCCGAAGAAGAGGGGTATTTTATTTCTCAGTCCTAAAGATATGCAAGAAGCAAAGAAATGTATGAAGGAAAAAGGTATTAAAGCTGAAGATGTTAAGAATTTGCCACCTATTGAAGAAATACATGGTCTTGACACACCGCCACAGGTAGTAGAGGTAAATTCTCTTATAAAGTTTGATGAAAGTGATATTCCTTATAACAAACCTCCTAGTCAATGCTTGTATGAATTTGACAATTATATTTTTAAGCAAGATCACTTCAATGCAAATGTTATGAAACAATTGAAACGAAATGCCTACATGATTGATCGCTTGAGTGACTTGTTATTTTGGATTGCTAATGATGTCAAAGGTGTAAGTAAACATGCATCTATGGTTCAAACCCAATTAGAACAAGTTGCTAAATCTCAGAGTGAATTGCTCAATGAAATGAATAACAATATGAATGATCATGTTGTTAGAGCAATGACTAGAGGAGGTAGAATGACTGAGGAGCCACTTTATCCGGAAGGTCACCCTAAAAGAATTGAACAAGACTCTCAAAGAATTAATGTTGATGCACCTAGTGCATCTAAAAAGAAAAAGAAAAAGAAAAATGATAGGACTTTGCATACTTCTAGTGAACCTGAGGTAGAAAAACCCTTGGAGGATAGTAATGATGTTTCTATTTCTGATGCTGAAACACAATCTGGTAATGAGCATTCACCTGATGACAATAATAATGATGATGCTCATGTGGATGCCCAACCAGATAATGATAAAGAATCGGATAATGATGTTGAAATAGAACCTGCTCTTGATCTCGATAACCCACCTTCTAAAAATAAACATTATGATAAAAAGAGACTTCGTTGCTGGAAAACATGGTAAGGAAAGAGGGCCATGGGTTCAAAAACCTTGCACTTTCCTCCTAAACCCTCTAAGAAAAGAGATGAGGAAGAATTTGAATGCTTTGCTGAAATGCTTAGGCCAGTCTTTTTGCGTGCTTGTTTGACTGATATTTTAAAAATGGCCCCTTATGCTAAATATATGAAAGACATTGTCACAAATAAAAGAAATCACTAGTAGAAAACAGGGCACTAGTCCCGGTTTGTAAGGGCCTTTAGTCCCCGTTGTGCAACCGGGACTAAGGAATCGGGACTAAAGGCCCCCACTTGTAGTCCCGGTCGTGCTACGAACCGGGACTAAAGGGGCTCCACGTGGCCGCTGCGCAGCGCTCAGGCAGGAGGACCTTTAGTCCCAGTTGGCAACACCAACCGGGACTAAAAGGCCGCCACGCGTCAGCCCCTGGCAAGCGCTGTTTTTTTTAAAGGAGGGGTTTAGGGTTTTGGAGGGTTTAGGGGTTTCATATTGTGTTTCCCTTTTCTTTTTGTGTTTACCATTCAATTCTTTTTTATTTAGGGTTTTCATTTTTATTTTAGGTTTTCCATTCAACTCGATGCTAGCTACTACATATAGCAATGAAGGAACCATTACACAACATCGTCATGAATATAGAGAAGTGACCTCTCTTTCTCCGTGCTTGGTCGAACAACAAGTTTTCGTATATCTATTCGACGCTACTACATATAGTACACGTTCATGCATATATACAATATAACATCTCTTATGATCCCTAATATCTAATTGTTGCCAAAATCGCATTCCAATTCCCGATGGTATTCTCCCTCTGTATGTATGACCTCTTCAAGTAAGAATCCCGCCAATTCCTCTTGAATTGCTCGTATGCGATCCTTTGGTAGGAGTTCGTCCCGCTTTCGTTGGATCTAGTTTAAAGAAGGGGGTCAATATATATATATATATATATATATATATATATATATGAATGAAACTCAACACAATTGATGGTAATAAAATAAAATTGTGAATATTGTTTACGTACTTCAAGTTGTTCTAAAATTCTGCCCTTCTCACAGGTCGTCTGGCGAATGAACTCGCAAACGTAGTATCCACATAAATTATTCCCGTCGTCCTGCCTCAAGCACTTTACGAGAATAGAATTCAATCAAAATAATAATCAAGCATGATAATGGTATTGAAACTAGAATCAAAGAGAGATGCGTGGAACTAGCTAGTACTACTTACATTGGGGTGTCGAAATCGCAGCTCCTTTTTCCATTCACCCCTAGCCTGCTTGGTGAACTCTTTCCAAACCCTGCCCGGCAAAGAAAATGAATAAAGGAGTTATTAATTACTTGATATCAGGAAATGAACGAAAGTTGCCCATATAGTGCGATAATGATTGAACTTACTTCTGGAGCATTTCACTCATGTCCGCCCACATCTCAGGGTCTTTATGTTTTGAGTCCATGACAATTACTACTCCTGCGTCAAACTGAATGACTAGCAGAATAAAGTGGAAACTGCGCACGCATAACTCATCAATTACACTTAACCTCGAGTAAGCGAAACAGAATGTGCACAAGACAGTAACACTCACTTGAAGTTGTAAGGAAATAGTATTTCCCTTCTGGTTTGTTGTCCAATTAACGCCTTTAGCAAGTTTTTCGCTGTATCCTTGGCATTGTTTGCTACATTAAATTCATGTACGGTATTTGGGTTAATGAACCCAATGTCATAGATTCGTCCTCTTTTGCATTCGAGAATCTTCAGTCTGCATAATATAGTGAGGATAATTATACATGCAATGAATGAGCTGAGCTAGAGACTTAATTACAGAAATAATACTTACAGACAATTGCAACTGACGATAGTTTTGTCGAGGGCGTCTTGATTGTATCACTGAAATAATTCATCAAATTCAATGTACATCTCCTCGACTTCATTGAAGAAATGCTCATCTTTAATTCCCACAAAGATCATGTTGCTCCCTTCCTTTGAGGCTTTCATGTACCACTCATGCAATCTTCGCATTTGTGTTGGTAGATGCGGGAGCTCCTCAGGTCTGACGAGAGGCTTCCCGTGCTCGTATCTAAAGGCTAAATCATCCATGGGGAACTCTCCATGCTCGCCTAAGTATTGACCAAGAGTGAAAGCAACCTCCAGATCAATAACGATATCGGAAGACACCTTGAGCGGGGGGCACGATTGGTTTTTCTGTTCTCCGAACTGGGGAATTGTTTTTCCCCTTGGACTACTACTACTTCCCGACCGCTGCTGTTCTTTATGTGACTTGATAATAGAGCGGTCATAGTTTGATAGCAGCGGAGGCGGCGGTGGTCGCGTAAGGCTTTCCAGACAGTGCTTCGCTTTTGCCGAATCTATTTTCTCCTTTCGCTCGAGCCGTGTCGGTGCAAGCTGGCATTTCACTTCGCCATCCACGACCTTCTTGAGTTCCTCATCACTTAGTTGGTATGGTAACTTGGCAGGAGCCTCCTTGACGCTTATTGTACCTGCTCTGGATTTCTTCGCAGTTGTACTACTAGCCGCCGGAGCGGCGGTTCTCTTCCGCCAGGGCTGAGGCAGCGGAGTCTGCTGAGGGGCCTCCTCCGGCGGAGTCTGCTGACGCAGCGGAGACAGCTGACGCGGCGGAGACGGCTGAGGCAGCGGAGTCTGCTGACGCGGGGGAGATGGCTGAGGCAACAGAGATAGAGCTGGATTGGTACTGTGAGGAGTCGTTGAGGGGCCTCCTCCGGCAGAGTCTGCTGACGCGGCGTCCAATGTGGAAGCGCGATGTGTTCCTTTCTCCATAGAATGGTACTCCTTCTGGCATCTCCCAGTTCAGTATCCCCTTCACCTGTAGGGATTTCAAGCTCCAGCTGCTCAAATCCGTTCAGAACTTCATCCACCCCGACAACAGCATAGCCATCTGGAATCGGAGAGCAATGGTAAGTTCCATCAGGTACAGGAGGTAAGGCAAAGCCGACCGCCACCTTCACGGATATGTTCATGCATTTCGCATGTAGATCACAATGTTCCCTCTGTGTGATATCATCCACGGGGTAGCGAGGAGCCGTGATATCATCTATGTGACGAACGAGCTCCGTGGAAGCCACGCTGCTTTTCCGCTGAGATGCTGGGCCGGCAGTCTCGAATGAAGGATCTTTGTGCCTCTGAGTTGGGCTGGTAGCTCGCTGGCTGGTAAGTGCCTCTATTTGCTTCTGCTGCAACGCTACTATTTCTTCTACCTCTGCAGCCGGTCTGCATCCTGTTTCTTTTTTTATCCTCAGCTTCTGTAAGTGTCACTGCAGTCGGGAAACCCAATCTTCCACGGAACGGAGCCTGATGTGCCTCGTGTTCGTCCACTATGTTCAGCATTCCCGAGGGCCCGTGTCAGCTCGTCTATCTCTCTATCGGGAATGAACTTCCCGTCCTGGACGTCCTTCATTGCAGCTTGAAGGGCTTTGACGGGTGTTGCAAGTTGCTCTTTTGTATAAATACACTTCCCTGTTTCTGGGTTCAACGTTCCTCCATGCCCATAGAACCAAGTCCTTGCCCGTTCGATCCACTGCAATGTCTCTGGATCGATCCCTTTAGCAATCAGGTCGTTCTCAATTTTCTCCCACTTAGGCCTGGCAACCTTGTAGCCACCTGACCCCGTAACATGGTGTTATTCTTTCTTTGCAGCATTTATCTTATTTATTTCTGACCTTTTCTTAGCTTCATCCGATTTCTTGTACTTTCACAAATACGTCCCAGTGATCTTTTAACTTCTCATGTGCTCCGGTGAATGTTGGAGTCTTGTCTTTCTGGACGTAGTCTTGGTTCAATCTTTTCTTCCAGTTGCAGAATTGTGCGGCCATCTTCTTAAGAGCTCACGACTTGACTTTTCGCTCTATAACTAGGTTATTTGGATCCACCTCTAGCGGTAGGGTGAAATTTGTCACGAGCGTATTCCAAAGCATTTATTTGCATCTATCCTCGACATAAGTAACTCCATCGTCCGCCTTTGGCTTATTCCATTCTTGAATGGAGATCGGGATGCTGTCCCTATCAATAACTCCGCACTGACTTATAAATGCATCTGCATTCCGCTTGGGTGCAATCGGTTTGCCATCTGCATCGACTTCTTCGATCTTGAACCTTTCATTATCGCCCAACCTTTTTTTCGGGCCTCGTTCCTTTATCGAAGATTGGCTCGATCCGGAGGGCTAAAAGAAGAAAGAAGTGCTAATATATGTATATACAAATCAATTAATGCATCTAGTCACCAGAGGCTTAATTAATATACCTCGCCGGACTTTGTAATAATTAAGGTTCCAACACCGGAGCCGTCATCTTCTCGCTCCATTCTCTCACCGGAGCCGTCCATTCCCTCACCGGAGTTTTTCAGAAAATGTGAGGTGATATCATCATCTCCGTCGCGGATTATTTCCTCCAACATGTTTTCTTGTTCTTCGTCTCTGGAGTGTTCCGGATCCATAGTTTCTGCAATCACTTGCAAGTTATTTCATATGCATTTTATACAGTTTTAGTATTCTGGACAGAACAACAAGTTTATTTATTTTAACATGTATGATGATGGCAAAACATAATCTACAAGAGAAATCGAAACAAATGCATATAAAGAACGTCTCGATCGGAGTTACGGTTCTACCGGAACGAAATGCTGAGGACTCTTCACCGGCGATCGTCGGGGACTCCTCCGGCGATCGTCGGGGACTCCTCCGGCAACCTAAAATATCGGGAAGGAAACGGTGAGGACTCTTCACCGACGATCGTCGGGGACTCCTCCGGCGATCGTCGGTGACTCCTACGGCGATCGTCGGGGACTCCTCCGGCGATTGTCGGGGACTCCTCCGGCAACCCAAAATATCGGGAAGGAAACGGTGAGGACTCTTCACCGGCGATCGTCGGGACTCCTTCGACAACCCAAAATATTGCGAAGGGAACGGTGAGGACTCTTCACCGGCGATCGTCGGGGATTCCTCCGGCGATCGTCGGGGACTCTTTTCACCGGCGATCGTCGGGGACTCCTTCCTCTTAAATTCTTTTGAACTAAATTCTACCAGAAAGAAGACAAAAAAATTCTCTTCTTTCATGTTCAAAGCTACCTCATATGATGCTTGCATTAAATCACACAAAAATGACAAAATGGCATCTTTTGCAAAAATGACATGCAACAAAATCAATACAAAATATTGACCAAGTTTATATACAAAATATTAACATCCACAATACAAAATAAATATCATTAGAATTATCATTCAATATGTTTTCATACCTTATATATTTTTTATTGTGAAAATTTAAATTATTTTCGATAACTTGATCAAACTTTCTCCCGCAAATAAATTTGGATCAAACTTTATAAATTTTTTCTGTCCATTAGGATCACTCCTTCTTCAACATTGATAATGCTCACTGAAAATCTATGAATCTGGGGTATAATTGACTGAGAAAAAAATAACAAAAAGGAAAAAAAAGACAACTAGGCGGGCGGCATCGGAGCGGCCTGAGCGCGGGCGGCGTCGGCGTCGGTGACCGCGGGGGGGGGGGGGGGGGATAGGAGGAGGAGGGGAACGGCAGCGGCTCACAGCTAGCCGGGGAGCGGCGGGGGGGGGGCGGCGAGGCTCGGTGATGCGACTCGGGGAGGAGGGCGAGGAGGTCCGGCGTCGGCAGCCGTCGACGACGAGGGCGGCGGGGCGACGAGCGGGTACGGGCGTCGGTGACGGGGGGGAACGAACTCCGGCAGCCTGGCGGCGGCGTGGTGTGGTTCGGCGTCCGGGCAGGCCTGCGGCGTCGCGAGATAGATGGAGAAGTTTGGGGGAGGAAGATGGCCGGGGCGGTTAAATACCTCGAGCTTTACTCCCGGTTGGTGGCTCCGACCGGGACTAAAGGCCAACCTTTAGTCCCGGTCGTAGCCACCAACCGGGACTAAATGCTTACCCTTTCGCGCCCTTTTGGCTGCCGAAAATTAGCTTTAGTCCCGGCTTGTGCCACCAACGGGGACAAACCTGGTGTTTTAATGAAAAACAGATTATGTTTAGCTCTTTTAGTTTTATACCTTTTTCCTTTGTTTTAATTATTTTAGTTTATGTTTTCTTGTTAATCTTTTGCCAAATTATATTATGTTAATTCTAAGTTAATATTATTTTGATCATAACTAGAATTTTATAAAAGCTTTTTAGTTGATTCTTTTTGCTATTGAAGAATATTATGAAATACTTTTTGTTAACCTAATAATGTTATATTTTCTTTTCTGTTAAGTTATTAGTTTAGTATTTTGTTTTATTTTCTATTTGCTTTTTCTTATTGTTTTCTTTATTGCTTTATTCATTGATTGTATTTTGATTGCTAGAATGCTTGCTAGAGTGAATGCTTATATGAATGCAATGTTTGATTATATAGATTTTCATCAGATAGTGACAAATAGTTCTATCAAGTCATTTTTCATAGGTACCATTGCCGCAACATTTGCATTGAAGGGCCAGCATCAAGTGGTGGTTTGTCAATATGTTTTTGAAAATATGACACAAGGCGATCAATGCTGTCAAAATCTTTCTTCCAGAATCTAAAGCCCTTTGGGTATAACCCAACATACTCATGATGTGGGGTTGTACTCCTGATGTAAGATAATATAAAGGTGCCTGGATGTTCATGAGATATGCCTGCATATTTGTACAAGGAAAGAAACATACATTTACCAAAAATTAAAACAGATGCCAATCTTGCCAGTTAATACATCGCCTTAATGTAACTGTAGTGATTCTAGATCAAAGCCATCATCAGAATAGTTGTGGAGCATAACTATGGCTTTCAACCCAGAATCAAAGGTGCAAATTATTCGGTTATCTTGTATATGCCGAACAGTTACTTGAACAATCCTACCATCTGATATGGTGTAATCAGTTTCACCAGAAAGCAACCAGAACTCCTCTCATCTAGACTTGGCTCGGCATAAGGGGTCCTCCGATCAGAGAAACCACACAGTAGGGGTGGAATCTTGCAAAACTTGGGATTTTCCAGCTATAAGTCCGGAAACTCACTAGAGAGAAAGTCTTCACTTTTTCTTCGCGTGTGTCCCTTGCTTATTGCGCCGTAACCATGGATAATCTTCATCATTTAACAGGGTGCTTGGGTCAGCCTTCACTTTGAAGGGAGGAATTTCATGAAACTTTTCATAATCTTCAGACATGTCTGTCTTGCCCTCCACTCCCACGATGTCTCTTTTCCCTGAAAGAACTATGTGGCGCTTTGGCTCATCGTATGATGTATTCGCTTCCTTATCTTTTCTTTTTCTCGGTTTGGTAGACATGTCCTTCACATAGAAAACCTGCGCCACATCATTGGCTAGGACGAATGGTTCGTCTGTGTACCCAAGATTGTTGAGATCCACTGTTGTCATTCCGTACTGCGGGTCTACCATTACCCCGCCTCCTGTCAGATTGACCCATTTGCACCGGAACAAAGGGACCTTAAAATCACGTCCATAGTCAAGTTCCCATATCTCCTCTATGTAACCATAATATGTGTCCTTTTCCCTATTGGTGTTTGCTGCATCAAAGCGGACACCACTGTTTTGGTTGGTGCTCTTTTTATCTTGGGCGATCGTGTAAAATGTATTCCCATTTATCTCGTACCCTTGGAAAGTCAATACAGTCGAAGATGGTGTCCTGGCCAACAAGTACAGCTCATGTCCAACAATGGTGTCATTCATGAGATGTGTTTGCAACCAACCGCCAAAAGTCGCCATGTGTGTACGTTTAATCTAGGGGTCAGACTGCTCCGGGTTCTTGGAGCGTACAATATCCATGTGTTCCTCGATATACGGGGCCACCAAGGTAGAACTTTGTTGAACTGTGTAGTTTGCTTGCGCCCAAGAATGCCCGTCCCTACATATTATTGATTTCGGTCCTAGCGTGCCTTTTCCACTCAGTCTCCCCTCATGCCGCGATTGAGGAACACCAGTCGGCTTAAGGTCAGGAATAAAGTCAACACAAAACTCAATAACCTACTCTGTTTCATGGCCCTTGGAGATGCTTCCTTCTGGCCTAGCACGGTTGTGAACATATTTCTTTAAGACTCCCATGAACCTCTCAAAGGGGAACATATTGTGTAGAAATACAGGACCCAGAATGGCAATCTCTTCGACTAGGTGAACTTGACAAGACAAGACATTCTATTGAAGAAGGATGGTGGCAACACCAACTCGAAACTGACAAGACATTGGACCAAATCATTCTGTAACCTTGGTAGGATTTCTGGATCGATTACCTTCTGAGAAATTGCATTGAGGAATGCACATAGCTTCACAATGGCTAATCAAACATTTTCTGGTAGAAGCCCCCTCAATGCAACCGGAAGCTATTGCGTCATAATCACGTGGCAGTCATGAGACTTTAGGTTTTGGAATTTTTTCTCTACCATATTTATTATTCCCTTTATATTCGACGAGAAGCCAGACGGGACCTTGATACTTAGCAGGCATTCAAAAAAGATTTCCTTCTCTGCTTTGGTAAGAGCGTAGCTAGCAGGACCTTGATACTGATGCATGCCGTCTTTTTCGTTCATACGTTGCTGGTCCTCCCGTGCCTCCGGTGTATCTTTTGTCTTCTCATACACGCCCAAGAAGCCTAGCAGGTTCACGCAAAGATTCTTCGTCACGTGCATCACGTCGATTGCAGAGCGGACCTCTAGGAATTTCCAGTAGGGTAGCTCCCAAAATATAGATTTCTTCTTCCACATGGGTGCGTGTCCGTCAGCGTCATTCGGAACAGATTGTCCGCCAGGACCTTTTCCAAATATAGCTTTTAAATCCTTAACCATATCAAATATATCGTCACCAGTACGGTGGCCAGGCTTCTTCCGGTGATCTGCCTCACCTTTGAAATGCTGGCCTTTCTTTCTTAAGAGATGCCTGATTGGAAGAAAACGACGATGTCCCAGGTACACATTCTTCTTACATTTATCCAAATATATACTTTTAGTGTCATCTAAACAGTCTGGAAACAGCCTCTTGTAGAAAATGCAGGGAAAGGCTGCGTACTATAGACCCAAAGTGGTCGGACCCTTCCCCGGACCCTGCGCAAGCGGGAGCTACATGCACCGGGCTGCCCTTTTTAGTGTCATCTAAAAAGTGCGTGCATGCATTGTATCCCTTGTTTGTCTGTCCTGAAAGGTTTCTAAGAGCAGCGCAATCATTGATGGTTAGAAACAGCAACGCTCGTAGGTCAAATTCCTGCTGTTTGTGCTCATCCCACACACGTACACCTTTGATATCCCACAACTGTAAAAGTTCTTCAAATAATGGCCTTAGGTACACATCAATGTCGTTGCCGGGTTGCTTAGGGCCTTGGATGAGCACTGGCATCATAATGAACTTCCGCTTCATGCACAACCAAGGAGGAAGGTTATAGATACATAGAGTAACAGGCCAGGTGCGATGATTGCTGCTCTGCTCCCCAAAAGGATTAATGCCATCTACACTTATACCAAACCATAAGTTCCTTGCTTCATCTGCAAACTCCGGCCACTTTCTCTCTATTTTTCTCCACTATGAACCCTCTTCCTGGGGCGCTCGCCCTCAACATCACCAGCGTCATCTCGTCTGATCTTATACCGCAATGCACCGCATACCGGGCATGCATTCAAATTCTTGTACTCCTCACCGCGGTAGAGGATGCAGTCATTAGGGCATGCATGTATCTTCTGCACCTCTAATCCTAGATGGCAGAGAACCTTCTTTGCTTCGTATGTACTATCAGGCAATTCGTTATCCTTTGGAAGCTTCTTCTTCATTATTTTCAGTAACTTCTCAAATCCCTTGTCAGATAAACCATTCTCTGCCTTCCATTGCAGCAATTCCAGTGTGGTACCGAGCTTTGTGTTGCCATCTTCGCAATTTTGGTACAACCGTTTTTTGTGATCCTCTAACATGCGATTGAACTTCAACTTCTCCTTTTCACTTTCGCATTCTCTCTGTGCATCAACAATGACTCGGCGAAGATCATCAGCGGGCACATCTGGTGCCTCTTGATCTTCAGCTTCCCCCGTTGTAGTATCACCGTATTTAGGGAACATAGGATAATGGTCATCATCCTCTTCTTCTTCATTGTCTTCCATCATAACCCCTCTTTCTCCGTGCTTGGTCCAACAATTATAGTGGGGCATGAAACCAGACTTAAGCAGGTGGAAGTGAAGGGTGTTCGAGGAAGAGTAATCCTTCGTATTCTCACAGACAACACATGGACAATACATAAAACCATTCTGACTGTTTGCCTCAGCCACATCGATAAAATTATGCAGGCCCGTAATGTACTTGGAAGTGCATCGGTCACCGTACATCCATTGCCGGTTCATTTGCATTATATAATTAAGTATATCAAAAACCATTACAGAACATCATGAATAGAGAAAAGACCAAATTAATACAAGTTCATCATCACATTAAAACCAAAGTACAGTAGTGATCAAATGTTATTACTGCAAAAATAAATACATAAAGTTCATACATAGTTCTCATAAAACAACATACAACTATCTAGAGCATCTAATTAAAACATACATTGAAACTAACATACAACTATGTAAAACATTTAAATGCAACAACAAATGCGATCAAAATCGCAACTAAGGTAACAATTGATCCAACAGCATAATGATACCAAGCCACTTTATCAATGGCATATTTTCTAATCTTTCTAATCTTCAAGCGCATTGCATCCATCTGGATCTTGTGTAGATCGACGACATCGGCAACATGCAACTCCAATTTCATCTTCTCTTCTTCAATTCCTTTCAATTTTTCTTTTAAATAATTTTTTCTTTTTCAACTAAATTTAACCTCTCAACAAGAGGGTCGGTTGGAATTTCCGGTTCACATACCTCCTAGATAAAAACATCTATGTCAAGTTGGTCGGCATAATTGTCATAAACACTAAATGAAACAAATAGTTATAAAAGATAATATACCACATTCGAATCATAGACCGGATGAGAGCCGACGGGGGCGGATATCAAAACCATGGCACTATATAATAACAAACAATAATACAAGTAAGAAAATTATACAAGTAGCTATCTAAATCATACAAGTAAGAATTTTTTCTTTTTTAAAAAAGATAAGAACAAGAGGCTCACCATGGTGGTGCCGGCGACGAGATCGGCGCGGGCGATCGACAGCGGTGAGGACGGGGACGGGGACGGGCTTGGAGGAAGAATAGAGGAGAAGAAAGAGGAGAAAGCTTAAGTGTGGCTCGGGCACCTCATATCATATTTGTTTTGTGTGAACTCAATTGACATCATGCTCCCAGGCATTTCATCGAACACCTCATGTGCATAGGAAGGGAGAACAAAGTAGCACACACCTCCCACCTTCTATGAGGAAAAAACAGAGGAAAGGGCGGGCAGGGGCGGGGGTATATATAGGCAAATTTGTTGTCCCGGTTGGTGTCTAAAACCGGGACTGAAGACAGACCTTTAGTCCCGGTTGGAGACACCAACTGGAACTAAAGGGCATCGCACCCATTTAGTCCCGGTTGGTGTCTCCAACCGGGACTAAAGGTCCCATTTGAACCGGGACTGATGCCTGCCGAGCCCCGTCCGGCGCCCTAGCCGCTCGAACCGGGACTAATGCTCACATTAGTCCCGGTTCGTAATGCGACCGGGACTATTGCTCCGATCCAGCTTGAACCAAAGCCCTGTTTTCTACTAGTGAAGATACCTGAAGCTGAAATTTCTACCATGCTTGCAAATTATTCTTTTAAGGATGGAGTACCTAAGAAACTAGGAGATCCAGGAATACCAACTATACCATGCTCCATTAAAAGGAATTATGTCAAAACTACTTTGTGTGATTTAGGAGCCGGTGTTAGTGTTATGCCCTTCTCCTTATATAAAAGACTTGATTTGAATAAACTCACTCCCACTGAAATATCCTTGCAAATGGTTGACAAATCAACTGCCATACCTATCGGTGTTTGTGAGGATGTGCCCGTTGTAGTTGCAAATGTTACTATTCTAACAGACTTTGTTATACTCGATATGCCCAAGGATGACAACATGTCGATTATCCTTGGTAGACCCTTTTTGAATACTGCAGGGGCTGTTATTGATTGCAACAAAAGCAAGGTCACTTTTCATATCAATGGTAATGAACATACGGTGCATTTTAGAAAGAAACAATTTCAAGTAAATGGGATTCATATTATTGAAAAAACTCTGACAATTGCTATTGGAAGTTTTCAAGTCCCTCTTCCTACTGTCAAAAAGAAATATGAAACACTTATAATTGGGGAGATGCATATCCCCATTGAGCTAACCTAGTGTTTTACGAAAATTCTTCGGTTTCATGATACTCGGAAATGGTTTGTTAATAAGACTTGATCAACCTTGTTAATGGATTCTTTTTGAGGGGCATGTGGTCGATGAATTTAGTAAGCACAACCTTCTGTACCCACTTTTTGTTTTTTGTTATTTTTAGTTAAATGCAATAAAATGCCATGATTTTCCTGTTTTCTGAATGATCCGTGCAATAAAAAAGTGCCCAGAAATAAAAGTGCTCTGAATGCAATAAAACTTTGAAATGAGGTTTTATACAATATTTAAGAATTTTTGGCACTGGAAACATACCAGGGGGGTGTCCGAGGTGCCCACGAGGCACCAGGGCACTGGAAACTGTTTTGGGAGATTGCTCCTTGGTATGTGACTCCTCCATTGCTCCAATTAGTTTTTGCTCTAGTGGATTATATTTTGCATAATTAGCTACTCTTGGTGCTACTGAAAATGAGCTTGTATGTTGAATTCTTTGAGTCCTAAGTAGTTTGAATGCTTGATATGGCCTATAGGCACTTGTATGAGTAGTTGCTATCAATTTTGTGAAGTTTTGTTAACATCTTTTTGCGGTCCAAAAAATTTCAGAAAATTGTTCTTAGGAAAATGAATATCTTCCGGAGGAGTTCTTCGAAGCGGAACGCCAAGGGAGTCCATGGGGACTCCTCGGACAGCGACCTCAACATCCCGCGTAGGACGGAGGTCCGGCCGTGCGAATGGCCGCACAATGCTTTCATGAACAAAGTCGGATTCTACCAAGAGTTTGCGCAATTCATTGCAAATGCCGGACTGACCGACTTCCTCGCAGATGAGTGTGACCAGCACCACATCCTTACAAATTCCTTTGTGCAAAATTTTCATTTTCTGAATAGGCTCGAACCCTGAGGTGCGCTTTGATTTATATGTTGAACATCATCAGATACTACTTGCTGAATTTTGTGAGATATGTTTGATTCCCTTTGATGGGGACATAAGAGAGCCTCGACCAGAGGAGTTTGAGGGCTTCCTCCACACTTTAACTGTGGGAGAGGGAAGGGGCGTGTCGAAAGCCCGAGCCACTAGCTTGCAATTTCCCGCTGTTCATTATTTCGCTTTATTCTTAGGGAAATGCTTGATTGCTAGGGAGCAAGGTAGTGCGCTAGCTGCACCTGACTTTGCCATTTTATGCCGCGCACTGCATAATGACAACACTTATAACCTGGGAGCTATCATTGCACGCCGCCTGCACACTAATAGGACTAGGGGTAAAATTCATGGTGGTATTTATGCTACTCGCTTAGCGAGACGTTTTAATATTAACATACGCCCTCATGATTACTTGTTGCCCAGAGTTTACTTAGATCACCAGTCCATGAGGGACCACCACTTTCTTGATGCTCCTGAGCCTCCTCACCACATTCGTTATAACTTGGTTTTCAGTGAGGATACTCGTGATATTATTCCGTTGCCTGCACCTGCTTTGTTTGATTCTCATGCCAGGAACGGATGTACTGTTATGCCTCCGGACATTGTTGCTTACCGGAACACACTGGCAGCGGCAGAGGAGGAGGCCCAGGATTGGGACGCTCGGGTGCCGCCGCCTCAGCACTTTCAGATGGGACCGGATGGCTACTATGGATGACCATAGACCAAGCTAGGCAAAAGCCTAAGCTTGGGGGAGTACGTATCTCTCACCGACATTACATTCATGTCCACACATTTCATTCCAGTTGTCGGTGTTCATACTTTTTCATTGTATGATCCACGTTAGTTTTATTTTCTCGCTTTCTTCTTATGTGTTTGAAAAACTTTGAGAAAAATCCAAAAATATTTCTCGCTTCATTTCGGTTTTTCTTAGTTGTAGTTTTCTTTCCTTCCTAGTTAATTCATAGTAGTAAAAGAAAACCCAAAAAGATTTCCCGTTTCTTCTTTTGCTTGTTGGGAGTTCTCCCGTGTAAATAGTTTTCTTTTCTCATTTTCGTTTTTCTTCTTTATTTGTTTTCTTCAGAAAAATAAAACTCCAAAAATATTTCAGTGTGTTTCTCTGAAATTCTTTTTTTTTGTTGAGTCATTGTAAGGAGAAGACCACGATGAAAATGTTGAGTGGCTCTCGCATGCATTATTGTTGATCTAACAAAGAGCCCATATTACCTTGTCATATCCTTTGAATAAAATGCTTGCAGATTCCAGCGTAGTCCACGGCACACTTGCACTATTTTCATTTTCATATCATTCGGTCGTGCAAGTGAAAGGCAATAATGACGATGATTTGATGAAGTGACTGTTGCAAGGAAAAGCGGGTATGAACTCAACTTGTTCTTTGTTTTTCTAAATATGTTTAACTCAGTATCCATGATTCAGCATATTATGATTGAACATGTTTATGATGACAATTAGAGATTATAGTTGCTCATGCCATGCTTAAGTAGCTAGGAGTGGATAATGATTTATCTTGAGTGTCAACATGCATTAAAATGATTGTGATGTAGTATGATGATATGGTATTCTCCTCTGAATGTTTCAAGTGGCTTGACTTGGCACATGTTCACGCATGTAGTTGATTCAAAACCAACATAGCCTCCACGATATTTATGTTCATGGTGCTTATATCCTACTCAAGCTAGTATTAAATGTTGATTTTCATCATGCATGGTTATGACCGTTTTCGCTCTCTAGCGGGTCGCTTCTCAACCTATTTGCTAGCCTTCGCCTGTACTAAGCGGGAATACTGCTTGTGCATCAAAATCCTTAAAACCAAAGTTATTCCAGATGAGTTCACTATATCTACCCATATGCGGTATTACTCTACCGTTCTAAGTAAATTGCATGTGCCACCTCTAAATATTTAAATGAACATATGTTTTGTGTGCCCGTACCGCTCATGGAGCGACAGGGGGCGGTCAATATCTTCCATGCTAAGCGGGTTATTCTCATGATGAGTGTTTATTCACTCGTCCTTACACGAGAGGGGCTGGTAATCGGGATGCCCAGTCCCATATTAAAGTTGCAAATAATAAAACAAACTCCCCCAGAAAGTTGTTGGTATGGAGGGCACCCGTGGATTCGGCTAGCCATGGCTTGTGTTTGTTGGTGGAGGGGGAGTAAACTTTACTTTACCTCTTGGGAACCGCCGCTAATATGTTTAGCATGGAAGATATTGAAAACTCTCGGTCGTGACGTTGACAGGAAAGGCATACCTCCCAAAATTATATTTATCTCTGATTTAAGCTTTGAGCTCTGGCACCTCTACAAATCCCTAGTTCCCTCTGTGAAGGGCTTATCTATTTACTTTCAGGTTAACTTACTTTTATTGTTGAGTCATCACCTTCTCAAACAAGCACCAGTCCTGAGAGCACTATTGTCATTCTCATGCATTGTTTATAGTTAATGTTGTGTGCATCATGACCGGATCTCTTCTACCATGAATTACAATGTTTAGTCGCTGCTTGAACTTTGGAGGTGCTCGGCATTTATGTTTTCCGGTCTCAGAAAGGGCTAGCGAGATACCATGTTGTCATATTATATCATGATTGTTTTGACAAAGTGTTGGCATTTGAGATATTTTATTATTGCTCGCTAGTTGATTATGTCATTGAAATGAGTGAATATAATTTCTAAGAGTTATCATTTGCATGGTTAGTTATAATCTTTGCTGAAAACCTAGGTATTATTTAGGCAAATATACAGATACAAGAACAAAAGAGTTCGTAAAAGTTTTTCTTTATCACTTTCAGTTTGTCAACTGAATTGCTTGAGGACAAGCAATGAGTTAAGCTTGGGGGAGTTGATACGTCTCCGTCGTATCTACTTTTCCAAACACTTTTGCTCTTGTTTTGGACTTTAATTTGCATGATTTGAATGAAACTAATCCGGGCTGATGCTGTTTTCAGCAGAATTGCCATGGTGTTGTTTTTGTGTAGAAATCAAAGTTCTTGGATTTGGACGAAACTTTTTGGAGAATTTTTATGGAATATATAAAAATTATTGGAGCAAGAATCAAGAGAAGGGGGCCACCTGCTGCTCACGAGGCACCAGGGCGCGCCACCCTCCCCCCCAGGCGTGCCCTGGTGGCTCGTGGGGGCCCACGTGGCTCCGCTGCCCCTAATCTCAGGCCTATAAATTCACAATTCCAGAGAAAAAATAAGAGAGGAAGTTTTATTGCATTTCACGATACGGAGCCGCCGCCACCTCCTGTTCTTCATCGGGAGGCCAGATCTGGAGTCCGTTTGGGGCTCTGGAGAGGGGGATCTTCCGGCATCGTCATCATCAACCATCCTTCATCACCAATTTCATGATGCTCACCGCCGGGAGTGAGTAATTCCTTCATAGGCTTGCTGGACGGTGATGAGTTGGATGAGATTTATCATGTAATCGAGTTAGTTTTGTTAGGGCTTGATCCCTAGTATCCACTATGTTCTGAGATTGATGTTGCTATGACTTTGCTATGCTTAATGCTTGTCACTAGGGCCCGGGTTCCATGATTTCAGATCTGAACCCTTTATGTTTTCATGAATATATTTGTGTTCATGATCCGATCTTGCAAGTTGTATGCACCTGCTACGTGTTATGATCCGCATACCCCAAGGTGACAATAATTGGGATTCTTTCCGGTGATTGCCGTAGTTTGAGGAGTTCATGTATTCACTAAGTGCTAATGCTTTGTTCCGGTTCTCTATTAAAAGGAGGCCTTAATATCCCTTAGTTTCCTTATGGACCCCGCTGCCACGGGAGGGTAGGACAAAAGATGTCATGCAAGTTCTTATCGCAAGGACGTATGACTATATACGGAATACATGCCTACATTACATTGATGAATTGGAGCTAGTTCTGTGTCGCCCTAGGTTATGACTGTTACATGATGAATGTTATCCAATATAATCACCGATCCAATGCCTATGAGTTTTTCACATATTGTTCTTTTCTAAGTTACTACTGTTGCTATTGCTGTCACAATTGTTACTACTATTGCTGCTACTGTTATTGCTACTGCTATCAAACTACCATACTACTGTGCTACTGATCACTCTGCTGCAGATATTTAGTCTCCAGGTGTGTTTGAATTGACAACTCAACTGCTAATACTTGCAAATATTTTTTGGCTCCCCTTGTGTCGAATCAATAAATTTGGGTTGAATACTCTACCCTCGAAAACTGTTGCGATCCCCTATACTTGTGGGTTATCACCTACCTCCCCACTCCATCAGAAGTTGGTAAGCACTCGAGGATGCCTTTAGGGAAAATTTCCAGGGCACTTATGTCCAACCTCCGGACGCCGACGACCTCAGCCGCGTCACTCAGCAACCCGGTGAGTCAGCTCGGCAGTTCTGGAATCGGTTCCTTACTAAAAAGAACCAGATCATAGACTACTCCGAGGCCGAAGCCATCGCAACATTCAAAAATAACATCCGACATGAGTGGCTCGCTCGCCAGCTCGGGCAGGACAAACCAAGGACCATGGCGGCTCTCACCTCGCTCATGGCCCGCTTTTGCGCGGGAGGGGATAGTTGGCTGGCCCGTAGCACTCACACTGGCGAGGCTGGCACCTCGGAGACCCGTGACGCCAACGGCAAGCCCAGGCGCAATAAAAACAAGCGTCGACACGCAAATGGGGGGAGTGACACAGAGAACGCCGCAGTCAATGCAGGGTTCACCGGACTTAGATCCGGGCAGAAATGAAAGCCCATTAAAGGGAACAGAGATGGACCGAGCCAGCTTGACAAGATCCTCGACAGACCGTGCCAAATACATGGCACCTCAGACAAGCCGGCAAACCATACCAACAGGAATTGCTGGGTCTTCAAGCAGGCCGGCAAGTTGGCGACTGAGGGTCATAATAAAGCCCAACCTCGCAGCGAAGACGAGGATGAACCTCGTGTGACACCCCGAGACCGATTCCTTCCATTATTATTATTATATTGTTTGCCCGGTGTTATTTCTTTTGCATTGCATCATTTCATCATGCCATCATGTCATTAAAATTTTGCAACTCAACTAAATAAATTGCATAGATCCTTTGATCTATTTAAATTGAGGGAATTCACACGATGATTTCTCTTTATAACATATCCTTCCAATATTCTAGGAAGCTATAATAAATATTCTATTAATTTGGAATCACCATAACACACTGGCAATTAAATTCTCATGTCTTTTCTGCTTCAAGTTTGACCTCCAAACCTTGCCAATAATTGTTTCTCCATTTACCGAGGCTCCTCCAAAAGTCTCAACATTTTTGGACCTTCCACACCCACTTCCTATTCAAACCCATTTGAATTAAATTCAAATGAGTTTAAATTCAAACTTCACCCACATGCTCATTTCCATTTTCCTTGGGTTAAGCTCAATTTTGCGAGTCCAGGAAAATAATCCCCGTGCCCAAATTCTTTGTCCATCCATTTCTTTTCTCTCCTTTTTTTTCCTTGTTTTTTTTTCTGTAAATGCAAGAGAGTTGAAATGGGGGAGAGGGAGATAGTCCAGCCCAGCCGCAGCCTCAGGCCGGCCGGCCCAAGGCCCAGCCGCTGCCTATAACCTAGCGAGCACCTGCTCGATCACCAGCTCTCCTCTCGTTCCCTCTGCCGCCGCCACCACACAGCTCGCACCAGGGAGAGGAGCTCCCCGTGCCCGATCCCTCCTGCCGCGCCGCCGTACCTCCCCGCTGCTCCACCGCGCCTGAGCCTCCTCCTTCCTTCTGCCTCCTCGCGGCTTCCTGCAATCGCGCCGAGCTCCCTGCTTCTTTCGTCCATGGCGTCGCCGCCTCGAGCAGCTGGTGCCACAGTTCTCCTTGCCGGACCTCCTCCGCCTCCAGCCGCTCCGCCTGTTGCCGGCGAGCAAGCCGCTGCCGTCCGCCACTTCCCCCTCACCTGCTGTGCCATGCGCCTCGTCGCGCGCCCCCTTCGCCTCCTTGCCATTCGCGCCGCCCGCGCCACCTACAGCTCCGCCCGCTGCATCCTGCCGTCGGTGAGCAGCTGGGACGCCCTGCCAAGCCCCACTGCGAAGGCTCTGTCCCGAGCTCCTCTGTCTCGAGCTGGAGTTCCGCCTTCACACGCCTCCTCGTCGCCTTCGTGACCTTCTGCCCGAGGCCTCAAGGCCGCAACCTTGCTCTTGCGCCTCCGTTGAGCCCTGCAGCACCTTGTCGTTCCCCGCTTCGACCTTCCCAGCCAACCCTTGCCGCTGCCTTGGTCTGTCACTTGTAGCCACACGTCAAGTTTGTTGCGTGCTGCTGCTTCTGTACTCGTGTTGTTGCTGCTATTGGACGCCAAGAACGCCTTCATGGACTTCGCCAAGTACCACCGACCCGAGGCCGTGATTTTCGCCAAGTCCTACGTTGACCCCCAAATGCCAAGACCATCAAGATCCACTACACGGACATCAAGTACCTCGACGACTGCTGGAGTCCGAAGACCCCAAGTACCACGACATCAAGTGTACGACTACCGTCGCTATGGATCCGACAAGATCGCGTGTACCACTACCACTGTCCCGTGTACAACTACTTCCATGTTGACCCGTGAACGACTACTTCTACTACCGCCGAACTTGATCCATCCTGATTGCACGCTTGGAAGGTATAATCCCAAGACGACCTCCCGAGAACGAACACATGTTTGATGTATGAGATGCATGTTTCGATGTGTGTATCCGTCCATGAACATTAGTTGCACGTTTCTCCTCGTTTGCCATGTCGCCGACACGTGGGACACCCGGTAACCGGGATCACTCCCCGTCACTCTCGCACGCTCACATCCACACTTGTTTCTTCGCATCGGTATCTTAGTGAGTTACCGAAACCGGAATGTTGCCGTGGCACCATTTCCATTTTCGCCGCCGTGGCGACAAATGCTTCATATCATATTATATGCCAACTTTTCTATAAAATTGCATATAACTTGAATATGTCATCCTCATGCATGTTAACAACATTTAATATTGTTGTTTGAATTAAAATTGCCTAATGACATGGTAAAATGGTTTATTTCATAACTAAATAACCGTAGCTCCGAATTAAATAAACTTTATATGTAAATGGTCTAGAAAAACGTGTAGATTAACATGGTGAACTTAATTTTGCTGTTTAATAACATTAAAATGGTGTTTAGTGCAGAACTGTACCAAATTCGAAATTTACATATGGGGAATTTCCGGAATTGTTATGTGTTGTTTCTGGCCTCATTTAAACTTGCCTAGTTGTATGGATTGCTTATGCTTCATCCCTTGCCATGTTTAACAACATTTAATCTTGTCATGCATCATATTTGATTGTGCATCATGCCATGTTTGTGCTTGTGTGTTTACCATGTTGTTTGCTTCTTTCGGGTTGTGCTTCTTCTCGATAGTTCTGCTTTCGTTGCGATTGTGAGGATTTGTTTGACTATGATTGGTTCGTCTTCTTCATGGACTCGATCTTCTTCCGAACGGGATTTCAGGCAAGATGATCATGACCTTGGATATCTTTACTATCTTTGCTTGCTAGTTGTCTCGTTGCTATCGATATGTCGCGCTTCCTACCACATATATGTTAGCCTCCCATCTGCCATGATACAGCCTCTAACCACCCTTACCCAGCAAACCGTTGTTTGGCTATGTTACCGCTTTGCTCAGCCCCTTTCTTATAGCGTTGCTAGTTTCAGGTGCTCTTGCAGGTTGTTCCATGTTGGGACATGGACATGTTGGGATATCACAATATCTCTTATTTAATTAATGCATCTATATACTTGGTATTGGGTGGAAGGCTCGGCCTTTTGCCTAGTGTTTTGTTCCACTCAAGCCGCCCTAGTTTCCGTAATGCTGGTGTTATGATCCATGTTTAGCGTTCTTAACATGCTCAGGGGAATGGGACCCTCTTGACAGTTCGTTTTGAATAACCGATTCCAGCAAGGCCCAACATTGGTTTTACCATTTGCCAACATAATAATACTGAACTAAATAATTAATTGGCATAGGGCGTCATGAACCCGATGATTCTTTTAATTCAACATAATGCAGGTGGGCCAGTGCCGATGGTGTTGGTCCAAACTAGAGCCACTTGCGGTACCTCCCTGGGCAACTGGGGTCTTCGGTAACTGTACGTACTGCTCATCCGGTCGTGGCCTGAGACGAGATACGCGCGGCTACTATCAGGGTGTCGGCACGCCGTGAGGTCTTGCTGGAATTGTGTTACCAATGTCGAAATGTCTTGTGCACCGGGATTCCGAGGATACTTTGGGCTATCTTGAGGTTGAGGTATTTCCACCGCAGCTTGTGTAGGCTTATGATGGGCCAGGTTGGAATACCCCTGCAAGGTTAAATCTTACGCGAAGCCGTGCCCGCGGTTATGTGGCACTTGGATTTTTATAACCTCCGGTTGTAGAGAACTTGACACTAAATCCTAATTAAAATACACCAACCGTGTGCGTAACCGTGACCGTCTCTTTTCGAGGAAGTTCGAGAAGAGAACACGGTGGGGTTATGTTTGACTCGTAAGTAGGTGTTCAGGATCACTTAGTGATCATTTGTAGTTTGCGACCGTTTTGCGTAGATGCTCTTCTTATTCTTGTACTCGTAAGTTAGCCACCATATAATGCTTAGTGCTTGCTGCAACCTCACCACCTTACCCTTCCATACCCATTTAAGGTTTGATAGTCTTGCTACCCATGGTTATGGGATTGCTGAGTCCTCGTGGCTCACAGATTACTACAACAACAGTTGCAGGTGCATGTAATGCGATGCCTTGACGTGAGAGCAATGCGTGTTTGCTTTTGGAGTTCTTCTTCTGCTTCTTCTTCTTCTTCGCGAATCTGGGGATAGGTTCCTGGTCGGCAGCCTGGGCTAGCAGGGTGGATGTCGTTCTTCTTTTCGTTTGATTTCATCCGTAGTCGGATGCTGCCCTTCTGTATGATGTTTGTTATGTATTGATGTATTCATGTGATGATTGTATGTATTTGTCTGTATCCCCATCTATTATGTATGTGGTACGATGTAATGATATCCACCTTGCAAGCGTCTCCAATATGCGTTTCTACTCTTGGTGGGGCCTCCGAGTTCCTCGAGATTAGGATCGCATATTGGGCGTGACACCTCGGCGGCCTAATAATGCAGGCCAGAAAAAGTTTCCTAATGAGGTAACAGAAGTAAACATGATTTATGTTACCCACATCCCCAAAAAGGAGAGGAAGCGTGCACTTCGGGACATTTACGCGTTGGAGGCAGTTGCCCCGAAGTTCAACCCGTGGTCGGCTTACCCGATCACATTCGACAAACATGACCATCCAACCAGCATCAGGCATGGCGGATCGGCCGCATTGGTCCTGGACCCGATAGTCGATGGTTTCCATTTGACGCACGTCCTCATGGACGGAGGCAGCAGCCTCAACCTAATCTACACAGATACGGTCAGGAAGATGGGCATCGACTCATCCCGGATCAAGCCCAGCACCACCACCTTTAAAGGTGTCATACCAGGCGTTGAGGCCCGCTGTACTGGAATGGTGACGCTTGAGGTGGTCTTCGGATCGCCTAAAAACTTCAGAAGTGAAGAATTAATCTTCGATATCATCCCCTTTCGGAGCGGATATCATGCGCTGCTGGGCCGCACTGCGTTTGCGCGCTTTAACGCAGTCCCGCATTATGCATACTTAAAGTTGAAAATGCCGGGACCAAACGGTGTCATCACAGTTAATGGCAACACCGAATGTTCCCTCCGAACTGAGGAGCAGACCGCGGCTTTCGTAGCCGAGGTACAGACATCCGAGGAGGCAGCCCGCGCAAATAAGCCTAGCTCATCAAAGCGCACGCGGGCCGCGCAAGCCGACCTCGGTCAAGCATTCTCCTACCCCAAATAGGGGTACGGGCTCCTCCTGCGCCTACCTTGGTAAGGGCACTATGTCCCTAGGGCGCATAATTTCGCACTAAAAATTCCCTGGGCTGCCGAGGAGCCAAAACAAAGGATATATCATAGCCGGCTCGACCGAGCAGTGACACACTTCGGACTTGCACACCGGCAGAGCTCTGTAAAAGACTCGTCCAACAAGCTGCAGGCCCATATGGTTTTAACCACCCAAGTGGCAGCCGCACCCCTCTTTAAAGGATTCGACGGACGATAGCATTAAGCAAGTGGATGGCCGAAGTTGCAGGCAGCCCATATCAACTTCGCCATCAATGAAGATGAGCTGGTCAACAGCACAGAGGCGCAGACGTGCGGCAGGAAGCGGCTCGGGCTAATAACCCGATGATAAGTCCGCCTTGGTTTATTTTACTCCTCCCTTCCTTTTTTTTCTCCTCTCTCCGCAATGTATCTTTTACACAGTACCTCTTGATAAAGATCGGCATACACGGTTCTACCATGTGAAATTTAGAAATTGCTCGCTTTAAGGTTTTTTAAGCATTTTTTTACAAGTATTTCCCTTGAGCCAAAAGACCACTCTTGTGATACAATTTGCGGTTTATAAAGGGCTTCGCTTTAAATCTCATTCCCCAAAATTACAAAATCCGAAGTGCGTTCGGCGTCTCGGACATGGCATTATATGAATCAGTTTCGAACCTAGGTTTTGGTCAATAGTTGGGTTGCCCGACTCCTGTGACTACCTCTTACGTTTCCGATCAATTCGGCTAAGTGTGTAAAGGGAGAACCACTGCGATAGTGCTACCATATCGCATGGCAGAGCACCTCAGTGGAGAAAGCCGAAAACTGACTATCTTGGTAAGCGCAAACTGGTCGGCCATCCGATGACCGTGTCAAGCAATGTGTCGTTAGCGATCACCAGTGTTAGACGAAGGGCTTCTTTCTAGCATTAGCCGAAGTGGTCAGTGGCATAATACCCGGCTATACAGCCGACCACTCCACACACCGGGGGGCTCGTCATCGGCCCCCACAGTCAAGCTCCCAGGACTAAGTGAAAGTTATAAAACCATTATGGTCCGATTGCCTAGTTCCTGTGTGTACGAACCTCCTTCGGGAACCGAGACGTCGGCTAAGGGTCACAATCACCTGAAGGAACACCCTCTGTATACTGTACAGAGGGGCTGAAGCCGACGACTGGCCACTTTCAGTTTAATATGGTCGAACAGGAGTCAAAATAAAGAAAAGACCACACAATCACATGACGGAATATAAAGCCGTATCAATTTAAACAAAAGGAAGTTTTTATACATCTTCGCCATCCTGAAGCACTACTTAAAAATACAACGTGTCCTTGGGACACTTGACCTCAGTAATTCGAGCCCCATCCATCACCTCGGGGAAAAACTGCTCTGCGGTCTGATCTTTCCCCTAAGGAGGTCCCGCGGCCATGATCGCCGCCTCAACACGCCGATAATGCGTCTTCACATAGGCGTATGCTCACTGTGCCCCTTCCAGGCATGCGGAACGCTTCCAGCGGGCGACCTGTGGGACGGCTTCTTGCAGTTGAACCGAGAGCCCGAATAGGCTGGTCGGCAGCACCTCCGCAGGCCAGAGATTGACACAGAGGTCTTGGAGCGCCGGCCTTGCCATGCGGAGAAGTTCCACCAGCTGCTTCATTCTATGATTCAGTAGCTCCGGACGTGACGGCGCCTGGAATTGTTCCCAGAACGCCCTCTCCAGCTCATGGCCCTCCCGTTCGCCGAAGTGGCAGCTGGCGTCCAGGGCACTCTTTGGGAGATCCGCTAAGACCTCTGCGGTGCGCCACAGCTGGGTGAGCTCGACGAACCTATTTCTACCAAACACACACTGAAGTAAAAATGGCTTACCCGCGGCAATCTGCTCCACCTGTTGGAGCACCTCGCGGTCGGCCCGGGCCTGGGTCTGGACCTCGGCGTGAGCAAGGCGTAGCTTTTTGAGCTCCTCCACCGCCTTCTTCTCCTTCTCCTGAAGGGAATCACGCTCTTGATAAACGCCCTTCAGGGTCTCCTCCACCTCTAGGACCCGGGCTTGGTCGTTATCTCTAGCCACCTTCTCGGCGGCCAGAGCCTTCGCGGCCTGGGCAGCCATAGTCTTCTGTTGCTCAGCCTCTAGCCGAGCTTTCATTAGCTCGGCCTTGAGCCCTTCAAGCTCGGTCATCGCAGCTGTCATTAAAATAGTTCGACATTTACATAACAAAGCAACTTCAAATCAAAGTACATTTGACGAATAGCTTCGATTTTTAAATTTACCTTTAGACCGCTCGATCTGCTTGTTCATCAGATTGAGGTCCTCTTCAGACCTCTTGAGCTTCCGATTAATCTCCACATTCTCCTCGGAGGCGAAGTCCAGTGCCGAGTCTGAAACCTGCAGGAAATAATTTCTTGCTTAGTCCCCGTTGCCGAAATCAAACCTCTGGCCAATACCCTTTTCGCAGGTCCACCAGAGACTTGGGGGCTACTTACTTAACACATTGGGCTCCGCTTAGACCCCAACGCCAGTTTTGTCAATGAACTAGCTTTGGGCTCGAGGGCTACTGGCTAGTTACGCCTTACTAATGCCATGCTATGACGCAAACAAAAATATCTTCGGATAAAGACACAATTAATACAAGCACAAAGGAAAAATACCTCGAAGCTCTTCACAAGGCCCTTGAAGACCTCATGCATTCCGGCCTCTGCGGTCCGGAAGCCCTGTAGCGCCACGCCGATCAGTGCGCGGTGCTCTTCCTTGATGGAGGAGCCTGTTAAGGCTACCTCCATCTCCTAGGTCCACCCCGTGGCCACTGGCCCTGGGGCGGGCGGCAGGGGTGGTATAACTTGGGAACCCGGCATCGAAGTGCGGGGGACGAGAACCTTCGACTGTGGCGTTGGTGCCGGAGTCGACCTTGGCTAGGCCGATGACTGGCCCAGCCCTTTCGTGTGGACCTCGGGGATCGTGTCCCCTTGGCCTTTTGTGGCCGACGTATCAACCTCGGCCATGATCGCGGGCACCCCGGCCCCCTCTGGGTTGACAAGAGGGGCCAGGCTTGATGATGCTTCCCCCAGCCCTTCGGGAGCTGGGGGGACCTGGCGGGCTGAGGCGACCCACTGTCTGGTAGCGGGAGCCCGTCCGAGGTGTCACCGCTGAGGCGCGTTCTCGGCGGGCTGCAAGGTCACCATCATAAATTTCATTCGGTGAATTGGCTTTTAAAGAAGGTCCAAAAATAAGTTACAGTAACATACCTACGGGGCGCAAGCTTCACCCTCCCCATCTTGAGGAAGTCATCGTCTGACTCGTCGGAAAGGACGACCTTCTCCCGCGAAGCGGGTGTTGGAAATATGCCCTAGAGGCAATAATAAATTGGTTATTATTATATTTCCTTGTTCATGATAATCGTTTATTATCCATGCTATAATTGTATTGATTGGAAACTCAAATACATGTGTGGGTACATAGACAACACTGTGTCCCTAGTAAGCCTCTAGTTGACTAGCTCGTTGATCAAAGATGGTTAAGGTTTCCTAGCCATTGACATGAGATGTCATTTGATAACGGGATCACATCATTAGGAGAATGATGTGATGGACAAGACCCAAACTGTAAACGTAGCATTTGATCGTGTCAGTTTATTGCTATTGTTTTCTGCATGTCAAGTATCTGTTCCTTTGACCATGAGATCATGCAACTCACTGACACCGGAGGAATACCTTGTGTGTATCAAACGTCGCAACGTAACTGGGTGACTATAAAGGTGCTCTACAGGTATCTCCGAGGGTGTCTGTTGGGTTGGCATGGATCAAGACTGGGATTTGTTACTCCGTATGACGGAGAGGTATCTCAGGGCCCACTCGGTAATACAACATCACATTGAGCCTTGCAAGCAAAGTGACTAAACAGTTAGCCACAGGATCTTGTATTACGGAACGAGTAAAGAGACTTGCCGGTAACGAGATTGAACTAGGTATAGTGATACCGACGATCGAATCTCGGGCAAGTAACATACCGAAGAACAAAGGGAACATCATACGGGATTAACTGAATCCTTGACATAGAGGTTCGACCGATAAAGATCTTCGTAGAATATGTAGGAGCCAATATGGGCATCCAGGTCCCGCTATTGGTTATTGGCCGTAGAGGTGTCTCGGTCATGTCTACATAGTTCTCGAACCCGCAGGGTCTACACACTTAACGTTTGGTGACGATTAGTATAATTGAGTTATTATGTTGGTGACCGAAAGTTGTTCGGAGTCCCGGATAAGATCCCGGACATGACGAGGATCTCCGGAATAGTCCGGAGGTAAAGATTGATATATGTGATAATAGTGTTTTGATCTCCGGAAGAGTTCCGAAGTTCACCGGAAGGGGTTCCGGATGTTTACCGAAGTGTTCGGGTGCAGCAACACTTTATATGGGCCAAAGGGATAAAGCCCACAAGGTATTGGAAAGTGCAAAAGTAGTTTTGCTGCCGCGTAAGCGGTACTACCGCTTGGTGAAGCGGTACTACCGCCCGAGCGGTACTACCGCTTGTGTGAAGCGGTACTACCGCCCAAGCGGTACTACCGCTTGTGTGAAGCGGTACTACCGCTTGTGCGCGGCTGTGCACGATTCGGCAGGGTCCGAATTGGACTCTTTTCCTGCGGGCCAAACCGACCTTGTGCGGGCAAAACCGACCCGGAGGAGGCTTTTACTCCAAGTTTAGACCCCAAGGCTCAACATATAAATAGAGGGGCAGGGCTAGCACACGGGACACATCAGGATTTCCCAAGCCGTGTGCCGGCAACCCTAGCCCTCTAGTTCCTCCGTCATAATCTCCGTAGTGCTTGGCGAAGCCCTGCAGAGATTGTTCCTCACCACCATCACCACGCCGTCGTGCTGCTGGAACTCAACCACTACTTCACCATCGCTCGCTGGATCGAGGAGGTGAAGGCGTCATCAAGCCGTACGTGTGTTGAACGCGGAGGTGCCGTCCGTTCGGCACTAGATCGGAAGGATCGTGATTGGATCGCGGGACGCTCGGCGATTTGGATCGCGAAGACGTTCGACTACATCAACCGCGTTTATTAACGCTTCCGCTTAGCGATCTACAAGGGTATGTAGATTCACTCTCCCTCTCGTAGATGCTCATCACCATGGATAGATCTTGCGTGTGCGTAGGAAAATTTTTGTTTCCCATGCAACGTTACCCATCAGTGGCATCATGAGCTAGGTCTATGCGTAGATGAGATCTCGAGTAGAACACAAACGAGTTGTGGGCGTGGGTGTATACATATTGCTTGCCGTTACTAGTTGATACTTGATTCCGCGGTATTGTGAGATGAAGCGGCCCGGACCGACATTACGCGTACGCTTACGCGAGACTGGTTTCACCGCTGCGTGCACTTGTTGCATAAAGGTGACTGGCGGGTGTCTGTCTCTCTCACTTTAGTTGAATCGGTTCAATGAAGAGGGTTCTTTTAGAAGATCAAAAAGCAATCACTACACCACGTTGTGGTTTTGCGTAGGTAAGAATCGTTCTTGCTAGATACCCGTAGCAGCCACGTAAAATTTGCAACAACAATTAGAGGACGTCTAACTTGTTTTTGCAGGGTATGTTGTGATGTGATATGGCCAATTACATGATGAGATATATGTGATGTATGAGATGATCATGTATTGTATAGAATATCACGACTTGCATGTCGATGAGTACGGCAACTGGCAGGAGCCATAGAGTTGTCTTTAATTATTGTATGACCTGCGTGTCAATCGTTAAGCGCTATGTAATGCTTTACTTTATCGCTAAACGTTAGCTATAGTCGTGGAAGCAACAGTCGGCGCGACAACCTTATGGCGACACGTTGATGGAGATCAAGATGATGGAGATCATGGTGTCATGCCGGTGACGATGGAGATCATGCCGGTGCTTTGGAGATGGAGATCAAAAGCACAAGTTCATGGCCATATCATGTCACTTATGATTTGCATGTGATGTTAATCCTTTTATGCATCTTATTTTGCTTAGGACGACGGTAGCATTATAAGGTGATCCCTCACTTAAATTTCAAGATAAATTGTGTTCTCCCCAAGTGTGCACCGTTGCGAAAGTTCGTCGTTTCGAGACACGCCGTGATGATCGGGTGTGATAGACTCTACGTTCGCATACAACGGGTGTAAGCCATGTTACACGTGCGGAACACTCGGGTTAAACTTGACGAGCCTAGCATGTACAGACATGGCCTCGGAACACAAGAGACCGAAAGGTCGAACATGAGTCATATAGTAGATATGATCAACATGAAGATGTTCACCATTGAAACCACCTCAACTCACGTGATGATCGGACTTGAGTTGGTGGATTTGGATCATGTTACACTCGAATGATCGGAGGGATGTCAATTTGAGTGGGAGTTTTTAAGTAATATGATTAACTAAACTCATTATCTAAGAACAATAGTCTAAGTTGTCTTTGCTATATTTATGTTGTAGATCATGGCTCGCGCAGTAGCACCCCTGAATTTTAATGCGTTCCTAGAGAAAACTAAGTTGAAAGATGATGGAAGTAACTTTGTGGACTGGGCCCGTAATCTAAGGATTATCCTTACGGCTTCCCAGAAGGCTTATGTCCTTGATGCACCGCTTGGTGATCCACCCGCTCCAGTTGAGTCTCTAGACGTTGTGAACGCCTGGCAGGCTCGTTCTGATGATTACTCAATAGTTCAATGTGCAATGTTGTATGGCTTAGAACCGGGACTTCAAAGACGTTTTGAACGTCATGGAGCATATGAGATGTTCCAGGAGTTGAAGTTTATCTTTCAGAAGAATGCCCGGATCGAGAGATATGAGATCTCCGATAAGTTCTATGCTTGCAAGATGGAGGAGAACGGGTCTATCAGTGATCACGTGCTCAGAATGTCTGGGTACTCCACCCGTCTGGCTGAGTTAGGGATGCCCCTTCCGCCAGAGGCTATCACTGACAGAGTTCTTCAATCATTGCCACCTAGCTACAAGAGCTTCGTGTTGAACTATAACATGCACGGGATGAACAAGTCAGTCGCCGAGCTGTTTGCGATGCTGAAAGCCGCTGAGTCTGAAATTCAGAAGGAGCATCAAGTGTTGATGGTCAATAAAACCACTAGTTTCAAGAAAAATGGCAAGGGTAAGAAGGGTAACTCCAAGAAGAGTGGCAAAGCAGTTGCTCCTCTCGTGAAGAAACCCAAGGCTGGACCCAAACCAGAAACTGTGTGTTTTCATTGCAAGGGAACTGGACACTGGAAGCGGAATTGCCCCAAGTATTTGGCTGACAAGAAGGCGGCCAACAACAAACAAGGTATATATGATATACATGTTATTGATGTGTACCTTACCAACCCTCGTTGTAGTGCCTGGGTATTTGATACCGGTGCGGTTGCTCATATTTGCAACTCAAAACAGGAACTGCGGAATAGACGGAGGCTGGCAAAGGACGAAGTGACGATGCGCGTGGGAAATGGTTCCAAGGTTGATGTGATCGCCGTCGGCACGCTCGCTCTTCAATTACCGTCGGGATTAGTAATGAACCTAAATAAGTGTTATTTGGTGCCTGCGTTAAGCATGAACATTATATCTGGATCTTGTTTATTGCGAGACGGTTACTCATTTAAATCAGAGAATAATGGTTGTTCTATTTATATGAGTAATATCTTTTATGGTCATGCACCCGATGTGAAGGGTTTATTCTTATTGAATCTCGATAGTAATGATACACATGTTCATAACATTGATGCCAAAAGATGTAGAATTAATAATGATAATACCACTTTCTTGTGGCACTGCCGTTTAGGTCATATTGGCGTAAAACGCATGAAGAAGCTCCATGCTGATGGACTTTTGGAGTCACTTGATTTTGAATCACTTGACACATGTGAGCCATGCCTCATGGGCAAGATGACTAAAACGCCGTTCTCTGGAATAATGGAACGGGCAAGTGACTTATTGGAAATCATACATACTGATGTGTGCGGTCCGATGAGTATTGAGGCGCGCGGTGGTTATCGTTATTTTCTCACCTTCACTGATGACTTAAGTAGATATGGGTATATTTACTTAATGAAACACAAGTCTGAAACATTTGAAAAGTTCAAACAATTTCAGAGTGAAGTTGAGAATCATCGTAACAAGAAGATTAAATTCCTACGATCTGATCGAGGAGGAGAATATCTGAGTTATGAGTTTGGCAGTCACTTAAGACAATGTGGAATTGTTTCACAATTGACACCGCCTGGAACACCACAGCGTAATGGTGTGTCCGAACGTCGTAATCGAACCTTATTGGATATGGTGCGATCTATGATGTCTCTTGCCGATTTGCCACTATCGTTTTGGGGTTATGCATTAGAGACAGCTGCATTAACTTTAAATAGGGCACCATCGAAATCCGTTGAGACGACGCCATATGAACTTTGGTTTGACAAGAAGCCAAAGCTGTCGTTTCTTAAAGTTTGGGGATGTGATGCTTATGTCAAAAAGCTTCAGCCTGAAAAGCTGGAACCCAAAGCGGAGAAATGCGTCTTCATAGGATACCCAAAAGAGACAGTTGGGTATACCTTCTACCTCAGATCCGAAGGCAAAGTGTTTGTCGCTAAAAACGGAACATTTCTTGAGAAAGAGTTTCTCTCGAAAGAATTGAGTGGGAGGAAGATAGAACTTGATGAGGTTGTTGAACCTTTACTTCAACCTGAGAGTAGCGCAGCGCAGAAAGTTGTTTCTGTGGAGCCTACATTAGCTGAAGAGGAAGTTAATGATGATGATCATGAAGCTTTGGATCAAGTTGCTATCGAACCTCGTAGGTCGACAAGGACGCGTACTGCTCCTGAGTGGTACGGCAACCCTGTCTTAGAGGTCATGTTGTTAGACAACGATGAACCTACGAGCTATGGAGAAGCGATGATGAGCCCGGATTCCGAGAAGTGGTTAGAGGCCATGAAATCCGAGATGGGATCCATGTATGAAAACAAAGTATGGACTTTGGAAGTATTACCTGAAGGGCGTAAGGCCATTCAGAACAAATGGATCTTTAAGAGGAAGACGGACGCGGACGGTAATGTCACCGTCTATAAAGCTCGACTTGTGGCAAAGGGTTTTTCACAAGTTCAAGGAGTTGACTACGATGAGACCTTCTCACCCGTAGCGATGCTTAAGTCCGTCAGAATCATGTTAGCAATAGCTGCCTTTTTCGATTATGAAATTTGGCAGATGGATGTCAAAACAGCGTTCCTTAACGGTTTCCTTAAGGAAGAGTTGTATATGATGCAACCAGAAGGTTTTGTCGATCCAGAGAATGCTGACAAAGTTTGCAAACTCCAGCGATCCATTTATGGACTGGTGCAAGCATCTCGGAGTTGGAATCTTCGTTTTGATGAGGTGATCAAAGCGTTCGAGTTTATACAAGTTTACGGAGAAGCTTGTATTTACAAGAAAGTGAGTGGGAGCTCTATAGCGTTTCTAATATTATATGTGGATGACATATTGCTGATTGGAAACAATATAGAAATGCTGGAAAGCGTAAAGGAATATTTGAACAAGAGTTTTTCAATGAAGGACCTAGGAGAAGCTGCTTTCATATTAGGCATCAAGATCTATAGAGATAGATCGAGACGCTTAATAGGACTTTCACAAAGCACATACCTTGATAAGATTTTGAAGAAGTTCAAAATGGATCAGTCCAAGAAGGGGTTCTTGCCTGTTTTGCAAGGTGTGAAGTTGAGTAAGACTCAATGCCCAGTGACTGCAGAAGATAGAGAAAAGATGAGTGTCATCCCCTATGCTTCAGCCATAGGCTCTATCATGTATGCAATGCTGTGCACAAGACCCGATGTCAGCCTTGCCATAAGTATGGTCGGAAGGTTTCAAAGTGATCCAGGAATGGAACACTGGATGGCGGTCAAGAATATCCTGAAGTACCTGAAAAGGACTAAGGACAAGTTTCTCGTTTATGGAGGTGATCAAGAGCTCGTCGTAAAGGGTTACGTCGATGCAAGCTTTGACACTGATCCGGATGACTCTAAGTCGCAAACCGGATACGTATTTATTCTGAATGGGGGTGCGGTTAGCTGGTGTAGTTCCAAGCAAAGCGTGGTAGCAGATTCTACATGTGAAGCGGAGTACATCGCTGCCTCGGAGGCGGCGAAGGAAGGTGTCTGGATGAAGGAGTTCATGACAGATCTTGGAGTAGTGCCTAGTGCACTTAACCCAATGACTCTGTTTTGTGATAATACTGGTGCCATTGCTCTAGCCAAGGAACCAAGATTTCACAAGAGGACCAGACACATAAAACGACGTTTCAATTCCATCCGCGATTACATCAAGGAGGACGACATAAATATTTGCAAAGTACACACGGATCTAAATGTTGCAGATCCGTTGACTAAACCTCTTCCAAGGGCTAAACATGAACAACACCAGAACTGCATGGGTGTTCGATTCATTACAATGTAAATCACATAGTGATGTGAACTAGATTATTGACTCTAGTGCAAGTGGGAGACTGTTGGAAATATGCCCTAGAGGCAATAATAAATTGGTTATTATTATATTTCCTTGTTCATGATAATCGTTTATTATCCATGCTATAATTGTATTGATTGGAAACTCAAATACATGTGTGGGTACATAGACAACACTGTGTCCCTAGTAAGCCTCTAGTTGACTAGCTCGTTGATCAAAGATGGTTAAGGTTTCCTAGCCATTGACATGAGATGTCATTTGATAACGGGATCACATCATTAGGAGAATGATGTGATGGACAAGACCCAAACTGTAAACGTAGCATTTGATCGTGTCAGTTTATTGCTATTGTTTTCTGCATGTCAAGTATCTGTTCCTTTGACCATGAGATCATGCAACTCACTGACACCGGAGGAATACCTTGTGTGTATCAAACGTCGCAACGTAACTGGGTGACTATAAAGGTGCTCTACAGGTATCTCCGAGGGTGTCTGTTGGGTTGGCATGGATCAAGACTGGGATTTGTTACTCCGTATGACGGAGAGGTATCTCAGGGCCCACTCGGTAATACAACATCACATTGAGCCTTGCAAGCAAAGTGACTAAACAGTTAGCCACAGGATCTTGTATTACGGAACGAGTAAAGAGACTTGCCGGTAACGAGATTGAACTAGGTATAGTGATACCGACGATCGAATCTCGGGCAAGTAACATACCGAAGAACAAAGGGAACATCATACGGGATTAACTGAATCCTTGACATAGAGGTTCGACCGATAAAGATCTTCGTAGAATATGTAGGAGCCAATATGGGCATCCAGGTCCCGCTATTGGTTATTGGCCGTAGAGGTGTCTCGGTCATGTCTACATAGTTCTCGAACCCGCAGGGTCTACACACTTAACGTTTGGTGACGATTAGTATAATTGAGTTATTATGTTGGTGACCGAAAGTTGTTCGGAGTCCCGGATAAGATCCCGGACATGACGAGGATCTCCGGAATAGTCCGGAGGTAAAGATTGATATATGTGATAATAGTGTTTTGATCTCCGGAAGAGTTCCGAAGTTCACCGGAAGGGGTTCCGGATGTTTACCGAAGTGTTCGGGTGCAGCAACACTTTATATGGGCCAAAGGGATAAAGCCCACAAGGTATTGGAAAGTGCAAAAGTAGTTTTGCTGCCGCGTAAGCGGTACTACCGCTTGGTGAAGCGGTACTACCGCCCGAGCGGTACTACCGCTTGTGTGAAGCGGTACTACCGCCCAAGCGGTACTACCGCTTGTGTGAAGCGGTACTACCGCTTGTGCGCGGCTGTGCACGATTCGGCAGGGTCCGAATTGGACTCTTTTCCTGCGGGCCAAACCGACCTTGTGCGGGCAAAACCGACCCGGAGGAGGCTTTTACTCCAAGTTTAGACCCCAAGGCTCAACATATAAATAGAGGGGCAGGGCTAGCACACGGGACACATCAGGATTTCCCAAGCCGTGTGCCGGCAACCCTAGCCCTCTAGTTCCTCCATCATAATCTCCGTAGTGCTTGGCGAAGCCCTGCAGAGATTGTTCCTCACCACCATCACCACGCCGTCGTGCTGCTGGAACTCAACCACTACTTCACCATCGCTCGCTGGATCGAGGAGGTGAAGGCGTCATCAAGCCGTACGTGTGTTGAACGCGGAGGTGCCGTCCGTTCGGCACTAGATCGGAAGGATCGTGATTGGATCGCGGGACGCTCGGCGATTTGGATCGCGAAGACGTTCGACTACATCAACCGCGTTTATTAACGCTTCCGCTTAGCGATCTACAAGGGTATGTAGATTCACTCTCCCTCTCGTAGATGCTCATCACCATGGATAGATCTTGCGTGTGCGTAGGAAAATTTTTGTTTCCCATGCAACGTTACCCATCAGCGGGCTTGCTGGCGGGCTCGGCAGCCGCGTTACGCAGCATCTTCTGGCCCTTCGGCCATACTTTGGCCTCGGCGTCCTCGGACTCCGCCCTCTTCCCCTTGAGGGAAGGGTTCTCTCCCCCTGTGTCCTCCTCCACATTGTCCTCATGAGTGGAGGAGGTGTGGGTTTCCTCGGATCGGGGAACCGATGTCTCCCGTATCCGAAGACCCGCCCTGCCCTTCTGGGGCTTTGACCCCTTGAGGATCACCACGTGCGGCTCCTCGACAAAGAGGGCCGCGAGCAGGGGGTCTTCTCCCCCTCAGGCAGTGGCGCCGGGCATAGCATTCGCTGCGCCTTGGGGATCCACTTCTGCAAATATAAAGACTAGTTGATTAGTCAGAGCTCGAACGAGCGCAGAATATAGACCTGTGTATCGGAAGGTACCTCGGGGGCGTCATTGCCGGCTTCGAAGCCGACGTCCTGCCCTTCTGCCGGGAATTCGTCCACTGATGGCTTGAACAGCCGCGTCCACATTCCTGCCTAGGTAGAGCGGAAGAAGTGGTGGACGGGCCCCGCGTCCTCAGGCTTATGCGCCCAAATCGGGGTGGCCCAAAGTTGGAGCGGGAGGACGCGGCGGTGAAGCATGACGTTTACCACGTCTGCCAGCTGGAGGTTCCTTTCATCGGACAACCACTGGACCTTCTTGGTCAGGGCCTCCACTTCCTCTGGGTTCCCCCAGACAAGGCCCTTCTTCTTCCAAGACATGAGCTTCTTTGGAGGCCCGGCTGAAAACGCCGGGACCTCGGCTTGGCCAATGGCGAGCGGCTCGGTGATATAAAACCACTCGCGTTGCCATTCTTTGACTATCTTTATGAAGGTGCCCTTAAACCAACCAACCTTCTGGTTCTTGCTGATCATGGCACCTCCGCACTCCGCAAGCTCGGAGCCGCTAGACTTCGGCTTCACACCAAACATCTTCAGCCATAGGCCGAAGTGCGGCTCTACACGGAGGAAGGCTTCGTAGACCGTAATGAAGGTGGCGAGGTGGAGGATTGAGTTTGGGGCAAGGTGATGGAAATCCAGCCCATAACAGAACAAGATCCCACGCACGAAGGGGTGCAGCGGGAATCCCAGGCCTCTGATGAGGTGAGGGATGAAGACTACCCTCTCCCCTTGGTTGGGAGCGGGGATCTGCTGGTTCGGGCCCGGAGCTTGGGCATGGACATTGATGGGAATATACCCCACATTGCGCAGCTCCAGGATGGTTCCCTCCGTGACAGAGGAACCAGCCAAGTGCCCCTTGAGGTTGGCGTCGGTCTTTGCTGGGGATGGAGACTGGGACGCACAACGGAGGAGGAGGGCGAGAATGGATCTGGGCGTTGGAGCTCGATAGGCAGCAAGCAAGGGGAAATGGGAGCGTGCTTTTTTCGCTGTTATCTTCTTACTCTTATAGGCTGATAAAAAGAGTCCCTCTGCTGCGCCGGCAAAATCGCCACTCCTCTGCTAAAAAAGCCGTTGTGCACGTGGGGAGAAATAAAATCTTAATGATATCCCTTAGAATACAGGCATGACCTCCATTTCGATGGGACGCGCCAGTAAAAAGGTTGCCTCGGGCCGCAATTTGGGTAAGCAGTAACTGCTTGACCAGTCGTGGGGGGTGTCGCTTTGTCACGCCCAATATGTGGTCCTATCCTCAAGGGACTCAAAAATCCCACTAAGGATAGAAGTGCATATCGGAGACGCTTTGCAAGGTGGATATCATTACAACATACCATGTACTGAATAGATGAGAATACCAGATAAAGGCTTACACTCGCCACAAGCTATAGCATGAATACATCAATACATCAATACATAGCAATCATCATACAGAAGAGCAGGATCTGACTACGGATGAAATCAAACAAAAAAGAAGAACGACATCTACCCTGCTAATCCCAGGCTGCCAACCGGGAACCCATCCTATGATCGACGAAGAAGAAGCAGAAGAAGAACTCCAAAAGCAAACATGCATCGCGCTCACATCAAATCATCGCTTTACCTATATATGCACCTGTTGTTGTAGTAAACTTTGAGCCACGAGGACTCAGCAATCCCATTACCATGGGTATCAAGACTAGCAAAGCTTAATGGGTATGGAATGGATAAGTGGTGAGGTTGCAGCAAGCACTAAGCATTGTATGGTGGCTAACTTACGAGTACAAGAATAAGAAGAGTAACTACGCATAAACGGATGTCAACTAGTAATGATCAAGAAGTGATGCTGAACACCTTCTTACGAGTCAAACATAACCCCACCGTGTTCTCTTCCCGAACTCCCTCAAAAAGAGACGATCATGGTTACGCACGCGGTTGGTGTATTTTAATTAGAATTAGTGTCAAGTTCTCTACAACCGGAGGTTATAAACTTCCAAGTTGCCACATAACCGCGGGCACGGCTTCGCGAAAGATTTAACCCTGCAGGGGTGCTCCAAGTAGTCCATTATAAATTACCACACGCATCCGATGGAACATCCTCACACCATGATAACGCGATGCTTACGATAAAGAATCCCGGTGGACAAGCCACTCGTAATAGGCAAAACTAAACCAGCAAGACCTCCCGATGAGCTAGATCCGTGTCTAGAGCCGCGCGCACTCTATCTACGGGCATCATCCATCTATGCTAAGTGGACGGTAGCCAAAAGAACTCGAGTTGCCCCGAGGCGGCTCCGCCGACTGCTAGGCAGGTGGACCAACGGTTGTGTTTTGCTGCTGGCCCGAGTTATGTTGGAATTAAAAGAGTCCCCGAGGTGGCGACCCTCTATGCATTAATTATTAGGTTCATGTTGGCAAATGTTAAAACCAATGTTGGGCCTTGCTGGAGAAGTCTTGTCCTAAAACAAGTGATCAGGGGGGTTCCCATATGCCCCACATGTGTTAGAACCGCTCATCAAGGAACATAATACCGGTATTATGCAAACTAGGGCGGCATGAGTGGAACAAAACACCAGGCAAAAGGCCGAGCCTTCCACCCACAACCAAGTATATAGATGCATTAATTAAATAAGAGATATTGTGATATCCCAACATATCCATGTCCCAACATGGAACAACCTACACTGCACCTGCAACTAAAACGCTATATGAAAGGGGCTGAACAAGCGGTAACATAGCCAAACAACGGTTTGCTGGGTAAGTGTGGTTATAGGCTGTTTCATGGCATATGGGAGGCTGACATATATGTGGTTGGAAGTGCGACATAGCGATAGCAATGAGACAACTAGCAAGCAAAGATAGTAGAGATATCCAAGGTCATGATCATCTTGCCTGAAATCCAGCTCGGAAGAAGATCGAGTCCATGAAGAAGACGAACAATCGTAGTCGAACGAATCCTCACAATCGCAACGAAACCGGAACTATCGAGAAGAAGCACAACCGGAAAGAAGCAAACAACATGGTAAACACACAAGCATAAACATGGCATGATGCCCAACCAAATATGATGCATGTCAAATTTAAAGAGGCATGTCATGGCAAGATGCAACAAACAAATACTACACATTAAGTGAAGTTCAATATGCAACGAGTTGCATATTGACGAAGCTCTACAACAATTATTTAGTTCAATCCCATTTATGCTACTCATCAATATTAAATGTTGTTAAATATGGCAAGAGATGAAGCATATGTAAACTATCTAGCTAGGCAATTTAAATGAGGCCGGAAACAACACATAACAATTCCGGAAAATCCCCATATGCAATTTTTGAATTTGGTACTGTTCTGAACTAAACACCATTTTAATGTTGTTAAACAGCAAAAGAAAGTGCACCATGTTAATCTACACGTTTTTTACCCCATTTACATATAAAGTTTATTTAATTCGGAGCTACGGTTACATAGCTTTGAAATAAACCATTTTAGCATGTCATTTAGCAAATTAATGCAAAAAGCAGTTTTAAACATTTTTAACATGGATGAGAGTTGGATATTGTGAAACTACATGAAATTCTAAGCAAGTTGCATATATGACATGTTTTATTATGATGCACGGTTATTTAATTAAGAGCATGTCAAAACAATGGCAGTTTCTGTAATTATGCATGCACTGGAAAATTGATAAATTCGTCTCGAGGAAAAAACATGAATCGGGCCGAATCTGTTGGGACAGAGTGAGCGCTCGGTAGTTATGCAGTGTTCAGGGCGAGGATTTGGACGGCTGGGCGCTCACCAGAGTGGGTTGAGCCCATGGCAAGGCGTTGGCTTGGCGCGGGTCGATGGAGCTGGGCCGGGTTTGAGGCGAACCGGCCGGTCCACTGGTTCTTGGCGGTCCAGGCGAAGCGGGGCTGACGCGGCAGGAGGCGCGAGGCGAGCGAGGTCCACGCGCGGGCGGCTACTGGTCAATGAGGCGCCGCACGACGTCGAGCAGTGGAGGGCGCAGGCAGGCGGCTACGCGGGAACAGCGAGGGGCGGAGGAAATCCGGGCCGGCAAGGTCTTGGGCATCCGGATTCACCGGATCGAGACGAGGCGAGGGCGGCGCCATGGATGTAGCGGTGCTGCTCCTTCCTGTTCAAAAGAGAGGAGAGGGAGAGCAGGGGAGGTCAGAGAGGGCAAAAGAGAGAGAGCGAGAATCAGGGACGCGCGGCGGCGGGGTCTCACCGGCGAGGTACGGCATGAGACGGCGCAGACGGGAGGCTGCAGGGAGCCCCATGGGAGGCGTCGGGCATGGCAGTTGCGTCCATGATGCCTGCTGTTGTCTGAAGAAAGAAAGACAGAGAGAGAATTCAGAGAGGAAAAAGGGGAAGGGGAGAAGAAAGAGACGGCGAGGTGGCGCTGGTGACCTCCGGCGGCGAGCATACGAGGCGGCGGGGTGGTTGGCTTGTGGGGTTGGACGAGGAGCACGGGCAGGAGGGCTCGGGGAAGCTTCGAGCGGCCATGGCGGGCGTCCTGTGCAGAGAGAATAAGAGAGTTAAGAGCAGGGAAGAAAACGAGAAAGGGAGGGGAGAGGAGGAAGAAGCAGGGGCGCTGGGCTGGCCTGGTCCGACGACGGAACAGGGAGGCGGGAAGGTTCTGTTGGTCGCCGGTCAGTGGAGGCACGGGATCAGGCGGCGTGAGCGGCTCGAGCAGACGGTGGAGCTCGCTCGGGAGGTGGCTGGGTTGGCTCGGTTTGGAAAACGAGAAGGTTGGTGCTTGGGTGGATGGATCAGACAGATCCAGAGGAAGGGGGAGACCAGGTGGAGCTAGTGGCGGCGCGATGGGAATGGGTGGATTGGACATGCAGGGGCTAGGGTTTGAGCTGCTGCTTATATAGGTACGGTGGCAAGTTTAGGGCTAGAAGGCTCTCCGATTTAGATCGGATGGTCGAAATAAATAGGCTAGGGGAGTCTGATGAAGAAACCGAAGATGTTTGGGGGTATCTCGGGGTTGATCCAGAACCACCGGTCATGACCGGACGGTTCGGGTTCGGGAAGGTTTTCGGACTAGGTTGCGAGCGGGTTTGAGTGGCTGGCAGAGAGATAAGATGGTCGCGTGCAAGTGCGGTTGGTCTCGGAACGGTAAACGAAAGCAACGAGGAGAACCGGTAATAACGAACGGATGCAAGTTTTGAAACATGACGGCAACGGAGTGCCGATGCAATGCGAATGATGCGATGATGAATGCAACAAACAAATAATAACGCGGCGAAACTCGAAATAACTGGAAGGCATCTGGAGCATCGGTCTCGGGCTGTTACAACTCTCCCCCACTTACAAGAGATCTCGCCCCGAGATCTAAGCATGAGACGAGGAAGAGGAAAAAGGAAGAGGTAAAACAAAGTTGCTTCTTGTACAAACAAGTGAAACCAACAAACCTCGAAGGTTGCAACGAGTTGAAGAATGGCTTGAGGAGCAAGCAAGAATTCGAAACCACTCTGGTTGAAATGAGATAGATAAGGAATGAGAAAAAAAAGAATTTGGACAACACTCTGGTAGAAAAGAGAAGCAAAGCTTGATAAGAAGAAAAGGACTTGAAAAGAGGGCACAACACTCCGTTAAAATGGATAAGCAAGGAAAGAACATGATCTTGGCGAAACGAGATAATGGGTCGAAGAGAGAAACACCACAATGCCTCCAGAACGAAAGAATAGAAACTAGATCGTTGGAAAGAAAAGAACGGAGAAGAAAATGACAACTTCTCCCACAATTGAATTTGAAAAGCATCCTTACAAACAAGGATTGAACGGAGTTGTTGGAAAATCAACAACGAAAAGAATAAGCTTGTTGTGGCCTTATGGAAAACATCTCAAATATTTTAGGTGAAAACCTGCCACTAATGGAAAGAATTTGCTTGCTTGAGGTTAATGAAGGGATAAACTTCTTTCACCGAGAGGATACATAGAGAACTTGGGTCATGGATAATCACCACAAATAGCAACAATCCTTTGGAAAGGCTTTAGGTGAAATCTATACCAAGATAACTCCAACGAAGATATTGATGGGTTGAAAAGATCCCCTGAACGAAGAGGAAAAATGATGGGTTTAAAATATCTCATTCCTGACAATTTGTGAATCATGAAACACGAAGGGAAATTGTCAAGAATGACATAACACCGCCTCAAAAGACAAGGAAGAAGGAATTGCACTTTGAAATGGAAGACGAAGAATACTTGAGCTCCAACAAGAATCTTGTCGAAACACTTCAAGAATGAATTAAATCCTTAACTAACCACCATCAAGAACATCTTGGAAGAACTCCGGAAATGAAAAGATGAACAACTTGGAACCGAGAATTTGATATCATGAACGAACTCCAGAAGAAGGAATTAAATCACCTCGATGGAATAAGAATAAGAATTATGTCATGCTTCCCCCTTCATCAACTTAAATTGATGAGAAGCAATGGATTTGGCATGCCACTTATTCTTCTTGAAACGGATTGAGGTTACATATAGCACATACTTGGGAAGGTCTTCAAGGAACCACCGGTAGGATTGGAAAGAACGAATGAAATGATACGATAACAAAGGAAGAGGAATCTTGAATGAACCACCGTAAGAATTGAAAAAGAAAGAAGAAAAGAGAAGGAGTCACCGTGAAGAATTAGAAAACGCACGAAGACACTTGAGGGAATTTAGGTACAAGAGATCAAAGAGATCACGAGCTGATTAAAGACTGCTTGAACAAAGCACCAGAAGAACTTGAGAACGAGAGAAGAACGTTGAGAATGGAGAATTCTTCTGAAATGATGACCTTCGAAGAATTAAAATGAAAGCACTCATAAAATGCTCCGGATGGGTATGAAAAGAATTTCTCACGATTAGAAATGATTTAACAGGATAACATCAATCTTGAACTATGAATATTCGAGAGAATGGATATGATTTACGGGAAACTCTTCTTTGGTCTTGAAATGCAGCGAATGATGATGAGAACCACCATGAAGAATTTGTGAGATACTCTGGAATAATGAAGAATAGAAATGTTGAGCTACGGATGAAAAGAATTTGAAAGCGATCTTGGAGAAGGCATATGACTGATGAGAATTCATTCTTACGTCAAACTTTAAAAGAATTTGAGAATAACTCCGGCAAAAATTAGAAGAGCCAGGTAAGATCCTGGGAAAAGACCTGTGGGTTATGGGCCCACTCAAAGAGAACACCGTTGAAACAATTTCTTAGAAAGAGATGATTGCACCGGTTTATTTGAATGGCTTGAATGAAATAGCAACCTCGAAATAGCTCGAACGGATCTTGAATGGAAACACGAATCTTCTGAGATAATATCTTCGCACCAGAAAAGAATAGCGAGAGGTGAATGAACAAGAGAGGCTTGGGTAAGAATCTCCAACATGGAAAAGCAGTTGAATCAAAGAAAGAGATATGATCAACAAATAAAACTTGAATTAAATCACCAGAGAAGAGAAGCGAGAACGAAGAATGATGAACTTGTAGCTCCTGAGCATCTTCACGAGAAATCACTGGCTAAGAACATTGAATTAAAAGAATGAAGAGACTTCACATTAATAAAATGTATACTTGATTTGTGATCTCTGACTCCGCGAAGAAAAAGGGTGGGAGGGTGGGAAAAATAAAGATAACTTGGGACGGGCAAAACGAACACCGTTGAGAAAACTGAGAATTGATCTTGCAAATGTTGAAAGGATCGAATTAACTCGAGGAGAAGCACGTCAGTTGAAAAAGAATTTACATGACAATCTTGATGATCAAGAAGGATTAGCGCTCCCATTCAAATATGAGAACACCGCTTAGGAAAGGTATGGAATCAACACTTGACATTGAAGCAACTCAAATACCACAACCAAAACAACACAAAGGATTTGGCTTGCGGAATAAGCTAGAAAAACATATGATAGAGATTTCGTCCGAAATTTTTGTGGTGGTGCCCACACGGGCTCGATCTTATAGAGGCCATCCGTACAAGGTAGTGTACGAGACTACGAAGCGTCCCCGAATCGTAGCGAAGCTACAAGGATTCTTTAAGACACAACGAGCACCGCTGTAAAAACGACCGTGAGCAGGCGGACCACTAGACGTCGAACCCCAATATCATATCATGTATCTGTCGGAAAGATATCCTAGGTAACTACTTGAGTTCCCACCTAAGAACTCCCGAAGCTTCTTGGTAATGCGATCAGGTTGCAGGTCCAGGAACCTACTCATAGCAAACAACAACCTAATCAGCTGCAACTGCATCCGCAACCCTTAACACACGACCGAGAAACTTCGCAAATTCGTCTACCTCAGACCTTCGAAAACACAGCGATACTAGTCACGGTGGATCATCCGAGCTATCTCCTCCAGTACTGGGGAATAGTCACGGCACTATTTGCCACCATAAAAAGTATAGAAGCGTTTCGATGTCGGCGTCCTCTGGTATCCAGGAACTGGAATGATAACGAATGTGACAAGAACCCCTTAGAGCTCAACTCCCCAGGTCCAATCCATACAGTCAGGAGGCACCAAGAACAGAATTCTGTCACACCGATATCGCAACGATTCCGAAACTACCCGCGTGATCCTAGAAAAAAAAGTTTGAGTGACAAGAGTAGTAAAATTAAAACACCTACGTCACAATTCCTCACCAGAGAGACAAAGGGGATAAGGAGTAAAAAGAATTCCTACTCTTTGATATATAACTAGACTCAAAATAGTTTTTCTTCTAGACTCGCCAACGGTTCGATCAATCAAGGGGGCTCCTGCGGTCGGTAGAGGCTCTGATACCAACTTGTAACGCCCCTGACATATGTGATAGCCTGGCTTATTAGGGATGATAGACTACTCATATCAATAAGGAATTCCTTCTTTTCTGGGAGCCCATTTGGACAGAACTCAAAAGTTAAGTGTGCTCAGCTTGGAGTAATTTCAGGATGGGTGACCGACCGGGAAGTTGCTCCCGGGTGCGCATGAGTGAGGACAAAGTGTGCAGGAAAGACTAGTATTGATCTGTGAGGCCAGTATAGATCTCGCCAGGAGTAACGACCACCGGCGGGTGTGTCTGGGGCGTAACAAGTTGGTATCAGAGCCGACCCTCGCGGTTACACGGATGTTTGCGGACAGGTGCGCGGTCATGTTGTTCATGACGATTGTGACCCGTCGTGGCAGACGGCTTGTCACATGTACCGGACTGGATGCACAAACGTATGTGCCAGGAGGGAACGTTCCTGTGGCCCGACGAGGACGTCGGTTCCTCTGAGTGGGGGTGTATGTGATAGCCTGGCTTATTAGGGATGATAGACTACTCATATCAACAAGGAATTCCTTCTTTTCCGGGAGCCCATTCGGATAGAACTCCAAAGTTAAGCGTGCTCAGCTTGGAGTAATTTCAGGATGGGTGACTGACCGGGAAGTTGCTCCCGGGTGCGCATGAGTGAGGACAAAGTGCGCAGGAAAGACCAGTATTGATCTATGAGGCCAGTCTAGATCTCGCCAGGAGTAATGACCACCGGCGGGTGTGTCCGGGGTGTTACACGCTTCAATAAAGCTGTCAGGCTATAAAGCACTATTCACACCTATGTCACTGGCCTTCAAGGTTAAGTAACCCCACGTCTTCAGGCAAATTCGGCTAGGCCGTGGTTGGAGAACACCGCTCTTTCGAAGAGTGGTCTGCAGTACCCGACCGGGAAGTTGCTCCCGGGTGCGCATGAGCGAGGACAAAGTGTGCAGGAAAGACTAGTATTGATCTGTGAGGCCAGTATAGATCTCGCCAGGAGTAACGACCACCGGCGGGTGTGTCTGGGGCGTAACAAGTTGGTATCAGAGCCGACCCTCGCGGTTACACGGATGTTTGCGGACAGGTGCGCGGTCATGTTGTTCATGACGATTGTGACCCGTCGTGGCAGACGGCTTGTCACATGTACCGGACTGGATGCACAAACGTATGTGCCAGGAGGGAACGTTCCTGTGGCCCGACGAGGACGTCGGTTCCTCTGAGTGGGGGTGTATGTGATAGCCTGGCTTATTAGGGATGATAGACTACTCATATCAACAAGGAATTCCTTCTTTTCCGGGAGCCCATTCGGATAGAACTCCAAAGTTAAGCGTGCTCAGCTTGGAGTAATTTCAGGATGGGTGACTGACCGGGAAGTTGCTCCCGGGTGCGCATGAGTGAGGACAAAGTGCGCAGGAAAGACCAGTATTGATCTATGAGGCCAGTCTAGATCTCGCCAGGAGTAATGACCACCGGCGGGTGTGTCCGGGGTGTTACACGCTTCAATAAAGCTGTCAGGCTATAAAGCACTATTCACACCTATGTCACTGGCCTTCAAGGTTAAGTAACCCCACGTCTTCAGGCAAATTCGGCTAGGCCGTGGTTGGAGAACACCGCTCTTTCGAAGAGTGGTCTGCAGTACCCTCTAAGGGGTCTCGAAGTATTAAAAGAAGGGGAACTCGTCTGTCAAGCCAAGGACTTTGGATTCGAGGTTATTTTCTTCACAGAGATCATCCTCGGCATAGAAGACCAGTTCCGGGGCTACTGACGATGTCCTAGACCGAGGGGTACTAACCTAGTCGGCCCGTGATCCTCGGACTGGGCCAGTGGGCCCTCATTTCTATTGAGATGGACTCCGGAAGCTACACGTAGGGGATCAAGATTGCATCCGCCGAAGACTTGATGTCTACTCCAAGACATCTCCTGCCGCCTCCATGCGTCCATGAATACCGACTATGTAAACCCTAGACACCCTACGTGGCGTGTATATAAGGCAAGGGGTTTAGCCCGTAGAAGGGACCTGAACACAATCACACTCATCTAGCTCTAGAGTTAGGACACTACTTATGATCTCGAGGTAGATCAAGCTTGTACTCGATATGTCTCCATCAAAATAAACAAGAGCAGGACATAGGGTTTTACCTCCATCAAGAGGGCCCGAACCTGGATAAATACTGTCTCCCTTGTTCCTGTTACCATCTATTTGAGATCCACAGTTCGGGCACCCCTACCCGAGATCCGCCGGTTTCTACACCGACAAAGTGCCCATACAAGTTTTGGCCAAAGCCATCAACACGGCCTTTCATGCAACAAACTGGCTATACCTTCGCAAAATCTTGAACAAGACTCCCTATGAGCTCCTAACCGGGAACAGGTCCAACATCAAATAATTCAAAGTATTCGGTTCTACAAAAAGCCATGGAGGACCCAGATCAGCTTGTTGCAATGCAAGAAGAACTCAATAACTTCACCCACAACAAAGTGTGGTCTCTCGTGGAGAGGCCAAAAGGAAGAGGTCAAAACATCATTGGGACTAAGTGGGTCTACAAGAACAAGCAAGATGAGCATGGACAAGTCATTACAAACAACGCAAGGTTAGTGGCACAAGGTTTCACCCAAGTTGAAGGTTTGGACTTTGATGAAACCTTTGCTCCCATTGTATGTCTTGAGTCCATTCGTATTTTTCTTGCATATGCATCTTTCCATAATTTCAAGTTATATCAAATGGATGTCAAGCGTGCATTTTTTAATGGTCTCATACATGAGCTGGTATATGTTGCACAACCACCAGGCCACATTGATCCCCATCACAATGACCATATCTATAAACTTCACAAGGTATTATATGGGCTCAAGCACACCCCGCGTGCTTGGTATGATCACCTTAAGGAGTTTCTAGTCTTGGAAGAATTTGAGATAGTTAAAATCGATGCCACTCTTTTTACTAGTAGAACTGAGGGTGATTTGATTGTATGCTAAATCTATGTGGATGACATTATCTTTGGTTCCCCTAACAAAGCTTTGTGCAAGGAGTTCTCCGATAGCATGACCAGGAAGTTTGAGATGTCTATGATGGGAGCGTTGAAGTTCTTCCTTGGCTTTCAAATCACGCAACTCAAAGGAGGAACTTTTATCTCTCAAACAAAGTACACAGAGAATATCCTCAAGAAGATAGATATGGTCAATGCCAAGCCATGCAAGACACCTATGCCATCCAATGGGCAAGTAGACCTTGACATGGAAGGTAAAGCAGTAGATCAAAAGGTATATCGATCTCTCATAGGCTCTTTGCTTTACCTTTGTGCATCTAGGCTGGATGCCATGTTGAGTGTATGCATGTGTACAAGATTTCATGCCACTCCTAAGGAGAGCCATTGTCTTACCAATAAGAGGATTCTTAGATATCTTGTTCACACCCCTAATTTTGGACTTTGTTACCCCAAGGATGCAAAGTTTGCTCTTATTGGGTATTTGAATTTGGATTGGGCCGGACAGAAGGTGGATCACAAGTCAACTTCTGGTTCATGTCAATTTCTTGGTCAATCTTGGGGTACACTAGTCCTCGAAGAAGCAAAATTGTGTCTCTATCTTTGCACCACCAAAGCCACATCGTAAGTTATCCTCAATTGTTATGGATCAAGCAAACCTTTAAAGATTATGGGATCACAAGGAACATGGTTCCTCTTCTATGCGACAATAAAAGTGCAATCAAGATCTCCAACAACCCCGTTCAACATAGCAGCACCAAGCATTTCGACATTCGTCATCATTTCTTGTGGGCTCATGTGGTTCGAGGAGATATTGCGTTTCCTCATGTTGGCACGAGGCAACAACTAGCCGACTTGTTCACCAAGCTATTGGATGAAGCAAGATTTTGCCAGTTGAGGCTTGAACTTGATATCTTGGATCCAAACAACTTATCTTGAAGTATCGCACATGCATACATGCACTTAGCATTTATCCTATTTAGATGTAGGCATCTATGTAGGGGGGGGAATTCAATTCATGAATTTTCATACCCATAGATGATGCATAAAGAGATATACTTGCATGTCCATCAATTATGGTGACTGATACGTCTCTGACGTATCTATAATTTTTGATTGTTTCATGCTATTATCATACCACTTTTACATATTTTTTGGCAACAATTTGTATTATTTCTATTTGGACTAACTTATTAACCCAGTGCCAAAGGCCAGTTCCTGTTTTTTATTGTTTTTAGGTTTTTAGGTGAAAAATTCACGAAGCCGGAATGACCTGAAAATTTACATGGATTTTTTATGGAATATATCTAAATTTATGGCACAAGAATCAATGCAAGATGAGGCCCATGGGCCTCACAAGCCAGGGGGCACAGTGGTGGCTTGTTTCAGCCTGATCGGAGTTACGGATCTCTGGCTATTTAAGAAACGGTGCTCGGCCTCAGAAACAGTACCAGAAAGTCACGAAAATAGAGAGAAACAGAGGAGGAGAGATCCAATCTTGGTGTGGCTCCTGCCCTCTGGGAGCCATGGAGGCCAAGGACTAGAGGGGGAACCCATTTTGGGGGAGGCCAAGCAAGAAGAAGAAGGAGGGGGCCTCTCTCCCGGTGGCACTCGAGCACCGCCGGTGGAACCATCGTGACGGCGATCTACTCCAACAACTTCGCCGCCATCTTCAACAACTTTCTGCCTCTCCGTGCAGCAGTGTACTCTCTCTCTCACCCCGCTATAGTCTCTATGAACATGGTGCTCTATGCTATATATTATTCTCCAATGATGTGTTGCACCTCTATTAAGATTTAGTAGTTTGCTTTTGTCATATGGGCTAATTGTGGTATGGTATGGTTGATATGAGTTGTATGTTATTATGGTGTTGTCCTATGGTGCCGCTGTCTCATGCAAACATGTGGGGTTCCCGCTGTAGGGTGTTGCAATATGTTAATGATTTGCTTATTGTGGGTTGCGGGAGTGACTGAAACCTAAACCTGAGTTCATGAGTTGTTGCATATATGGGATTAAAGGGGACTTTTCACTTAATGCTATGGTTGGGTTTTACCTTAATGAATATTTGGTAGTTGCGGATGCTTGCTAGAGTTCCAATCATGAGAACATATGATCCAAGTATGGAAAGTATGTTAGCTTAAGCCTCTCCCTCATAAGTATGATGAGTATCTATCGTTTCATATCCAATTGCCTAGGGACAATCTTTTTCTTATTGTTCTTTCAAAAACCTTTACTTTATTGTTCTTTTATTAAAACTGCACCTAATTCTTTATTATCTTGTTCTAGGTAAAGAAGGCATTAGCATGCGTAGAGTTGTATCGGTGGTCGATAGAACTTGAAAGAATATTAATTCTACCTTATTTATCGAAAGGGCTACAACTGATCCCCTAAACTTGTGGGTTATCAGTGACACCTGTGCTTCAAAGATGAGCTATGACATTAGGCCCAAGGTTCATATCTTTGCGGTGCCAAGTCATCCTTACTCTAACATTGGGGAGAAATTCCCCACCTTTTCCTCTTAATGCTTAGTGTTCATTCTTTTGAGGTTTTGGTGCTTAATGGTTCAAATCATATTCATATGTTGCTATTGGTGTTTGGATCTTACCATAGGATATGCCCAGAACATTATATTTATCATATCTATGGTTTTATGCTACTATCTATCCCTCTACTCGACTATATGCACAAGTCCATTTGATCAAATGAGCTAGATCTGGCATTTTTGTATGGCCGAGAACATTGTTTCGGAATGTCTGAAATGGTAGTCTGGGGCGCCCAGAATCCGAACCAGTGTCCGAGGTAGATTCCAGCTGAATCTAGTGCATTCCAGAATGCCTGGGTTAAGTCAGACACTGCTCTAGAACAGGTCCCAAAATCTGGACTACCCAGACCATGATCCCAAATCTTCCGGAGATGTTCCAAAGTGTGTGGGGCCGCGCAGTATTTGAAGGGCTTGAACTAGAAATTTTACCCTAAGTTACCCGTTCCTCTTTCACTCCCTACACATGCACCACATAGAACGGCCACTGCCACCTCCCTGGTCATTGCGGCTCCTCCTCGCCACCAACCTCCCTCTCCGGCGTGGAACACTGCATCTTCTTCTCATCTAACCGCCGCTCTCATGGTATTGTGCTTCTCCGGCGATGCCATCCTTTGGGAGTACCTCTCCTCGCCGCTTGGAGAATTTTCAGGCATCTACCTGTCGCATTTCTTTGGTTGGGTGCTTCCTCGCCATCCTCGGCCGCATGTGTTGTTTCATCATGTCTTCAGGTATATCTCTTCCCTCTCTTCTTTTACCATAGAATCTCCATTATTGCTTGGTTCAAGAGATTTAGGGTTAGGATTTAGAATTAGATAGGGAATCTCGTTTGTGCGGTCACACCAATCATATTCATAGCCATACCATTCCTCTCTTTGGGCAGACTTGACTGCATTATACAAAACTTGCTTGGCCCCTGATTTATATAGTCCAGACCTTCATTCCAGAAGTTCCGGGATGTATGTTCCAGGCTGTACAAATTTTGCATAATTCATTCAAAACTTTCCCAAATCCTATTGACTCCTTTTGGGACTTGTGCACTTATCTTTTGCTACTTTACCTATGTTCTTTTCACATATGATCAGGTCAGTGTGGAGGATTCAAGTGACTTTGCTTCCAGTGATGAGAGAGTTCAGTCCTGAGCTGTTGGTAGAGATAAGAAGAAAGGTCACAAGCCTAGGCCCCCAGGTGCAGGGACAAATCCCCCAAGGAAAAAGGTAGAGCAGCAGGGAGCATCAGGCTCCAAGAGCAAGAAAATTCCAACAAAGAAGAGGAAAGAAGGTGAAGCTAGTGCCAGTGCCAGTGATCCAAATCAAGTGCTTCCTGACTATCATCTGGAGCCCCTTAAACTACTATTGACAAGAGGTTTTGGAATGCTAAGCAAGAAAAGTGGTGGGATGATATTTTTGAGACCTTCTCCAATCCCTATGTGCTCCAGAAGGCAATTGACTTTGACCACCTCAAGCATTATCCAGCAAACTTTGTAGGTATCATTGACCTTTGTAAGGATTTGGATGTGTACATGCTCATGGACTTTCAGCAGAACTATTTTGTTGAGCTTGTGCGTCAGTTTTATGCCACCGTTCGTTTCCTTAATGATGAAGAGAGGTCCATGACATGGATGGTGGGTCACCATCCTGTGAAGAAGAAGCCCATCTCTCTATTTACAGAAGGCATTGGATATGAGTTCCATGACGAGAAGCCCACTGAGTTGGAGGAGATCATAAGTTATTGCTATCTTGCCAAGGCCAAGAAGATTGGGTTCACAACCAATATGTTTGCATTATATGATGTCATGAACAAGCTACTTCGGCACTCCCTTTCTGTCAAACTGGGTGATAAGGATGTTATCAGAGGGCTGTTGCTCAATGTGTTCAAGTATCTTGAGCCCAGAGAAGACAAGACGCTATATGTGATTGATTTCCTCTACAATGAGATGAGGAGAGTTGTTGAAAACAAGCGTGCCCCAAATTATGCACCTTTCATTCAGGTGTTAATCAACAAAACTTTTTCGCCGAGCATCATATCTACATACGCGGTGACAAAGGATACTCGAGTTCAACCGTATGCGCAAACAAATATCAAGAATGATCCTCACTCTCATGGTGCAGCTCCTCCTTCTCCACCATCTAGTGCATATGCAAGTGGCAGTGGCAGTGCTAGGACCATGGCAAGTCCCCCGTAGAGACAAGTGTTCCGAAAGCTCCTTCCAAAGGCAAGATTTTCACCTACCGTGCTCAGAAGTTAATGATGAGCTATGTCTAGGCCATTCACCGTCATGTCTTCAAGGCAAGTACCCGTTCCAACAAGGCACTCAGTTTGATCAATGTAGAACGTCATCACAATGGTGAGAAGGTTCCTTATGGGTCAGAGGATGAAGGTAGCCACCTTGAGTAGTACGTAGAGGTCTTCTTCAGTGATAAGGAAGTGAACAAGCCGGTTGAACAAGATGAAGATCAATCTCAAGCTTACAGCAACTTTTATGGAGGAGATGATGATGAGTGATGGGCTATGCATTAGCATCGCTCTTCTTCTCTCTTTTTGGTGTTTTGATGTTAAAGGGGAAGAAGAATGAGTTATATTAGGTTGTGTTTAGGCTACTTATGGGTGTTTGGTGAATTTGCAAGCCTCGTGTCTTTTTTTTGCATCTTATGTGGCTTCCAAAACTCTTTTAATATTGTGTTGTCCTAAGTACTATATTACCTTGTGGTTGTGTGAGCATGTTGCTCCAAGCACTCTAAGTTATATTTGCTTGAGACCTTATCATTATGCTATCATGGATATTTGCCATGTGGTGATCTTGTTTACTTGTTGTCATAGCTTATATCCACATTGCTTTGGTCTCATTTCTTACTACCTTTGTGAGCAATCCTTCTTTATTATATGCGATGTCACAAACTACACCTTGTGAGATCGTGCTTCATGTTATCTTGTTTATATCTCACAATGGTGTGCAAATATGTTTTACATGCTTATTATTCACTTTGTCACACCCTACTTTGCTCAAGGATTTAGGGGGAAATTCTTAACTCTATATTTTTGCATTATGCTTCAACTAGCATATCATTTGGTTGATGCACAAATCTAGGGGGAGTGTCTCCATACTTTCTAAGCAGCCTTATGAGCTTAATCTCTATATCTTTTGAACTCAATTCATATTATCATTGTACACCAAAAAGGGGGAGGTTGAAAGAGCATTTGTTCCTCTAAGTGGGTTTTGGTGTAAATGATAGGTGAATTGAGGACTAACCATGTTTACTAAGTGTATGGACAGTTTGTTATTCCAAAATTTTGCAAGCAAAGATGGATGGTGACCCCCCCCCCCCCCCAACATTGCTAAAGAGAGAAGAAAGTCGGTGCATTTAAATTATGCATATTTTTTCCTTTGACATTGTGTCATAGGATAGCCGCACTATTAAGAAGGGTCACAAGATGAACTTGGAGTGGTAATCCTATTGCCTACATATATCCAAAACACATCGCAAGTCCCAAATAAAGTGCCACCAAAAAGCTTCGGAGAGATTCCCCCCACCCTTCATTCCAATCCCAAAGCTTATTTTTGTGTGGCCCGGACCTTCACTCCGGATGTTTCAGGCTGATGGTCTGGGGTGCTAGGAATTTGTAGCTGGTTCTGCAATGAGTATTTGGCTGACACCAGAGCACCTGATGTCTGCTGGATGTTTGCCCCGGACCCTACTCCGGACTCCTGATTGGCCCGGAATTCTGACAAGGTTCCGAAGTTTGATTTCGGTGGACAACAAAGCCTATGTTATCTTCCGAAAGCTCACTCCAGATCTTTTGTAGGAATCTAGCAAGTTCGGAACCCCATTCTGGAAGTTTCGGGATAATGGTCTGGGCCGTAGAAAATATTCCAGCAGGCAGATTTTGAAGTGTGCCTATATAAAGCCCACTCCTTCCCGAAGGGTTATCCTCTTCCCCCACTTGAGCTGAGCTGATTTCTCTCTCCTTCTCCATTTCTGTAAGCTCAAAAGTTTGAATACCTCCACATCCCTCCGTCAAAACACATCAATCCTTTGAGGGAAAAGAGAGAGGAGCCCCGATCTATAATCTCACCAAAGGAAATTGGGTTCCCCTTCAGTTTCATCATTGGCTTGTTACACTTGGAGGTTGAAGACTCCTAGGTGGTATTAGTCTCCGGTGAGGAATCAAATTGTGATTTGCCCCATCGTTTGTGAAGGTTTGGAGGCCGTTTCAAGGTCTACCACTAGTGGTTGGGAATCGCCTTTGTGGTGATATCTCAAGGAGAACCTTTGTGGTGTTGGTTGTTCCTTTATAGAACTCCCACCTCTCCAGCAGTGACTAGCTCCCCTCCAAGGGAGTGAACATCGAGATACATCTTCGTCTCCGTGAGCCTTTGGTTATCCTTAACCCTAGCTCATTGACTTGTGCTATAACTTTGGTCCCTTCACCTTGTAAGCATCATATAGATTGTTTACCTCACCTTAGCATATTTAGGCTCACATTTCATACTCCGCAAAGCCTAAATTGCTAATAATCAAAATAAAATTTGTAGTTGATCTATTCACCCCCTTCTAGGTCCAATGCGATCCTTTCAAATGTGCGTATGGACAGTAAAAGCACTGCACATTGATGGGAAGTAGCTTTATTTCTTGTTTCCATAACACCTGTGATTTGTGAGATCTACATTCCGAGCCATAGGGTCATATTGATGGGTGTAGTGTGTTTTCCTCAAGCTTGTGTAGTGGCGAATTCGTAGCCCCTGAGCACCTATCCCGAACTCGTTGATCCATCTAGTGAGAGATTATGGGATTCGTATGCATTCACTGGCCCATCATCCCTGGGCGTCATTTTTGGACCCTTGGTCCGTAGGGCTAGGATATATGAGCTGTTATTCAAAGTGGAGGACTCACTGTTCCCAAGTTCTTACGTTAGGACATGCTGGTCGACGGGGTAAGGAGCTCAAGCCGCTTGAACACTCAAAGAGTGGTGCTAAGGTTCTAATACTTTGCCAGTTCTTGTGATCATGTGCTCGTGTATTGAATTAAGACATTGTGGGATGACGTTGGTGCAGAATCTTGATGCCCAAGTGATGGACGATGTCGTAGATGCCACTGCCACCAAAATCATGGTCCAAAAACATAGACAGAGTTGAGTATTCAGCTGTGGACATAATCTCGGATGAAGTTGTGGACGTGGCCATCGATGAAGTCATGGACACCATTGTCCATGAAGTGGATGAAGTTGCGAGAGCCATTGTCGATGAAGTCACATGCACTGTTGTCAGTAAAGTCGATGAAGTCGCTGGCGCCGTTGTCGGTGAAGTCGTAGATGAAGACGGGGATGGAGATGCGGATGTAGCCACCCTTGCGTGACACGAGACCACCGCCAAGGTTGCGAGTGAAGTTGTGCACATAGTTCTCGTCCAAAGTCGTTGACGGAGTTACAATTAAATTCATGTTAACAGACACAGTCGCGTCTAGACACCAATAGTAAGTCGATAATCTAAGGTTTACCAGAGATCACCCCGTTGGATTGAGCTAAAATTTAGTAGGCATGTGTGCGAGGAGGTTGTGCAAGATCTGACCATACAGACCTCCAAACGGAAGTGGGATGGTAAGTTGCCCAAGGCGGTGTTAGGACTTGGACCTAGTCATTCGCGCGCGCACATGTCTAGATCCGATATAGGTCATAGAAATCAGAACTTTGCTGGATGGGGTAAAATTTGGTGGGCACATGCGTGAAGGGATTGTGGTCAACTATGGAATACCCAGGCTGCGCGTAGATCCATCTGGGTGCGAATAGCACCTCGGTAATTCGAGATTTTTGGCAGATTCCACCGTTGGATCATGAAAAATAATTCCAGGCTTGAATTAGACTTAATTCCGCACAGTACCACTGGAAGGATCATCGAAATAGTGTACGGGGCGACGGATTGCTGTCTGGTGAGGGTCGATGTTGACGTTGAACCTCCAGTCGAGTAGTCAGAATTTTTGATGATCTTGAACAAAGTTGAGGTCAATGTCGGTGAAGTAGATCTGATTCGATGACATGAGGTCCCCACGGTCGGAACTAGCTATCAAGTGTATTTTCTTCGTTGCCTCATAACTATACGATAGTTGCACATGATTTCTTTGGTCACGGGAACGTTACGTCAGGTCATCGGGGATCATAAAGACATGATTTACCCTTCTTTGGGCCCCCCTTGTGTGGGTAATAGCCCTAGTCCTGCCTTCGTTGATTATATTGGGAAAAAAGAGTATAATGGATGTTTTTTTTTGCAGGGGGGAGTATAATGGTTGTTACAAGATGATATTATGGCGAGTTGGTAGGCAATTTGGCGGGCTAGGGTGGATGATCTTGACGAGATGCGCTAGATCGTTTGGTTGCTAGATCGTTTGGTTACTAGATCGCTAGGCGATAGCTTGTGTAGACTGTGGAGCTAGTAGAACTTAAGTCTTCTTGCAGTGTCTTGGCCTCCATATTTTAGGGCGGAGAGGTGGTGGTAGGCTCAGAGTCCTTCCTGGATGCGTCTCTCTTCTTTTTCTCCAAGCTAGGTAGGTTTTCCATGCTGGAATACGGGTGCCTGCAAGGTATCTCCTAGAGTCCGGGTGAGACATGAAGCCAAGGTCCGCTTAACCATATGGACCCCCAGGGTATCTTCATATGTTTAGATGGCATAGAATACGCCATGTATGGCTATCCCTTGACACTCCCGTCGCCGATTCGGCCGGCGAGTAGGTCCACACACATAAGGTATTTGGCCTTGTGTTCGAAAGGTCAAAATTATAGGGAGATGAGTTTTAGGGAGGCTGACATAGCAGTTCAATCCAAAATCCCCTCTAAAACCATGTTAGAGGCTGCAGTTTTAGGGAGTCTTTTAGAGTTACTCTTACTCCTCTTTTCGATTAGTCTGTTTCTAGTAACTTTTTTTATTAGCTAACACAAGTGTGGAACCAAATGCGCGCAAAGCTGTTGACTGCAACCGCATGCCCTCGAAAGCATGGGTAGGGTGGCATTTTGGCTCCCATGAGCATATGCTCCTAGATTAACAGTAAAATTGATAAAAAAATATTCCAAAATAAAAAGAATGTTTGTCACAGCAAACATGTTCCTGTCTTCTATCTGAGTACAAAGTTGCATGAAGAAATGACATATGTTGTGCCCCAAAAAAAGGGGTGCTCTAAACAGCAATTTTTAAGACCCCATTCTGTTTGCACAGACTACAAAACTTATTAGTTTTTCATATAAAAATTAAATGCACATATAGGACACAAATATTACATGTGTATTTTTTTTAGATTTTTAACATCAAAAATTCATTTGTTTCACCCAGAGCATTTGCTCTTGAGAGCTGAAATGAATATCTGGGGCTGAACCATGTTACCGTACGAGTTTTAAATGTTTGATCATTAGAACAACATAGCCCGAGGACGGATATGCTGCCGTACACGTACCGATGTCAAAATCCGCGTACCCGTAGGGGCGATGCCGATGATGCCCGAGGGGGCCACCTTCAGCGTGCCGCCATGCAGGTCCAGTCGAGTACTCGATCACTCCTCTCTATCCCTCTCTTTCACACACACACACACAGTAGCGGAAGTGGGATCACTTCACCTCCCCTTTCCTCATGTCACAGTTCCCCTGTGGGAAAATGGAGGAGTTTAGGGTTTTGCCATTTTCCACTGCTGAGATCCTCGGTTCTCCCCCTTTCCGTTGGCCTCTCCGGCAGCGGGAGAGGAGGGGAACCATGGATCCTCTTGTTTGGCATGTATATACATGTGAATGAGGTTTGTGGGGCGCTGTCATTTGGTTGGCGGCGGCGGCGGCGCTTCCAAATAAGCTTGCCAGAGCTCCAGTCCCTTCTCGGCGGTGGCCTCTGCTGGCGTCGAGGCGCTCTCAGTGTTCTGTGTCTAGGTATGGTTAGTACAGTGGACATGGCAACCATATTTCCATCATTTTGGTTTCCTATGGATCTGTCCCCTCTTCGCCCGCGACTGTCTCCATCACTGCCAAGGAATCTAGATGGAAGTTTGTATAGGAGTTCGCCATGGTCGTCTACCTCCTCGAGGTGGGGGCTTTGGTGGTTGCAGGGTGATGGCCAGACGGGCACAGAGCAAGTAGTGTGGAGATAGCAGATCTGGTGGCACTTCCTCACTCCGGCAGAGTAAGATTTGGGGTCTGAGACCGGACGGGTACCGGGATCTTTCCTAGCCGACGTTCCACAGAGTAAAGGGTTTCGCCACCGGGCGGTGTACCACTCCTTCAGTCACAACGGCAAAGCCGCGAACATGTGCATCCTGGTCCAGGTGAATTCGCCTTCTTTGTGGTGCGGTGGAGGATTTCAAAGGTTGCTTCGGTTGATATGTGCAGAGGATCCCAGGGTCATCTATGTAATTTATTTTTCTTTGTGGGGTGCTATGTGTTGTTGTGTCGGGACAGCTGTTCCTTTTTTTTTTTGCATGGTAATACGTTTCTCATTCATATCATAAAGATCAAAGTACAAGTCACGTAAGGACAGCTGTCCCTTCAGTAGTTCTCTTGTATGTTCCTGCGTTTGAATGATATTTTGTACGGTCTGTTTGTAGTTGAATGAAATATGCAGTAACTTTCTTTAAAAAACAGCGAAAGGGGTTGCTGCAAACACACGTCCCTGTGTCAAAACGTCGCGTGTTCCCTTGAGCTGCGTGCATGCATGCTTGAATTCCTCTTGTTGTCTTCGTTCCGGCCGGGCGATGAAATGAACGCGAACACCATGCTGGTGCGGTGTTCCTTAGCCTTGAACACTTATTAGCCAGCTGTCCCAGCATGCGATCGTACGTATACGTACTAAGTGGGTATTTTTGTCATGGTAATACGCATCTCATTCATATAATAAAGATCAAGTTACAAGCTACGTAAACACTGACCTAACAAAACTGGAAAGACATGAAAACTCTAGTCTTTGCACAAAGGACCACCAGCCAAGAAGAAAAATTACAATCAAGACCGAGGAATCCCCTGAGCTTGACGTCAACGCCCGTCACCTGCCTCCGGCACCACCGCAGCAACCACCGAAGGAAAATATGACGAATCAGCTCTTCACCTGAGCTCGACGCAGCTCCATCGCTGAGATGCAGCTTTTCGGACCTCCAAAGTAGCTTACCAAAGGCGAAGCCATTGCCGTTGAAAGAATCTGGCCAGGGCAGCACTTCGGACACGCCATCGAACTCCAGATCTGGCACCCCCGCTCGACGATGATGTGGGAGGAGAAAACCATACCTGCCAGCCGTCAACCATGAACCCAACACAGGATCCACCATCTTCCAGTTGCCGCCGATGCAAACCACTATCTGCATCTGCTCCTGCACTACCTCCCGAGCTCTGCGGCGACGCTGGAGCAAACGTCATCGCAATGGCAGAGCCCGAGGACACAAGGCCACCATAGGGATGTCGCCACCGCCACGCCATCCCCACTTGAACAGACTAGCAACCAGATACATCAGCCAGTAATGAGCAGAACGTCGTGTCGAGGAAGGATTTGAAACTTTATTATTCGGCGCCGTCATCGCCCTCGCCGAAGCCATGACGTCGAACGGCCAAAATCTAAGCTACTAGGGTCTAAAACATAAAGCTACACGATCTGTACGCGCGGGGTCCGGCGACCCCCCCCTCACCACCAACGACCGTGAGGTCATCGGCGAAGGGGAGCCACCGCAGGACAGCGCCAAAAGGCGGGTCCCCTGGAAGCCCTAGTCGCCCTAGCCGCCGCCAAGGGTTTAATAATTTCAGTGAATTCGATTGCGATGTACTAAGTGGGTATCGATCACTCAAGCTCAGAAAGAGTGGTGCTGGTATGGTCCAGTCCATGGTTCTAGTGGTTGCCAACATACCGAAGTAATTTTTCCCGTATAACTGTTTGGCTGTTTTGGCTAAGTAGTGATCTAAACGCTCTTATATTTCTTTACGGAGGGAGTAACTCGCAACCTAGAATCTCTATATATCTCCTACTTCAAAAAGACATGAGGTTCCGTGGTCCGCTTGTCCATCGTCCAACCTTATATACATTTCCCCCCTCCCTCTACTTGTTTTTTTTAACTCCCATCTATGATTTTTTCCATGGGTTTTCCTGAAAACCACCTCAACTGTCCCACCTCTTATTGACTTACCAAATAAAATTTTGTTTTCATGGTAAGCCAATAATTACTTACCAAATAAGTGTTACCAAATAAAATCCTATTTTGTTTACACAATCACATTAATATGGGCAGGTAAATCACGGAGTAACGTACTAGAATATGTATACGATTTCGCGCAATTATTTAGTATACTACTTAAAAATACAAAGTTCCCGTTTCGCGCCTCTTTCATCCGTCCTTCCCCGTTCCGCTCCTCCCTCTTCAGTCCTCCCTCCCCACCTTTTTTTTACGTAATGCCTCTCCCACCATATTTTTATGTAAGGCCTCCCCACGTCCTCACAAGTGGAAAAAAACCAATGCAATTTCCTCTCGTCCACTCCATCCCATGACTCATTGCCCTGAAAAATCCACTCGATCTGCCGCCCCATCGGATCTTGTTCCTGTCTTGACGATGCCACTAGTGGCTGGGATGCGCCCTGGGCGCGTCTCTTGAGGCGGAACTGTGCGCACTAATCATGTTGTCGTATTTGTTAGCGTCTCTATATGACAGCATGCATAGTTTAGTGAAAATACTTGAGAAACATGTATAAATCTCCTCCTCTTGTAGCATATCAAGCTGTAGGTGAATACTCATAAGACATATAAACAGGTACCTGAAGCAACGAATACAATTAAGAATACTCTCCACAAGGCCCTCGGGAATAACTATAACCCCACTATTCTGTAAAAAATAAATAATCAAAAGCATAGATGAACTAAACCATTCAAACACATGTGTACGCATATATAACCTTCTTTTGCTTGATGTATACTGGTGCTATGTATCTATAGCTACCACCTCTCGAGTCCCACCAATTATCATTAAGAAAATCGTCTCAGGATGATACTCTAATTCTTGCTTCAAAATGTAGCTCAGCGCAACAGCAACCGTACAAGACATGATTTTATTTCAGCCTGAATATTCTAGCTAATAATTTCAGTTCAGATGCAACAGAAAGAGAATTAAGAGAGACAGAGGTGTAAAAAGGAGGTAGCAGACCTTGGAGTACACCCTTCTTGGTTGGCAGCCACAGCGTGCAGTTCATCGCCGCCTTGTGACCCGGCAGTGCCAATCGGATCAAACAAGCAAACGAGCAGGATACCATTTGATGCCATTTGTCAAATGCATTTCTACTTTTCAGAAATCCATGTGAATCAGAAATTCAATGTTTCGAATCAGAAATCCATGTGAATCAGACATCTGAAAAGAGCAGGATACCATTTGAATCAGAAATCCAATGTTTCAGATTATTTGATGCCATTTGTCAAATGCATTTCTACTTTTCAGTGGTGATCATGCTCAATAAACTCTGAATTTTACACATTATTATGATCCGTGCTTTAGACCCTTGCCTGCAGTTGACAAAAGGAAAAAGAAATCCATAACTTGAGTAAGTATTTGTTGGCGGACTAAGAAGTAGGTGAGTGCAACATAACAGACACGTATCGCCGAAAGAAATGATAAGTGGAATTATGTGACAGGAGTAAAAATGATATTTGAGGTTGTTTAAAATTGATGAAAGCCCAGGACTGAGCAAACCAGTACTAGTAAAGACGTTTCTCTTAACACAATAATGAATAAAGCTTTGCCTTTGTCTAACAGAATAAACAGAAAAAGGATAAGTATGACATGACAGTAACAACCTAATAGAAAATGCTTAAGAAAATAGACACTAAGGAGGTTTTTTATTGGGCAATTCTTCAAACATTCGGTCAGCAACCATTCAACATAATTCCATAGACGACAGATATAATTTTCTACAGAAATCTTATGTCAACTGTTTACTTACAATGCTATGTTAACAAGTTCAGGACAGTACTGTTATCCACAAGAAGGTAATTTGTTTCTTGCGTAGATCAACATTGCCAACCCCAGCCATCAAAAACTCAGTAACAGTGTGCTGCAAGAATAAGAAAGCTCAATGTCAAACATCACTTTGGTTGTTAAAAACATCATTCATTCATCATACAACATTATTTTTCGTTGTCAAATCCTGTACACCAAATTGGCATTTACAAGAAGTCAACTTTTCATATCTAAATGGCTGAAAAGTGATCTATTTGGTAACAACAAATGCCAACAGTCAAATTCCTATGGGCAGAGATCAGACCATAAGAATCTAAGACAAACATACAAGCACTAAAGTATATGGGTCGTCCTTCAAAATTTCAAGTCAACCTTTCATACGAACCCGACCAAATATAATAACATACAAGGATGTGAGAAGAGAAGGCACCTTTGAAAATGGTAGCTTTGTTGGAGCTTTGACAACTTCACCAAATTCAACAATATATGGTTATATACCTGGAACACCATGAGAAAACAAATGTAAATCCAGATCTACCTCCCCTTGAACACCAACCAAAATCACCAGGGTTTGTTGTTCCACTTCGAAACATTCCCAAATTGAGAGAGAGAGAGAGAGAGAGAGAGAGAGTCTAGCAGAGGTGAAGGGGAGGCTGGCCTCGCCAGCGTCCGTGGCGAGCTTGGGCATGCAGCTGACGACGCCTCCTTCCTCTCGCTCATGGCCTCCCGCGGCGGAGGAGGCGCGGTCGACCGTCGACCTCGTCCTGCTGTGGCTTCCTCGGGACGAGAGCTCGCGGCGCCGCCCGCCTTCTCGCTCTTGCCACCGCATTGCCGACGGGGCCGTGGGGAGGAGCAGCACCGCACCTTGCTACGAGGGAGCCATGGCCAGCGCCGGAAGAGCGATGGGGCGGCGGCGGCAGCAGCAACCCTAGCTGGGGTATGTGAAGCCAAACGAGATAGAAGGCTGCGTGTGAGAGATGAAAGGAGGCCCAATCCACATGCTTTCTCCTTTTCTTTTTCTCTCTCGACGCTGCACAGGTTGTGATGACATGGCCATCGCCAGGGAGCTCCCTGCGTTTTGCTCTTGATGAATGTAATTGGTTCCCCACACCACAAGTACAATGATGCTGCGTCCCGCCCCTATCGTCCATGATGCACTGCACTGTACTGCCCCTAGCCTTCCTGCTCCGGAACGCTCCTCGGCCCCACTACGCTACCATGATGCCACCGCTTGAACTGCAGATGTGGGGCCAGCTGCGCCGCCTGCAGGAGTCTGCGCCTCTGTGGGCCAGGTAGTATGCGGGCTGGCTGCCCCAACGCAGGCACTCGGTGGGCCCAATGAGGTCAAGACTCTTTGGATCGAGAACTTGCAGCAATGGATGGACGAGAACTACATTTACAATTGCTTCGCGAGCACCGACAAAGTATGTTCCTCTCGCTCTCCTGTACAATCTCTTTGGAAATTTTGGTATAATTCTTTCAGTCTGTCGTTATGGATTTTGCTCGTGCTTGTTCATGGGCCTCGTGAATGACGCGTGATGCAAATGGATCAGTGGATTAATTCAGATGGTATTAACTGGATGTAACGTGTACGCGCTTGTTAGTGTGTATGTCCCCATCCCCTCCTTTCCGCATCTACAGTGCTGTCAGGAGAACACAGGGCGATTGAGGAGTTCTTTCCTCTCGCTGACGTCACCGCCGGTCTGGCCCGCTTCCGGTGGCCTACGGGCCTTGGAGGTGTGCTGGACCACGGTTTCTCGGCGGCGGGAAGGGTCTTCGTCCCTGTATAATTAGGGTTTGTTCCTGGTTCAGGGTTGCGAGGCGGCAGTGGCGCCCCGAGTTTGGAATAAAGTCCTCTTCTCTGGTATCAGAGTAGGTACTCCCTGTCTCTGTTTATTAAAGGTCTAACAACCTTGGAGTTTTTGAGTATGTCGTATGCAGGTAGATCCTCGCACTCTGAAGGGTTTCCTACCTTCGATGAAAATGACTATGTCTACTGGAAAGAGCGAATGAAAATCAGACTTCAAGCCATCAACATTGAACTTTGGCTGATTGTGGAAAATGGATACACTGTTCAGCAACCTGATGCTCCTACTTCCGATGACAAAGCAATAATGCGGTTGAATGCTCAAGCAAAAGACATTATCTGTGACAGTATCTCGAAAGACATTTTCATTCGATTCCAAAAGCTTGACACTGCCAAGCAACTTTGGGATGCCATCAAAGATGTTCAAGAAGAATTCATTACCAGAACAGATCAACACACAGATATGCTTTGTGCCATGTTTGCTGGGTTCAGAAGTCTTCGTAGGGAAAGTGCTATGGAACTCACAGACCGGTTGACAAATATTGTTGAAAGACTTCATCAACGAGGAGTAACAGATATCACCGATAGAGATGTGGTCAACAAACTGCTGAGTGCTCTTGATGCAACCTTCGATCCAATTGTAGCTGAAATCAAGCAAAGACTAGACTATGAAGAACTTCACTACGTCGAGGTCATGACGCTGTTGTCTATTCACGAAGAAAAGATGGAACTTGAAAATGGGTATCAAGGATCTTCTTCGGAAAGCGAAGGAGAAATTCTTTCACATTTTGGCAGTTCACAAGAAGAAGATCTCGAGAATCAACACTCTATCACAAGAGAGCTAGAAATGCTCACAGAAAGACTAGGTAATCTCAGAAGACAAAATATGTGTCTCACAAATGATGACGAAGTTGACCTGCCTGAATCTTTAAGAAGATTACCTCCGAAAGAAATAAAGTGCTTCAAGTGCAAACAATTCGGTCACTACATAGCAGACTGTCCTTGCTAGGAACAAAATGAAAAACCTAGCAAAACATGGATTTATCTTCACTGCACTGGATTCACTCGAATGGACCGTCACACTAAGCTCTTGAAGAAAAATGAATCTTTCTCATCCTCTTCGAAGAGACCAGTCTCTGACGTGCAAGCCAAAGCAACCATTGAATCTAATATGAAGAGAATATCGCAGCTGACTAGAGTATGTGCTGAAATGAATATGGAATCTGAAGATGAGACATCCGAATCCGAATCAGAAGACGAAGAGCCTCATAGAAGCCTAGGAAGAGGCAATGCATTCATTGCTTATGAATCATCCGAGAAATCACTCGAATCAGACACTGATGATAATGCTTCAAGTGATGATGAACCAATCGCACTCTGTCTCATGGCAAAAACCTCAAAGGATCAGGTATCAGCAAAGCACTGAAAATCTATGACTGAATATTCCTCTGAATACATTGCCTATGCTAAACTTGTTAAGATTGCAAAATCTCAACAAGATGAGCTTGAAAAACTTCAGATGAATCTCAGGAAAACCGAAGGATTACTGGTCGAAGAGATGGAGAAGAATCCAGAGTTGACTGAAAAGCATGATGCTTTTTCTTCAACGATTGATGATCTTTCCAAACGATATGATTCTCTTGCAGTCGACTACGAGAGTTTATCAGATGAACTCCTTAGCAGGAATCAAGAACTCGAGTCACTCGAAGAGTCTTATAACGTGCTTGCGAAAGAAAAAGCTTTTATCTTCGTCGAGCAATCTAACAACCTTCCTGATGATTTTGTGCCTCCTTGCTCAAAATGCCTAGAACGCAGCAATGCTGATTCGAATGCTGAAACATCCAATGCTGTCATCGAGAATATGGCAACCACTACGAATGATATTTCTAACCCCTCTTCCTAGGAATTTGTTGCTATCTCTGATGAAAATTGCAGGCTAAAGAACTTGCTTGAGACCGGAATGCTAAAGAGCCTCAAAGAGCATCAAACTTTCTATGGTGTGCTCAAGAAGTCAATACTGTACAAAAATCCCCGAAAAGAAGGATTGGGTTTCGAAAGGAACCTCAACGTTGATGGAACCTACTGGACTCCCGAGCAATATCCTCGAACGAGTTGGGTTCTTGCCAAAAGCAAAACTCTCGAACCTGCACTCCTGTCTGGATATGACACTCCCATTTCTGTTGTTTCTGACGAGTCTGATGACTCAAACTATAAATTCTTCAAACAATAGAATGGTAAGGTTTTCGCTCGGTATGTTGGGACTAACTACAGGTCTGGTTCACCCAAGAAGCAAATCTGGGTGAAGAAGTGCATCATTGAAAATTTATCTGTCACTGCTAACCTGAATATGGAGAGTAAATCTCTTCGAGGAAATGATAATCACTCGCAAATTGGCACTGCAACTTCCTCGAATGGATATCGGTCAAACTTTCGACAAAAGGAGTACATGTGTATCTCCTCAAATCATTATGCTCATGTCTCTGCGAACAATTTCAATGCATATTCATATGATTACTCTCGAAATACACAGGTGAACTACAGAAATCAACGAAGAAATGTCCCTGCTCAGTCAAGACAAATGAGATCTGCGCTGCCCACACAAGTGTGGGTTGCGAGAAAGAATTAACTCGTCTTGCAGGAACTCTCTCTCAGGGATTCTATTCGCTGATCCATAGCCCTGAGATCTATACTATTGGTGCTAGTTCTTTGTGTTTATTTGTTTTTTTAGTTGTTTGTCTTCAAGTTGCCGTGTTTGTGTTTCGTCCGATGAACAACTCACTCATAGCTCTCAGTTTAGTGTTTCTTCTCTTCTGGCTGAGTGTTTTGTTTCGGACCCTTTTATCCCTCTATTCTTTCTCATTCAAATCTACGCTGTCCGTCATAAGCATGCAATTTGATCTGAAGAAAATCTCTCTCCAACGTCCGTGGTCGCGAAAGTGATCAACTTCGAACTTTTATCCATTTTTGGGGTAAAGCCCTTCCTCAAATCTTGACGAGATGCACTAGATCGTTTGGTTACTAGATCGCTAGGCAATAGCTTGTGTAGACTGTGGAGCTAGTAGAACTTAAGTCTCCTTGCAGTGTATTGGCCTCCATATTTTAGGGCGGAGAGGTGGTGGTAGGCTCAGAGTCCTTCCTGGATGTGTCTCTCTTCTTTTTCTCCAAGCCAGGTAGGTTTTCCATGCTGGAATACGGGTGCCTGCAAGGTATCTCCTAGAGTCCGGGTGAGACATGAAGCCAAGGTCCGCTTAACCATATGGACCCCCAGGGTATCTTCATATGTTTAGATGGCATAGAATACGCCATGTATGGCTATCCCTTGACACCCCCGTCGCCGATTCGGCCGGCGAGTAGGTCCACACACATAAGGTATTTGGCCTTGTGTTCGAAAGGTCAAAATTATAGGGAGATGAGTTTTAGGGAGGCTGACATAGCAGTTCAATCCAAAATCCCCTCTAAAACCATGTTAGAGGCTGCAGTTTTAGGGAGCCTTTTAGAGTTGCTCTTACTCCTCTTTTCGATTAGTCTTTTTCTAGTAACTTTTTATATTAGCTAACACAAGTGTGGAACCAAATGCGCGCAAAGCTGTTGACTGCAACCGCATGCCCTCGAAAGCATGGGTAGGGTGGCATTTTGGCTCCCATGAGCATATGCTCCTAGATTAACAATAAAATTGATAAAAAAAATATTCCAAAATAAAAAGAATGTTTGTCACAGCAAACATGTTCCTGTCTTCTATCTGAGTACAAAGTTGCATGAAGAAATGACATATGTTGTGCGCCAAAAAAAGGGGTGCTCTAAACAGCAATTTTTAAGACCCCATTCTGTTTGCACAGACTACAAAACTTATTATTTTTTCATATAAAAATTAAATGCACATATAGGACACAAATATTACATGTGTATTTTTTTTAGATTTTTAACATCAAAAATTCATTTGTTTCACCCAGAGCATTTGCTCTTGAGAGCTGAAATGAATATCTGGGGCTGAACCATGTTACCGTGCGAGTTTTAAATGTTTGATCATTAGAACAACATAGCCCGAGGTCGGATATGCTGCCGTACACGTACCGATGTCAAAATCCGCGTACCCGTAGGGGCGATGCCGATGATGCCCGAGGGGGCCACCTTCAGCGTGCCACCATGCTAGTCCAGTCGAGTACTCGATCACTCCTCTCTATCCCTCTCTTTCACGCGCACACACAATAGCGGAAGTGGGATCAATTCACCTCCCCTTTCCTCATGTCATAGTTCCCCTGTGGGAAAATGGAGGAGTTTAGGGTTTTGCCATTTTCCACTGCTGAGATCCTCGGTTCTCCCCCTTTCCGTTGGCCTCTCCGGCAGCGGGAGAGGAGGGGAACCATGGATCCTCGTGTTTGGCATGTATATATATGTGAATTAGGTTTGTGGGGCGCGGTCATTTGGTTGGCGGCGGCGGCAGCGCTTCCAATAAGCTTCCCAGAGCTCCAGTCCCTTCTCGGCGGTGGCCTCTGCTGGCGTCGAGGCGCTCTCGGTGTTCTGTGTCTTGGTATGGTTAGTACAGTGGACATGGCAACCATATTTCCATCATTTTGGTTTCCTCTGGATCTGTCCCCTCTTCGCCCGCGACTGTCTCCATCACTGCCAAGGAATCTAGATGGAAGTTTGTATAGGAGTTCGCCATGGTCGTCTACCTCCTCGAGGTGGGGGCTTTGGTGGTTGCAGGGTGATGGCCAGACCGGCACAGAGCAAGTAGTGTGGAGATAGCAGATCTGGTGGCACTTCCTCACTCCGGCGGAGTAAGATTTGGGGTCTGAGACCGGACGGGTACCGGGATCTTTCCTAGCCGACGTTCCACAGAGTAAAGGGTTCCGCCACCGGGCGGTGTACCACTCCTTCAGTCACAACGGCAAAGCCGCGAACATGGCATCCTGGTCTAGGTGAATTCGCCTTCTTTGTGGTGCGGTGGAGGATTTTAAAGGTTGCTTCGGTTGATATGTGCAGAGGATCCCAGGGTCATCTATGTAATTTATTTTTCTTTGTGGGGTGCTATGTCTTGTTGTGTCGGGGCAGCTGTTTCTTTTTTTTTGCATGATAATACGTGTCTCATTCATATCATAAAGATCAAAGTACAAGTCACGTAAGGACAGCTGTCCCTTCAGTAGTTCTCTTGTATGTTCCTGCGTTTGAATGATATTTTGTACGGTCTGTTTGTAGTTGAATGAAATATGCAGTAACTTTCTTTAAAAAACAGCGGAAGGGGTTGCTGCAAACACACGTCCCTGTGTCAAAACGTCGCGTGTTCCCTTGAACTGCGTGCATGCATGCTTGAATTCCTCTTGTTGTCTTCGTTCCGGCCGGGCGGTGAAATGGCTAATTTTTTTTAAATAATACATTTTTTTTAATAAATTTGAAAAATAATACGCACTTTCAAATATTTGCAAAAATAATACACCATCGGCTTACTATAGGCCGATTGGGACTAATCGGCTTACTATAGGCCGATTAGGTCCCAGTCGGCCTATAGTAAGCCGACTGGATTGGGGTTTGGCCGACAGGCCTTTTGGCCAACATCACATGCACCAGTCGGCTTATAGTAAGCCAATTAGACCTAATCGGCTTATAGTAAGACGACTAGACCTAATCGGCTTACTATAAGCCAACTGGTGCATGGCTTCAATTTTTTTGGTATTTCCTTCGCCGAAGAGTGCATTTTCCTGCCATTTTCGTTCCCGTCCTTCTCTCTCCCGCCATCTTATTTTTCCGCCCTACTATCCCCCCATTTTATTTTTCCGCCCTATTATCGCGCCATTTTATTTTCCCGCCATACTCTCCCGCCACTTTTTCTCCCGCCATTCTTTCCCGCAGTTTCGTTCCCGCCCTTCTTTCCCGCCATTTTCTTTCCCACCACTTTTTCTCCCGCCATTCTTTCCCGCAGTTTCGTTCCCGCCCTTCTTTCCCGCCAGTTTCGTTCCCGCCCTTCTTTCCCGCCATTCTCTCCCGCCCTTCTTTCCCGCCATTCTCTCCCGCCCTTCTTTCCCGCCATTCTTTCCCGCCCTTCTTTCCCGCCAGTTTCGTTCCCGCCCTTCTTTCCCGTCAGTTTCGTTCCCGCCCTTTTTTCCCGCCATTCTCTCCCGCCCTTTTTTCCCGCCATTCTCTCCCGCCCTTATTTTCTTCTACCGACAACACAATGCTCCTTATCTTTATATACGAGATGCCGTTGCCTGCTCTCTCTCACGCTCTTCTCTTTGCTTCTGCCCACACTGCTTGCTCTTTCTCACTCTCTTCTACATCTTCCAGCCGCACTTCAAAACACCAACGCGCTAGTCATTATGAGTTTGCCTTGCTCGGATCAAAGCTTTAGGCCTACGAAAATGAAGAGTGCGACTTTGCCTCGGGGGGTGGAAGTACTTCGTTGTTGGTGTGGCGATCTCTGCAAGGTGAAGGAGGTGACGGATTTTTCAGATTGGTTGGGCCTGAAGTTTTTCATGTGCGCCAATTATGAGGAAGATCCACCCGTTGCTATTTCACCGTACATCAGGCCTCCGGTATGTTTCAGTCACCAAGAATAAACACGGTGTTGATATTATTGTTGATTTGATATTTCTATTTCTATTTTTGTTGTAGTCTCCTCCGCCTCTGTGCATGTACTATCGTTGGATTGACACGAAAAAACCGGACTGGGCGGTGACCGAGATTCGTGAAAGAGGTCGTCGTGCATGGGCAAGTTTGGACTTGGAAGAGCGCCGCGCGAAGGCGGCAGTAGAGGAGAAAGCAGAGCAGGAGAGAGAGTGGCAAGAGTACTGTGTGAAGCAGAGGGCTTTTCTTGATGAGATGAAGAAGAAAAACCGAGAAGAGGGACTTAGACTGGCGGAGGTTTACCGACAGCGACAGGAGGCCTATGAGGCTGAGAGGCAGATGAAGAAAGAAAGGGCTCGTGCAGCCAAGGAAGCAGAAGAAGCTGGTGATGGAAAAGGAAAATATCCCCGTTGGACTCAGTAGATTTATGTTATTGTACCGTAACGTTCGCATTGCAGCAAGTTGTATCTTAATTTTTATGTATCTTATTTTATGCATGTTATTTTCGATTATCCGTTGTAGCCTGGTTGTAATTGAGTCGTACCGTTTAATTCAGATGTACTACTAATATGAAGTAGACAAGTGTCTTGAAAACAAATCAGACTCATAAATAGATAGTAACACATACATGAAGGATGTCTGATACATAGATAGAAATATGTCTCTCGCATACATAGGTAGAAATATGTCTCTCGCATACATAGGTAGAAATATGTCTCTCGCATACATAGGTAGAAATATGTCTCTCACATACAAATACGTCCCTCGCATACATAAGTATCAGCCACGTCGTCCTCGTCCGCGGCGTGGCTGTGGTGGAGGGGGCGTCGACCACCCATACCTGTTCGGTGGCCGAACGTTACGAAGAGGAATCCAAGACCCGTCCTCGCCATACTGTGTGTCTTGCGTGGGCTGTGTGGGCTGTGTGGGATCTGGTGGAGGAGTAGAATAATACGTGTCCATCCAGTTGGTGATGTGCTGCGAGACCTGATCCTGTGTGTTGTGCCCACCATCCGGAGCACTGTCAAACGTGGAATCGGAATGGGAGGCCTCATGTCCGGACATAGGCGCCCTATATCCGTAGGCTAATGCGACAGGGAGGCCACATAAGTAATTAAGAAACAGGTAGTTCCAACTGATATTGAAAAGAATAGATATGAACAAACATACCTGTAGGATGTTGATGCATCACGAAGCTCGGCGGTGGACCGTGCTGCTGTGGGTGTGGTCGAAACCCGTAGCCTGACAGAGGATCATGGTGGTGCTGCCACGCTGAACTCCCGGCCTGGTCAGGAGGTGGTGGCCTACTCATCCACTGATGGTCTACACGTGGACGCGGCTGATGTCGGTGCTGTGTGGGTTCTTGCTGCTGGCCCGTTGAGTGACGAGGCGGGCGTACCTGGGGCTGCTGGAGAACAATGTCCGTAGAGCGGGTGCACGTGATAGCCTGATATATAGCTCGTAGTTTCCCCTCGATGCGCGTAAAGAAGGAGTGCACTGGACGAGGTTCTAGAAGAGCAGTAGACGATAGTTGGCGTCTATAGCTGGCCACCTCCTCGTGAAGCTCGAGTGTCATGTCAGCCTGAAATGAACTCGAAGATTATTACGTCCGCATGACAAAGTATGTAAGAACTAGAAGCATTAGATAAGTTCAGTATATGTTACCACGTTCTGTCTAGAGCCCGAAATATCATAGCTCGGGTACGTATCCCTCGTAGCAGGGGCCGGTATGTCCTGTCTCTGAGGGTGGTTAATGATGCGTAACCGTGTCATATCACTGTACCGATCCCAATAGGCATTGAACTCAGCCGTATCGAAATTGCGATCCTCGTCCCAAATCTGTGTCGTCGCAGTCTCCCACTCTGCAACGTACATCTGAACACGTGCCAGCCACTGAGCCATGGTCCTGTTAATCCCCTTCCTTGTGTTCCTGAAATTGCATTGTGTGTGCAATGATTAAGTAATTCTTTGGTATTTCGGAATGTGAAGACCAACCAACATTGAAATACTACACATACCTGTGGACATCGTCTAACAGCCGGCGCTCAGTAGGTGGGGGCTGGGCCAACTGTCGAAGACCAAACTGTCTCATGACCCTCTGTTGGGCCATCTCCTCGACGAATACATCGAAGATGATCTTCGATTTTGTCATCCAGTAATCCCGATCTCTTGTGCATAGCTCGGAAATACCGCCGGGATATCTAGCATGTATGGCTGCCTGCGTGTACGGCTGCCAGATCACCCCAGTGTACACATCGAACTGCTCGTTCAAAGCGGTGTAGGCTCGCCTAGTCTGTTCATGAGCAAAGCTTCTCTGCACGAACAAAAAGTTATTTTCCGTCATGGTGTACATAAGGACATGGTTTACTCGACACATACCTGGCGACGTGTCCAGATCATACCAAAAGTAGGCATGTCGATGCCCTCAGCATCGAAAAGCTCGTTCGAAGGCCAAGCCTCATTCACATTTATGTTCGGTCGTGCAATAGAGAATCTCTCCCAGGACCACAGCTGTAAAAATAGAGGGCAACCAAGAAGGGCCGCCTTCTTCCCCTCTAGCCGACAGGCGTTGCACATAGCTCGGTATGTGGCCGCTAAAACCGCAGAACCCCAACTCCTCTGTGTGATCTGCTGCGGGCCCGTAGCTGTAGCGATCTCTAATGCAATGGGGATGTATCGTGCGGTGCAAGTGGTGACATGATTCTCTGTGAACATCACCTTCCCGAGAAGCCACAATAGGTATGCCTCCAGGCTCCTAGTGATCTGTATCGCAGTCAATGGGACATCTGGATACCCCGGGAACTTCTGGATCTGTAGGCAATAAGTAAAGATGGACAATTAGTAAATAGAGAATACGCAAGACAAGGGTAAGATGCAAGACAAGAGAATATGCAAGACAAGGGAAAGATGAACAAACCTCGAATTTCCCCAACCAATCGAACTTAGGTCCGTGATGCTCCGCGGCTAATGCCGGAGCATCGGGGTAGAGATTCTGGAAACGTGCACGAAGTTGCTGCTCCCAACCATCCGGTGCCTCCAACGGTCCTATGGCATGACCCGACAAGGGTAGTCCAAGCAAAAGTGACACATCCTCGAGAGTAGGAGCCATCTCTCCCCAACGGAAGTGAAACGTGTGGGTCTCCGGCCTCCATCGATCCACTAAGCACGTGAGCAAAGAGTGGTCAATACCAACGTGTTTCTGTCGTCCACCTCTGGCCTCAACAAGACGCGCGAAAGGTAAAAGCCCAGCCCATTTCAACCTGCGTATAACACCGCACAAAGGTTCAATGATTTGTTATCGGATAAAACACCTAACAAACAAAATTAATAAAACCCGTACCTCTCAGTCCAATCCGGGTGTATCTTCCAGTCATGCTTAGGAGTGCGAGTGACTAGGGGTAACAGAGGGCGTTCGTCTAACATTCTACCACGATGGCCACTATCAATGAAAGGATCAATCAATGGTGGGCGTTCATCCTCCATTCCTGCACTTATGATAACACAGTTGCACGCACCATACAAATTTAAATAGAGTGCCACACTTAATACAGAATTTAAACAGAGTGCCACACTTAATACAGAATTAAACAGAGTGCCACACTTAATACAGAATTAAACAGAGTGCCACACTTAATACAAAATTTAAACAGAGTGCCACACTTAATACAAAATTTAAACAGAGTGCCACACTTAATACAGAATTAAACAGAGTGCCACACTTAATACAAAATTTAAACAGAGTGCCACACTTAATACAGAATTTAAACAGAGTGTCACACTTAATACAGAATTTAAACAGAGTGCCACACTTAGTTTCTTCCTCTTCCTCCTATCCCTCTTCTTCCTCTTCGTCCCCAGTTTCCTCGTCCACGCCCAGTCACGAAGGTGGGACAATTAGGGTCCCTGTGGCCAAAATCGTTGCATAGAATGCATTGAATAGTTGGCCCTCCGGCTTCAGATTCATCCATATCATTCTGGATGCGTTGAGACTGACGTCTACCTCTGCTTGTACGCATATTCCGTGGGTCCGGAATGTACCGCCTTTCAACAGGGTTAACAGTGGTGAAGTTACCCATTGATTGAAATCCCTGCAACTCACCTGTCCAGGTATTGACCACGGACTGTTTCAGGAAATATGGAGACACGAAAGAGATTGCATCAAGTCCTAGCTGCCCGCAAGCAGCAAGTACATGAGAGCAAGGTAGATGAAGCAACTTCGGTTTGTTGCATGTGCACTCGCACGTTGGCCTGACTTCATTGCCAATTTTCACCTCATGCGTCAACACCTGATTTCCACATCCGAATTTGTTGTTAGCTAATCGGACCTCAAACCTTCTTTCTTGATTTCCGATGGGGACTACAGTGTGAGTCCTAGCTTTCCGCATCTTAGCATTCATGTACTCCATAACCCTTTCACAATAACGTGTGTTTGGGTTGTTTGTGATATGCAACTCTGCTGCTTGACGTCTATCTCTGAAATACTTCACCGTGCCATAGAAAATACCCTCAACGATTGCTGTCAGTGGCAAAGCACGGTTTCCTCTGAGGACAAAGTTATAAGTTTCAGCTAGGTTGGTAGTCATGACACCATACCTTGCTCCATGTGTGTCATGCAGCAAAGACCACCTCTCCAGAGGCTCATGCTCTATCCACTGCTCGAATGTTTTAATCGTCCTGCCAAGCCTTCTCCTAGTACCAGGTGGGTCAAATCCTGGCAAATCACAAAGCCCTACAGGTTCTTCCTCCTCGGCCGCTGGTCCTGTTGCTAACTGTGCAGCTACTGCTTCTACATGTGCCCTCACAGCTGCATCCCTTGCAGCTTTCCTGTCCCTAACATGTCTCAGAGTGCACACATTAAGTCTCTCACGTATCTTCATGTACTTCCATTCCTGGTTCTGCTTGCAGAGTTTTTTGAATAGATTCATAAGGTTCTTATTTCTGAACTGCGAGAAGAAATTGGCCCCCAGGTGACGCATGCACCAACGGCTCTGCATGTCCGGCCATGGAGTTGGCTCATCACGCACAGGGTTTGTCAGTGTCCTTATCGCACTCAGTATACCTGCATGCCTGTCATGAAGGATGCACACATTCGGCTTATCCTTCACAACTGCTATTTTCAGTTGCCTGAAGAACCAAGTCCAACTTTCAATATTCTCGCTCTCCACAAAAGCAAATGCTAGTGGGACTACTTGATTTTGACCGTCCTGACCAATGGCGGTTAGGATCTGACCCTTGTACTTGCCAGTGAGAAATGTGCCATCTACACATATCACCGGTCTACAATGACTGAAAGCTTCGATGCATACACCGAAAGAGAAGAACAATCGATGCAGCACCATCACAGTTGGGAACTCCGGCATGACCAAGTCTTCGATGTCAACATAGTGTTGGGGAACGTTGCATGGGAAACAAAAATTTTCCTACGCACACATAAGATCTATCCATGGTGATGAGCATCTACGAGAGGGAGAGTGGATCTACATACCCTTGTAGATCGCTAAGCGGAAGCGTTTAAGAAACGCGGTTGATGTAGTCGAACGTCTCCGCGATCCAAATCGCAAGTCGTCCCTCGATCCGATCACGAACTAGTGCCAAACGGACGGCACCTCCGCGTTCAACACACGTACGGCTTGATGACGCCTTCACCTCCTCGATCCAGCGAGCGATGATGAAGTAGTGGTTGAGTTCCAGCAGCACGACGGCGTGGTGATGGTGGTGAGGAACGATCTCTGCAGGGCTTCGCCAAGCACTACGGAGATTATGACGGAGGATCTAGAGGGTTAGGGTTGCCGCACACGGCTTGGGGAAATCTTGATGTATCCCGTGTGCTAGCCCTGCCCCTCTATTTATATGTTGAGCCTTGGGGTCTAAACTTGGAGTAAAAGCCTCCTCCGGGTCGGTTTTGCCCGCACAAGGTCGGTTTGGCCCGCAGGGAAAGAGTCCAACTCGGATCCCTGCCGAACCGTGCACAGCCGCGCACAAGCGGTAGTACCGCTTCACACAAGCGGTAGTACCGCTTGGGCGGTAGTACCGCTTCACACAAGCGGTAGTACCGCTCGGGCGGTAGTACCGCTTCACACAAGCGGTAGTACCGCTCCGGCGGTAGTACCGCTTCACCAAGCGGTAGTACCGCTTACGCGGCAGCAAAACTACTTTTGCACTTTCCAATACCTTGTGGGCTTTATCCCTTTGGCTCATATAAAGTGTTGCTGCACCCGAACACTTCGGTAAACATCCGGAACCCCTTCCGGTGAACTCCGGAACACTTCCAGAGATCAAAACACTATTATCACATATATCAATCTTTACCTCCGGACTATTCCGGAGATCCTCGTCATGTCCGGGATCTTATCCGGGACTCCGAACAACTTTCGGTCACCAACATAATAACTCAATTATACTAATCGTCACCAAACGTTAAGTGTGTAGACCCTGCGGGTTCGAGAACTATGTAGACATGACCGAGACACCTCTACGGCCAATAACCAATAGCGGGACCTGGATGCCCATATTGGCTCCTACATATTCTACGAAGATCTTTATCGGTCGAACCTCTATGTCAAGGATTCAGTTAATCCCGTATGCTGTTCCCTTTGTTCTTCGGTATGTTACTTGCCCGAGATTCGATCGTCGGTATCTCTATACCTAGTTCAATCTCGTTACCGGCAAGTCTCTTTACTCGTTCCGTAATACAAGATCTCGTGGCTAACACTTTAGTCACATTGCTTGCAAGGCTCATTGTGATGTTGTATTACCGAGTGGGCCCTGAGATACCTCTCCGTCACACAGAGTAACAAATCCCAGTCTTGATCCATGCCAACCCAACAGACACCCTCGGAGATACCTGTAGAGCACCTTTATAGTCACCCAGTTACGTTGCGACGTTTGATACACACAAGGTATTCCTCCGGTGTTAGTGAGTTGCATGATCTCATGGTCAAAGGAACAGATACTTGACATGCAGAAAACAATAGCAATAAACTGACACGATCAAATGCTACGTTCTTAGTTTGGGTCTTGTCCATCACATCATTCTCCTAATGATGTGATCCCGTTATCAAATGACATCTCATGTCAATGGCTAGGAAACCTTAACCATCTTTGATCAACGAGCTAGTCAACTAGAGGCTTACTAGGGACACAGTGTTGTCTATGTACCCACACATGTATTTGAGTTTCCAATCAATACAATTATAGCATGGATAATAAACGATTATCATTAACAAGGAAATATAATAATAACCAATTTATTATTGCCTCTAGGGCATATTTCCAACAGTCTCCCACTTGCACTAGAGTCAATAATCTAGTTCACATCACTATGTGATTTACATTGTAATGAATCGAACACCCATGCAGTTCTGGTGTTGTTCATGTTTAGCCCTTGGAAGAGGTTTAGTCATCGGATCTGCAACATTTAGATCCGTGTGTACTTTGCAAATATTTATGTCGTCCTCCTTGATGTAATCGCGGATGGAATTGAAACGTCGCTTTATGTGTCTGGTCCTCTTGTGAAATCTTGGTTCCTTGGCTAGAGCAATGGCACCAGTATTATCACAAAACAGAGTTATTGGGTTAAGTGCACTAGGCACTACTCCAAGATCTGTCATGAACTCCTTCATCCAGACACCTTCCTTCGCCGCCTCCGAGGCAGCGATGTACTCCGCTTCACATGTAGAATCTGCTACCACGCTTTGCTTGGAACTGCACCAGCTAACCGCACCCCCATTAAGAATAAATACGTATCCGGTTTGCGACTTAGAGTCATCCGGATCAGTGTCAAAGCTTGCATCGACGTAACCCTTTACGACGAGCTCTTGATCACCTCCATAAACGAGAAACATGTCCTTAGTCCTTTTCAGGTACTTCAGGATATTCTTGACCGCCGTCCAGTGTTCCATTCCTGGATCACTTTGAAACCTTCCGACCATACTTATGGCAAGGCTGACATCGGGTCTTGTGCACAGCATTGCATACATGATAGAGCCTATGGCCGAAGCATAGGGGATGACACTCATCTTTTCTCTATCTTCTGCAGTCACTGGGCATTGAGTCTTACTCAACTTCACACCTTGCAAAACAGGCAAGAACCCCTTCTTGGACTGATCCATTTTGAACTTCTTCAAAATCTTATCAAGGTATGTGCTTTGTGAAAGTCCTATTAAGCGTCTTGATCTATCTCTATAGATCTTGATGCCTAATATGAAAGCAGCTTCTCCTAGGTCCTTCATTGAAAAACTCTTGTTCAAATATTCCTTTACGCTTTCCAGCATTTCTATATTGTTTCCAATCAGCAATATGTCATCCACATATAATATTAGAAACGCTATAGAGCTCCCACTCACTTTCTTGTAAATACAAGCTTCTCCGTAAACTTGTATAAACTCGAACGCTTTGATCACCTCATCAAAACGAAGATTCCAACTCCGAGATGCTTGCACCAGTCCATAAATGGATCGCTGGAGTTTGCAAACTTTGTCAGCATTCTCTGGATCGACAAAACCTTCTGGTTGCATCATATACAACTCTTCCTTAAGGTAACCGTTAAGGAACGCTGTTTTGACATCCATCTGCCAAATTTCATAATCGAAAAAGGCAGCTATTGCTAACATGATTCTGACGGACTTAAGCATCGCTACGGGTGAGAAGGTCTCATCGTAGTCAACTCCTTGAACTTGTGAAAAACCCTTTGCCACAAGTCGAGCTTTATAGACGGTGACATTACCGTCCGCGTCCGTCTTCCTCTTAAAGATCCATTTGTTCTGAATGGCTTTACGCCCTTCAGGTAATACTTCCAAAGTCCATACTTTGTTTTCATACATGGATCCCATCTCGGATTTCATGGCCTCTAACCACTTCTCGGAATCTGGGCTCATCATCGCTTCTCCATAGCTCGTAGGTTCATCGTTGTCTAACAACATGACTTCTAAGACAGGGTTGCCGTACCACTCAGGAGCAGTACGCGTCCTTGTCGACCTACGAGGTTCGATAGCAACTTGATCCAAAGCTTCATGATCATCATCATTAACTTCCTCTTCAGCTAATGTAGGCTCCACAGAAACAACTTTCTGCGCTGCGCTACTCTCAGGTTGAAGTAAAGGTTCAACAACCTCATCAAGTTCTATCTTCCTCCCACTCAATTCTTTCGAGAGAAACTCTTTCTCAAGAAATGTTCCGTTTTTAGCGACAAACACTTTGCCTTCGGATCTGAGGTAGAAGGTATACCCAACTGTCTCTTTTGGGTATCCTATGAAGACGCATTTCTCCGCTTTGGGTTCCAGCTTTTCAGGCTGAAGCTTTTTGACATAAGCATCACATCCCCAAACTTTAAGAAACGACAGCTTTGGCTTCTTGCCAAACCAAAGTTCATATGGCGTCGTCTCAACGGATTTCGATGGTGCCCTATTTAAAGTGAATGCAGCTGTCTCTAATGCATAACCCCAAAACGATAGTGGCAAATCGGCAAGAGACATCATAGATCGCACCATATCCAATAAGGTTCGATTACGACGTTCGGACACACCATTACGCTGTGGTGTTCCAGGCGGTGTTAATTGTGAAACAATTCCACACTGTCTTAAGTGACTGCCAAACTCATAACTCAGATATTCTCCTCCTCGATCAGATCGTAGGAATTTAATCTTCTTGTTACGATGATTCTCAACTTCACTCTGAAATTGTTTGAACTTTTCAAATGTTTCAGACTTGTGTTTCATTAAGTAAATATACCCATATCTACTTAAGTCATCAGTGAAGGTGAGAAAGTAACGATAACCACCGCGCGCCTCAATGCTCATCGGACCGCACACATCAGTATGTATGATTTCCAATAAGTCACTTGCCCGTTCCATTGTTCCAGAGAACGGAGTTTTAGTCATCTTGCCCATGAGGCATGGCTCACATGTGTCAAGTGATTCAAAATCAAGTGACTCCAAAAGTCCATCAGCATGGAGCTTCCTCATGCGTTTTACGCCAATATGACCTAAACGGCAGTGCCACAAGAAAGTGGTATTATCATTATCAATTCTACATCTTTTGGCATCAATGTTATGAACATGTGTATCATTACTATCGAGATTCAATAAGAATAAACCCCTCACATCGGGTGCATGACCATAAAAGATATTACTCATATAAATAGAACAACCATTATTCTCTGATTTAAATGAGTAACCGTCTCGCAATAAACAAGATCCAGATATAATGTTCATGCTTAACGCAGGCACCAAATAACACTTATTTAGGTTCATCACTAATCCCGACGGTAATCGAAGAGCGAGCGTGCCGACGGCGATCACATCAACCTTGGAACCATTTCCCACGCGCATCGTCACTTCGTCCTTTGCCAGCCTCCGTCTATTCCGCAGTTCCTGTTTTGAGTTGCAAATATGAGCAACCGCACCGGTATCAAATACCCAGGCACTACAACGAGAGTTGGTAAGGTACACATCAATAACATGTATATCATATATACCTTGTTTGTTGTTGGCCGCCTTCTTGTCAGCCAAATACTTGGGGCAATTCCGCTTCCAGTGTCCAGTTCCCTTGCAATGAAAACACACAGTTTCTGGTTTGGGTCCAGCCTTGGGTTTCTTCACGAGAGGAGCAACTGCTTTGCCACTCTTCTTGGAGTTACCCTTCTTACCCTTGCCATTTTTCTTGAAACTAGTGGTTTTATTGACCATCAACACTTGATGCTCCTTCTGAATTCAGACTCAGCGGCTTTCAGCATCGCAAACAGCTCGGCGACTGACTTGTTCATCCCGTGCATGTTATAGTTCAACACGAAGCTCTTGTAGCTAGGTGGCAATGATTGAAGAACTCTGTCAGTGATAGCCTCTGGCGGAAGGGGCATCCCTAACTCAGCCAGACGGGTGGAGTACCCAGACATTCTGAGCACGTGATCACTGATAGACCCGTTCTCCTCCATCTTGCAAGCATAGAACTTATCGGAGATCTCATATCTCTCGATCCGGGCATTCTTCTGAAAGATAAACTTCAACTCCTGGAACATCTCATATGCTCCATGACGTTCAAAACGTCTTTGAAGTCCCGGTTCTAAGCCATACAACATTGCACATTGAACTATTGAGTAATCATCAGAACGAGCCTGCCAGGCGTTCACAACGTCTAGAGACTCAACTGGAGCGGGTGGATCACCAAGCGGTGCATCAAGGACATAAGCCTTCTGGGAAGCCGTAAGGATAATCCTTAGATTACGGGCCCAGTCCACAAAGTTACTTGCATCATCTTTCAACTTAGCTTTCTCTAGGAACGCATTAAAATTCAGGGGTGCTACTGCGCGAGCCATGATCTACAACATAAATATAGCAAAGACAACTTAGACTATTGTTCTTAGATAATGAGTTTAGTTAATCATATTTAAAAAACTCCCACTCAAATTGACATCCCTCCGATCATTCGAGTGTAACATGATCCAAATCCACCAACTCAAGTCCGATCATCACGTGAGTTGAGGTGGTTTCAATGGTGAACATCTTCATGTTGATCATATCTACTATATGACTCATGTTCGACCTTTCGGTCTCTTGTGTTCCGAGGCCATGTCTGTACATGCTAGGCTCGTCAAGTTTAACCCGAGTGTTCCGCACGTGTAACATGGCTTACACCCGTTGTATGCGAACGTAGAGTCTATCACACCCGATCATCACGGCGTGTCTCGAAACGACGAACTTTCGCAACGGTGCACACTTGGGGAGAACACAATTTATCTTGAAATTTAAGTGAGGGATCACCTTATAATGCTACCGTCGTCCTAAGCAAAATAAGATGCATAAAAGGATTAACATCACATGCAAATCATAAGTGACATGATATGGCCATGAACTTGTGCTTTTGATCTCCATCTCCAAAGCACCGGCATGATCTCCATCGTCACCGGCATGACACCATGATCTCCATCATCTTGATCTCCATCAACGTGTCGCCATAAGGTTGTCGCGCTGACTGTTGCTTCCACGACTATAGCTAACGTTTAGCGATAAAGTAAAGCATTACATAGCGCTTAATGATTGACACGCAGGTCATACAATAATTAAAGACAACTCTATGGCTCCTGCCAGTTGCCGTACTCATCGACATGCAAGTCGTGATATTCTATACATCACATGATCATCTCATACATCACATATATCTCATCATGTAATTGGCCATATCACATCACAACATACCCTGCAAAAACAAGTTAGACGTCCTCTAATTGTTGTTGCAAATTTTACGTGGCTGCTACGGGTTTGCAAGAACCATTCTTACCTACGCAAAACCACAACGTGGTGTAGTGATTGCTTTTTGATCTTCTAAAAGAACCCTCTTCATTGAAATCGATTCAACTAAAGTGAGAGAGACAGACACCCGCTAGCCATCTTTATGCAACAAAATTACATGTCAGTTGAAGGAACCTGTCTCGCGTAAGTGTACGCGTAATGTCGGTCCGGGCCGCTTCATCTCACAATACCGCCGAATCAAATATCAACTAGTAACGGCAAGCAATATGTATACACCCACGCCCACAACTCGTTTGTGTTCTACTCGAGATCTCATCTACGCATAGACCTGGCTCTGATACCACTGTTGGGGAACGTTGCATGGGAAACAAAAATTTTCCTACGCACACATAAGATCTATCCATGGTGATGAGCATCTATGAGAGGGAGAGTGGATCTACATACCCTTGTAGATCGCTAAGCGGAAGCGTTTAAGAAACGCGGTTGATGTAGTCGAACGTCTCCGCGATCCAAATCGCAAGTCGTCCCTCGATCCGATCACGAACTAGTGCCAAACGGACGGCACCTCCGCGTTCAACACACGTACGGCTTGATGACGCCTTCACCTCCTCGATCCAGCGAGCGATGATGAAGTAGTGGTTGAGTTCCAGCAGCACGACGGCGTGGTGATGGTGGTGAGGAACGATCTCTGCAGGGCTTCGCCAAGCACTACGCAGATTATGACAGAGGATCTAGAGGGTTAGGGTTGCCGCACACGGCTTGGGGAAATCTTGATGTATCCCGTGTGCTAGCCCTGCCCCTCTATTTATATGTTGAGCCTTGGGGTCTAAACTTGGAGTAAAAGCCTCCTCCGGGTCGGTTTTGCCCGCACAAGGTCGGTTTGGCCCGCAGGGAAAGAGTCCAACTCGGATCCCTGCCGAACCGTGCACAGCCGCGCACAAGCGGTAGTACCGCTTCACACAAGCGGTAGTACCGCTCGGGCGGTAGTACCGCTTCACACAAGCGGTAGTACCGCTCGGGCGGTAGTACCGCTTCACACAAGCGGTAGTACCGCTCCGGCGGTAGTACCGCTTCACCAAGCGGTAGTACCGCTTACGCGGCAGCAAAACTACTTTTGCACTTTCCAATACCTTGTGGGCTTTATCCCTTTGGCTCATATAAAGTGTTGCTGCACCCGAACACTTCGGTAAACATCCGGAACCCCTTCCGGTGAACTCCGGAACCCTTCCAGAGATCAAAACACTATTATCACATATATCAATCTTTACCTCCGGACTATTCCGGAGATCCTCGTCATGTCCGGGATCTTATCCGGGACTCCGAACAACTTTCGGTCACCAACATAATAACTCAATTATACTAATCGTCACCAAACGTTAAGTGTGTAGACCCTGCGGGTTCGAGAACTATGTAGACATGACCGAGACACCTCTACGGCCAATAACCAATAGCGGGACCTGGATGCCCATATTGGCTCCTACATATTCTACGAAGATCTTTATCGGTCGAACCTCTATGTCAAGGATTCAGTTAATCCCGTATGCTGTTCCCTTTGTTCTTCGGTATGTTACTTGCCCGAGATTCGATCGTCGGTATCTCTATACCTAGTTCAATCTCGTTACCGGCAAGTCTCTTTACTCGTTCCGTAATACAAGATCTCGTGGCTAACACTTTAGTCACATTGCTTGCAAGGCTCATTGTGATGTTGTATTACCGAGTGGGCCCTGAGATACCTCTCCGTCACACAGAGTAACAAATCCCAGTCTTGATCCATGCCAACCCAACAGACACCCTCGGAGATACCTGTAGAGCACCTTTATAGTCACCCAGTTACGTTGCGACGTTTGATACACACAAGGTATTCCTCCGGTGTTAGTGAGTTGCATGATCTCATGGTCAAAGGAACAGATACTTGACATGCAGAAAACAATAGCAATAAACTGACACGATCAAATGCTACGTTCTTAGTTTGGGTCTTGTCCATCACATCATTCTCCTAATGATGTGATCCCGTTATCAAATGACATCTCATGTCAATGGCTAGGAAACCTTAACCATCTTTGATCAACGAGCTAGTCAACTAGAGGCTTACTAGGGACACAGTGTTGTCTATGTACCCACACATGTATTTGAGTTTCCAATCAATACAATTATAGCATGGATAATAAACGATTATCATTAACAAGGAAATATAATAATAACCAATTTATTATTGCCTCTAGGGCATATTTCCAACACATAGGTGCCTGGATTCCGGTACTGCAGTGTGTGGAGGAGACGGACAACACAGTCATATGCATCGAAATACGAACCAAATCTCTTCTCAAGCGCCATGTGCTTAGCCCTCCAAGCCTTGCCATAAGAAATTCTGTAATTGAACCTGACGAAGACTTTTGTCTGGATAGCCTTCACTTCCATCGCTTTGCTCTCCACTATCTCGCTGTAAAACAATCGAGCAATAAGCGTGGACGAAAGGTTACCATGATCTTGAGGGATATACGGAATAACACATGTGTGCTGTACGAAGTCACTGATCACCCAACTTGTGCCATACTTTGGGAGATAGCCATGCACCCTCGCGGGACAACCATCGTTCTTGCATACCATTGTCAAAAATTGCTGACTAGACACGGCAGCTCTCAAAACCCTTTGCGTGGACATTGCCCACTGAGTGATTGCATCCTTCAGAGCTTCCTTGTTGGGGTACATACCACCCGTCGCAATGTTGTTCTGGTGATATTGCCAGGCAGAATCATGGCCATCATTGACGTTCATTGCAGACGAGAAGTCATGATTCCATGCTGCAGGATTAGGCACCACCTCTACGTTCTCATCTTCATCCGACTCGTCGGAATTATCAGCATGACCAATATCAACATCTGTATCTTCATCTTCCATCAGGTTTTGCATTTGGCCATCTACCTCGTCAGCATCAGCCTGGCCAACGTCATAAACATCAGCATTTCCTCCTTCTACCTGACTACTCTGCCCTGATTCGTGGCCATCATATCCAGCATTTGACGGAACATCTAACATAGATAGATGTATCCCTGCACTGCTCTGGCCAGGATCATAACCGTCCTCGCCTTCAGGGGCACTGACCTCCTTCGGGACAGGAAGCACTAAGGCGCAAGGATTTACGATCCTTTTTGCACATCCTTCCAACCAGCGCACCCACTGAGAGTCCCGCTCGATTGGCCTCAAATAAAAGAAAATGTTCGAACTTGACCGGCTCCACAATGCATGAACACCGACGGTATGAGTTTCAGTATTATACCCTAAACATCTTGTCAACCACTCTGTCAACTGACCAACAGACCATGTTTCAGGGGCACTAATTGGAACCACTATGTTCTCGAACTCACTAAGATCAACTCCCAACTGATTTGTTTGGACAGTACCATGACCGTAGAAAAAAGTGAACTTCACTACATCTGACATATCTGCTGACCTAAAATATTCAACATGGATAACTATTAAGCAGCAAGTCAAACATATAATATATTATGGGATATTATCGGTGCACTTAAAAATATTCATAAACTGAAATATCAGACATATAAAAATATTCCGGAATATTACCGGTCACCTAAATATTACCGGTCACCGAAATATTAACGGACAACTATATATTACCGGACGCCTAAATATTACCGGTCACCTAAGTATTACCGGACACCTAAATATTAACAGACAACTAAATATTACCGGTCACCTAAATATTACGGTCACCTAAATATTACGGTCACCTAAATATTAACGGACACCTAAATATTTGACATCTAAATATTACCGGATCAACTAAATATGTTACGATATATTACTGAACCAACTAAAAAATTGCACAACTAATATGACAGTCAAAATGTAACTTGTATTATACCCTTGAAGCGTGCGAAGCAACGACGAACGGCGGCCCTTCTCCACGTGCAGCACCCCCTCCTCCTCCACGTGCAGCACCCCCTCCTCCACCACCTCCTTCTCCACGTGCAGCACCCCCTCCTCCTCCACGAAAATGTTCACCACCACCACAGACTATCCCATGACGAGATCGAGGTTTCCCTTGACTCCTCCAACCATGTACAATGCAACTACGGTGGAAAATTGGCAAAAAAGTGGTTGTATCTTGTGTATAAATTGGGACTAGTTTCGGAGTGGAGAGAAGAAGTGAAGAGGAGCAAAGGAGAGAAAGAAGAGAGGAAGAAGATGGCTCGGGCGCGCTGTGTAACCCGTGGCCGCAACAGTCGGCTTATAGGAAGCCGACTGGCCAGCTGTCGGCTTATAGGAAGCCGACTGAACACAGTCGGCCGCGGTGACGTGCTCGCACCAACGATTGGCCGCCACGCGGCAGAATGGCGACCTGTCGGCTTCCTATAAGCCGAGTGGTGGCTGTCGGCTTTCTACAGGCCGAATGAGCCCAGTCGGCCTCCTAAACACCGACGCTGTATTATTTTTGCAAATATTTGAAAGTGCGTATTATTTTTCAAATTTATTAAAAAAAATGTATTATTTAAAAAAAATTAGCGATGAAATGAACGCGAACACCATGCTGGTGCGGTGTTCCTTAGCCTTGAACACTTATTAGCCAGCTGTCCCAGCATGCGATCGTACGTATACATACTAAGTGGGTATTTTTTTCATGGTAATACGCATCTCATTCATATAATAAAGATCAAGTTACAAGCTACGTAAACACTGACCTAACAAAACTGGAAAGACAAGAAAACTCTAGTCTTTGCACAAAGGACCACCAGCCAAGAAGAAAAATTACAATCAAGACCGAGGAATCCCCTGAGCTTGACGTCAACGCCCGTCACCTGCCTCCGGCACCACCGCAGCAACCACCGAAGGAAAATATGACGAATCAGCTCTTCACCTGAGCTCGACGCAGCTCCATCGCTGAGATGCAGCTTTTCGGACCTCCAAAGTAGCTTACCAAAGGCGAAGCCATTGCCGTTGAAAGAATCTGGCCAGGGCAGCACTTCGGACACGCCATCGAACTCCAGATCTGGCACCCCCGCTCGACGATGATGTGGGAGGAGAAAACCATACCTGCCAGCCGTCAACCATGAACCCAACACAGGATCCATCTTCCAGTTGCCGCCGATGCAAACCACTATCTGCATCTGCTCCTGCACTACCTCCCGAGCTCTGCGGCGACGCTGGAGCAAACGTCATCGCAATGGCAGAGCCCGAGGACACAAGGCCACCATAGGGATGTCGCCACCGCCACGCCATCCCCACTTGAACAGACTAGCAACCAGATACATCCGCCAGCAATGAGCAGAACGTCGTGTCGAGGAAGGATTTGAAACTTTATTATTCGGCGCCGTCATCGCCCTTGCCGAAGCCATGACGTCGAACGGCCAAAACCTAAGCTACTAGGGTCTAAAACATAAAGCTACACGATCCGTACGCGCGGGGTCCGGTGACCCCCCCCCTCACCACCAACGACCGAGAGGTCATCGGCGAAGGGGAGCCACCGAAGTAACTAGCCGTATAACTGTTTGGCTGTTTTGGCTAAGTAGTGATCTAAACGCTCTTATATTTCTTTACGGAGGGAGTAACTCGCAACCTAGAATCTCTATATATCTCCTACTTCAAAAAGACATGAGGTTCTGTGGTCCGCTTGTCCTTCGTCCAACCTTATATACATTTCCCCCCTCCCTCTACTTGTTTTTTTTTCTCCCATCTATGATTTTTTCCATGGGTTTTCCTGAAAACCACCTCAACTGTCCCACCTCTTATTGACTTACCAAATAAAATTTTGTTTTCATGGTAAGCCAATAATTACTTACCAAATAAGTGTTACCAAATAAAATCCTATTTTGTTTACACAATCACATTAATATGGGCAGGTAAATCACGGGGTAACGTACTAGAATATGTATACGATTTCGCGCAATTATTTAGTATACTACTTAAAAATACAAAGTTCCCGTTTCGCGCCACTTTCATCCGTCCTTCCCCGTTCCGCTCCTCCCTCTTCAGTCCTCCCTCCCCACCTTTTTTTTTACGTAATGCCTCTCCCACCATATTTTTATGTAAGGCCTCCCCATGTCCTCACAAGTGGAAAAAAACCAATGCAATTTCCTCTCGTCCACTCCATCCCATGACTCATTGCTCTGAAAAATCCACTCGATCTGCCGCCCCATCGGATCTTGTTCCTGTCTTGACGATGCCACTAGTGGCTGGGACGCGCCCTGGGCGCGTCTCTTGAGGCGGAACTGTGCGCACTAATCATGTTGTCGTATTTGTTAGCGTCTCTATATGACAGCATGCATAGTTTCGTGAAAATACTTGAGAAACATGTATAAATCTCCTCCTCTTGTAGCATATCAAGTTGTAGGTGAATACTCATAAGACATATAAACAGGTACCAGAAGCAACGAATACAATTAAGAATACTCTCCACAAGGCCCTCGGGAATAACTATAACCCCACTATTCTGTAAAAAATAAATAATCAAAAGCATAGATGAACTAAACCATTCAAAGACATGTGTACGCATATATAACCTTCTTTTGCTTGATGTATACTGGTGCTATGTATCTATAGCTACCTCCTCTCGAGTCCCACCAATTATCATTAAGAAAATCGTCTCAGGATGATACTCTAATTCTTTCTTCAAAATGTAGCTCAGCGCAACAGCAACCGTGCAAGACATGATTTTGTTTCAGCCTGAATATTCTAGCTAATAATTTCAGTTCAGATGCAACAGAAAGAGAATTAAGAGAGACAGAGGTGTAAAAAGGAGGTAGCAGACCTTGGAGTACACCCTTCTTGGTTGGCAGCCACAGCGTGCAGTTCATCGCCGCCTTGTGACCCGGCAGTGCCAATCGGATCAAACAAGCAAACGAGCAGGATACCATTTGATGCCATTTGTCAAATGCATTTCTACTTTTCAGAAATCCATGTGAATCAGAAATTCAATGTTTCGAATCAGAAATCCATGTGAATCAGACATCTGAAAAGAGCAGGATACCATTTGAATCAGAAATCCAATGTTTCAAATTATTTGATGCCATTTGTCAAATGCATTTCTACTTTTCAGTGGTGATCATGCTCAATAAACTCTGAATTTTACACATTATTATGATCCGTGCTTTACACCCTTGCCTGCAGTTGACAAAAGGAAAAAGAAATCCATAACTTGAGTAAGTATTTGTTGGCAGATTAAGATGTAGGTGAGTGCAACATAACAGACACGTATCGCCAAAAAAAATGATAAGTGGAATTATGTGACAGGAGTAAAAATGATATTTGAGGTTGTTTAAAATTGATGAAAGCCCAGGACTGAGCAAACCAGTACTAGTAAAGAAGTTTCTCTTAACACAATAATGAATAAAGCTTTGCCTTTGTCTAACAGAATAAACAGAAAAAGGATAAGTATGACATGACAGTAACAACCTAAAAGAAAATGCTTAAGAAAATAGACTCTAAGGAGGTTTTTTATTGGGCAATTCTTCGAACATTCGGTCAGCAACCATTCAACATAATTCCATAGACGACAGATATAATTTTCTACAGAAATCTTATGTCAACTGTTTACTTACAATGCTATGTTAACAAGTTCAGGACAATACTGTTATCCACAAGAAGGTAATTTGTTTCTTGCGTAGATCAACATTGCCAACCCCAGCCATCAAAAACTCAGTAACAGTGTGCTGCAAGAATAAGAAAGCTCAATGTCAAACATCACTTTGGTTGTTAAAAACATCATTCATTCATCATATAACATTATTTTTCGTTCTCAAATCCTGTACACCAAATTGGCATTTACAAGAAGTCAACTTTTCATTTCTAAATGGCTGAAAAGTGATCTATTTGGTAACAACAAATGCCAACAGTCAAATTCCTATGGGCAGAGATCAGACCATAAGAATCTAAGACAAACATACAAGCACTAAAGTATATGGGTCGTCCTTCAAAATTTCAAGTCAACCTTTCATACGAACCCGACCAAATCTAATAACATACATGGATGTGAGAAGAGAAGGCACCCTTGGGAATGATAGCTTTGTTGGAGCTTCGATAACTTCACCAAATTCAACAATATATGGTTATAAACCTGGAACACCATGAGAAAACAAATGTAAATCCTGATCTACCTCCCCTTGAACACCAACCAAAATCACCAGGGTTTGTTGTTCCACTTCGAAACATTCCCAAATTGAGAGAGAGAGAGAGAGAGAGAGAGTCTAGCAGAGGTGAAGGGGAGGCTGGCCTCGCCAGCGTCCGTGGCGAGCTCGGGCACGCAGCTGACGATGCTTCCTTCCTCTCGCTCATGGCCTCCCGCGGCGGAGGAGGCGCGGACGACCGTCGACCTCGTCCTGCTGTGGCTTCCTCGGGACGAGAGCTCGCGGCGCCGCCCGCCTTCTCGCTCTTGCCACCGCATTGCCGACGGGGCCGTGGGGAGGAGCAGCGCCGCACCTTGCTACGAGGGAGCCATGGCCAGCGCCGGAAGAGCGATGGGGCGGCGGCGGCAGCAGCAACCCTAGCTGGGGTATGTGAAGCCAAACGAGATAGAAGGCTGCGTGTGAGAGATGAAAAGGAGGCCCAATCCACACGCTTTCTCCTTTTCTTTTTCTCTCTCGACGCTGCACAAGTTGTGATGACATGGCCATCGCCAGGGAGCTCCCTGCGTTTTGCTCTTGATGAATGTAATTGGTTCCCCACACCACAACAACGATGATGCTCCGTCCCGCCCCTATCGTCCATGATGCACTGCACTGTACTGCTCCTAGACTTCCTGCTCCGGAGCGCTCCTCGGCCCCACTACGCTGCCATGATGCCACCACTTGAACTACAGATGTGGGGCCAGCTGCGCTGCCTGCAGGTGTCTCTGCCTCTGTGGGCCAGGTTGTATGCGGGCTGGCTACCCCAACGCAGGCACTCGGTGGGCCCAATGAGGTCAAGACTCTTTGGATCGAGAACTTGCAGCAATGGATGGACGAGAACTACATTTACAATTGCTTCGCGAGCACCGACGAGGTATGTTCCTCTCGCTCTCCTGTACAAGCTCGGTGGAAATTTTGGTATAATTCTTTCACTCTATCGTTATGGATTTTGCTCGTGCTTGTTCATGGGCCTCGTGAATGACGCGTGATGCAAATGGATCAGTGGATTAATTCGGATGGTATTCACAGGATGTAATGTGTACGCGCTTGTTAGTGTGTATGTCCCCATCCCCTCCTTTCCGCATCTACAGTGCTGTCAGGAGAACACCGCATCTACAGTGCTGTCAGGAGAACAGAGGGCGATTAAGGAGTTCGTTCCTCTCGCTGACGTCACCGCCGGTCTGGCCCGCCTCCGGTAGCCTACGGGCCTTGGATGTGTGCTGGACCACGGTTTCTCGGCGGCGGGAAGGGTCTTCGTCCCTGTATAATTAGGGTTTGTTCCTGGTTTAGGGTTGCGAGGCGGCAGTGGCGCCCCGAGTTTGGAATAAAGTCCTCTTCTCTGGTATCAGAGCAGGTACTCCCTGTCTCTATTTATTAAAGGTCTAACAACCTTGGAGTTTTTGAGTATGTCGTATGCAGGTAGATCCTCGCACTCTGAAGGGTTTCCTACCTTCGATGGAAATGACTATGTCTACTGGAAAGAGCGAATGAAAATCAGACTTCAAGCCATCAACATTGAACTTTGGCTGATTGTGGAAAATGGATACACTGTTCAGCACCCTGATGCTCCTACTTCCGATGACAAAGCTATAATGCGGTTGAATGCTCAAGCAAAAGACATTATCTGTGACAGTATCTTGAAAGACATTTTCATTCGATTCCGAAAGCTTGACACTGCCAAGCAACTTTGGGATGACATCAAAGATGTTCATGAAGAATTTATTGCCAGAACAGATCAACACACAGATATGCTACGTGCCATGTTTGCTGGGTTAAGAAGTCTTCGTAGGGAAAGTGCTATGGAACTCACAGACCGGTTGACAAATATTGTTGAAAGACTTCATCAACGAGGAGTAACAGATATCACCGATAGAGATGTGGTCAACAAACTGCTGAGTGCTCTTGATGCAACCTTCGATCCAATCGTAGCTGAAATCAAGCAAAGACCAGACTATGAAGAACTTCACTACGTCGAGGTCATAACGCTGTTGTCTATTCACGAAGAAAAGATGGAACTTGAAAATGGGTATCAAGAATCTTCTTCGGAAAGCGAAGGAGAAATTATTTCACATTATGGCAGTTCACAAGAAGATATCGAGAATCAACACTCTATCACAAGAGAGCTAGAAATGCTCACAGAAAGACTAGGTAATCTCAGAAGACAAAATCCGTGTCTCACAAATGATGACGAAGTTGACCTGCCTGAATCTTCAAGAAGATTACCTCCAATGCTGTCATCGCGAATATGGCAACCACTACGAATGATATTCCCAACCCCTCTTCCTAGGAATTTGTTGCTATCTCTGATGAAAATTGCAGGCTAAAGAACTTGCTTGAGACAGGAATGCTAAAGAGCCTCAAAGGGCATCAAACTCTCTGTGATGTGCTCTAGAAGTCAATACTGCACAAAAATCCCCGAAAATAAGGATTGGGTTTCGAAAGGAAACTCAACGTTGATGGAACCTACTGGACTCCCGAGCAATATCCTCGAACGAGTTGGGTTCTATCCAAAAGCAAAACTCTCGAACCTGCACTCCTGTCTGGATATGACACTCACATTTCTGTTGTTTCTGACGAGTTTGATGACTCAAACTATAAATTCTTCAAACAACAGAATGGTAAGGTTTTCGCTCGGTATGTTGGGACTAACTGCAGGTCTGGTTCACCCAAGAAGCAAATCTGGGTGAAGAAGTGCATCATTGAAAATTTATCTGTCACTGCTGACCTGAATATGGAGAGTAAATCTCTTCGAGGAAATGATAATCACTCGCAGATTGGCACTGCAACTTCCTCGAATGGATATCGGTCAAACTTTCAACAAAAGTAGTACATGCGTATCTCCTCGAATCATTATGCTCATGTCTCTGGGAACAATTTCAATGCATATTCATATGATTACTCTCGAAATGCACAGGTGAACTACAGAAATCAACGAAGAAACATCCCTACTCAGTCAAGACAAATGAGGTCTGCACTGCCCACACAAGTGTGGGTTGCGAGAAAGAACTAACTCGTCTTGCAGGAACTCTCTCTCAGGGATTCTATTCGCTAACCATAGCCCTGAGATCTATATTGTTGGTGATAGTTCTTTGTGTTTATTTGTTTTTTGTTGTTGTTTGTCTTCAAGTTGCCGTTTTTGTGTTTCGTCCGATGAACAACTTACTCATAGCTCTCAGTTTAGTGTTTCTTCTCTTCTGGCTGAGTGTTTTGTTTCGGACTCTTTTATCCCTCTATTCTTTCTCATCCAAATCTACGCTGTCCGTCATAAGCATGCAATTTGATCTGAAGAAAATCTCTCTCCAACGTCCTTGGTCGCGAAAGAGATCAACTTCGAACTTTTATCCATTTTTGGCGTTAAGCCCTTCCTCAAATCTTTCGAACTCCCGCTCTCTTCCGAGTTTCTCGCAGAGAACTGTTGCCACGTGCCCACGATCTCCACAATCGTGATCGTGTCCATCGAATGCGGAACGTCCCGCAACTGTGGGCCGTAGATTTTGGAGAGGAGGTTCAGCTCTCCAGCTATAAATATCCCTCACCATGTCTTCTTCCTCATTTCCTCAAACCCTCGTTTCACCTCCACCCGAGTCCGAGCTCGAAGCAACTCCGGCGAGAAGCTCCGTCATGGTACTCCGGTGAAATCTCGTCGCAGCTGATCACGCCGGTGCGGTAATCCTTCCTCCCACATTGCCGTAGTTGATTCAAGTTGCCAAGTTAGGGCGCTTGGATCCAGAACTGCTCCTTTCCACATCTCTGTTCTTAGGGCAGTTCTTACCGGTGCCATTTTCGTTGGCTTATTTCACCGCGGTAGATCTTTAGGAATCACCAGGATTTGACTTGTACGGTTTGTAGCTCTTCCTCGTACTTGTTTTTCCTTGATCTAGGGTTCATGTGTATTTATCCGAAAGATTAGATGGCTATCAACCTGCCTAGTATTTTCTGTGGCTAGCTTGTAAAATCTATCAAGGATATCTTTTTGGATTACCATGAGTTCCTTTCGATTCCCTCAAAATCATTTTCGATTCAAAATCTTTCTATGCATGCTGATGACCCTACCCTTTTCTCCCTCGCATCTATTCTATTTCACAGGTTGGTCATGACACAGAGTTCACAAGAGTATTCAGATTCTGAAGAAGAATTGCCTCAGTTTCCATCAAGGTCTGAACGAGTGAGAATGACTGGAGGAGGAAAGTCTTCGAAACCACCCAAGGCTTCGAAGAAGAAACATGAAACTGAATCCGAAGAAGATGATGAGGAAATTCCCTCCGCTCACAGTCAGCCCGAGGATGAATTGGTCACCGACGCCCTAACCATCTTTTCTGATGGAAATCCTAAGAAGGGCGGTCGTGGCAGAGAAAAGAACACCATGCTGAAATGTCTGATCCTGATAGTTACAACACTCCACCAGAGGGTGAATCAACGACAGACCGCAACAACAGGCTTCAAAGAATTCGCCGCCACTGGGTAGGCAAATGGTACAGATATGAAAATGTTTGCGAGAAGTACCAAATTCTGTTTGCTTTCACACCACCGTGGAATGACTGCATGGCTGAAAACTACATTGGCCCCGATGATGAAAAAGCCAGAACACCACAGCCTCCAAATGCTCACCCCGACTCCCTCAAAACCATCTCTGATTTTCCCGAAGAAGTGGCTAAGAGGGCGAAGGCCAAAGCCAAGCGTGATGCTAGGGAAGCGAAGAAAAACCAAGTTGAAGCGAAAAACATCACGCTAACCTAGCAAGACGTACAGAAGAAGAAGGATCGTGCATCTGCTTCCAAGGGAAGCAAGTCTAGGAAATCAGTTTCCCCTCGTGCACCTTGAAAGAAAATTGTCGCCAAGAGAATCAAGAAGGCAGTTTCTGGCTCGTCTGATGAGTCATCCAGCGAAGAGCTCCCTGATGAAATACCACAGTATGATCAACTTGCCATTCTCAACAAGCCATCCAAGAGCCCCTCTCCAGTGAAAGATTGACCCTGTCCTAGGAGATCACCAAGGCATGCACCCTTTCCCTTCACTGACAACCCTTCGGCTTCTGCAGCCCCGAGAACTTTGACAAACACTGTGGTGAAGAGAAAGCTGCAGTCTGAAGAAAAAGTTGATGTATCTGCCAAGAAGGCCAGGCCCACTGTTCCTTCTTCCACAGAGGAACAGAAGTATGACTTCAAATTCATGATCGATGTGATTGACAGTGCTGCATATGATGCAAAATCTGATGTGTGAGCGGTCTGGGACTGCCTGATGATGTTAACGAAATGGTGACGAAGCATTTCATCAAGTTGAGAAAAATCTCCAAGAAGCTGTATAAAGCAGTCAAAGACAAGTAAGCTGTCGAGAAAATGAGGAGTGAGGCCAAAACTGAATCCGAAAGGAAAAAGCTGAACAAAGAAATTGTTGAACTCACCAAGGCCCTTAGTGTCTTGCGCAATGAGAAAATTGATTGGCACTCACGCTTGCACATGGATGTATCTCAGTTGTGTGACAGAAGGAACGAGGAGATTGACCACAAGGCAGATCTTGCTCGAAGAAGAATTCAAGAAGAAAGACGTCAGAAGGCTAGAGCGAGAGTCAGCAAACCGAAAGAAAACAAAGACCGCCGCCTTCAGACTATCGCTGCTGAGCCTATTCCACTAAACTCCAGTGCACCCTTGCAGCAGGTTCCACCATCTCCACCTCATGAAGATGAACCTATGCAGCAAGCTGGCACTGAGGAGGTTATTATTCCAGCTCCAGTAGCCCAAGAGCAACTTGAAGTTGTTGATATATTCCTGGAAAAGACTTATGACGAAAATGCACCTCCTAAGCAGCAATCCCCAGTTGATGAGATTGATGAAGAAATTGAAGTTGAGAAGGCAGATCCATTGTCGCCGAGAACATCGCAAGCAGAGCCCTTCGAAGCAAATAAGGAGGAGAATGACAAGATTGAGGGGGAGCTAAATGCTTGCCGAGAGAAAACAACCCCGGTCTCATCATCTGGTGCCCCTACCCGGATGGATGTTAATCCTGCTCCTCTTACCACTGGACCACAGACGGTAGAGGAAGAAAAGAAATCTGATGAGCCGATGGCTCGAGAAGTAATTGTACCACCAGTTGTGACTCAAGCGTCTGAGAAAGAGGTTGTTGTGCCTCCAGCCGAAGAAGGTGCAAAGAAAGAAAAGGCCCTTGTGCCCGAAAGCCAGAAAGCTGCTGAAGGAGTTCCAGCAAGCAAAAACGGTAGTCAGTCAAGCTCTTCGAAGCAATCTGCACAAGAAAAATCGAGGTTGCCACGTGCTCCTCTCAAGCCTATTGAAGAAGGTGTGCCTGCACCTGATGACATTTGGACCCAGTTTATGGCCGATGAAGAACCACTAAGAAACCCATTGGAAACCTATCCGTTGTTTCCTGTCGATGATGGCCAGAATGGTCCAGCTTTCAACGAGCAGTTTCATCATTCGAAACTTGCATTCTTTGGGACCAGCCCATATGATGGAGAAAGAACTTCCTTGTCACCAAGATTCTGGACGAAGGAACAGGCCGTGTACTATGCTCGCATTCTGTACGGCAAGAATCGCATCTTCAAGCACAAGATTCTGGATTTCGCCGAGCTCGAAAGTTTACCTTGCTTCCATCACACCATCGAGCAGATTGAACAAGTCTTCCTGAAGAGTTTCCTTCGTTTCAATCATGGCTGGAATCGTGAAGTAATCCTTCAGTTCTATGCCACTCTTTATATCTCAGGAGACCTTGCTAATAGCAGTACTTGGATCCTCGAATGGATGACCGAAGAAGAAAAGATCAAATGTTCGGCTGATTAGTTCTTAGCACTGTTGAATCTTCCTCTGTGTGAATTTGATGCCACTCGGGAACACAGACTGCACTACTGGGATGTTTCCGAAGCCGAACTTCATATGCTGATGGATCCCAAACTTGTTGCTGATGAATGTACCGAGGCAAATCCTAAGAATCTGGCCTATGAGAACAAAGTTTTGTTCTATATCCTCTGCAACTCCCTCACGCCAACAAACAGGCCAGAAACCATTCATGGCATCGTGGCAAATGCTCTTCAAGCAACAGCTCATGGCATTTGGTTTGACATTCCGGATCTCTTCATTCGCAACTTGGCCTATGCAGCTTATGGCCCTCAAGCCTTGAAGCCATATGCACCTTGGGTCATGTTTGCTATTGTGACGCCCCTGCTCGACCATGCACTAATCATACACGCAAACGTGCACGCTCGAGAACTGAGAAGCACGGGAAGATATCACAACACAACTCTAAACTCAAAAATAAACATAAATCTTCATATTACAAACCAGGGATCACGAGGACCCGAATACATAAGTCCTACACACAAATAATATCTGGGTATAGACATAGTTCGTCAAGTTTGCCTTAAGAAGGCTAGCACAAACAACGACACTGATCGAAAAGGCGAAGGCCTCCTACCTAGGGCCTCCGAACTACTCCTGGTCGGCTGGCTCAACCCAGTAGTACGTGCCTCCGGGGCTCTCCTGATAGTAGTCTACTGCGGTGGCGTCTGGCTCCGGGACTCCGTCGTCTGATTGCAGCAAGCGGGTATGGGGAAAAGAAGTAGCAAAACAACCGTGAGTACTCATCCAAAGTACTCGTAAGACTGACATCAGAACTATACTAATTATGCATTGGTATCAAAGGAATGGGGCTATATCTTTGGACTGAACTGCAGAATGCAAGAATAGAGGGGGAGAAGCCTAGCCTATCGAAGACTAGCATCTTGAAGCAATCTTGCAGCATCAGAAGAGAGTAGAACACAATAGCATATAATAGTGGTTATATAATAGCAACGCCCTGAGATCCTTTCTCGACTCCCTGCGAGAAAGCGATCCCGAGAGCAGTATTAACAGTTTAATATTAAATCAGCATCAATTTGTAGTTGCAGTGGATCAAAATACAACTCCGAGCGTCCTGTTACCGTGGACATGGCTATTCGAATAGATAACTTCCCTGCAGGGGTGCACTACTGTTACCCAACACGCTCGATCACATTTGGCCGGACACACTTGCTGGGTAATGCCTGGCCTCGGGTGATCGACACGACGCAGTCCTACCTAGGCTCAGCAGAGAGGTCAGCACGCCGGTCTAAATCCTAAGTGCGAAGGGGTCTTGGGCCAACTCCCTTTGCACTCCTGCACGTTGCGAGGGTGGTCGGGGCCCAGGCGCAACACTGTATACACAAGTGACGTAACCAGCCCACCCCAACAATCAGCCCGCATGTCTGAGCTGTGACGTCTGAAGAACTTTCGGCTGATACATACGACGTAGAGGGTCCCATAACCATTATCCCACTTGGTGGTAGTGCGTATAGGGCCAACGACCCACTCAGATCAAATACCCAAATCCATTAGGCGTATTTAGCAGCTCGCAGAGACGAACATGATTCCTGTCGCTCCGACTTGGTAACACACGGCTCGCGGGTGCTCTTGGAGCCGACCCGTCTTTATCAAATGACAGTAGTAAAGTCCCAGTACCCGTGTGTCCAAAGTATCGAGAAGGAATCCGAGGAATCACCCTTGATGGATTCCCACTCGAAGTATCGGTCAAGGTGAACCCGGAGGAATCACCCTCGATGGATTCACACAAGAGGAGTTGCACGACGGAAGATTTATCGGCGGTGATGAAAGAGGAATCACCCTCAATAACCACAACCGGATAGCTATTCTACAGAGGCATCATCTGAAGTGAGATAAGAGGTATCACCCTCGGCACTCGGTGGTAGCTCTGCAGAGTCGAGCAACTTAGGGGGAATGTGCGGTGATGGGTTGGTCTCTGACCGTCGATCATACTGATCGAGTCACTGGGGGAAAAGCATGGCAACAAGGACAAGGGTGTGGGGCCATTGATGTATCACTAACCAGCCTATACTAAGCATATAGGATAACAGGTAAAGTATCAACAACAAGTTACAAAACCAGGCTATGCATCAGAATAGGAACTATTGGAACAATAGCGGGGGCAATTCTAATGCAAGAATAAGAGGGAAAGAATAGGCGATATCTGGATGATCAAGGGGTTTTGCTTGCCTGGAAGCTCTGCTGAGAGGGGCTGGCCGTCTGAAGGCTGCTCGTCTGGAGCATAATCGTACACAGCTGCGTCGGCGATGGTCTCGGCGTCTATCGGGAGAGAAGGAGGGGGAAGAAACAATAAATTCATGGCAACAATGCAACAACAATGCATGACATGCCTAAATGATATGCAGAGGTGATATATTGCCTATCTAATTGTTTTAGATAATTTAGAAATTTATCTGGAATTATTTTATTAAAGTCATGCACTATTCATCTATCGAAACGGGCAAAAAGTTCCATGTTCAGTATGTTAGAGGGGTGTGACAGGTATGTGGGTAGGATATTCGGATTCTTCATATTTTTCTGATCATTTTTCATATATAAATTATTTTCATCCGAGTTACGGTTTATTTTATATGATTTTTCAAAGTTTTAATCATTTTCTGGAATTATTTAATTCGAACTATCCGAAACAGTAGCCAGTGACGTCAGCATGGCGTCAGCGGTCAAACCCGGCTGACCAGAGTCAAACCTGACCAGTGGGTCCCACTGGTCAGTGACTGTGCTAATTAAACGAGGATTAACTTTAATTAAAAGGGTTAATTAACTAGTGGGGTCCACTGTCAGTGTCAGATTAGTAATTAGATTATTTTAAAAACCTAATTAGATTAATTTAGCGGGTGGGGCCCGCGTGTCAGTGACTAGTAGGTTAATTTAAATTAGTGTTTAATCTAATCCGAGTTAATTAGTGAGCGGGACCCGCCTGTCAGCCGCATAGAGGCGTGGTTAGGGTCTAATCACGCCTGACACGTCAGCCGGCCGGCGTTTAGCCGCCGGCGTCCATTTCCGCGGCGACGCAGCTCGGGCACTCGCCGGAAATCGTGCTCCGGCCACCGTTTCGCGCACGCGAGGCGGCGTTCGAAAGAGGGGAGCGAGGCGCGTCGCGTGGTGCTACCGGTTGGTCTCGGGGAGGCCCTAAACGACGGCGGCGTCGACCGCGGCGGACGCCGGAGTTTGGCCGCGATCGGTATCGACGAAAGAGGCCACGGGGAGGAGATCTAGCAACATGGGCGGCCTCAGCGAGGTGCACTGAGCACGTTCCCGTGCTCGGGCGAGCATGACAGCGACTACCGCGTCGGCGGCGAGCTTCGCGGCGGAGCTGGGTTCGGACAGCGACGACAGAGGCGGCTACGAGCGCGGAGAGAGAGAGGGGAAACGCGCGCAAGCTCACCAGGAGCCTGTAGGTGAGCAAAGCGGGCGCGGGGAAGGCTCGAGGTAGCCGGATTCGTCGTCGGCGTTTGTCGGGGCAGAGGAAGAAGAAGAGCACGTGGGGCTCGCTACGGCGGCTCCCGACTCCAATGGCTTGGCGCAGGCGGCGTAGCGGACGACGGCGTTCCTCTACGGCATGGCGGCGCTGCGCGGGGACGACGGAGAGCGCGGGATCGACGGTGGTGGGAGCTTTCGGGCGAGCTCGTGCGCGAGCGATGGAGAGGACGAGGGGGATTCTGGGGGGGCCTAGGGTTTCGGGGGAGGAGAGAGTGGCTCGGGGGTGGCCTTATCCTCGCCGGGGAGGGCTCGCACTACTAGAAAAATGGCTATCCCCAATATCCCTACTAGTGGCGCACTGTGACTCTGGTGCGCCACTGCTATATAGCAGTGGCGCACCAGTATATGGTGCGCCACTACTAGGTAATTTACTAGTGGCGCACTGTCATTCTGGTGCGCCACTGGTAAGCCTGGGGAGGGGTGGCCACAGCCCAAAATTATAGCAGTGGCGCACTCCACTCCCGGTGCGCCACTCGTAAGCCTGGCTTACCAGTGGCGCACCGTGAAGGGGTGCGCCACTGGTAACCCTAGGAGGGGTGGTCCCAGCCCCAAATAAATAGCAGTGGCGCACGCCTCTACCGGTGCGCCACTGGTAAGCCAGGCTTACCAGTGGCGCACCGTGAAGTGGTGCGCCACTGGTAACCCTAGGAGGGGTGGCCCCAGCCCAAAAAAATAGCAGTGGCGCACTCCACTCCCGGTGCGCCACTGGTAAGCCTGGCTATTAGTGGCGCATTTACTATTGGTGCGCCACTGGTAATCTGGGAGCACTATATGGGCAGCCACCACACACACTCACTCCCCCCCCCCCATCACTCACCACCTCCCACCAAATCTGGTCGTGTTGCTCCTCCTCCTCACCTCATTTCCACCCTTGATTCACCCAATTTGAGTTGTTAAACTTACTTTTATTGATAGGTAAGCAAGGGGAAGCTCTCTTAATCCTAGATCTACTTTCTTTTCTACCTCCAACACTCTCTCTCGGTCTCGCGATCGTATCGGTAACTTTATGTGAAGCTAGCACGTGTGTTGTATGTGAAGCTTGCACGTGTGTTGATTTTATGCGAAGCTTGCACGTGTACGTGTACGTTAATTGTATGCATGCGAAGCTTGCACACATGTTATATGTTATGCGAAGCTTGCACGTGTGTTGTGTGCGAAGCTTGCACATGTTTTATGTGATCAAGGTGTTGCATGTGTTTTTGTTTGCAGGGATTTGAAATGCGAGTTACCAATATTTTGCCGAAATGTTGATTGATTTCCGTTTCGGCGAAAATCGGGCACTACGCATAGGTCCTATTTTTAGGCAAAGTCATGCCAAATTTTTTTTGGTTCTAAAATATCGTTTTGCTCTACCCCGCAGGCGACCATGGTCCGCACGATGACCGAAGGCATCGTGAATAGGTTTTTGAGATCCGCGAAGGCCGAGATGCTTCAAAAGAACGAGACGGAGATAAGATGTCCGTGTCGAAGATGCAAGCTGACGGGCCTTATGGACCCGGATTCCAGACAGGTGCGGGACCACCTGCTCGTGCGTGGTTTCATGGATGGCTATCGGTGGCAAGGTGATGAAGATGATTATGAAGTCGTCCATGGGGGCCGGGCAAGAAATAAGGAAGGGCAGCAAGACAACAGCGGCGAGGGCGGGCGAGAAGACGAAGAATCTTCAGGACATGATCACGAAGTAGATGCAGGGCACAGTCATCATGTAGAAGATGCCGGACATGATGATGAGGAAGATCAAGACGAAGGGCATGATCATGAAGATGAAGATGCCGGAGCAGACGACGATGGACCATCGATGGGCTGGGTGCAGGACCCTCATATTCAAGAGCTGCTTCTCAAGCAGACGGGTAACACAAGAGCTGCCGCCCGAGAGAAAGCCAAGCTGGATCAACTGGAGATAGACGCGGTTACTCCATTGTATGAAGGATGCAGGCCCGAGGATACCCGCCTGAAAGTAACGCTCATGGCTCTGGAGATGAAGGTAAAACACAAAATGACCGACGCATGCTTCGACGAGAACATGTCATTCTGGCACGAACGTCTTCCCAAGGGGAACAAGTGCCCGACCAGTTTCGAGGAGGCGAAGAAAATCGTGTGTCCTCTGGATTTACCGCACGTGAAATACCATGTGTGCATGAACGATTGCATCATTTATCGGGACGAGCACGCGAAGTCTACCATATGTCCGGTGTGCGGCGTCACTCGATACAAGAAGAGGAAGAAAGCTCCTCGAAAAGTGGTGTGGTACTTTCCGATCACTCCTCGTCTGCAGAGGTATTTCGCGGACCCTAAGCTAGCAGAGCTCCTGCGTTGGCACGCGGATAGGGAGAAGAAGAAGCGAGAAGATGACGGAAATGATCCGGAGATAAATAAAAAAGACAAGATGCTGAGTCACCCTAAGGATGCGAGCCAGTGGCAAGCGTTGAACTTCGAACACCCAGAATTTGGGGACGATCCAAGGAACATCATGCTGGGCGCGAGCACCGATGGAGTCAATCCGTTTGGCAGCCAGAGAAGCACACATAGCACCTGGCCTGTGTTTGTGTGGATGTACAACCTTCCCCCCTGGATGTGCATGAAGAGGAAGTACATTCACATGAGTATGCTAATTGAAGGGCCGAAACAACCAGGGAACGACATCAATCTGTATCTGGGGCTGCTGAAAGAGGAGCTAGACACGCTGTGGAAAACGCCAGCCAATACGTGGGACGCCGCAGCGAAAGAATATTTCCCTATGAGAGCCGCACTGCTCACGACGGTGCACGACTATCTCGGTTACGGATATGTCGCGGGGCAGGTGGTCCACGGATTTTGTGCATGCGTCAGGTGCATGGATGACACAACGTATCGCCAGCTAGATAGAGATCCCGGGTCTTCGAAAACCGTGTTCATGGGACATCGAAGGTGGCTTCGCGACGATGACGCATGGAGAAAACGCAAGGATCTGTTCGATGGTGAAACCGAACCCCGAAGACCCCCACGTACGAGGAGCGGCGAGGAAATAGATGAGCTGTTGGAAAATTGGAAAGAGTGCCCACCGCCGGGAAAGAAGCGAAAGGCGCCAGAGCCGCTGCTGAAGGTATGGAAAACGAGGTCCGTTTTCTGGGACTTGCCGTACTGGAAGATCCTCCGTGTGCCTCACAGCCTTGATGTCATGCATATCACGAAGAACGTGTGCGAGAGTCTGCTTGGTACCCTGCTCAACATGCCAGAGAGGACCAAAGATGGGCCGAAAGCAAGGGCAGACTTGCAATCAATGGGCATCAGGGAGGAGCTTCACGCAAAACGCCCTAATGATGATGATGATGATGATGATGATGATGATGATGAGGCGAAGGACACGGAAAGTCGTCGCAAAGGCAAAAAGGCCAAGAAGATCGAATATGACTGCCCTCCCGCGTGCTTCACTCTAAGTCAGAAGGAGATCGAGCAGTTTTTCGCCTGCCTCGTAGGAGTAAAACTTCCTTACGGTTACGCGGGGAAGATAAGCAGATACCTAGACTCAGCGAAGCAGAAGTTTAGCGGGATGAAGTCTCACGACTGTCACGTGCTGATGACGCAGATACTTCCAGTTGCAATCCGTGGGATCATGGACGCGCACGTCCGTGAAACGCTATTTGGCCTATGCAACTTTTTCGACGTCATCTCTCGGAAGTCGGTTGGCATGAGGCAACTCAGAAGGCTACAGGAAGAGATCGTGGTGATACTATGCGAGCTTGAGATGTACTTCCCGCCCGCATTCTTCGACGTTATGGTGCATCTGCTGGTCCATATCGTGGAGGATATCATCCAACTCGGGCCGACGTTCCTGCACAGCATGATGCCGTTCGAAAGGATGAATGGTGTCATCAAAGGATACGTTCGCAACAGGGCACGTCCAGATGGAAGCATAGCCAAGGGCTTTCTGACCGAAGAGTGCATCTCCTTCTGCACGAATTATCTAGGCATCGAGAACCCCGTTGGTCTGCCCGTCAACAGGCACCTCGGCAGGCTCGCTGGATGTGGTCACCGCGAGGGTCGCCGCGAAATGCATGTAGACTTCAAGGGTCGACTCGCCGACTTTGAAAGAGCAAACCTAGTCGCGCTGCAACACATTGACGTGGTCGATCCTTGGGTGGTAGAGCACAAAACCTCTATTGAGAAGACATACAATGACCGAGGTCAACAGTGGACGGACGGAGATGTACTCAAAGAGCACAACTCATGTTTCACGCGTTGGTTCAAGGACAAGCTTCTGTCGTACCCTTTACATGAGGATTCTTCCGCGGAAGAAAAACTCATATTCGCCTTGTCACAGGGCGCCGAGCACAACCTGATGACCTATGAGGCGTACGATATCAACGGCTACACATTCTACACCGAGGAAAAGGACATGAAGAGCGATTATCAGAACTCCGCGGTAACGATGGAATCCTACACCGGTAACGACAAGGACAGATACTACGGAAGGATCGAGGAGATCTGGGAGCTGAGCTACGCTGGAGAGAAGGTCCCGATGTTCCGTGTCAGATGGGCCAAGAGCGTCCTAAAAGAAGACCGGTATTTCACCACCATGGTTATACCCGAAGCCAAATCCAAGACCGCGGGCGCAAACGTCACCGCGAAAAATGAGCCATGGGTACTGGCGTGCCAAGTGGACCAATGCTTCTTCATTACCGACCCGTCAAAGCCCAGTCGTGTTGTCGTGAGGAGAGGCAAAAGGAACATCATCGGAATGGATGGAGTCGCCAATGAGCAAGACTTCGACAAGTACGGCGACCCGAAGATGGAAGATGACGACGACGATGAAGTACCACACACCACAAGAAGAAGCCGGACCACCCTACCTAAAGGACGTCCGTTCAAGAGAAGAAATCAAGGGGTTCCGGGGCTAAATTATTCAACCGCGAGAAAGAAGGGCAAGAAGATTGTGAAAAAATGTTAGTAGTAGAATTGATGTTATGCTAGAATTGATGTTATGCTAGTGCACTATACTGCTCCAGAATTGTAGGCTATTTTGCCCAAATATTAAAACAACAGCAAGAAAAAAAAGGTTGGGGGAAACGGGGCTCGAACCCACGACCCCCTTGTTCATTTCTGTGGACGAGTTCTAGTGAGTTATAGGCTATTGACCAATCTGGTCATCTTTGTTTTATTGCATGACATTGCTACAAAGGTGGGCACATCTAGTGAATATTTGTACTATGTATATTTATGAACTTTCTCAAAAAAATTCAAAAAAAAAGTTATTTATACTATGTATATTCATGTACTATGTATATTTGCACTACTGTTGCAAAAATTAAAACAACAGCAAGAAAAAAAAGGTTGGGGGAAACGGGGCTCGAACCCACGACCCCCTGGTTGCGCGCCCGCACTGCTACCACTACGCCACTGCACGAGTACTTGACCAGAAGGGGGAAACAACAGAGAAAAACACACACAGAAACTGGCCTTAGTAATGGCGCACCCCTAAGAGGTGCGCCATTGCTATGAGGATACTTATGGCGCACCCCTAAGAGGTGCGCCATTGCTATGCGAGGATACATAGCCAAAATTGCAATTTGCCCGCGCCGCAGTTTGCCAGCAGTTTGCCCGCGCCGCCCCCACCCTCCAGTGCCGCTGCCGCCGCCGCTCCCCGCGCCCCCACCCTCCAGTGCCGCCGCCGCTCCCCGCGCCCCCAGCCCCCCACCCACCCTCCAGTGCCGCCGCCCCCAGCCCCCCACCCACCCTCCAGTGCCGCCGCCCCCAGCCCCCCACCCACCCTCCAGTGCCGCCGCCCCCAGCCCCTCACCCCTTTTCCCCACTCGACGCAGAGGAGGAGGTCGGCGGCGACGCAGGTGAGCTCCCTCCCCCCTCCCCCTCTCTCTCCCCGCCGGTACGCCGCGTCCCCAGCCCCAATACCTTCCGTGCGCCGTCACCTCCCTCTCTCTCTCTCTCTCCCTCCCCCCTCCCCCTCTCTCTCCCTCCGACGCAGTGTTCTGATTTGCTGGTGCTCCAGATCTGAAGGAGATCGCCGTGGTGATCGAGGCGGGGTCGCTCTCCAAGGAGGTCTACGCCGGCTCGCCGCTCGGGACGTCTCGGTTTAACCCTTAGCATTTCTGCCAGCTTCTACTGGTTTGAACTTGCACGGGCACGCGTGCCTTGCAAGGTGTGTTGTCCCAGCCTTGGAATTGCCTGTCAGTATCTTGCAGCAGTGGTTGCAGGCCGCAAATGTCAACACATTTCCCTCAATGTCGCGCGCAAATATCTTGGTGAAGTAATCCCAAACATCTGAGCTCTTTTTACGTTTTTTCGAGTGCCCATGGTCAGCCGTTGGAGGGACGCCTCTTCTTGCACTAGAGTTTCCAGTATCTAAGGATCCCAATGAGAAAAGAAAAAAAGATGTGTTATTACTTCCACCAGATTAGACTATAGGAGTAGCTAGCAATTACAAACCATATATAGGAGTCAGCCTAATAAGATGCAGTAAGAATATTGTAGTGTTTTTCTTGAGTTCTTCTACTTCTCTTGCAAAGACTAGCTCGAGCTTACCTGCGGAGTTGTCAGGATCAGGGTCACTGAACAAGAGGTTCCCAAGTTCTGCAATGTAAGACTTTAATCTTTGGTCAGAACTATAGTAGTACTACCCCATATATATACAAAGATAGATAATGTTATTTAGTTACCATTGCATGCTCCTGGATGGCATCCGAGGCATTTGGGAGTCGTCTCATAGTAGTCGGGTGCAGAGTCTGTCTCGAATAGATAATGATGTAGGCATCTTTTCCTAACATGTACTGAATTAGTTGTTGGAGGGAGACTGGATATTAATGTTTGGGTGGGTCTTTTTTGGTTTAACAATCCTATATAAATACTTATGAATGTTTACTATTTTAAATCAGTTTTCACAGCACAGCACAGTATGACGAACCTGTCGAGGCCATATCCAGCAAAAATGGTCTAGCTGCTACTTATGGCATTATTAAGTAACCTAGGATTATTTCAAAAGCTTCATCCCTTTTCTCTTTTGGCATTCGATAATTGTATTTTGTTTGTTGGTTCCAGGGAGCTAGAGCTGCATCTGCACGTCAAGGAGCTGGAGCTGCATCTGTTGTAGGCTGCCCATCTACTGCCCATTTCCTCTGGTACTGGAGTTGGAGTTTAGTGTACTGGACACTTTCATAAATTGCTAGGGTACTTCCTCTCCTTTCTCTGCTGTACTACTTGTGATGCTGCTGCTACTTGTAATTTTGCTGCTGCTGTACTACTTGTGATGCTGCTGCTACTTGTGATTTTGCTGCTACTTGTGATGATGCTGCTGTACTACTTGTGATGATGCTGCTGTACTACTTGTGATGCTGCTGCTGATGTACTACTTGTGATGCTGCTGCTACTTGTGATTTTGTCAACTTGTGATGCTGCTGCTACTTGTGATCTTCTGAAATGACCCCTTTCTCCTGAAATGTTGATTAATTTCCGTTTCGGTTGAGAATGGGGCACTCCTAGGTCAAGAAAATTAGCAAAGGTCATGCCCAATTTTCTTGACCTAGAAGGTGCCCGATTCTCAACCGAAACAAAAATTGAACTGAAGCGGAAAATTAAGCCGCCACAAATTAAGCCGCGACCGCGCGCTGCGAATTCATAAAGGCCGGCCCATGGCAACATCATCAACGACAAATACTACTCAACTACTTAAACAAGAAGAAATCCGGAAAATGCAGACTTGCATCAATTCACTTGCTTCAAATAAACATATAGACAACAAACAACTTCTCCTTGGAACAAAATCAACCAACTTCTCCTTTATTCCAAATCCCTTCCCTTAGGATAATAAATATCTATACAATGCTTGCTAATATCCTCGCAAAAAAAATGCTTGCTAATATCACATCAGTCCTTATCTTATTCCGACTGGTCCTAGGCATGCTATTAACTATTAAGAGTTATCCATTGGGCTAAGTTATCCACCCATTACCACTAAAATGACCCATGTTTGTTTAGCTAAGTTATCCATTTTTTCCTATTTTAGTGCGAACATGGCCAACAACGACGAGGCCGGCGGTTCGGGCAAGCAATTCTGGGAGCTGTCCCAGGAGATGGAGGAAGAACCTCACCGCTATGAGGACGCCGCGGAAGACACCGATCCCGACTACACAACCCCTAGTGGCGTCGGGGATGACACCACTGATGGTGCCACCGGGGATGCCACCACTGATGATGGCAGCGAACGCACAGATGGCAGCCAACCGAAGAGGCAACGGAAGGACCGGCGCCCGAACGTGCTCGGCACCGTCAAGGAGGAATTTACTGAAGTGTCCTCCACTGGGCATCCAACGGCGCCCAAAAAATTAGTCGGTGGGTACGCGGCACAACTCGGGTGCATTCTCCGGAGCACCGTCTCGATCAACACCGAGAACCTAAGGCATCGTGACCGAGGGAATTTGCGCAACCTCCTCTTCACGAAGCTGCACGAACGATACAAGTTCCCCGGTGACTTCGCAAACACACGCCTCTCAGGGAATAAAGTGAACAGTGCCGCCCTCACGAAGATGAGCACGGCCCTGGCTACTTGGAGAGCCGCGGTGAAGAAAATGATTCTAAGAGGTGATAGTTATGAGAAGATCAAGGAGAAAAATCCTTCGATCAGCGAAGCTGACTACCTGGAGTTCAAGATCAAGTGCGAGAGCACCGCATCCGCGGAATCAAGTCAGTGGGGGAAAGATATGCGGGACTTGAACTTAGGGGTCCACAAACTCGGTCCCGGCGGTTACAGAGTGGCGGAACCTAAATGGGACAAGGAGGACGCGGAGCGTGCCGCGCAAGGCCTACCGCCCCTCTTCGATAAATACCATGAAAAGCAGACCAGGAACTATGTCAGGGCCCGGTACAAGGAGGACCCGGTAACAAAGGAGCTTACCACGGATCCGAAGGTGAAGGATCTTGAGCGTGTTCTGGTAAGGAATACACCCCCGCGTAATTAGCTCCATATGGTTGCATTCTAATTAATGGTTCACGTTCCTTCCGCAGGAAACTGAAAGCAGTAGCGCGGGGTCTCAGAGCTCCCCGTCTGCCCCTTGGGACAGCACTTTAAATAGGGCGTTGAACGTAATGAAACACAAGGATAAGTTCAGTAAGCCATCGTCAGCTGGTCGTGTGGCCGGCGAAGGCTTGTCCATGAAATGGTCGGAATACTATAAGGCTGGGCGAAAGGAGAAAAAGACCAGCTCGGAAAGCCAGGAGCGCAAGGTTAAAGAACTCAAGGCACAAGTGGCGCGGATTCCGGAGATGGTCCAAGAGCAAGTGCGAGACCAATTGGGAGCGACGATCACCGCCATTATGCCTACCTTGCTTGCCGGGCTGCGGGGGTGGATTGCGGGCGGCCAACAGGGGCCGCCCCCGATTCCCAGCTTCACGGGCAGCAACTCGCACAACGCGCCGGCATTGGTGTCTCCGGCGGAGGCGGCGTTGGTGACTCCGGGGCCGGCGCCAGTATTGGAGCTTAATGCACCCGGGTGTGGGAAGAATACGCCGGCCGGCACCTCGGCAACAAGCGGCCCCTCCGTCACTTGCACGCCCGCCGTTGGCGGTGCCTCGACATTAGCCGAGCTCGACGCCATCACGGTAACTAAGCCTCGGCCGATGACTTCATCTCCTTGCCTTTGACTGGGCATCCCTGACGCCCTACATGTTTTCGCAGGGCGCCGCCAACGTTCCATGCACTCTCCTGCACTTCGTGAACGGCGAGTTGATCGATGTCGCCAAGGCCAAAATCGTTGAACCGGGCAACCGCTTGTTCCACGGTAATCCGATGCCACCCGCCGTGTATAGGGTTCAACTGGTTCGGGTGCTGCGGGGCTGCGACGACGTGTTACCTCCGTATCGACCCCCTGGGGCCGACGATGATGATGTGATGACCCTCAGCGCCTCCTACAACTGGTCCTTGCTTTGGCCGAAGAGCCAGATTCGTTTGGGGGCGGGGGACACCACCCCACAGACAACACCGCCAGTCGTGCCGTCGCCAAGCCATGGCAAGACCGCCGCAACGCTACCGCCGTCAGCTGATCCGGACATGCATATGGCACAGGATCCGGACGGCGACGACGATACAGTTTCCAACGTCGATAAGTACTTTAACGAACATGGGTACGATGACGACTTCTTGGCGGGGCCTCCTTCTCAAGAACCCAACCCTGCAAAAGACGATCGCGATCTAGCTGGTACCGCGGAGAAACCCAATTGCAACAGGCGTCGTCTGTTCAGTTCTCAGGAGACGCCTCCAGCTGACGCCTTCACTGAGACTCAAACAGCCGAGGTGCGAAACATTATCAGCCCCAACACACTCAAGAAGGTGGTCTCTGAGCAGAACTCGATCCCATTACAGCAGAAGAAGAAGGAGAAGGGACGGAAAAGAAAAAGTGGCAAGGGTGCGAGCCAGCCGGCACCGACTACGATCCGTGCTCAGGACGGGCCACCAATATCCAAGGATATCTCGAGGAGGGTGCATGTGGCGGGTAGGCCGATGCTACCGACTAATCTGCTCAATGCTGCAACCCCTGCTATGCGGAATCTGCATGACGGTGTTCTTACTATGGAGAAGCGGCGTCTCTCCGAGAAAGATGTGGCATACCCGGTTTTCGTGGCCAAGGTGCCAGAGGGCAGGGGCTTTGTCGATAGCACCATGGGGCGTATGATCGTCCTGCGGTTTGATGACATCTTCGCTATGTTTAACCTTTATCCGCTGCACTACACCTTCATTCGGCTATTTTCGCTCAGTATGGAGATGCGGATCATTAGAGACAAGACCCCGGACATCGTGATAGTCGACCCCTTCTACATGCGTGCCAAGATCTTGGGCAGCGCTGGGGACCGGCAAGTCGCGAGTTCATACCTCGAAGGCGTCATCCTGGCGAACCAGGATAAGGATAACTTCCTCGTGCCTTACTTTTCCGAGTAAGTCATCCCCTCACCGCCCCGTAACATATGATTTCTTAGATTTCGATCGTTCTTTTTTTTTTCTAACATTCCGTGTTTTGTGCAGTGACACACATTGCACACTCATCCTCTTAAGCCCGAAATATTCCACGGCCACGTATTTCGACTCGGACCGTCAGTCGAAGAAAGACTACACAAATATTAAGAAAGTTCTTGATGATGTTCTCCCCGTCTACGCCAAATCTGGAGGCACCTTCAAGAGGCCAATTTGTAGGTACGGCAAGCACGTGTTCACCCACACAACGACGTTCCCCTGCGTCAAGCAGCCGCCTGGCAGTCAGAAGGATGCCTACTACGCCCTCCATCACATGCGGGCGATCGTACGGAACCATCATCAGCGTATGCTACCAAATGAGCTCAAAGAATGGGCCGCACGCTTGTCGGCAATCCAGGACGAGGACATCAGACAAGAATTCTTTCGCATCCAGTCGGAGTTGGCGGAAATCATCTATGAAGATGTCCTTCGTACCTCGGGGCAGTTCTACCTCAACTATCAACCGTCCAACAGTGACATAGAAACAACGCTACAAATGCAGGCTGACAACGACCGCACATTCATGACCATCACGAAAGACGGCGGCTTCATCCATGCTCCGGTCCCTGAGTCGAGTCGAAAGTATTGATGCTATGTAGTTCTGAAATATCGATTAGCTCATGTTGTAATTAAACTTTAATGAACTTGTATGTCTCTTCAGTTTGGACATTCGTTCAACTTATATGTAATCGATGCTATTTATTAGTAGGACCATGAACCGTGCTATTAATGTGTTGCTTTTCTCTTTCGATCCTTTTGTTGCATGCTTATATATTGCTTATATATTATCTGTGAATTGCTACTAACGTTTTGTTTGTCTAGTGCATAGAGATGCCGTCGTATGTCGTGTACAAGGGTGAGGTTCCCGGAGTCTACGACGACTGGGAGGAGTGTCGGAGACAGGTTCACCGTTTCAGCGGGAACAGTTACAAAGGGTACCCCACTAGGGCGGAGGCGGAATCTAGATACGCGCGCTATCTAGCGGGAGAGAGGAGGGAGCGGAGGAGGAACCGGATGAAGACCAGTTTCATCGCGATGATGCTCATCGTGACCGCATCTCTCTTCTATGTGATGGTAGTTTAGATGATCGATATCGACTTTGTAATATGACGACAAACTCGCTACTCGCGGTCTCGAGACCTAAACTTCGCTAATGTTTGAACTTTGTTCGCTATTTCGAATTCGGAGACTAATGTGATGAATTGTATATATTATGTGATGTTTATACTTGACTAATTGTAGTTAATACTGTATTGCAAACTGTATATTCTGTGCTGTATTATTGTATTCTGTAATCTGTGCAAATACTAGAAAAGCAGAAAAAAAAATCCTTGAATTAATAGTAGTGGCGCACCACCTTTCACATTAGTGGCGCACCCTGCTACCTTACCAGTGGCGCACCCATAGGGTTACCAGTGGCGCACCAGTAGGGGCCCTGCTACATTACCAGAGGCGCACCAGTACGGTTAGCAGTGGCGCACCAGTAGGGTTAGCAGCGGCGCACCAGTAGTGTTACCAGTGGCGCACAAGTAGTGTTAGCAGTGGCACACCAGCAGTGTTACCAGTGGCGCACCAGTAGGTGCGCCACTGGTATTTGGGTTACCAGTGGCGCACCAGAGGTGCGCCATTGCTAACCATTACCAGTGGCGTGTTAGTAGTGGCGCACCCATAGTGCGCCACTAATAGCAATATATGGTGCGCCACTAATAGCCTTTTTTCTAGTAGTGTCGGATGGCCGACAGCGAGGCCATCGGCGCTCGGGCGCGTGCGTGCGTCGACACGCATGCGGGAGGAGGCAAGAGGAAGGAGAAAGGCCCTGGTGGGCCGGGCCAGGCTGCACTGTGCACTCAAAGTCCAGTGCGCCAGTAAGTTTCTGCCCTTTTTCTTTTTCTTTTTCTGCATTTTTCCATTTCTTCTGTTTTGTAAAATGTTTGGCTACAATTTGGCTTTTGTAAAATAGGTGACTTAGCTCAATAATTACAGTGCAATATTAACTACTACCAAAAATTGGTTTGGACACAATATGATTTCATTTGCAATTTTATTAAATAAAATGGGATTAATTATTGCTGTTTGGTACTGTTTTAGGATGTTAGACTTATCTAGGGGTCTTAGGTGATGTTGTTTTTCTTAACATAATTAGTTATGGATTATTTGCTAATTAATGAACATTTTTGTTTCTAAATTGTAACAACTTTTATTTTCACTTTAAATTTGAATTTAAATTTGAATTGGAATTTGTAATGAGATATGATGCAAATGATGATCAAGCACTGTTAAACATGATGACTTGGCATTATCAGAGGGGGATCACTGTAGCTTAATTACAAGGGGTGTTACAGCTATTGAGCAGCTTATTGAGAAAAAGTTTTTCTGCCCACATGTCCCGAATGTTTTCATTCCACCAGTCCGAGACACTCTCCGGATCGTGAAGGACAACGGCAAAGGGAAGACACCTATTGATGCTACTGCCTCTGCCTCTGCTAAAGCTCCGAAGGTCAAGAAGGCAACAGTCGAAATCCCTCGTGAAGAAAATCCCTCACTGTATGAGATTTGTCTTCGCACTCAGCAAGCCCTGGAAAGTCACATTAAGCTCGACCGCAAAGAAAAACTGGAGATGATGACTGAGATAAATTTGCTTCACAATTATGCTCGACAAGCTCTTCTATATGAGAAGGAACAGAAGAAGCGCTCGTGGACCCTTCTGCGCAAGCATTATTCTCGCACACAACTATCTGCCAAGGGTATCGAGAAAGATTATGATCATCTCGAGCTGTTTGAAGTTCCTCGGATCCGAAGGAAACCCCAGTGCTTCCTTAGCGTTCTGCCTCCACCGACCTACTGTTTGTTGAACCCGATGATGAACTTGAAGACACAGCAGGCACATTGATATTCAAGCCAGATGCACCTCGCGCTGCTACTCCCGAAGCCCATGTTGTGACTCCAACTCCTGCTTCGGCCTCAACAATCGCTCGCTCTGCATCGCCGAACAGTTCGAGTTCTGGGGATTCTTCGGACGAGTAGTTCCTCGCATGCATTCTCTTTGTTTTTTGACACTTGTTGACAAAAAGGGGGAGAAGAACATCGAGAGATAGTTAAGCGGGTTATTTGCAGGGTGTTTCCATTCGCCTTTTTCTGTCGAACAATTTGGTTTCGGTGGTTGAACTATTTGCTTTTGTTCGTGGAACTTAATCTCACCACCTGTGGTGATGGAATACTACGTCGTCATGTACCGTTAATAACCCCCTCTACAATGCTATTTGCTTCCAGTTATCTGTTTGCAGGTGCTATCGAATACTTACTTCCTTGCGATAATTATCCTCGACACTTATCTATCGTGCAGGGCAAAGTGAAAGCATTTCCAGGAGGATTGGAAATCATGCTTCTCTAAAAGAGATATCTCAATATCTCACTCCTTGAAACTACAAGTATCTCACTCCTATGATTATCTTTCGATATCTAACGATGCAGGAGAAGAAAGGTTGCTTCAGAGTAAATTTACTCATGATTCAAAAGAGAATTCTTTCTATCTGTCTCATAAGCTGTTTTTCCTCGCGTATTTCTATCATATCATCCTTGTTGCAGGAAAACCTCGTCTGAAGCATATCTACTCCGAGCAAAATACTTGTGATTCCCTTGCTCTGATTTTCTTCGAATATCTAACTTGCAGGGAACCTATATCTCATGTGGACTCAAACTGTGTTCTGAGAAAATCTTCATGGCTTATCCTTTGCCACAACTCATTTCAAAATATCCTCACTACCTAACAAATCTATTTCAAAGGTTGTGTGTGGCAGGAAATTCCTCAGACACCGTCGAGTGCATTGGATAAAACTACGAATGAGATCATCTGTCAATGTCACTCATACGAAGATTCAACTCGCTACCTTCCGGTTTATCTTCTATGCACACTCTTCAGAATGATGCATACCTTCAGGGGGAGCGTGTTTTATCTTCGTAATTATCTCTCGTCTTTCATTATCCTTCGCACTCCATTCTCATTCTATCTTCTATCTTTCGATGTGTTCTGTTTTGTCAACAATCGTCCAAAAAGGGGGAGATTGTAGGTGCAATATTTGCCCTCTTGTGTTTTGGAGATTGTTGACAGAAACAGGCATGGACTGATTTGTTTGCTAGTGCACACAGAGAGAAATAGTCCATGCAGTTCCGAAGAGAATACTGTTTCCGGTGTCAAGTTCGAGGAACTTCACCGAAGAATATCTGCGCAGCAGAGAAGAATGAGCTACATCCAATGGATTCATGTAGACGAGAAGATTGATGTGAAGGAGTTAACCCCACGAAATTTATTGCTGACGCAAAGCAATTTTTATTCGGTGTGTCCGAAGAAGAATGACTGCAGTCGAGAAGGTTGAAGACGAAGCGAAGACGTAGCATTTGTTTCGTTGTTCTTCTTTGTCTTATTTGAGTCATAGGACCTCCGTACTAGTAAGAGGGGTATAGGTTCTTGAAGCTTAGATCCGCTGTGATGCTTAGCCCAAACCTATGCGAGACTGAGAGAAATCTCTTTATGCTTCGAATGATTACCTGCCAGCAGAAGACGTTGTTCTTCGGTGCTACAGGAGATATCTTTCGAACTGAGGAGTTAGCATTACTTGCTCCGCAAGTAATGTTACCGTTGTGCTCAAATTCCGACCGTTGGACTCGTGTCGTTCGGCCATTGGCTGCTCCACATGTCCAATTCGGTCTTTTCCCTTCAGGGAAGGCTGCGGCTATAAATAGCCACCCCGCTCCAACGTTGTCCGTTGGCTGATCCGCTTAAGATTTCTGAGAAGATTGATTGAGCATCCCCTCTCCGAGTGATTTGAGTTTAAGATCCACCGAGAGAAAAATCAAGATCCAAAACTTAGACAGTGGTTGCGCACTCTCTAGACGGATAGGTGTCGGCTCGAATGTCGAAGAGTAATTGTCTTCACCGAGCAAGATCTTCAGCAACCAAGAGTCATTGTGGTTTGCGAAGAAGTCTGTCGAAGTTTGGAGATCGCCGACAAGTATCTACCACGAGTGAAATTAACTGGAGTCTGATAAGCTCCGAGTTGAAGGAGAATAGGGCGAACAGAATTTATCTTCTGTGTTAAATCACAACCCTTCCAATCAGACGTAGTCCTTTGGCAGAAGGGCGAACTGGTCTACCAAATTCATCTGTCGCCATCGAGCACCACTGATTCATTCTTCATTACTGCATTTCCTTCAGCAGTTTACATTCGTGCTCTGTGTCGATAGTTTTATCTGATCAATCATAGTTCGTTATTTATCTTCCGCATTCTCATCATTCATTTCTGTCGTCTCAGTCTAATTTATTTTTCTTCGTACTTCTACTTGTCAGCGTGATTTCATTCAGTGCCGCATCCATTCACCTTGTCACTATTTCCCGTGTATTTTCATCGCAGTTCATATCTTGTTTTCCCTCGTGCTACTGCATCTGTTCATATATTGCATTACCATCATATCTGTCAAACCTGTGATATTCTAAGCTCAAACAATTACTGCTTCCTACACCGATAGAAATATTCCTCAATAGCATGCCTGATTAAGTGCTTTTCTACCGAACCTTATTTCCGCTGCTGTGTTTGGGATCTGTTCAAAACATTCGCAAGAATTTTTGAATCTCCCATTCACCCACCCCCCCCCCCCCCCCCCCCCCCGTGGTCGATATACTCTCGGTCCTAACATTCTCTCTTTCCCCGCTCCGGTGGCACATGTGGCGTCGGCGGTGGGCGCGTAGAGGTTGGGTTCCGCTAGATCTGGCCGGATCCAGGGGTTTGTGCATATTTCGTCGGCGTTGGGGTGTCGGCTCGAACGGCGTTCGTGCTGAGGGATCCTGCGCTGTTTGGGAGGAAGGTGGCTGATCGGATGGTGGCTTCCCTGGAAAATTGAAGTTATCTGACAATCTGCTTATACAGAAGATTTTTTCAGTTTGGTGCCCTCTCTTGCTCTGCTAGACTCGGTGGTGTATCAGATTCAGGTCGGTTCAGGACAATAATAGTTTTTATTTGGTTGTGCACTTTGCTGTATGGGATCGATGAGGATTAATGCAATGGGTTATGATGTTGGAATGGTAGTAATTCATACTTCTAATTCTTTACCTTTCAGTAATGGTCATGCAGAGGATGGAGCAGCTGCTCAACATGGATACCACACCTTTTACCGACAAGATCATTGCCGAGTACATCTGGTATGTACGCATTACGATCGCCCTCCTCCGGCGCACAATGTCGATGTTTTCTCATCAGACACATCGGTCACAGACTCTGCTCGCTTGGATTGGTTGACTTCCATGAGAGCACTGTAGCAGCAGCTTGGGATAGTCTAAACCTGCACTTTCTGGGGATCAGATTAGATTTAATTAGATTATATTAGCACTGGAGCGAGCAGTGCAGTGCGGACCATGCCTTGAGAACTTTGGATATTAGCAGGAGAGAGCTGCTGCATGTCCCGATCAAGGCATGGTGCGAGCAGTGCAGTGAGGGTTTGCGTGCTAATGTCCAAAGTTCTCAAGGCATGGTGGGTGATGAGTGACATTACCTGCTAGGCATGGTGGGTGCTTGCCTTTTTGTTAGTTCCACTACTTAAATACGATTAGGAGAGTGGACATCGCACTTTTAGGAGCAAACATGATCGATCCTGGCATGTAGTACTATTATGTAGTATTAACAATTCTGTCAGTGTTTCTTTCTTCCCTTGTGTAGGGTTGGAGGATCTGGAATTGACACCACAAGCAAATCAAGTATACACGTTCAATATCATCCTGGCCATCACACTTATTTACGATCACTTATATATAAAAGTTTACAACTGTTACGGTGATTGGCTATTTTAGGAGCCGTCTATCCATCCTAATCTGATGGTGGGAAAATAGGAGTTACGAGGAGTTACAAAACTAAAATTACGGAAAATTACATGTAACGGTGGGACCGTTACAAAATTTTGATGGGTCCACTTGGTTTTTTCAAGGGTAGATTAGTCATTTTTTTTTTTTTTGGAAAATTATCCATAGCATTATCCTCGTCCCCTCTCGCCACAGTCACACCACACAAATGGCCGTCGTTCCTCTTCCCTGCACAGTCCCGCGACGCCGTCGACCGCCGTCTCCTCTCCCGCGAATCCATCCTCTGACCGCCAAGAGCGCCGCCCCGCGCCAGCCCTCAGTCGCCGGATTTGCCCCGCCAAGAGCCTCGCCCCGCACCAGCCCTCCGTCGCCGGATCTGCCCAGCCATGACTAGCCAGCCCTGACCTATGTCCACCCTTTGGCCGGGCACCGCAGCCGGTGCCCCGCCCGCGGCAGCCCTGGAATACTCCCATCCAGAAACTCCCCGGCTACCTCAAGGCACCGATGGCCCAGGTTCAGTTCCAGGCGCCTCCGCCCCAGTTCGCGCCGCCGCGCTTCGGGCAGCAGTCCCATGTCCCACCTCGCCCGCTACACCAACGGGATGCGTCCGATGCAGCTCGCGGCGCCACACCACCACACGCCATTCCAGTTCGAGCATCAGCAGGGGTCCTTCGCGGGTTCCGTCAGGCTACAGGAGCGAGGACTGCGGCAGCTCGTCAGGGTACAGGACAGGTACACTACGATTTTGCACAAGAATTTGTCATGAACAGTAACTGGTGGTCTTTGATTAAATTTGTCATGCACAACGGTCGGATTTCGGTGTAGACGCTATTTGCTGCATTGCAATGATCTTTTGGTGTTTTTTGTGTGCTAATCTGCTTGTGCTTGATACAGTTTACTGAAACTCTTGTAGTCTGAAAAAACAGTTAACTGAAACTCTTGTGGTCTAAAACTGATAGGTGTTGGGAATTGTCTGCAACTGTTGTAATCTTGTTTATAAGTAGATTAAGATCTGTTATTGGGGGAATAAATCATTATGGAACTTAAAACTCCAAATCATTTGATTCATCTCCTTTTGGCCTTAACATAGAAGATGGTGATATCCATTTGAATTAGCCCATTTTACATGCGCCGAATAACTCTGTGAACAAAATTCAGGTTCCAACAATACTAAATTAAATGGATCTTATTTCTGCACATGAGCTGTATTCAGGTTTTGTACATGAGCTGTAATCTTTGATCTTGTTTTTTTATGCGATGACTCCCTGCCTGGAATACTCCCCTCCAGCAACCTCCCCGGCTACCTCCTGCAGCGCTACGGCCGTGTTTGTTGCTCTAGTGATTGTTGCTTCTGCACTGCAGATCATAGTTGGTTTCAGCGGCCTTTGGCGTAATGTTGCCAGGTAGGAAGATGATCAATGGGTAATTATTATTTCTCAACTTAGTAGCTGGACCAGAGTTACTCAAGCAAGAAGAGATCTAGCAGAAATAGTGCATTTAACTTGCAATCTCTCACGAAGTTTTATTTACTGCTTTTGTTTCAGGTATCTTAGCGGAAATGCAATTCAGCTCCCGGGAGCACGTGAAAATGAATTTTGAAATGTCAAAAAAATTGGGACAAATTTTTTTGGTGATCTTTGTCACATACAAATGCTACATGTAAATTTTGAGGCAAAAATGTTAACCATTTTGGCCTGCGCAAAAAAAAACAAATCGAAGACAAAATGTCACCACAAAATGACAACCCAAATTTGTTTTTTTCACCGACGAAACACCGCTGCTCCGTTTCGCATGAAAATTGTCAAGCATGCTTGCGACACCAACACGATCATCTACAAAAAATTTCAGAATTTTTTTAAAACATTTTCTATTTTTTTTGCGGTTACTGTTCATCCGGGTGCAAATGCACCCGGGAGCCAAAACGCCGACCCCGTATCTGAGTCCATTGTCAGCTGCTCTTTTGATAGCGCTAGTTGGCTTTGGACTGTATGAACGGGGTTTCCATCAATATGATTTGAGCATTTTGTCTGTACTAGATATTTGTGTACGCATACATACTCCTTATGTCTGAACTACAAATACGCATGTGGATCTGGCATATACACTTGTTGCGTACATGTTGCATTGCATCAGTTAATTGGCTAAATGCTATCATGAAGTCGGTGTTTGCTATTTCTTGCTACAAATTTTTTTCGTCAACTAATCTTTCAGTACAAGGCTTCAGAATATTGACATAGTTACTGAAGTTTGGTAGTGCTGTTTTCATGTTTTTTTATCAAGTTGATTTGCTATTTTTTGCAAGCTTTGATACAAGATGACACTTCATAAATTGGATCTAGTTATTTAGCTGTCATCTTATTTTGTGCTCTATCAGGACAAACTGAAGGCCCTGTGGTGTGCTTCCTTTTCTGGAACTGAGCTTTGGGGAATAATATCTGAACAATGGAAAGAGATGGGTTGGCAAGGAAAAGACCCATCTACTTTGCAGTTACAATACTTTGCCTATAAAAAGTTACTGTACATATGCATTTCCCTATCAGTATTCTGTAGCTAAACGAGGAAACTTGATATGTATGATTTGTCATGAGTTGGAACCAGCAACTGCTTCTTCCATCAATTCTTCAATCTGAAGTCCATATTTTTGCTGATAACTATACATCAGTTCCTAGTTTAGACAGAGGCTGAACTTTGTGTTTCAAATACTTGGAGAACACTTGTGATGCAGTGACAACTCGCGGGCCGTAAATAATGTACGTTATAATGTCACTGAAGGAAATCACCTAAAATAGATACTACAACTCAAAGTTGTATTATCAACACTTATGGGCCCGAAAGACTAAGAGTGATACTTGTAAGCCTATGAGCCCGAACGAGTGAGATCCGTACTTGTGAGCCCGAACGCCTCAGAGTGGTACTTGCAAGCCTGGACACGTAGAGATGTACTTGTGAGTCCGGACGACTCCGAGAGCGGTACTTTTGACCTTGGACGACTCACAGTGATTCGTAGTGGTGCGTGTGGGCCCTGACGACCCAGAGTGATTTGTGGTGGTATTTGTTGGTCTGGATGATTCAGAGTCACTAGTAGTGGTATTGGTGGCCCGGATGGAGTAGAGGGGCATGAGAGGTGGCCCGAACGAGCCATAGTGGTACTTCTGAGCACAAAACTAGCACTATGGGTCGTTCGATCCCACTACTAGCACTATGGGTCGTTCGATCCCACTAGTAGCACCATATGGGTCGTCTGAACACAGAACTACAAGTATTGGCCGTCTGAGTCCACAAACACCACTATGGGTCGTCCGAACCTAGAACTGCAAGTATGAGCCGTCTGGGTCCACAAGCACCACTAGGGGTCGTCCGGTCCCACAAATAGCACTATGGGTCATCCGATCCTACTACTAGCATTATGGGTCGTCCGAACCCATAACTACCGGCATGGGTTGTCCGGACCCACAAGTAGTATTACCGGTCATCCGAAACCACAACTACACTAGCACAACGGTACATGTGGGCCCAGACGACTAAGATCGTTACTTGTGAGACCGAACGAGTAAGATTAGTACTTGTGCGCCCGAACAACTAAGATCGATACTTGTGAGTGTGAACGAGTAAGTTTGGTGTTTGTGGCCGTGAATGACCAAGAGTGGTACTTGTGGGCCCGAATGACTAAGAGCGGTATTTGTGGGCCCGTATGAGTAAGACCAGTACTTGTAGGCCCAAAAGACTAAGAGTGATGCTTGTGGGCCTGAACAACTAAGACGGGTACTTGTGGGTCTGAACGACTAAGATCAGTACTTGAAGGCCCGGACGACTAAGATCCATGCTTGTGGGTCCAAACGACTAAGAGCGATAATTGTGGGCCCGAACCACTAAGATCGGTACTTGTGGACCCGGGTGACTAAGATCGATACTAATGAGCCCGAACGAGTAAGATCGGAACTAGTGAGCCCTTATGAGTAAGATCGGTACTTGTAGGCTCGGACTACTAAGATCGATACTTGTGGGCCCGAACCACTAAGAGCGATACTTTGGGCCGAAGGACTAAGATCTGTTCTGGTGGACCTAGACGACTAAGATCGATACTTGTGGACTCGGGTGACTAAGATCAATACTAGTGAGTCTAAACGAGTAAGATCGGTACTAGTGAGTCTGAACGAGTAAGATCGGTATTTGTAGGCTCGGACTACTAAGATCGATACTTGTGGGCCCGAACCACTAAGAGCGATACTTATGGGTTCGAAGGACTAAGATCTCTTCTTGTGGACCCAAACGACTAAGTTCGGTACTAGTGAGCCCGAACGAGAGTGATCATTCTGCACGCAGAAACTTTAGAACAAGGATGATGTTGAATGGTTCGTTAGTAGGCTTTGAGTTTTTGTTAGTAGGCTTTGAATTTTTGTCTTCCATCTTCGCGCGGGTCGGGATTAAAAGTATCTTATTGACATTCACTTCAAGTTTTGTTCTCCAAAGGATGGAATGATGTGAGAATTTTTTTTATTTATGTTTCATATCGGATTATAATTTCCAATATATCTCGAGTTCCAACCTTTTCTCGAACTGAACCACTTTCTGAATACTGGTTTTCCCTTCAAATTTCCACTTAAAAACAGTGTTGCATGCACAAACATATCATTTACACTACGAAATTGCTGTGCAGACGAAACTGCACACACGACGTGCAGCCGACAATCATATCCAACGGTGGACCAGTGCTGCTGCCATGCATCGGATGGCATGAACTTCAGCGTCGTCCAAAATTCGTGTGTGTGGCGTCGTGTGTATAGCAGGGTTCTTTACACTAAACTGTAGTTTTTTTCTGATATGACAGTGTTAGCTTTAGTAAACTATAGGTTGGAAGTGTGACAGTATTTTAGTAAAATTTCTACTGATGATCGTTACCCATTAACACCACACCTGGTTCCTTTGTGCAGCTAGCCGTTCTCAGTCTCTCCGGACAGGACCGAATCACACACCACAGTAACCTGAACCTTGAACATCCTGCAGATCATCGGTCCACTCAATCTGCTCATCACGAAGCAGCAAATCATTTCCTGCTCATCATGAAGCAGCAAATCAGTTCTGTGCTAGACCACCCATCGCGTGCGTGCACTCATGGCTCACAAAAACATAAACAAAAGTTGGTAATATAAGCTTCCTTTTCTAGACCTCCAGATTCCATCAACACATACATTTGTTGGCTTTTCTCGCCAAGAAAAATGCACAGAGGTGAAGGCTGGTGAAAAACGAGACATGAAGCCTTTTTGTCCTCTAAGTTTAAGTTGATTCAGACAACGCTCGCGACAAAGGGAGAGGATTAACAATGATGGCACTATGTACCCTTTTTCATCCATGGAGATGATATGAGAGCAATGCGGGTATTCATGGCCCCCATTTTTTTCCTAGCTTTTAGACTGCACACAGAGAAGTAAAATTGTGCCAAGGACTACTGCTACTACTGGTCATTGTTGTCTGAAAACACGGGAGAGAGATCAGAGTTCAGAGATCATCGTCATCACCTGCAAAGGATAGAGGATAATTAGGATCGATCGACTATATCTTCCTGCATATAACATACAAATAAGTAATTGTTGTCAATCATGTGGCGGATGAAAAATGAACTCTCTTATGTTGAATTTCAATCATGTCGATGGTAAAGTGTAACATCAAAGCTAGTGGGTTCCCAAAATAGGACTCGGTCAAACAACTAAAATCAGGTAGAAAAGACAATGAATCACATAATAGCGAACTCATGCAAAACTTAGAAAATTATTGAGAAAAGCTCAACCCACTACCCATTTTTGTTCTAACAAGGGAAATTATGTCACTAAGGAAATCAATAACAGTCTAGCTATTGCAGTGTCTTGCTATGTAGCATGCAATCAACCATTGAAGTTTTCATCGAAACAGGTCACATTCTTAAGCTGATTGGAAATAATGATCCTGACAGGTCGAAAATAATGATCACTCATCCTACAGGTCGGAAATAATGATCAATGAGATGCTACATGTCGGAAATATAGTACACTTCTTGCTTTTCACAAATCCTACAGACCAGAAATAATGGTCAATGAGATGCTAGCTGCAGGCAAGTTTGTCACAACATGATATTGACGTTAAATATCGTAATAAACTATAATTGGCATGAACTCTGGGTGATCCACACAGCTATAGTAAGTTAGGTAGTAACCAATTTATTCTAGCTGCAGCGAGCACAAAGAGAAAAACAACTGGTTATTAATAACAGTGGCGGATCTTATAGAATCAATGCTTAGAAGCTAACCCTTGCATGCTCTAACAGATAAATAGCAAAATAAGGAATTTCAGCATCAACAAAAAGCACTAGAGACCGCTTGATTAAACATACAAAAGTCAATGGTTAATTAATATGTCACGAAATTAGGATGATCAGGACATATCTTGGAGAATATACTTGCTAAATTATGCAATGCCTGTATGGTAAAAAATGTGGTTAGGACAATTTAGTGCACTTTTTTTTTTGGCTAACAATTTTCTTATTTGTGCAATAGCCCTATCCAGAAACAATGTGATCCTTTTCTAGTTTCATGGTATTAATAGTTGCTTGATCAAAAATAGTAGTTAAATATTCTAGAAAATTCCTTATGTTAGAGTGGAAGCCTTGGAAAGTTAGCACTCAGGAGCCAGACGAAGGGGAAACTAAAGGATTAACTGGGCAGATAAAAGATACATTGTGCATACTTTTCTATTGGCTGGATAGACTGACAAATTAGGGTAGCTTCAGGTCAACCTCATCCTTGTGGAAGTCAGTTGCGGGGAGGTCCAGATCCAGTTGCTCCCAACCTCATGAAGCTAACCATATGTTGCAGTCTCTGACTAATCTCCAGTTGCATCCCTGCTCGCCCGCCGCAGCACTGACAACTGCGGCTCCTTCATCCTCCCTGTCCTCATATCTCTTGATTAGTTGGGATCTACAGAGAGTATTGATATGATATAGAGACGGCAGATGCAAACAATATAATTTCTTTACTAAAAACAGAAGCGCAATACCTAAACGGATCAATGTAGAAGAGAAGACCAAACTTGAGGCTATAGCGGCCGGAGTTATGTTGGAGATGGAGCAGTAGGGTCATTCCATGCCCAGGGCGTCTCCTTCCACCCCACCCTTGCCGTTGTACTCCACCATGTGCTCCTCCGCGTCCCCGAGCCCGAGGAACCTGCACCGGGCGGCATGCACGGCGGTGGATGCAGCCTCGGCGCCTTCACCACGTACCCGCTCGTGCCGTCTCACGACTCACGAGGGACCCGGCCGGAGTGGGAGCGGAGATTAATCCGAGAGCCAAGGAGGAGACCTCCTGGGGAAGGAGCGCTGATGGCGGGAGAAGCTGGAAGTCAAGGTCGGAGCCGGTGGCAGGCCAAGTGGCGGCGGCCGGCGGCGGCGCTAGGGTTAGCATCGCCCGCGAAAGAGGGTGAGAGGAATGAGGGATGGACTGCGTGGCTCTGTCTTGGGCCTCGCTGGGCCTGCGCTCGCTGCGTCAAACGCAGGACAGATAGGACAATTATACCCTTATTATAAGAAAATAATACTTTAAATGAGTTTTCCAGATCCAAAGGCCAGAAAAATTCAAAGATGGAGTTACGTGAAATTACAAGTCGTAACTCTCCAATCACCGTAAAAGAGCTCTTAAGAGTTTGGATTGCTCATAGGGATGAGAATTTGAGAGCGATGTATTCCTTTCTTTACGCTTTTGGCTACATTTCAGACGAACGGTATATGATTGGCCATGGTAGCCCATATGTGAATTAGTTACTATGCAAATTTATTTTATTTATTGCAATCTTGTAACAATGGGGATCTTAAAGATATATGTTTAACACAATTGGTGTTTATCACCTTTGCAACGCATGGGCATTTAGCTAATCTATATCTATTAAGAAGCCACATCCACATACGCTAAAACATCAACACATTTAATATTTTATTTTAATGGCTAGGATTAAAAAAATTGACGTTGCAAAAAACTATGCCCGATACGTACACACAATCAACCATCGGACACACAAAGTTCGAAAAAGAATCACCAGTCACATACATGGACACGTACATGGACTGTCTACGAGTCCAATACCTACCTATACGAGAGAGCTGCTGCATGTCCCGATCGGAAAGCAGGAAGGGAATTAGAAAACAGAGCGGTCATAGCCTCATAGGCTACTGCTAATGCCGTGCCGTGAGGTATCTCGCAGCACCTCCAATCAATTTTTTTAAGCTAGGAAAAGCACGCGACAAAGATCAGGAGAAACACGTACAGGCCACGCACTCACACACGCGGAACACGCAGGAAGCTCACCTGTCCTGGAACATTACACAGTTACCAAATGAAAGAGAATTACAACCACAGCCTTGGAGGACCCTGTGAGAGAAACAGCTCGCCGGCAAACTTCGCCACCGCGGCAACGACTAACGAAGAAGCAAACTAAAGGCAGAAGAAGCACCATCGCACAAGGCTTTTTCCGTCCTCAGTAGTGGGCCGCCACCACGGACGGCGCTATAACCGTTGAATCCGTACATCGGCCGGAGCAGCACTCCGAACTTCTTCAGCCCCGGATCCCTTCCACGCCGGAGACGACAAAAGCCACCGAATCTGGACTCCGTCAACCTCACAACCCGCTCCAGAACAAGGCACTTCAAGACACCACCGCCAGAGGCGGTCACCACCGCTCCTCAATGGCGATGAAGCATTTGCCATCGAAGTAGGGAAGGAGCGAGAGGTCCAAAAACCCCAGCGTAGTCGCTGCTGCCGCCACACCGACTACGCCTAGGAACTAACTGCTGACGTGCTCGTCGACGCCACTGCCAGCAACACCGAGATGGGGCTGGAGCTCCGGCACCGTTATTGGACGCGCCACCGCCACCACCACCGAAGCGACGCCGCACCAAATCCTAACAACACACCTATATACACACCGGCAGAGCCCCAGGGGTCCCCTCCGCCTCCCGAGGCCAAACGGCCATGGGAGGCGAAGAGGAGCGGCGAGGTCGCCTGCGGAAGAAGGTGGTCGCTTCTGAATCTCCCCCCTTTCTATTCTCTCCTGTAGCAAGGGGAAAGGGGAAAGAGAGCCAGCATCCTCTCCAATCAATGGATTGGAAATGAAATCATGCATTTGCCTTTTTTTCCTTTATGGTGTGCCCTGCTAGTGACCTGATGGATGCATGAATTGGATGGGACGGCAGATTTTTTTGCAAAATCTTTTATGGTGATTTTTTTGCGGGAAAATGTTTTAGGGTGTTAATTTAGAAGGGTTTGAGTCGTTGAGATATATATTTCTTTGAAATATCTTAATTTTTTGTGACGAACCGCATAAAATATGTTGACAGGTCTTTCAAAATTATACTCATCATACATTCTCTATACAATCCACTATATAAACTCATCTACAACAAATAAATAGACGTGGAAGTACATAGACGCACCCCATATATAATAATGCAAAAGCATGATCCAACACTATAGGTGCTAAAAGGCAACACACAACGGAGAATCAGGTAAAGAGAACAATGTCACCGAGTCATAGTCTGGCTTAGGACGATCAAAGGAGGCAAATAAAACAACAAAAAAGAGTAGGTGAGCCGGGCAGCAAATAGAAACTTACCACAGTGATGAACGCCCAACAAGATATGGCATTCAAGGAGGCTAAACAGAAGCAGATGACTGAGGAGCGAAGAAAGGAGAAAGTGGAGTAAGTTTTTTCTGTTCGAATGCCCAAACGAGTAAGAAAGGAGAGCTCGGAAACATACGCTTGTGCGTGGAGAAGTTTGCACAACCTAGCCAGTAAGTAAATTAAATAAAGTTTGTTTGCTTCTTGACCTAGATATTGGGCTTGCTGCAGACAATGGATGGATAAAACAATAATAATATTATAAGAATTATATGACAATTCTAATAATAATAGAGAAATTACCTCCTAGGTAAAATAAGAATTAGAGTACATCTCCATGGTAGTTTAAAAAAGTAATTGTATAAATTTATATTTTAACCTATATTTGAATCACATGTACAGAGGTGACTTTTAAATGCCAATGCACGCTTATCATGAATCATGCAAGTTTCCTTGACATGTCATTAGAAAACTTCATAATATAGAATATTTAATTAAACACCTAAATACATATTTAAGATGCCAACCAAAATATAGAAAATACATAAAAACAATAAACTAGCTGCGCAAAAATGCGTGGGGCTAGTTTGTAACTAATAAGAGGTATCTGCCATGAAACCGCGTACGCGCTCTGCGTTTGCCCTGCCATTTTTCGTACGTACGCACGTACACTGAGTTTCTCATTTGCGTGCGGTTTGTATCCTATGTCCAACTCTTATTATACTTGTCCGACCATCAAAAGGTAGAGGATATAGAAGAAACCTGTGAGAATGACCGAACAATGTACGCCATGCATGCATGCTTAGAAGTAGGTTCTCGGCGTCTAGAATGACTGACGGACGGCTCACCTTACTCCCGATTCAGACCTGCACGTGGATCATGACCTCTTCACTCACTGATCAGCACTGCACGAGACAGTGACCTCACAGAACTAGTGAAAGTGAAAGCACACTTACTAATGTCACTCCAAAGAACCTCAGCACGTGTCAATTGAAAGTGAAAGCACACTTACTAGCGTCCGGTGGCCCGCGACCAGTCGCTCGCAACCGAGAAAATCGAGAGAAAATCTTCTTCTTTTTTTTTTTTTTTGAACAAGAGAGGGTCCAGAAGGACCCAGAACTGCATTAATATTGGAACAGCAGTACACAGCAGTTTGCAAAAGGACCCAGAACTAAACCTAAATAACAAACTGGTCCCTGCATATTACAAAGAGGACCCCAACATCTAGATGAAAAACGCGATCGGGTCCCTAGCACCTTCCTCACAGGCATAAACTTGCCGCCGCCGGGGACGACACCACTTGGTGCGGCGAAGCCTCCATGACACCACGTCAAAGACTCCATGAAGAAGATGCGCTGCCACCCAATTGGCTCCATAGCCAGGAGGAAGAAGAATGGCTGCCCTTCAGCCAGCGGATTCGATGGCATGGTGGAACCGGCCGGCAGCCAAGCACCATGGCTGGCGCCATAGCCATTCACAAGCAGCCATCGGGGATGAGCACAGACCCGATCTGGACCTCCACCATTCCCCTGCTTCATCTCCACCACCATGGTGACCAAAGAAGCCAGAGAGAGAGCGGAGCACCTCCAGAACAGGGAGCCAGGCGAGCTTATTGGTGGAGCTGTCGACGATGCGCTCCGCAGCAGCAGCTGGCTACCAGCCAGCACCAGCAGGAAGAGCACCACCGCAAGCCACCGGCCGCTGCTCGCACGCGGCGGCGGCGCAATCCACATCGGCATGACGCCAGTCGCCACAGGGGCACCACACAACCTAAAAGCAAACCGACTCCTACACCTAGACCTAGCCCTACTATATACAGGAGGATCCCGAGCACCTCTCCCATGCCTACTCCAGCCGGCAACGCCGACGGAAGCGGTAGGGGATCGGGCTGGGTCGCCTCCGCTTCACTGCTCTCTTTTTCTCGCCCCTCTCAAACAGTGTTTCAAGCTTATCCTTTTGGAGAGTTCGTCGGCCCAGAGAAAATCTTCTTCGTCCACGTGATCTTCCTCTCTGTTATCCTGCACCTGGGCTGACTGCTGCCCGCTGGCTCTATATAAAGCCCCAAAGTGTGGATGTGAAACCACAGACCACCCATCCGACCGAGAGCATAGCTACCAACCAATGGCAGGCGCTTGTTAGCCAGCTCCATTTCATCGTCCAACGAGCAGGCAAGGCGACACGTACGGCCGCATGTCGTGGTCTGACACGGACAATTACGTGAGGATCTTCGGGAAGGATCTCTCCCGCAGCTCCCCAATGCCAACCGAGGGATGTGAGGCCACTTGGGCACTGCGACTCGGTGGAAAAGCCACGGTGATGCGCCCAGCCAAGAAGGAGGTGGTGGTCAAACTGAAACCAACGGAACCTCCCAAGAGCATAAACTTCACCTGGCCGGGCAACCCGCAGAAGCCGCGCAAGCCGGCCAATGGGCGGGAGGAGCCGCTGAACCATGTGGAGGCGGAGCGGCAGCGGCGGGAGAGGCTGAAGCAGCGGTTCTATGCATGTGCTGTGCGCGGTGGTGCCCAAGATCTCCAAGATGGACAAGGCGTCGCTGCTCAGCGACGCGACCGCGTACATCCAAGAGCTGGAGGCCTGTCTTAGGGGCAGCGAGGCGGGGCCGGCACGGGTGGAGATCAGCCCGTCCATGGGTGCGGAGGACGAGGTGGTGCTGCGCACGACCACTCCCCTGGATGCGCACCCGATCTCTGGGGCATTCAACGCCATCAGGGACTCCCAGCTCAGCGTCGTGGCGTCGGACATGGCTGTGGCGGACGACACCGTCACACACGCTGGTGGTGCGGTCGGCAGGTCCCGAGCGGCTCACTGCTGAGACAATGCTCACCGCGATGTCGGGGGCCTCCCTGTGATCGTGCAGTTGTAACATTAGTAGCCGCAATTGCGCGACTCATGCCATGGTTCCTAGTACTCACTCAGTTCCAAAATATAAGGTGTATTATTTTTTTAAAGTCAAACATGCGCATGTTTGACCAAGTTTAAAAAAATAATCACTATCAATATCAAATTTGTATCATTTGATCCATCATGAAAAATATTTTCATATTTTATCTATTAGGTATTGCAGATGTTGATATTTTATTTTATAATCTTGGTCAAACATACAAACGTTTGACTTTCATGAAAATTGATGCACCTTATATTCTGAAACGGAGGGAGTAGTATGTACAATTGTCAACCGCTAGTGTTTGGGTGAGACATGCTCCTCGTGACCGCATGCCACGTGGTACACAGGGAAACAGAATTGCGTCGAACTGGCAAACTGAGGTCATGTTCCTTGTGGTGGAACCTGCCCATGCATGTTTAAGTCCTAGACTTCGCATGGATGCTCGCACTTTCCTCGGTTTATTCCAGGATTTAACAGTTTTATTCTTTTAGTGGTAAGTGTTGTGCCCGTCGACATCGAGACGCCTGTGGTGACTTCGTCAATGTAAAGACATGCCGGATCAGTCTTCTGAAGGTTCTTATAGGGGTATGGTGTGCGTGCATCCATTCATAGGGGTGAATGTATGTACGTGTTTGTGGGCGTCTGCGTCTGTACTGTGTTAAAAAAAAATGGATCAAACTGTTTGTGAGCGTATGTAGTGTGTTTCAAAAAAAAATATTGGGACAAACTGGACTGCATTCATTCCCTTGTGTTGCATTTATACAAGTACAAACCGCATGCGATCTGAAAGCTACTCCCTATAAGCTAGCTGCACTCGAGTGCATGTGATCGTGGTTGGATGGCTAACGGCATGGGAACGTGGCGTGCGATGTGAGCCTGAAGAACCGTTCCAACATTTTGTAGTACTTATACCAGGTTGCGAATGGTAGATTCCTGTACACTAGTAGTACTCCATTAGTTAAAGGCCTGAGAAGAGTACGTAGTCTAGTCTGACGGTGTTGTTATTTTCAGATAGCGAGGTGTTCCTGGCAATCCGTCACCGTACATCAAATCTGCACCATTTGTTATGCGTGAGAATATCAGTATTTAGGAACCATGGGATTTCAGGCGTCTTTCCATATTTCTTTGAAGAATCCGTGGAATTCCCTCCGTTTCAGATTCTTTTTATGAACACACCGTTTCAGATCTGACCTACACATGATTTGAAAGTTTTCCTTGTCGGGTCGTCGTCGACGTCTCTCTGGGGATCAGATTATATTAGATTAGATTAGATTAGCACTGGAGCGAGCGGTGCAGTGCGGACCATGCCTTGAGAACTTTGGATATTAGCAGGCAAATACATATACGAGAGAGCTGCTGCATGTCCCGATCAAGTCATGGTGCGAGCAGACGCAGTGCAGTGCGGATTTGCGTGCTAATGTCCAAAGTTCTCAAGGCATGGTGAGTGACATTACCTGCTAGGCATGGTGGGTGCTTGCCTTTTTGGTTCCACTAAAATCTCTAATCCTAGTTGGGGAGTTGGTAGGTGATATCATCGCTTTGTACCCCCCACCCCCACCTCGATCAAACGAAGCCCCACCCCGCACCGATTTTTTCAGCGCCTCTCCACCGCATCGAACGATCCCCTCACCTTCACCGATCTTTTCAGTCGAACCCAACCGTCCCGGTTCTCCCGGTCCCCAACGACCAATCCACAACCACGCCGTCCTCGGCTCCTCGCCCCGTCCCCCCTTTCGAAACCCTCCTCCCAAATCACGAACCCCTAGCTAGGGTTCCATCCGCCACCGTCGTCACACTGGTTCCTCGGCCGTCCTGGTCGTCACGCCGGTTCAAATCGCCATTCACCTCCGCTTGCAACAAGTACGGCGAGGCGAAGGAACAAGCAGAGGCCGAGGAAGTGCCGGCACGCGCTGGTGACTTGGCAGGCGTGGGAACCGCACGAGGAAGGTGCAGCGCCCTGCACAAGTCGGGCCACGCCCGGAGCGAGAGCCACGGCAACGCATGTGTGTGTGGTGGGTGGGTTGGCCATGATCTGCGTTCTGCGCCTCCGTCTTCGCCATGGACGCGAGCGAGGATGGATTGGTGGGTCTTGGTAGCGGTGCCGAGCATCGGCGGATCGGAGTGGCCGAGGTCGCGGTTAATTGACCAGGACGAGACATGCATCTTGGAGCTGGCGCAGAGGGAGGAACACGCAGGTTGGTCTGGCCCGTCGGCCTCGCAAACGAATTGGTCTGTCCTGGTAAATGTTTTCACTCCTTTTTTTCTCCTTCCGTGTCTTCTTCCCATGAAGGTCACATGCCTAACTTCGAGCTAGACATGCTAACTCAGCCACTTGATCTTCAACTCTGTATGTGTAACTAGACCTAGCTGACTCAATGATTCGATGTGTTAAATTAAAGTACCAATCGGGCCTGTTCACTCTTTTGTACGTGTGTGCTCTTGCATTACTTACTAGATCTTGTTTAAATGATGACTATTTGAAATTCATCGGCATTGTGAGGTAAGAAAGGATTCCATTTTGATTCTTTTTTTCAGTTTGGTTCAGAGCTGTTAGCTGCTACACCTACACGCGTGTAAAACTTACGCTTGGCATTCCAAAATTAAGCAGGAAACTTTATTGCCGGTCATTTAAAAGTTCAGTGACAAGACAACAGACTTGGATCCTCTGACGTAGCAATCCCTGCCATACCCTGCCTTTGAGTCACTGACAGGTGGGCCCCATGCTAGGTGGGACCCACGTGTCAGTGACAGAAAGGTAGGATAGCCCACTTCAAGGGATCCTCATCCCAAGAGAACTGTTGACACACGAGTTTCATTTTTTAAGTTGAGATAGTAGATGAGGCAGATGACAGTTCTACCTCTCTGACTGAAACAGGAACTTTCTCGCAAAGAAAAACACACACAGGGCAGGAACTTGACTACTCTCGCCCTTCCAAGTTTCTGATCGATCGAACTCTTCGGTGACCAGAAAATGAGAATAGGGCGGGCCGGCGATCTACAGACCACAGGTGCTCGGACGCACGGCCGGCCGCATGGTCGCCATAACCCATGAGGGGTGACGAACCAAGAAAGGAAGATTAGTTTACTCTCCTCTAATTCTCTTGTTTTTAGAAACTCTCCTCTCTGATTCTGATTGTCTTAGTTAGTCCTTGGAAATCTCCCAACATTAGATTAATTTATGCGTTAATTAAAAACTATAAAAAGAACAAAAGTAGAAACTATAGTCATAGAAACTAATTAGAAAATTTCAGATTCGTCCATGTAGACATGAAGAGGAACAGAACCGAATCTATTCATAAATTTTACAAGCTAATTGATTCAATCTCTCAATGTCCATGCGAACATGATGGTAATGCAAATACGAACAATGTGGAAGCTATTTCATTGGAAGTAATGTTATTTTCCTTTCTTTACGACGTACCTTCAAATATTATGAAGCTAATCTAAAATAACATTACAGGGGCCTGAATGATTCAGTACTGGAATTACATAATGGCCTTTCAGGCTTGCAAGCATTGTTCATGTAAAATTGTTATTCCTGCTAAAATTGACATAGTAATCCTACGTGCACCTAAACATTTTTGCATAGATGTATTATGATAGCTAGGTCAAAACTCAATATTATATAACATGTTCTTTCAGAAGTTGAAAATCACGAACTGCGGGATCAAGCCTGAGATGAGTCTATAAGGTTGGTGCAAACAACAAACTTCAAATTCCGGGCTTCTCTACAAAACATACCATCTGCTAGGTTGCTGAACCAAACAAAAACATGATACACTACCAGAAACTGTACTTTTCCCGACGGCCAGAAACCCACAGGAAAACACTGATTCCCGTCAGGAAACTATTTCCTGTCGGTTAACGACAGGGAAATACACTAATGCCTGACGGTTAACCGACAGGAATTATTTTCGTGACGGTTATTCCTGTCGGCTACCCTCAGGAAAAGCGTGATCCGTCAGGTTTAAGAAAATATTTTTTCTGAAGGCCAACCTACAGGAAAACATGCATTTTCCTTACGTGGTAGGCACTCAGGAAAAATGGGAAAAGAATTTGCATGGTGTAATTAACAATTCCAAAATCTTTCTGTAAATGATCCAATTACCATGATCCACATCATACCTCTATGCATGCATCCAAAATCAGTGTACTCATAGCACATATCTATCCATTAAACCATGATCTGACATCTTGTAATCGACAATGTGAAAAGTTTACTTGCTCAAACGCAATAACATAACTCGCAATAACATAAAAGTTGTACACATACATGCGAGCACCACTCTAATTTTCATCCATCACCTACATACATATCACTTCATAAGTTTCCAATTTATCTAAACTACCATTGCAGCATACCAACGATGTTCTCACAATCATTGCGGCATACAGCGTTGCCATTGCCGACATGGTTGTCAATAGCACCATCCTCCAAGCTAACATGGGATGAATAGGTGTTCCCCTGCAAAGTCATGTACAACATCAATGAGAACTAATATTGAAAAATTCAAGAGATGATGATCAACATCAAGTAGATAAGAAATCAATAGAACATACATTATAGTGTGCATACTACGGTCCATGCCTACAACATTGAGCCTCTTATTATTGTTAGCATATGACAACATTTTAATCATTGAATGTTATACTATATTTTAGTGCTTTTATGAAAAATGAATAAGAGTAATTAACACTAAAAATGCACCAGTAGATTCAAGTTGGACCTTGCGCCCATTAGGACGCATTCTTGTCTGGTAGCATGGTTGGTACGGGATGGATTCAGAGGACAGCACAGGTGGAGCTGTTAAAATACAAGAGGAACTGAATTGTGGAGAGCTTAACGAACCGAACCCCAGACACAGAAGGTGAGAGAGGAACTTGACGACGGATCGGAGCTGCCTCTCGCGGCGGCCTGGATGGGGAGCAAGGTGAAGCCGTGTGGGGAGAGCGTGGAAGGCGTCAAGGAGGATCATGCAGAGGTCCTCTTTGTACTCCCCTCATCGTAAATAAGTAATGAGAACAAAAAAAATAAGGTAACAACCAACACATCATAGTATTTGAAATAATCACAACATCAAGACAAGCACGCATACTATTGAAGTGTGAGAGGTACCTGAGATAGGTTTTGCTTGGCATGCTTCAACTCCTTTGTCCATCCATTTTGACCATGGAACTTTGCCGCATCCACATACTCTTTCATCATTGGTACAAGAAAGCTTGTTTGACCACTAGTACATGATGCCTTACCCTTTCCCCCCCTAAAATAAACAGAAAAGAATTGTGGCATACTTCATATACACATTCACATGAACCCTCTATCTATAGTGTAATCAAGAACTTGGTATAGATAGCACATAGAGACAACAAGTAAGAAAAAAGTGCAACACTCATCACTTCCCTCAGAGATATTATTTTCAGTCTTTAGTACTAATCTGCGCCAATAATAACCTATGGAGTAAGTCAGTGTGCTGAATTCCAAAAAAAATCAGCTTGTGTTCTTTTCAAACAAGCAAATTGCAGGAAGTTAATTTTTTGGAGGGCGCAACCATCTGAAGTTGAGAAGTGACTTTTTTTTTCTGACAACACATACTGTGCTGCATATTAATTGATTCAGTAGGAGAAAGAAAACAGAAAAAGCAAGCAAGCAAGCCACAGGTTGTATCGTCTGCCTGGGTCAACTACAAGACACTAGCAAGCCAATATAAACATACAACATTGAGATTTGTATGCAATAAATCAGTTCAGAAATGACGTACCTTTCTTTTCTCCACTTGGATCTTCAGGTTTCTCCATGGCTATGGAGAAGCTGTAAAGTACAGAACAGGAGGAGGAGACAACCAGGCCGAGAGTTCCAAGCAAAACAGAGAACATTTTCAGATAGTTCTCAGAGAGTTCCTGAAAGTACGTAGCTAGCAACGATAAAAATTATATGGACAAGAACCTTTTCAGTTTTTCAATGACATCAACAAATGAGACTACTAATAGTAGCACCTACAAAAATTTAGATATGAGAAAACAAAGCTCTGTCTTGCAAAATGAAAAGTGAATAAATCAATACACTCCAAACAAATGCAAATTGCCCTTATTTTCTCACTCATACGGCTAATCTTTCAAGCAATGAGCCAAGCAAATAAGGAAATCAAGATCCTGCCGGCCAGAGACCTAGATTAATTATACATAAATTTGTATGAATAGCTAAAGATGCTGACTGCTGTTTTTGGATGGCCCTGATTGAGACTTACCACAGCAAAACGGATCAGCTGACTAAGACAACAGGGAGAGGAGGAGGTTGTTGCTGTCATGTTGGACGAGTAGCCGGTGGCTTGCGCTGGACGTGCGACGGGAGAGTGGCCCGGATCTGGAGCAGGGAGCACAGGGAGCAGGGAACGCGTACAGGGCAGCCCTGTTGGGGTGGTCCAAGGGTGGTGGGATGCGGCGGCAGACAGTGGTGGAGGCACAGCGGCGGTGGAGGATCGGGAGATGGAAGGCGAGCGGGGATGGAGGACGAAGGTTGACTTGGATGGCGGTGGTGGAGGTGAGCGATGAGCGGCGGTAGAGGTTGGAGGAGCGGATGGCAAGTAGCGCTGGAACAAGTTACCTGTGGAGGACGGCGGCGGCTGTGGCGAGGAAATCTGAGGAATGCGGCTGCGGAGGAAGCCGGCGGCCATGGAGTAGACGAGATGGGGAAAGAGGAAAAGTGGGGAATTTTTCTAGGGTGTTCTCCTTATCTCTCTGTGTATATTTTCCTGTAGGCCCATACAACACACGAAAACAGAAGTTGGCGCGAGTAAGTTTCGCTTGAGGCGCCAAAGGGGGAAAAACGCGCGACCTAAGAATTTTCGAGGCCTGTTTCGCGGCGGTGCGATGGCGGGCTTGGCTCAATTTTTTTCCCGTGGGCTGGAGAACACAGGAAAACATATTTTCCTGAGGGGAGGAACAAGACCTACAGGAAAATACAATATTTTTTGAGAGTGCAAATTTGCCCGCCAGGAATATTGTTATTCCTGTGAGGGGCTTCGGGCCTCACTGGAAAATACGCCACTCACAGGAAAAGAACGTTTTCTTGTAGTGATATAACCTGGAATCTTGTTTTTATTGCAGCAACATGCGCGGAAAGCTAATGGGGTTAACGGAAGATGAGAACAGTCAAAGGTTATCATATTCCTTGGGTTAGTTGACTCAATGTTTAGTGACGTATATAAAAATCTAACTTTCATTTGTCTATGTTATGGCTCTATGTGACAGAAGACCCCGCTTTATCCTTACTACCAAATCTGTCAATTTGTGTAGTGATTTATGATAATTTTGTTGGTTTGTTAGTGTGGGAAGGAGTGTCGCATCGCTACGATACTTGTAGAGTCAATGGCTGGTACATACAATCTCAGGATTACCATATGACATCCTTACTTGTCAAACAGATATTATACATACATTGCTGTTTAATGTGTTTAATATGTTTGCAGGAATGATTAATGTTTTCTCCTTGGGTGACAACTAATGCACTAGCTTTGTTTTTTTTGTAAGGGTGATATCAGCTTTTCTGAGTCAGATAATTATATCATAAGTGCTTAACCTGATCACTTTGTAAACTTGCAAGCCACAAATTTCATTCTGTAAGGAAGTGAAAGAACTTCTCATTTTCTATGATGTTTCTCAGTCCTAAGTATTTGCTTAGTCCGAATTGGAGTTACTTTGTTTACACTCATTTTGCCATGTCGGTTCACCAATGGTGACAGCAGAGTCGCATCGATGGTGTCAACCGTGATGTTACTGCCGTGGCTGCAGATGATTGTAGCTCAGCTTGAGACCAAGCAGCACCATCCTGCATATTTTCAGATGTTTTTCATTCCAAGTATTGTTAGTGCCTAATTTATTTATGTTGTTTTGTATAGATTTGGAGCATAAATATCCGTAGTTGATTGGTTATTCGTAGTTGTTTTAGTCATGTAGAGCAGTAGGAGCACAAGCTATAAAAAAATACTTCACTCTTTAACACATGTACTTATGAGATTGATTATTTGGTACATCTTTAAATGACATGATGGTACTGAGGGACTGATAACACTCATATGCAAAAGTTACTTTCAAATAGTGTTGCTGAAAACTACTCCTAATTAAATTTATTATTATATATTTTGATGCAATGTCGCTCATGAAATGTTTGTAGCTAAAGATGTACTCCTACCTTGATTGTTTTAGATGATTTGTTAGAATGCCATTCAAGAAAATGTGATTAACAAAGATATTAATGCCTTCTTTGATATATATTGTGTAACTGAGTATATTTGTATCCAAGGCTATGAGATGTCTACTGATGCACGGTTCTGCCTTCCTAGGCATATCTGAAAATTGTTTCATTCATATACAACATAAGAAAAGGAATGCTATGGAGGCTATGGCTGTGCCTATTGCTCTGTTAATTTGAAGGTTTGTTGGTTTGCTTGTAGATCTGTAGTGCTGGATAGATTATAACTAGGTTAGATTATCTGACCTTCTTACGTGCTTGTAATTTGAAGGAAGTCTTAGTGACCACAACAGGGATTTCCCTAATTTTATATTTTGCTAAAACACATTAGATGGACAAAATCAGAATGATCCTTCTAAATTTTGTTGCATAGTTAAGTTATTGTCTGTCAGATTCACTAGGCATGCTCTAGCCATATCGCTTCTGTCACTTCGATTAATTAGTGTCATACACATTGAGTTAAACTGAATAATCAGCTTCACCATCTGATTTTGCTTTCTTGTTTTTGTCGCAGGAAAGTACATTCACTGCTCACACACTTACTGGTTGCTTCTTCAAAATTACATAGAGTGATTAGCTGGGGAAGCTCGCTTCCTCTTCCACATGTGCGCGGTCTGCACTTTGATGTACGCCCGTGAAAATGACGAATCTGAGAAGGTTCACTAACTTTTTATGAATTGCAGTGTCATTGCCCTTGTTTCCTCTTGTGTTTATATGATTGGAGAGTTTCTGGCTGATGAGTTGTGTAGGGTGGACGCAAGTAAACAAACTTATTGTGCCATATAAGGTCCGACAGCGGTGATCGGATAACTCTAGCAAGCGCCGAGCATTCATGTATCAGGAACAAGGTATTTATTTCCGTCAAACTCACTTTGTTATGTTCAGATGCACACTGTATGTTACCTCATTGTCGTAATCTTTTTACGCATGTGCTTACTGTTAAAGGAATGGGCCACTTCACAACCATTCGTAAACTGGTGGCCACATAAGGCTCTGAGGCTCTGAGCAAGTCCCCGTAAAAAAAGGCTCTGAGCAACTTTTAGGGTCGGGTCACTCACAATTTATCACGCATGTGATTCATCCTGATATTTGATGTTAAAATGTAAATTGTATGTGTGTGCGCTTAGGCTTTCTCTTCAGTTGGTGGTCGAATAGGAGGTTCCTTGCTCCATTTTATGTCATAGCCATGGAAGTTGTAACTCGATCTATATTTATTTGTATTTGTATTTGCCGATACAAATAAGTAGGATTGTATTTGGCCTATCGTTCTACTTTCTCACGGTAAAGTTATGTTCCTTGTTTACGTAGCTCTTCTGTTGGATCACGTAGCCCCTCCGTTGGATTACGTTTCTCTGCCCTTGGATTACTTGAGTCATTTCTGGGTTTACTTGGTTATAGATAATTTGAGCACACATATTTCTCTTTGAGACTTACGTGAGTTGCTTTGAAGGCTATGCACGCTGATCCAATATATATTGCAGAGACTACTCACAGTCAGATCGGAGGAATGCTCACACTTTGGTGTAGAAATTGGTATGTGCAGCATGTTATTGTTTCCCTTTCTCCTTTTTTCTGTCAGGGAGGAAATATTATGTGGTGTGGCCTCACAGTGTATCATTCTAGAAGCTATCTGCAAACAATGTTGTAATCTAATGTGTTTTATTCTTTCAACTTATCAAGTTTCTATGTATGTTTTCTGTGCTATTTAAATTGTCCTTAACATGAAATATCTTCCTGTAGGTCAATGATAAATCTCAATTGTTATACTTTTTCAAAAGTACGCAACAACATAGATTGTGCTAAGTATGATGGAAAGCACAATATATGGAGACACTTGTCGAGATAGAGTAGGATTAGGACAAGATGCTAGCTAGATGGGGGGATATGAATGATGGACATGATCAAGATCTTCATGCCACAACATGTTGACATGGAGTGGAGAGGAGCCGGGGTATGGATGGGGTGGAGAGACACTGGAAGAACAATGAGGAAGATATTAGGCAGAAAAAAAGGAAGAAATCAGCAGGACACATAACATCCAATTGTATAAATATATTACTAGAGCTGGTAGCTATGTTGGTCCCTCTTAACCTTGTTAGTTGAATTAGTTCTATATGTAGTGTTTGGTTTTAACAATATGTATGATCTAGCTGATTCTTATTACACAAGATGTGTGGAACAGTAGAAATCCTTGGGAGCACTAACAACGTAGTGTGAGGAGCATTAACAAGATGTGTGGAACAGTAAAATCTTTGCTCTTTGTACATGCTTATTGCAACTCTACAATAATACTCGGTTGGTATGTTTCAAATTTAGAATTACACCAAGTGCACAATTTGACAATTTGTATTAGATGATGCCTAACCCACTGGCCTACAGTGTTGTTTTAATATGCGGAAATGAAGGAACTTTGCCAGGAGTTATGTTGATTGCGGTCCCTTAAAACTGAAATATTTGTTCAACATCAAATAATTTGACTACATGTTACCCTACAAAATGACTGTTGCATACATCCTAAAAAAAGGTCACAGTGGATTGAATTTTCATATTATGATTATTTGGCAGACAAATGAATGGGGGTGTCCTATTTACTATCAACAATAGTGGGAGCCTGGACTGTCCAGCCAGTTGAATTTTGGTTAGCCCGCTAGGCGCCCATTTGATGTCTGAACACGACCAGACATATGAGGGAGAAACGAGCTTCGACATTCAAGACGACCTCAATCATTTGTTTGATTCATTTATTTGCATTGTAGCCCGTAGCAACGGACGGACATTCTACTAGTACGATTAGGGGAGTGGACATCGCACTTTTAGGAGCAAACATGATCGATCCTGGCATGTAGTACTATTATGTACTCTCTCCCTTCCATAATGTAGCTCGTATAGATTTTTTTAGAAGTCAAACATTACAAACTTTGATCAAGTTTATACAGAAAAATATATACATCTAGAATACCGAATACATATTATTAGATACATCATAAGACATGTTTTCATATTATGTATATTTCGTCTCATAGATATAAATAGTTCTATCTATAAACTTGGTCGAAGATTATAAAGTTTGACTTTCGAGAAAATCTATATGCACTACATTATGGAACGGAGGGAGTAGTATTAACAAGAGAAAAATTCACCCACAGTCTCTAAACTTGCGCTGGAACCCACTTTAGTCCCTCTAGTTCCAAATACCCCAAATACGGTTCCTAAACTTGTCAAAGGGTTCACATACGGTCCCTCGTACGGTTTTGTGTATGTATTTTGTTGGGCTGGCATATGGTTGACCGGTCAATCGCCATGTGGCGATGACTGTGTGGACGACGTGGCATCACATTTTGCAATAAATCCCGGCATGCAAGGGCCTACCTGTCAGCTGGTGTGAGAGAAATAAAAGAGAGAGAAACTATATACGCTCCGGAGGGGATTCGAACCTCAAACCTGAGGGTTGTCGCGACCATGCTCTAGCCCACGGTTGTCCGAAAGCTAGGGGATCGAGCTGACGAGCGAAACTTTCGTGCTCGGCACGGAGTGACAGCAGCAAGGACACTTCGTCGGATGCGCTGGATAGCCCGGCCGGTCCAGAGATTCCAGACACAAGCTGGACTTCCATCCACCGAGACAACAAAAACAGCCAAGTTCATGGCTCTCTCTTCTCGCCGGCGATTGCCCCGCCGCGCCGGGGCGCACCAGTACGGCTACGGGCGCGGGCCGCCGCGTCTTTTGTTGGCACGAGCCTTTCGCTCTCCCGGCGTCGGCGAGCACGGCGCACATGCCTTGCCTTTTCGCTTCGGGCCTCGACCCAATTCAGCTCTTGCATTGGCGCCATTTCGGCAAAAGGTACCGGTGCTCGATACCGCCGGCACCTGTGGCGCCTGTCGTTCTCGTCCGAGGGAAAGGAAAGTGCCCCGCCATGCCCACGCTTGCAGCAGTAATCGTTGCAGCAAACAAACTACAGTTACCACATACGGCAGGTGCGGCGGCTTTTGCACTTGCAGTTCTTTCTCTGACCCATATCGATTCGTTCATCAGTGTCAGTGGGACTTGGCTGTGGTTTGATCGAGCATCTGATCATGGCACTGCGAGACCATGGGCGTTGAACCATCGCATGCATGCCCTCCTCTGACACGCTGACAGGGACGCGTACACAGAGACGTCAGGAGAATACGTACGTACGGTGGGTCGTGTACTACGGCTTGCCGATTGCTATCCGGCAAGTCATACACGTACAAAGACCACAATTGATCGTTAGATTCGTTACTGCTTGGAGATGTTCACGTACAAGGAAGCACGCAGCCTACTAGGTGGATTGATTCTCACCTACGTGAAGCTAGCACATGCACGTACGAAGTCGCCGGGTTGATCGATCGATGATAGAACTCGACGAAAACACGCACACACGCGATCGCGAGCACAAGAAGCACGAGCGACGCGGCGGCTCACTTTCAGACTCGGATGTTATGTATAGGACCCCGATATGGCGCTGATGTTCGGTTTGGGAGACCCCCAGACCGAACGACTTGTTCGTACCGGAGGGAGATCGACCGAACCCACTCGTTCGGGAGAAAAAGCGCCCCAGCGTGAACGCCCCACCCACCAGGCCTTATTGGCCTTTTTCCTGTGAAAAAGAAAACGAAAAATAAAGCCCAGATTAAGTTATGACTAGTAAAAGCCCAGTTTTTATATGTGACTAATAAACACTGGTCTTTTGCATGATAAAATTGCCATGATCTTTTGCCCTTCTATGGAAAAAATTGCCATGTTCAAGTTTATGTTTTCAAATGGCGCAAAAAAGGAAGAAAGTCGTGGTAATCTTCATCTTTACACTACAAAAAGTTGCCATCACTACGAAAAAGTTGTCATGAAGTTTACATACATATAGATACAACATGGATACAAGATGGCAAAAAAATGAAGTTTACAATACAAAAGTTGCCATCATGGCAACAATATGGTGAAAAATGTTCTCCATACACACATAGAGTATGACTATCGAAATCGTGAGCATCAGCATGTAGGTTCCAGATCCAAGTGGTAGTATCAGGGCCAATTTTTGAAAAAAAGGGAGAAAACATCTTAAGTTGTAATAATACCATATATATAATCGCCATGGCAAAACAAATTTTAAAGGATCGAAACTTTTTGCCATGGCAAAACAAATTTTAAAGAACAAACTTGCCGTTTTCTCAAATTAATTTGTAAAGGCTATGACAAACATTCTTCGAATGGACATGGCAAAAAGACAGGACGAACCATGGCAAAAAATGCATTTAGTTGCCGTGGAAAAAAAGACAGCTATAAACAAATACTGATTTTAGTTGCCATGGCAAGTTTGCCATATTTTTTAGCATATTAGGTTGCCATGTTTTTGAACATCTTTAGTTGCCATGGCAAGTTTGCCATGTTTTTGAACATCTTAGTTAAAGAAGTTTGCCATGTTTGCCATGTTTTTTTTATAAACTTAATGAAAAATAGTTTGCCATGTTTTTGCACATCTTTAGTTTGCCGTGGCAAGTTTGCAAATGGTTTTGAACGTTTTAAAATGACATTGCAAGTTTGCCATGTTGTTGAACATCTATAAGTTTGCCATGTTTCTGAACATCTTAAGTTGTCATGGCAAGTTTGCAAGGTTTTTGAACATCGGTAAGTTTGCCATGTTTTTGAACATCTTAAGTTGCCATGTTTTTGAACATCTATAACTTTGCCATGGCAAGTTTGCATGTTTTTGAACATGTTAATTAAAGAAGTTTGCCATATTTGCCATGTTTTTTAACAAACTTAATTGAAAAAAGTTTGCCATGTTTTTGCACATCGTAAAGTTTGCCATGTTTTTGAACATCTTAAAATTGCCATAGCAAGTTTGCCATATTTTTGAACATCTATAACTTTGCCATGTTTTTTAACATCTTAAGTTACCATGGCAACTTTTCTGATAACTAACTTATAATTATTTTCTCTCTACAATTTTTCATGGCAACTTTTTGATAACAACGTAGAATTTTTTTCACTCTACAAATTTGCCATGGCAACTTTTTGATGAAAACTTAGAATTATTTTTCTCTCTACAATTTGCCATGGCAACTTTTTTGATAACAACTTAGAATTATTTTTCTCTCAACAATTTGCCATGGCAAATTTTTTGGTAACAACTTAGAATTATTGTCTCTATATACAATTTTGTGCCATGGCAACTTTCCTGATAACTAACTTAGAATTATTTTCTCTCTATAGTATTCAATGGCAACTTTTGATAACAATTTAGAATTATGGTCTCTCTCTACAATTTGCCATGGTGAATTAGTAAACTTGTCATGATCCATAAACTAAATTTGCCATGGTGAATTAGTAAAATTTGCCATGATCCATGAACTAAATTTGCCATGCTTTATAAAAAGAAATTTGCCATGTATGTGTAATAGTTTTGTACTGTATTTGCCATGTGACCATTAATGAATTTGCCAAGTTATGAACAAAAAGACTATAGGTAAATGAAAAATGTTAGAATATGCCATGTGACAAAAGTAATGGAATTTGCCGTCTGAACAAGAAGAATTGCCATGTTACGAAAGTCACTGAATTTCATAGGGCATAACATTACTCAGCTACTTCATAAAAAATCAAAAATAAAATGCATCTGCTCGAAGAAATGATGCGATTGGCACTTCAAAAACTATGACAGAAATGTAAAACTTGATGGAAAACTATGACATGGCAAAAAAGAACTCATATGTAGTAATGGCAGAACGTATGAATTTGCCGCGGCAATATTTTGTTCTCCGTAAGCAAACAAAATGGAAAATTTGTGGTGGAACGAATCTAAACTGCCATTCATTGCATACTGGAAATTGCCCTAGAATATCCCTACCAGTTCTGAACCAGATCAAAAACTACTCGCAAAAATACCATGGTACAAAATGGGGGTGAAATTGCCATGACATATCTACTAGTGCACTGGGTCATGGCATGTCATCTGTACTAGTCCATTGGGTCATGGCATGCAATTTGGGGTGAGAAATCTAAACACAAAATTCGGATGTGCCTCTACTAGGTCATGACACGTCAATTTGCAGATAATCAACTGACAAAATGCCTTTTGTAGTTCGCTGTCGTGGTGGTCGAGCTCGACCTGTAGCTGTGGCGTCACCTGACGGACAACGACGAGCATGGATTCCCTGCGGCCTTGCAGCAAAGATGATGCGGAGGACTGCTGCGCCCGTCATCGAGTAGTCGCGCCTCCCCAATCCTGCAGCCGCAGGGTGCGCTGCCCCCCGTGGTTGTGGCCGCGGCGAGGATGCCCAGCCGCATCGGAGGTGACAGCCGCACCGAGGGATTAGAGCAGCCGCAACAGCGGCCATGGACGGCGGCTAGGTCAAGCAGTTCGTCGACGGTGAGGTGCACGTAGACGGAGGCGGCCTCGACGGCCGTGGTCACGGCGGCGGCGCGGGCAAGCAGGCGGCGCTCGCTCTCCGCCCACGACGCCACGTCGCCCCGTTGAGTCAGTCGGCGCGGACCCGGAGCGCGCCAGCCTCGACGATGGCGGCCAGGTCGAGCTTCGATGAAGGTGATGAGCGTGCAGATGGAGGCGGTCTGGACGGCCGCCGCGGCGGCTCGCCCCCCCTTGAGCCAGTCAGCGGGGACCCGGAGCATGCCGTCCTACAGCTTCGTGTCGGCGAGCAGCACGGCGCTCGTCCTCCTCCTCACTCTCGAGTCGACTAAAACGAGTGGTGTGGCTATGGGTGAAGGTGGGAGTGGATAAGGAAATGGAGAGAGACGTGCGGTGGGAGGAAGAAACGTTCGGCTGAGCAAAAGATTCACCGAACGACTTTGGTTGCTGACCTGTCAAGCTCTAGAGCTTCAAACTTCGTGCATCGCGATGGACGGCACTGAGTGCGTTCGGGGTGATTTGCGAAAAACTGACACGTTCGGTAGTTATCGTTTCCGTATGTATAAAACATACTATGCTAGACAATACAGTGGTTAGAGCATGGTGGCGACAACCCTCGGGTTTGCGGTTCGGATTCCCTCAGGAGTGTATATAGTTTCTCTCTTTTATTTGAATTGCATGCAGGGATTTTTTTTAAAATGTGATGCCTCATTGTCCACACAGTCATCACCACGTGGTGATTGACCAGTCAACCGTATGCCAGCCCAACGAAATATGCACACAAAACCGTACGAAGGACTGTATGTGAACCCTTTGACAAGTTTAGGGACCGTATTTTGGGTATTTGAAACTAGAGGGACTAAAGTGGGTTCCAGCACAAGTTTAGGGACTGTGGGTGAATTTTTCTCTATTAACAATTATGTCAGTGTTTCTTCCTTCCCTTGTGTAGGGTTGGAGGATCTGGAATTGACACCACAAGCAAATCAAGGATACGCGTTCAATATCATCATGGCAATCACACTTATTTACGATCACTTATATATAAAGTTTGGAGTATCCATAGGAATGAGAATTTGAGCGCGATGTATTCCTTTCTTTACGCTTTTAGCTACATTTCAGACGAACAATATATGATTGGCCATGGTAGCCCATATGTGAATTAGTTACTATGCAAATTTATTTTAGGACTGCAATATTTGGCAACTGTGTGGCAGATAGCAAAACTACCACACAACTCCTTTCTTCCCTCTGATTACGTGCATGCATGCATTAGGATGACTCATTCTCTTTGTGCATTCCTTCCTTCTAATTGCATGCATGCACTAGAGGACAAAAAAGCTGATGTGATTCTGTATTCTCTTTTTCCGATAGTTCAAAATGTTTTATAGCTCTCGGCCTGATACAAAAACCGTTTTCGCATAAAAGATTGATCGCGACGAGATCTTCGAAATTAGATCCCATGTTGGTATGTTCCGATGACTTTTGTTTCGGGTCAAAAGTTACCACGCATGGGCTACATAAGTTACCACACATGTGGTATGCAAGTTATCATGCTATTTTCACATAAGTTATAGGGCGCATAAAAATGGATCTCCCACCCTTCTCTATATTCATATGCATGCAATGCACTAGAGGACAAAAAATCTGATGTCATCCTAAATTCTCATTATTCCAAAAATTTAAAATATTTTGTAAAAACCGTTTTCACATAGAAGATTCGTTGCGACAAGATCTTCAAAACTAAATCCCATGTTGGTATGTTTCGATGACTTTTTTTGGGTCAAAAGTTACCACACATGGGCTACATAAGTTACCACGCATGTGGTGCGCAAGTTATCACGCTATTTTCACATAAGTTACAGGGTTTTCACATAAGTTTAGGGGGGCATAAAAATGGTTCTCCCACCCTTCTCTATATTCATATGCATGCAATGCACTAGAGGACAAAAAAAATCTGATGTCATCCTAAATTCTCTTTATTCCAAAAATTCAAACATTTTGTAGCTCAAACCATCGGTCCGATGCAAAAACCGTTTTCACATAAAAGATTCGTTGAGACGAGATCTTCGAAATTACATCACATGTTGGTATGTTTCGATGACTTTTTTGGGTCAAAAGTTATCACGCCTGGGCTACATAATTAACCACGCCTGTGGTATGCAAGTTATCGTGCTATTTTCACGTAAGTTATCAGGGGCATAAAAATGGCTTTCCCATCCACATGCATAAGCATGAATGTACTAGAGGAAAAAAAATTGATGTCATCATAAATTCTCTTTATTTTGAAAATTCAAAATGTTTTTTTTTGCTTAAACCGTTGGTCCGATGCAAAAATTGTTTTCACATAAAAGATTCGTCACGACGAGATCTTCGAAACTAGATCCAATGTTGGTATGTTTCGATGACTTTTTTGGTTCCAAAGTTATCACGCATGAGCTACTTAAGTTATCATGCATGTGGTATGCAAATTATCATGCTATTTTCACATAAGTTACCGGGGTTTGTTTTTTAACAACATTTTTTCCTCCTTAGTCGAAGTTACCGCAGTGTTTGTACAGAAGTTATCGGGTATGCGTTTCATATATTACCGTGTTATTTTCACATAAGTTACCAGGGGTATGTTTGCAGCAACTTTTTTTAATTGGTCAAAGTTACCGCGGTGTTTGTACTTATATTACCATGGTATTTTCAAATAAGTTACTGGGGATACGTTTTTTAACAACTTTTGTCATTTGGTCAAAATTTCTGCGGTATTTGTATGTAAATTATCGGGTATGAGGTTTGTATATTACCATGCTATTTTCAATAAGTTACCCGGGGTATGTTTTTCAACAAAAAATTTCTATGTCAAAAAAGTTATCTTGGGGTTTGTATGTAAGTTATCGGTTATGCGGTGCTTATATTAGCATGTTATTTACATAGAAATTACCGGGGTATGTTAGAACAAAAAAATTCTAATGAATAGTTAACATGTTGTTTGTATGTAAGATATCAGTTCTGCGGTGCTTAAAATATCATGCTATTTACACAAAAAATAGCGCCGTGTTGGTAGGTATGTTTTCAACATTTTTTCCTCCGGATCAAAGTTACCGCGGTGTTTGTATGTAAGTTATCAGATATATGATGCGTAAATTACCATGCTATTTACACAGAAGTTATCGAGGTATTTTTTCAACGACTTTTTCCCGATGTCAAAATTACCGCGTTGTTTGTACCTAATTTATCACAACTACGGTACGTAAATTATCATGTTGTTTACACTGAAATTACCGGTGCATAAAAAAGGGTTCCCCGGACCCTCTCTCCATGCACTAGACAACTTTTTGGGGTCAAAAGTAAACAGGCATGCGGTACATAAGTTAGTTGCATAGAAGTTACAGGGAATGAAAACCTAGAACTTTTTTGTAATGTTTTCATGGTTTTTTAGGTAGAAAATTATTGAATTGTAGCATGGCGGGGCAGATGTAGGGGAGGCTTGAGTCCAGCAGCCTTGCAATAGATGCCGTTCCTGTTCCTGTGCATTTCGATGCCTGTATTTGATTCCATTTTGGAGATTAAGAAGCTGGTTAAGCTAAGGTAAGCTAGCTTGGAGTAATGGCTATTATTTCCTTAGAGAGGTAGGGGAGGCCGGAGTCTGTAGCCTGCATACTCTGAAAGTCACAAGAATCCAGCAGGCAGTGGCCACTTCGGAGACTGTTGTCCGTCCGACATATTTTTTCCTTCATTCGATTGCACCTACCTATCATCCACCGCTTGCTTGGACCAACACCCAGCTACCAGTTCAGACTTTCAAAGTACCACGACGACTGTGCCCGGATCAGCGCACACCTGCACGTCCTGCATCCTTCACACGGTGACACTGTCCAAATTCTGATGGTTTTTACTGTGCGAAATGAACTGCTGCAGGTGGTGTCGATGGAGGCGCGGGCAATGCACAACGTGGGGCTAGCGGGGCTGACGTTCTGGATCCCCCACATCAACATCTTCTGGGACCCATGGTGGGGCCGCGGCCAGGAGACACCCGACGAGGATCCGCTGCTCACGCACGGCCTCTCGCGATTTTGAGTGGGGATGGAGCTCCAGGTCGAAGGATGGAGCTCCAGGTCAAAGGCGACCATGGCGGATCTGGGACCCCTGCACCTGCTTGCGAAATCGACGTCATCCAGGTCGTTCGGCAGTTTTGCAAAAAAAACTCTGGTGTGCCACTTACATATTCCGTTTATTTTATTTATTTTAATTTTGTAACAATGGGGATCTTAAAGATATATGTTTAACACAATTGATGTTTATCACCATTGCAACGCATGGGCATTTAGCTAATCTATATCTATTAAGAAGCCACATCCACATAGGCTAAAATATCAACACCTTTAATATTTGATTTTAATGGCTAGGATTAAAAAAATTGCCGTTGCATAAAATTATGCCCGATACGTACACACAATCAACCATCGGACACACAAAGTACGAAAAAGAATCACCAGTCACATACATGGACACGTACATGAAATGTCTACGAGTTCAATAGCTACCTATACGAGAGAACTGTTGCATGTCCGATCGGAAAGCAGGGAGGGAATTAGAAAACAGAGCGGTCCTAGCCTCATAGGCTACTGCTAATGCCGTGCCATGAGGTATCTCGCAGCACCTCCAATCAATTTTTTTAAGCTAGGAAAAGCACGTGACAAAGATCAGGAGGAACACAGGCCACGCACTCACACACGCGGAGCCCACCTGTCCTGGAACTTTACACAAAGGTCCCTGAAAGAAAGAGAATTACAACCACAGCCTTGGAGGACCCTGTGAGAAAAACAGCTTGCCGGCAAACTTCGCCGCCGCCGCAACGACCAACGAAGAAGCAAACTAAAGGCAGAAGAAGCACCATCGCACAAGGCTTTTTCCGTCCCCAGTAGTAGTGAGCCGCCACCAGTGGAGGACCCGGTAGGGCGAGGCCGGGCGCCCGCCCTACCTTGATTGAGCGCAAAAATTATACCGGTACGTTGCGTCGCTGCGTATGCAGGCATCCAGATCCAGTCGTGCATGCATCGCTCGCTAGATGGCTGGAAAAAACAGAAAAGGAGGAAAAGGAGGGCATGGTCGTATGGGGCTGGGTTCAACCCAGCATAACCCAGAAAAGCAAGGCCCAAGCACAGGAGCATCCACCCCACCGATCCAAGCCCGGGCAACTCACGAAAATATAATTGAAAAAACTGTTGTGTGTGCAGTCCAGTGTATCGAGCAGTTTGTGTGTGCGTTGATTGTGACCAGTTCTACGTGGCATGTTTTCACAACTATTGCCGGTGCAAGGTCCGCCCCACCTTAAAAAAAATTCGTCCTCCGCCACTGGCCACCACGAGGTGGAGAGAATTTCTCTTTCCTTGAGTAAAACTGTTACACAGTACACAAACTATATCGAGGGAGAGGAAAACGAACGCCCAACATTGTAGGCACGCAGGCCATGGCGCCATTTGATCCTATATTCTCGGACATGTACAACAGAAGACTAACGTTACAATGTACAAGTTTAACACACACACACCCCCCCCCCCCCCCCCCCCCCCCTCTCAGCCGAAAAGCCATTTGCAAGGACGTTTAGGCTGGATCTAAGCTCATGGAACACGAGTGACGGTAGTCCTTTGGTGAACAGGTCGGCGAACTGAGAACTCGAGGGAACATGTAGTACCCGTACTTCAACCATTGCCACACGATCACAAACAAAATGAAGGTCGATCTCAATGTGTTTGGTACGTTGGTGCTGCACTAGATTGCACGCAAGGTACGAGGCACTTATGTTATCGCAGTATACCACAGTAGCACGTGTAGGTGGGCACTTCAGTTCATGAAGAAGCTGTTGCAACCAGCATGACTCAGCAACGCAGTTGGCAACCCCTCGATATTCAGCTTCGCCACTTGAATGTGACATAGTGGCTTGCCTCTTCGAAGACCATGAAACGAGATTTCATCCGAGGAAAACACAAAATCCAGAGGTAGATCGTCTCGTGTCCGAACATCCAGCCCAATCGGCGTCCGTATAAGCAATGAGATCTTCGGAAAGAGACTTGTAGAGCTGAAGTCCATAGTGGGATGTGCCATGCAAGTAGCGAAGGATCCTCTTAATGAGCTGCATATGTGTGTCCCGAGGCTCATGCATGAACAAACATACTGGGTTAGGCACGGCATACGTGATATCTGGCCGTGTGAGGGTTAGGTACTGGAGGGCACCTGCCAAGCTGCGATACTGCGTTGGGTTGGAAAGGAGATGGCCATCGGTGGTGGAAAGTTTGGGACTAGTATCAATTGGTGTTGAAACCGGCTTGCAATTGAGCATCTTGGCTCTCTCAAGGATCTCAAGTGTGTACTGTTGTTGGCTTAGGAATAAACCGGATGAGTTGGGTGTGACATTAATCCCAAGGAAATGGTGGAGAGCACCCAAATCAGACATGGAAAATTCGGACTTGAGGGACGTGATGATGGAGTGAAGTGTATGTGGAGAGTTTGCCGTGAGTATGATGTCATCAACATATACCAACAAATAGTCAATGGATAGATCACGATGTAGACTGAATAATGAGGAATCACTTTTGGATGCACAAAACCCATGAGAGAGCAAAAAGTTTTGGAACCGAAGGAACCACTTGCGAGGGGCTTGTTTGAGTCCATAGAGTGACTTACGAAGAAGACAAACGTGATCCGGATGAGAGGAATCCACAAAACCGGCTGGCTGAGAGCAGTACACTGTTTCATTGAGATCGCCATGTAGAAATGCATTCTTGACATCTAGAGTAGGCTGACTGCCACCTCGCCCCAACGAATGAGCTATCGGCAAATCGTCCGCCGTCTTGGTGCGCTGAACCCACCTGGCTCTTGTGCCAGTTGAAAGTGAAAGCACACTTGCTAGCGTCCGGTGGCCCGCGACGAGTCGCTCGCAACCTTGAAAATCAAACTTCTTCGTTCACGTGATGTTCCTCTCTCTGTTGTTATCCTGCCCGCTGCTTATATATAAAGGCACAAAGTGTGAATGTGAAACCACAGACCACCCATCCGACCGAGAGCATAGCTACCAACCAAAGGCAGCCGCTTGTTGGCCGGCTCCATTTCTTCGACCAACGCGCAGGCAAGGCGACACGTACAGCCGCATGTCGTGGTCTGACACGGACGCGGCGCTGTTCTTGGCCGTGCTGGGGCAGGACGCCGCGCGTCAAGATGGCAATGGGCCCCGAAACCCGCGTCCCCGCGGGTTTTTACCCTATTAGGGGACAAGGATGGGCGTCTTTTTAACCCCGCGCGCCACCTGGCCACCATGCCGCTGCACCTCGGCGGGCCGGCGTCGGCCGAACTCCAGGCAAGCCCGTACGACCTCGTCGAGCGGGGAGGGCCCTGGACATACGGCATCTATTGGCAAGAGTCCCGCGCCGACGGCCGTCCCGTGCTCGACTGGGGTGACGGGCGCTGCCGCGACGACGACCCAGCGGAAGCCGGCGCCGCGGACAGGAGCCTGGCGCATAAGCGCGCCCTGCTGCGGCTGCACGCGATGTACGGCAGCGGGGACGAGGAGGGCGCCTATTACGCGGCCCGGCTCGACGGAGTCACTGGCGCCGAGATGTACTTCCTGGCGTCGATGTACTTCTCGTTCCCCGAAGGTACCGGCGGGCCGGGCCGTGCACTGACCTCGGGCCGCCACGCCTGGGCCGCCGTGGATCCGCACCTTCCCGGCTCTGCGGCCGCACCCGGGTGGTATGTCTGTGCGTCTCTCGCCCAGTCTACCTGCTTACGCACCGTCGTCTTCGTCCCGTGCAAGGGCGGCATCCTTGAACTCGGTTCCGTCGTGGCAATGCGCGAGAACCCTGAAGCCCTGCGCGCCATCCAATCCGCCTTCTGCGTCGAGGCCGTCCAGCCGAAGGATTACATGAGGATCTTCGGGAAGGATCTCTCCCGCAGCTCCTCAATGCCAACCGCGGATGCGAGGCCACTTTGGCGCTGCGACTCGGTGAGCAAGCCACGGTGACGCGCCCGTCCAAGGAGGAGGTAGTGGTCAAAGCGAAACCCAAGAGCATAAACTTCACCAGGCCGATCGACCCGCGGAAGCCGCGCAAGCGGGGGCGCAAGCCGGCCAACGGGCGGGAGGAGCCGCTGAACCACGTGGAGGCGGAGCGGCAGCGGCGGGAGAGGCTGAAGCAGTGGTTCTACGCGCTGCGCGCGGTGGTGCCCAAGATCTCCAAGATGGACAAGGCGTCGCTGCTCAGCGACGCCACCGCGTACATCCAGGAGCTGGAGGCCCGTCTCAGGGGCGGCGCGGCGGGACGGGCATGGGTGGAGATCAGCCCGTCCATGTGCGTGGAGGACGAGGTGGTGCTGCGCGTGACCACTCCCCTGGACGCGCACCCGATCTCTGCGGCATTCAACGCCACCAGGGACTCCCAGCTCAGCGTCGTGGCATCGGACATGGCCGTGGCGGACAACAGCGTCACGCACACGCTGGTGGTGTGGTCGGTGGGTCCCGAGCGGCTCACGGCCGAGACCGTGCTCACCGCGATGTCGCGAGGGAGAGCCACCCATTCCCCGTGACTGTGCAGTTGTCTTTCCTACTTATAAAAGTTGGACTTGATGGTGAGTTCACATATGGGGCCAACGATCTTAAACAATAAACAAATGCATCCTTATACACTACTGAAACTATCAACACATAAATAAATAAATGTATTTTTACTCGCATGTGGGACCTAAAACAAATAAACAAGTACACTAATACTTTCATGTGAGATTCAAACTTATAGAAGACACAAACAACAAATGCAGAAATGCGACTCCAAATCAAAACTGTACTCTTGTTTTCAGTTTTTCCTCCCAACCAAGTTCTTCCAGTTCTATATCACAGAACAAGAGAGTGAACAAATTGTAACTCCAAAGCGACGATAGACCTTGTCCTCCTACCAGATCCATAACCTCGTGCAGTCAACTTACTAATGACTATTCTCATATGTGTCAACATTCGAAATGTTGTGTCTTGTAAAGGACCTGCTATGATCGCTTAAGATTCTCCAATGTCCACTGCATGATCATGCGTTGTATTTTCGCTCTTTTTAATTGTGAGCCGCACACAAAGGCCGCAGGACATCAACGTATTTCGACAACTTCCTAAGCCAGTGACATAAATTCCTCATATTTTATACGTCCATAGCAATGCACGGGCATTGTGCTAGTAACAGTAGTAGCCGCAATCGCGTGACTCATGCCGTTGTGCGTAGTAGTACATACAAATGTCAACCGCTTGTGTTTAGGTGAGACATGCTCCTCGTGACCGCATGCCACATGGTACAAAGGGAAACATAGTTGGGTCGAACTGGTGAACTGAGGGTAGCTCAGTTGGGCAGGTTCCATGTGATGGAACCTACCCATCCAGGTTTAAATCCTAAACTTGACATGGGTGTTCGCACTTTCCTTGGTTTATTTCAGGATTATACGGCTTTATTCTTTCCGTGGTAAGCGACGTGCCCGTCGACATTGAGGCACCTATGGTGACTTCGTCAATCGTAAGACATGTCAGATCAGCCTCTTGGAGGTGCTCATAGGGATACGATGTCCGTTCATATGGGTGAGTATGTACGTGTTTGTGAGTGTCTGCCTCTGTACTGTGTTTGAAAAATAATTATTTTTGGGTCAAACTGCACTGCATTCATTCCTGTGGTGCATTTATACAGATTACAAACAGCATGTAATGTTAGCCTATACAATATAATTAACAGTCCTGGCGGCTCCCTACAAGCAAGCTGCACTCGAGTGCGTGTGATCGTGGTTCGTTGGATGGCTAATGGCATGGGAACGTAGCGTGCGATGTGAGCATGAAGAACCCACTAGTAGAAAACCTACCTTTGATCCGGAGCATTAGTCCCGGCCGGGTTTGGGCCCGGGACCAATATGAGCATTAGTCCCGGTTCCAACGGCTAGGAGCGGACGGGGGCACGGCGCCCTTTAGTCCTGGTTCAAATGGGACCTCTAGTCCCGGTTGGTGATACCAACTGGGACTAAAGGGGTTGCGGCAGGCTGGGGCCCCTGCGAGCCTCTTTAGTCCCGGTTGGTATCACCCACCGGGAGTAAAGATAGACCTTTAGTCCCGGTTGGTATCACCAACCGGGACTAAAGATATCCCTATATAAAGCTGCTTCGTCCAGCCCGAGTCCAAGCTTCTCCTTTCTCTCCTCTCTGTTTCCTTCCCCTAGCTCGAGCTCATCCTCCATTTTTGCCAAGATTTGTCAAGATTGGAGGCACCCCATCTATCCAAGGGTTCTAAAAGGTTAGCAACTTCATCCTTTCATCGCTCATTGCTAGTTTAGCTCGTTTCATGCTCTATAAGTATAGTGATTTGTGGGTTTTAGTTTGGGAGTAATTATGTGGGAGTTTATTTGATTTATATGCAATTTGAGCTCAAATTAACTTCTTAGTTTGCATATGTGTAGGTGTGGTTTACTTAGTGCCTTCCCGTCCCCGTCCTCACCGCCGTCGATCGCCCGCGCCGTCCCGTCGCCGGCACCACCTTGGTGAGCCTCTTGTTCTTATCCTTTTTGTAAAAAAAATCTTATTTGTATGATTTAGATAGTTACTTTATAATTTTCTTACTTGCATGATTGTTTGTTATATATAGTGCCATGGTGTTGATATCCGTCCCCGTCGGCCCTCGTCCGGTTTATGATTCGGATGTGGTATATTATCTTTTATAACTATCTCTTTTATAATTATGCCCATCAAGTTGACATAGATATTTTTATCTAGGAGGTATGTGAACCGGAAATTGTAACCGACCCTCTTGTCGAGAAGTTAAATTTAGTTGAAAAAGAAAACGATTATTTGAAAGAAAAATTGAAAAGAATTGAAGAAGAGAAGATGAAATTGGAGTTGTATGTTGCCGATGTCGTCGATGATCACAAGATCAAGATGGATGCAATGCGCTTGAAGATTAGAAAGATTAGAAAATATGCCATTAATAAAGAGGCTTGGTATCATTATGTTGTTGGATCAATTATTACCTTAGTTACGATTTTGATCGCATTTGTTGTTGCATTTAAATGCTTTAGCTAGATAGTTGTATGTTGTTTTATGAGAAGTATGTATGAACTTGTATTAATTTGGTCGTTTCGATGTTGTGTAATGAAGATGAGCCGGCAATGGATGTACGATGACCGACTCTCTCCCGAGTTCATTAATGGCGTGCATAGTTTTCTGCGTGTGGCTGAGGCAAACAAGCGGAATGGTTTTATGTGTTCTCCATGTGGTGTCTGTAAGAATGATAGGGATTACTCTACCTCAAAAATCCTTCACAGCCACCTGCTTCAGTCCGGTTTCATGTCCGGCTATAATTGTTGGACCAAGCACGGAGAAAGAGGGGTTATAATGGAAGACAATGAAGAAGAAGAGTATGATGACAACTATCCTAGGTTCCCTGAATACGATGGTACTACAATGGGGGAAGCTGAAGAAAAGGCATCAGATGAGCCCGCTGATGATCTTGGTCGGGCCATTGTTGATGCAAAGAGAAACTGCGAAATTGAAAAGGAGAGGTTGAAGTTGGAGCGCATGTCAGAGGATCACAAAAAATTGTTGTACCCAAATTGCGAAGATGACAAGAAAAAGCTGGGTACCACACTGGAATCGCTGCAATGAAAGGCAGAGAATGGTGTATCTGACAACGGATTTGAAAAGTTGCTGAAACTGATAAAGAAGACGCTTCCAAAGGATAACGAATTGCCCGACAGTACGTACGAAGCAAATAAGGCTGTCTGCCCTGTAGGATTAGAGGTGCAGAAGATACATGCATGCCCTAATGACTGCATCCTCTACCGCGGTGAGGAGTATGAGAATTTGAATGCATGCCCGGTATGCGGTGCATGGCGCTATAAGATCAGCCGCGATGACCCTGGCGATGTTGAGGGCAAGCGCCCCAGGAAGAGGTACCTACCAAGGTGATGTGGTATGCTCCTATAATACCACAATTGAAACGTTTGTTCCAAAACAAAGAGCATGCCAAGTTGTTGCGATGGCACAAAGAAGACCGTAAGAAAGACGGGATGTTGAGAGTACCCGCTGATGGGTCGCAGTGGAGAAAAATCGAGAGAAAGTGGCCGGAGTTTGCAGATGACGCAAGGAACTTATGGTTTGGTATAAGTACAGATGTCATGAATCCTTTTGGGGAGCAGAGCAGCAGTCATAGCACCTGGCCTGTGACTCTATGTATCTATAACCTTCCTCCTTGGTTGTGCATGAAGCGGAAGTTCATTATGATGCCAGTGCTCATCTAAGGCCCTAAGCAACCCGGCAACGACATTGATGTGTACCTAAGGCCATTAGTTGAAGAAGTTTTATAGTTGTGGGATATAAAAGGTGTACGTGTGTGGGATGAGCACAAACAGGAGGAATTTGACCTACGAGCGTTGTTGTTTGTAACCATCAATGATTGGCTGCTCTTAGTAACCTTTCAGGACAGACAAACAAGGGATACAATGCATGCACGCACTGTTTAGATGAGACTGAAAGTATATATTTGGATAAATGTAAGAAGAATGTGTACCCCGAACATCGTTGATTTCTTCCGATCAGGCATCCCTTAAGAAAGAAAGGCAAGCATTTCAAAGGTGAGGCAGATCACCGGAAGAAGCCTGGCCACCACTACTAGGGAAAAGGTTATAGGTGGACGTTTAATAGTAGCGCAGGGAACGGACGAGCGCTACTGCTATTTAACAGTAGCGCGTGCCACAACAACGCGTTGCTGCTATAACGTTAGTAGTAGCGCCGGGGGCCAAACAGGCGCTGCTGCTAACCGGGCCCGTGGTGTCCCACGGGTGGAGCCTTTGTAGCAGCGTGGGGATACAACCCGCGCTACAACTAACTATGTAGTTGTAGCGCATTTTACAGAGGCCGCGCTACTGATAAGTTTAGTCCCACCTCGCTCCGCGAACAGGGTGTTTACCACCTTAAATATGTTAATTCTCCAACTATCACAAGCACTTGATCTTCATTGTACTCTATGTGTAGGATCTGTGGCAATATGAATCTTCACCTGTTCCTACAGGTGAAGATTCATACTGACAATTTAGATTCTACACAAAAAGATCATTGATGACCGATGTATTTTATGATGTTTTTTTTGACATGCTACAAATTGGGTTGTGTTAATAAGAAAATTACGTTGTTAAAAAGAAAATGAAAATGAAACAGAAAAAGAAAAGAAAATTGGGCTGTGTTAAAAAGAAAATTACATTGTTAAAAAGAAAATGAAAATGAAACAGAAAAAGAAAAGAAAATTGGGCTACCACCCCATTTAGCAGCAGCGCGTGACCCACGACCCGCGCTACAGCTATTGGGCTTAGCAGTAGCGCTGGCCCTCTAGCCCGCGCTACTACTAAGGTCATCTTATCCCATGGCCGTCTGTTCCTCTCTCTCATCACTCTCACTCCTCACTCTCTCGCGCTCTCCTCTCCTCGCCGCCGTCGCCCGCCGACGCTCCCGCTCCTCCTCCACCGAGGTAGCTCCTCCCTCCTCCCTCCACCTCTCTCCCTTCCTCCCTCCTTCCCTCCCTCCTCCTTCCTCCTGCTCCAGCCACCGCCCCACCTCCATCCGCCGCCCCTCCCCCATCCTCCTCCTCCCTCCTCCCCCTCCCCTCCATCTGCCGCCCTCCTCCCTCCAACCGCCGCCCTCTTCACTCCCCTCCAGCCGCTGCCTCTCCTCCCTCCTCCTCCTCCATTCTCCAATTTACTTTCTAGTTTACTGAATTAGTTAAAAGTTTAGTTGGTAGAAACATGTATTGGACAGTTAGTTGGTAGAGATTATAACTAGTAATAGAATAGAAAATAAATTATAGTAATAGAAATTTTTAGTAAAAAAAATTAGTAATAGAAATTTTTAGGTCTACAAAATTTTCAATATAGAAATGTATTGGAAAGCTATATGAGAAATTTTTAGGTGTAGAAAATTTTCAATATAGAAATGTATTGGAATGCTATATGAGAAATTTTTAGTAAGTGTTGAATACAGTAGAACTAGGGTATTTAGTTATGTCTATCTCACATTGCCAAATTTAGAGAGAGAGAGAGACCTACTTTGTATGCTCACGTGTGAATGCTCATGTGGCGCAGGGTAGATCACCGACGAGCCGGTCGACGACGCCCAGAAGATCACCGACGACACCCGCGCCCGGTCGACAGCCATCGTCTATAGTGAGTAAACATGATTGTTTTTATAGATGTAGTAGATGACTAGCTGTGACAATGTGAAGCTAGTTTTTTTTAAATGATAATTGACCCGGATAGAATTTCAAGTTTAAACATCTCTGTATGTGTATGAACATCTTTGTATGGCATGGAAAATCCGAGTGGCCTATGTTTAGCCGGAGTGTTGATTCATTTCCGTTCCGGTAAATTTCAGGCGCTCGATATGTCCTATTTTAGCAAAGGTCATGCCGGATTTTTCCGTGAATTTTAGCATGACTTGTGCTAGTATGTAGGAAATATCGAGTGCCTTGGATTTGCCGGAAAGAGAATTAAACGACATTTCGGGTTGACTTTAACTCTGTCGGGGCTCAATACATGACAGTCAGAAAATTAGTGAGGGAGAGTATCCACCATATATGAGAGAACAAGAATGCCGACTGTTGTCGTGGGGGTCGCTTCTCCTTCTTCTCCTTGTGCTAGACCTTTGTTATGCACTAGGGGGAGGAGGAGTAGCGACCATAACCGTCGGTCGAATATCTGCGAACACCACGTGAGATGAGAGTTTTCAAGGAAAGACTCGATAGACCGAAAGTCAACCCGTGATGAGTAATAATGATCTGTGTGTTGAGTTCCTGTTATTTGCCGTCGATGTTTAATCTTTGACTTATGAACACAGGAAATGTCTGATGACGATATGATTCCTGAGTGCGACTACTGTGAACACGACCGGGGTTTGTGCGATAGGATGCCTTATCTGCAAAACAGTAGGTACTTCACCATCGTGCTGAAGGAGACTTTCGACGTTTTTACGGTACGTAAGGACGACAAGTATTTTTCCGTAATTATGCATGACTTGTGAATTTTGGCTTCAACGTGTAATTTTCCATTTTTTTATTTGAAATAGTTCATCCCATGTCATGCAAGACCGTATGTCTTGGAAAAGCTCGGTTTTGAAGATAGGGAGAGAACAGAGACGAAGAGTGCTCACCTTAGGACGAAGCATGGTTTCACTTTTTCGGTTAAGCTATTTAATGCACCAAATAGCTCACAATTCGGTTGCTCAACTTGGAGAGGATTTTGCAAGGCCTATGAATTTATGGAGGATATGCAAATCACCTTCGATCTTCGGCCCGAAGATGAAATTGACGATAATATCGACATTTGGGTGGATGTCGAGACGCTTCTAGTTCTACCTCTTTGTGAGTTTGTCAAATAAATTTGTTAAGTAATTTATATTGTTTATTTAAAAATCATTGACGGCTTATTTCCATTGACAGCTTATTTCCATTCTTCAAAAAATGTACGGAAGATAGTAGACAGAACCTACTACACTGATGGCTCTGAACTAAGTTACCAGGAGAAAGATCATCTTATCTCATTTATTATTGATGTTGAGAATTTCAATATCAATTATGAAACTCGTCCACATTATGGTCAATACGTGCCACTAGTGCACGTGTTGAACTACGGTAACATCCATGGAGATGGCATGGTAAGATTTGTTACTATTACGACATCAGTGCATCTTTTGCATACATTCTTCTAAAGCTAAACTACATTGCTAACTAAGTTATTATTATGTTCTTCAACAGAAAATCCCGAAGGATTGTGTGCCTCATCTGATGTTTACGAAAGGTCGCATTGATGTTATTAGATTACGGCCAAGTCCGCCTCGGGTTCACCGCTGTTCATACAAGATTTCTCAAACCGATGAAGACATCACAATCCAAGAATGGAAAAAAGTTATGAATAATGAAAGGGAGCTACTTGGAAGCAACATTGTGCGAAGCGCACGAATTGGAGACAGGATAATCTCCATTCTTCATAATGGAGAGTCAGGGGCTATGTTGTTTTATGCTATTTTACCTTAGAGAGAGTAGCAGGTCCTAGCTAATACTCATGATCAAGTGCTAAGAACAATTAACTAGGGTTGGTTATGACTATGATGATGATGAGTATGACTTGTTATTATGATAACGAGTAGAAGTTGTTAGATGACTATATATGATGATGATGATGAGTATGACTTGTTATTATGATAACGATGATGAGTTATTATTATGATGATGATGCTGAGTTGTTATATGAGCATGATTAGTTATTATATATATCAGAGGGTGAAATAAACGTGGATTAGATTCAAGTGGAGGCAACATGGTGCAGATCGAAAGTACTACTAATCCAAACTAAAGTGATAAAGTTTGGATTAGTAGTACTTTCGATCTGCACCATGTTGCCTCCACTTGAATCTAATGCATGTCTCTTTCACCCACTGATATAATAACTCATCATGATCATAAAATCATATGATGAAACTACTGTATAAAACCTGTACAAATACAGCGCCAATATGCTGCAGAAAAAAAATACAGGAAAAATTAGCAGTAGCGCGGGCATGCATGTAGCCGCAACGTGCTCTGGAAAGAGGCGCTGCTGCTATTAGCAGCAGCGCGGTTTAATGAGCACGCTACTGCTATGTATAGTTAGCAGTAGCTCGGGTGAACCCACGCTACTGCTAAACTTTAGCTGTAGCGCCTTAGCAGTAGCGCCGGTGCCCGCGCTACTGATAAGGTAAATCCCCGCGCTACTGCTAGCCTTTTCCCTAGTACTGCACCGTACTGGTGATCATATATTTGATATGGTCAAGGATTTAAAAGTAATCTTTGGAAAGGGTCCTGGCGGACAATCTGTTCCGAATGACGCTAACGGACACGTACCCATGTGGAATAAGAAATCTATATTTTGGGAGCTACCCTATTGGAAAGTCCTAGAGGTCCGCTCTGCAATCGACGTGATGCACGTGACGAAGAATATTTGCGTGAACCTGCTAGGCTTCTCGGGCGTGTATGGGAAGACAAAAGATACACCGGAGGCACGGGAGGACTAGCAACGTATGAACGAAAAAGACGACATGCATCCAAAGCAGTATCAAGGTCCTGCCAGCTACGCTCTTACCAAAGAAGAGAAGGAAATCATTTTTGAAAGCCTGAGCAGTATGAAGATCCCGTCTGGCTTCTCGTCGAATATAAAGGGAATAACAAATATGGCAGAGAAAAAATTCCAAAACCTAAAGTCTCATGACTGCCACGTGATTATGACGTAATTACTTCCGGTTGCATTGAGGGGGCTTCTACCGGAATATGTTCGATTAGCCATTGTGAAGCTATGTGCATTCCTCAATGCAATTTCTCAGAAAGTAATCGATCCAGAAATCCTACCAACGTTACAGAATGATTTGGTCCAATGTCTTGTCAGTTTCGAGTTGGTGTTCCCACCATCCTTCTTCAATATTATGACGCACGTCCTAGTTCACCTAGTCGAAGAGATTACCATTCTGGGTCCTGTATTTCTACACAATATGTTCCCCTTTGAGAGGTTCATGGGAGTCTTAAAGAAATATGTTCATAACCGTACTAGCCCAGAAGGAAGCATCTCCAAGGGCCATGAAATAGATGAGGTTATTGAGTTTTGTGTTGACTTTATTCCTGACCTTAAGCCGATTGGTGTTCCTCAATCGCGGCATGAGGGGAGACTGAGTAGAAAAGGCACGCTAGGAAAGAATTCAGTAATAAGTATGGACGGACATTCTTTCACTCAAGCACACTACACAGTTCTACAAAATTCCACCTTGGTGGCTCCGTATATCGAGGAACACATGGATATTGTACGCACCAAGAACCCGGAGCAGTCTGAGTCCTGGATTAAATGTACACACATGGAGACTTTCGGCGGTTGGTTGCAAACACATCTCATGAATAACACCATTGTTGGAGATGAGCTGTACTTGTTGGCCAAGTCACCATCTTCGACTATATTCACTTTCAAAGGGTACGAGATAAATGGGAATACATTTTACACGATCGCCCAAGATAAAAAGAGCACCAACCAAAACAGTGGTGTCCGCTTTGATGCAACAAACAACAATAGGAAAAAGGACACATATTATGGTTACATAGAGGAGATATGGGAACTTGACTATGGACATTCTTTTAAGGTCCCTTTATTTCGGTGCAAATGGGTCAATCTGACAGGAGGCGGGGTAAAGGTAGACCCGCAGTACGGAATGACAATAGTGGATCTCAACAATCTTAGGTACACAGACGAACCATTCGTCCTAGCCAATGATGTGGCCTAGGTTTTCTACGTGAAGGACATATTTACCAAACCGAGAAAAAGAAAAGATAAGGAAGCGAATACATCATACGATGAGCCAAAACACCACATAGTTCTTTCAGGTAAAAGAAACATCGTGGGAGTGAAGGACAAGACAGACATGTCAGAAGATTATAATAAGTTTGATGAAATTCCTCCCTTCACAGTGAAGACTGACCCAAGCATCCTGTTAAATGATGAAGATTCTCCATGGTTACGGCTCAATCATAAGCAAGGGACATACACAAATAAAAAGTTTTATACCCCAAGATCCCACTCTGGGATGTGACCGACTTCACCGTCATCACTTTCTCTCTAGTGAGTTCCCGAACTTATAGCTGGAAAGTCCCACTTCGGACAAACCGGAGGGAATCTTTGTAAGAGTTAGGGTATATATGTGTTTTGGGTGTTCCTAGGTGGAATCCAGAGCGTCGGAATCCAACCAAAAAGCTAGGGCATTTTGGCATTTGAAATATGATTTTTGAATAATTATTTATTAAGTTATGAATTTTCAATTATTCCTGTGCTTTTAGTATTTTAATTATACAGAGGTGTTAATCAATGCAATTATGTCCAAACAAAATATGAATGTGTAGGTTATGTTAAGACAAACAATTTGACATCTTATTTGCTCCATTTGGCTTAACAGAACTGAAGATATGAATTTTCAAAGTTTAAAATAATGTCTTCAATTACTGTATTTAATTAATAAGTGCAAAATTAATTATGCAACTTCCTTTCCAAATGATAATAGTTGATAGAAATCTTCAAGATGAATCCACAGAAATTTGAATCAACTCATTTGGTTTAGTTTTTAAATTGTTATGCATTTTACAAGAATTAATTTCAATCTGTAAAATTGAATCTGTCAAATAATTTCTTCAAAATGAAAATTAATTGAAAAACACCTTTAGTCCCGGTTGCAACCACCAGCTGGGACTAAAGGTTTCAGCTCCCGCGCGGAATTTTGGCCGCCGAAAAGGTTGGCCTTTAGTCCCGGTTCGTGGCTGGAGCCGGGACTAAAGGTCGCGGGTATATAACTGGCGTCCCGGTGCCAGCCACCGCCCGGGAGATGGAACAGATCCACGCCGCCAGGCCGCTCGTCTTCAACCTCCGACCGCCGGAGATCGCCGACGCCGTCCTGCTCGCTCTGGCCCCTCCCCGAGCTCGCCGTCTGCCTCGTCCGACCCGCCGTGAGCTCCTGCAAGTTTCCCCCCTAACGCCATGCTTTATTTCTCGCCGTAGCCGTTGCCCCCTTGCTGACCATAGCACGCCGAGGCCCGAGCTCGTCGCCGACGCAGCTCCGGTGACCTTCGGGTCCCGTGCGCGTGCCCGTTGGGCTCGTGCGCATGCGTAGGTTCGTTTGGTGCTAGCCGTTGCCCCTGCCGTGCACCGCAACGCCGAAACCGCCAAGTCCCGAACTCCGGCCGCCGCTGACCTCGACGCCGCCGTGGATTCCGGCCACCCCAGGCCCGGCTAATCGCACCACTCGACACGCGAGTTCACTAGCTAACTGTAGGTGGTCTCTGCCGTCCATTTGGACGCCGGAGCGCGAAACCCGCCGCCCTCCACCGCGTCTGGCCTCGCCAGCGTCGAACCACCGGCGGGTTTAGGTCATTTTGACTAGATTTGACTCCCCCTGGGGTCAATGGCAAGTGGGCCCTGGCCCTGGCTAATTTTTAGATTTGGGCAAAAATTAACACTAATTTTTCTGTTAGTGACTGAGTCACTGACCAGTGGGCCCCACTGGTCAGATTTGACCAGGGACAGCAAAGTTGACTTGCTGAGGCAATGATGAAATCATGCTGATGTCATAACCATTTTCTGGCGATTTTATATTTCAGAAATGATTTATAAAATCCAAAAAATTGTTTAAACTTCAAAAATTCATAGAAATTTAACCGTAGCTTAGAATGAAATAATTTATATATGAAAAATTATCAGAAAAATTCAAGGAATCCATCTGTAAAATTTTCATGCATGAAACACCCATTCCTCTGCATGACCTGTCATTGTCACTGTAAACCAACTTATACTTGCTGTATAAGTGAAAACATCTAAATGGCATTTAAAATTGCGGTGTATTGATTGCATCTCCGGTATTGTTCTTGTCGATACTATGATTCAGTTTTTGCTTATTGAATGCATTCAAATTTAAATACTAAATTGTTTTATCTTTCTTCTGGATTAGTTAAGCTTTGGACGATAGCGGCAGAGACCATGAAGAGGATATCTTCGACATCATACGCTCCTCCCAAAACCAAGAGAATGAACCAGATGACGGCTCACAATTTCTGAACGACTCCGATGAGGGACTTGAGGAAGAACCAAGAGACGAAGGGGAAACAAACAATGATGGCGAAGAAAATGCTAGACAATTAACAAAGTCCGGCGAGGTATATATATATTAGGCCTCTAGTGATCATTAGATGTATTAATTGATTTGTATATATATATTAATGAATCTTTCTTCTTTTAGCCCTCCGGATGGAGCAAATCTCCTAGAAGGGTACGAGGCCGGGCCAAAAAGTTGGGCGATGGCATAAAGTTCAACATCGATGAAGTCGCAGAAGATGGCGAATCGATTGCTCCTGAACAGAATGCCCGTACATTTATAAATCAATGCGGAGTTATTGTTAGGGACAACATCCCGATCACCGTTCGAGAATGGAATAAGCCAAAGGAAGATCGAGGAGTTAGTTATGTCGACGAAAGATCGAAAAATTTGCTTTGGGATATGCTCATGTCACATTTCAACCTACCAGAGGGTCTCACAGATGACAAACGGTTGAAAGTCAAGCAGTTTGCTCTTAAGAAGATGGCCACACAATTCCAGAGCTGGAAGAAAAGATTATACTGCGACTATATCATGGCAAAAAAGAAGACTCCAGAATTCACTGGAGAACTAGAGAAGATAAAAGATCACTGGGACGCATTTGTGGAGTACAAGGAATCGGATGAAGCTCTGGAAAGGTCGAGAAGAAATAAGACAAATGCTGAGAAAAAAGAGTATCACCATATTCTGGGGACAGGTGGCTACAAGAGAGGCGTGCCTAAGTGGGAAGCAGCTGAGGCCAAGATGCTTGATGAAGGGGTCATTCCAAAAACATTGGATTGGCCCCAGAGGTCCAAGAATTGGTTTTATGTGCATGGGAGAAAGTTGGACCCAGCGACAGGGGAGATTATTGAAAAGGCAGATCTTAAAACAGCCTCGGACGCTTTACTTGAAGCAATAGAAGCTGCTCGTAAGGGGTTGTTCCAGCCCGAGAGAGAGAACGACGAGCTTACACGCGCCCTCAAGAATCCTGAACACGGAGGACGAACACGAGGCAAAGGTGTTGTTCCGTGGGTTCAGGGGTTTTCGGAGTGGAACGACTTATAGAAGCTGTCAGAGAAAAAAGAAGCAGGATGTAGACCGGCTTCAGAAGGTAGAAACAAAGAACGAGGAGTTGGAACGCATGTTAAAGCGGCAGCAGGAGCAACTGGACAGAATTGATCAGCAAAGGGCGTCTCCGCGGCAGGAGCAAGCAGATCCAGCATTGGATAGTACCGTCCCATCTATGCGGAAAAGCATCGTGGGTTCCATGGGGGCCCGGGCCGATGATGCACTACTGGCTCGCTACCCCGTGGATGATATCAAAGAGAGGACAAATTGTGAGCTACATCAGAAAATGAAGAACATATCCATGAAGGTGGCGGTCGGCTTTGCTTTACCGAATGCACCTGAAGCAACCATCCATGGCAATCCGATTGTAGCTGGCTATGCTCGTGTCGGGGTGGATGAAGTTCTGCCGGGATATGACTCACTAGAGCTTGACATTCCTAGAGGTGAAGGGGAGCAGACACTGGGAGAAGTCATACATGGTGTCATTGTATGGAGAAAGGAATGCATCGTGTTTCCAAACTCGGCGCCAAGGCCACCGACTCCTCCGAGTAGCAATACACCTCTAAGTCCACCCCACCTCGAGAGGGAGCCCAGCGCGAGTCCACCATATCGATCTCCGCCGCGTCAGCCGACTCCACCCCCTATGTCCCAGCAGGGCCAAAAGCGGAAGAAAGCACAAAAGAAGAAAGCCAACGACGAGCCTCCTGCCAAAAAGAAGTTAGCTTACGATATGACTGATGAGGAAACCAGAGCGGTCGTGGTTTCCGAAGTGAAATCCCATTTTGCACCGAAACCGCCCCCGCCGCCAAAGGAGATAATACCTACGAAAATCGTAAAGCACTTTGTGGAACTTCTTGAGCGACCCCCGGCACATGTGGAGAATAGTCCACCAGACTATGACCGCTCTATTAGGAAGTCATATGAGAAACAAATGCAGCAGTCGAGACGTACAAGTAGCAATAAAAGCGGGAAAACAGTTCCCCAGCTCGGAGAACAGGCAATGCAATCGATCCACCCGCTCAAGGTGATTATCGATAAGGTAACTGACGCTGCTAGAGAGTTTGGTATCAGTGTTGATCAACTCCTAGGCACCGAGAAAGTCCCCGTGGCTGATGTAGCATGGCGATATGTCCCCGGGAACCCTCTGGTCAGACCTGAGCAGGTCCCGCTTCTACCAACACAAATGCGAAGATTGCATGAGTGGTACATGGAAGAAGTAAAGAACGGGCGAGAGATGCTCATGGTGAAAGTCAAGGAAGAGCATTACTTCTATGAAAACGATCTATGCATTGAGCTTCCAGAAATTTTTCAGTTATACAATCAAGACGCACTCGACAAATCTATCGTCAGTTGCTATTGTCTCTAAGTGATTTCTTTCTGTAATTTAAGTCTCTAGCTCAGCTCGTTCATTGCCTGTAATTATCCTCACTATATTCTTTTGTACGCTATTATGCAGAATGAAGATTCTGGAATGCAAAAGAAATGAAATCTATGACATTGGGTTCGTTGACCCATATATCATTAATGAAATTATGATACAAGACCACCCCAAAGACACAGAGGAAAACTTGCTAAGGTTTATGAAGGCACTAAATACCAGAACAGAAATACTATTTCCTTACAACTTCAAGTGGGTGTTACTGTCTTGTACTACAAATTCTATTTTGCTTACTCGATGTTAAGTGTAGTTGATGAGTTATGCATGCCTGCTATTATAAACGTGCGCAGGTTCCACTGGATCCTGCTAATCATTAGAGTTGACGAAGGAACTGTTGAAACCCTGGACTCACTAGATAAAGACCCTCGAGAATACACCAGCGTGGTTTTGATGCTCGACAGGTAATTTCAATCATTATCGCACTATATCGGCATCTTTCCTTCATTTCCTGATATCAAGTAATTAATAACTCCTTTATTCATTTTCTTTGCCGGGCAGGGTTTGGAAACGGTTCATCAATGATGTTGTCGGTGAATGGAAACCGAAGCTGCATTGGCGATGGCCCAAGGTAATTAAGTAGTACTAGCTAGGTCCGCGCATCTCTTTAATTCTAGTTTGAATAACATTATCATGCTTGATTATTATCTGATTGAATTCTATTCTCGCAAAGTGCATGAGGCAGAAATAGGGGACTAATTTATGTGCATACTACGTTTGCGAGAACATTCGCATGACGACCGAATGACGCAGAGATGTAAGACAACTTGAGGTACGTAATCACTATTCACAATTTTTTTATGGTGATCTAATATATATACACACAACTAATATATTCATTTTGATCTCCTTCTTTAAAGATGGAAGAGATGCGGGAGAAGCTCCTACCAGGAACCGCATACGAGCACTTTAAGAGGAAATTGCGGGATTTTTGCTTACGGAGGTCATATCTGAAAGCGGAGAATACCATTGCCGCTAATGCCTGCATGTAATGATCTCCAAATTGTATATATATATATATGTATGGTCGTACGAGAAATTATATGATATATGTATGGTCGTACGAGAAATTATATTATATATGCATAACGTGTACAATATGTAGTAGCGTAAAATATGTGTGAAATGAAAAAGAATTGAATGGAAAACATAAAATGAAAAGGAAAAATAAACCATAAACCCTAAACCCCAACACAAAATCATTAGTCCCGGTTGGTGTCACCCCGGTTGGTGTCACCAACTGGGACTACATGTCCTTCAGCCCCCGACGCTAGCTTGCGGCCACGTGGAGGGGCCTTAGTCCCGGTTGGTGTCACCAAACGGGACTAAAGGTCCTCCAGCCCCCGGCGCGCGATCGCGGCCACGTGGAGGGATTTTAGTCCCGGGTCGTGGTCAACCGGGACTAAAGGGTGGGGGCCTTTAGTCCCGATTTAGTTGTCCCGGTTGGTGACCCGGGACTAAAGGCCTTTTCCAACCGGGACTAAATCCCGTTTTTCCACTAGTGACCGTTCCAACATTTGGTAGTACATATACCAGGTTGCCAATGGTAGATTCATGTACACTAGCACAGTGCCCTCGCAAATGCACGGGCAGTGCCTTAATCGTTTGATTATGTTTATTTAAATTCTATAATGAAATTTTTCAGTATAATTAGATTTTCTATTCTAAAAGAAATAGATGTTCCTGTCATGATATAGGAAAATCAAGTTTAACCTATGCAACTTTGATTATATTGTAAAAAAACAACGAAATTATCTAAAGCTTTGAGTAGGCATTAAGTCTGTGGTTTACAGAGTTAATTTAATTTTGTAGATGCTTCTCTAACTCTTCGGTTGTTGCTTTTTTTTCCTATAAATCTGGGAATCCAACATCGAAGGTCTATTTTAATTTATCTTGACGACTTCCTAAGCTGACCTAACTCCTCGTATTTTATACTTCCATAGCAATGCACGGGCATTGTGCTAGTAACAGTAGTAACCGCTATCGCGCGACTCGTGCCGTCGTGCGTAGTAGTACTTACAACTGTCAACCGCTAGTGCTTAGGTGAGACATGCTCCTCGTGACCGCATGCCACATGGTACACAGGTAAACAGAATTGGGTCGGACCGGCGAACTGAGCGTAGCTCAGTTGGGGGAACCTGCCCAGGTTTAAGTCCTAGACTTAGCATGGGTGTTCGCACTTTCCTTGGTTTATTTCAGGATTTTACGGCTTTATTCTTTCAGTGGTAAGCGAAGTGCCCGTCGACATCGAGGCGCATGTGGTGACTTCGTCAATCTTAAGACATGTCAGATCAGTCTCTCGGAGTTGCTCATAGAGGTAGGGTGTGCGTGCGTGCGTTCATAGGGGTGAGTATATACGTGTTTGTGAACGTCTGCGTCTGTACTGTGTTTCAAAAAAAAATTGGGTCAAATTGCACTGCATTCATTCCTGTGTTGCATTTATACAGATTACAAACAGCATGGAATGTTAGTCTATCCAATCTAATTAACAGTCCTGACTACTCCCTATAAGCTAGCGGCACTTGAGTGCATGTGATCGTGGTTCGTTGGATGGCTAACGGCATGGGAACGCGGCGTGCGATGTGAGCCTAAAGAACCGTTCCAACATTTGGGAGTACTTATGCCAGGTTGCCAATGGTAGATTCATGTACACTAGTAGTACTCCAGTTGTTAAAGCCTGAGAAGAGTACGTAGTCTAGTCTGACGGTGTTGTTATTTTTCAGATAACGAGGTGTTCCTGGCAATCCGTCACCGTAAATCAAATCTGCACCAGTTGTTATGCATGAGAATATCAGCAGCCTCGTGGGTTTCGTATTTAGGAACCGTGGGATTTCAGGCGCCTTTCCATATTTCTTTGAAGAATCTGTGGAGTTCCCTCTGTTCCAGATCTTATACACGATCTGAAAGTTTTCCTCGTCGGGTCGTCGTCGATGTCTCTCCCTCTCGCGTTGCACGGTTGATGGAGATGTAACCGATGGTCCTGACGCAGCCAGTGTGTCAGCTGCAGGGCCAATGGACCAACGTTACACGCCAACAACCTTAAACAACAACCCTTTCAGGACTTTTTTTGGATAGTGCACGTGTCGCAAGGGAGCAGTACAAGCCACTCGCGCACAAACACACACACGCGAAGGTTATCAAGTGTCAATGCAATCTTCACGGATGCTGCATGGAAACAGGAGGCAATCCAAAATGAAGAGAATGAAATGCATGCAGGAATAGGAGTTTACATCCAACTAAAACAAGGAAATGTAAAGCTCCAAGCTAAGATTTCAGCTAAGGGATTGCAGGCCATTTCAGCAATACAAGCAGAAGTGCAAGGACTGTTGCTAGCTGCTAGACTTATAGAGATGTTACAGATACAGGAGACAATTATCCTTACAGATAATCTTACACTTGCAAAAGCTGCAGCAGCGAGACTGCCCAGAATGAGTCCAGGTCATTGGCAAATTAGAAGCCATATTGCAGATTTTTGTGCCATGACAGATCAGAAACAAGTACAGGTCTATCACATATTCAGGAATCAAAACGTGGAAGCCCATGATTCTGCAAAAGTAGCACTCATGCAGGAGTTTGTAGCCCACCCTAGCTATAGGTACAGCTGCAACAATCCTGATCACACAGTAGAACATTGTCCCTTGTTACAGGCTTTAGTTCATAATCATATGCAGGGATTTGTACTTCTCAATGTAAACTGCTTCTAAGATAAATGAAAGCCTGGAGCCTCTGGGCGCCTTTGTTTGTTCAAAAAAAAAAAAGGTTCAGGATCACCACCTGTCCCTGGAACTTTACACAAGCAACCCCACAAAGATACAAAAATAGCAAACCGGTCCTGTGGGTCCCTGAGATTCCATCGTCCTCACCGCTGTGCACCGCCGGCGCCGCAGCTTTTTCTTTCCATAGGACGGCGCTGTCGACATTGGAGATCATGGCCGCAGGGAACCCCCGGACCCCTCAGGACCGGGCTCCTCTTCCACGCCGGGAAGAGCCACCTAAGCTGCTCGCTCCACATCCATACATCCAGAACCAGAGAAAGCGGCGATCGGACGCCACGGCGGCCACCTCCCGCTGACGAAGCCACCAATAGGATGACCACCACCGGCGAGACCTGCCCTGTACATGGTTTCCAACAGCCTCACGCCAATGTTGAAGAACGTGCCGCCGTGACGGAGCCGAGGATGAGGAGCAAAATTCCCCACATGCAGTCGCTGCCGCCGCCTCGTCGACCACGCAAGAAAGCCCTAACCTCACCGTCCTGAAAGGAAGCAGGAATCTACAGATCTCCCAGCTTCGCCGTCGCCGCCATCGTCAGCGTTGGAGAAAAAGCCGGAGTACCCCCTCCCCCCAGCCCCTTCTTCAGGACTTGATGTGTTGAGGCACCATGGCCACGATCTGACTAGCCCATTTCCGCTTTCACCTTTCCGTGGAGTTGTCTGTTGAATTCATGAACTTGGAATCATGGATTCACATCCAGTGTCACTAAAAAGTAATAAAAAAGCATGATGCTACTCTCTCCATTTCAATAAACTTCGCACGTCATGTTTCGTTAAGACAAGACTTTGACCAATAATTACACTATTAATATGTACTTTTGTGATACAAAATCATAACCAGAAACAAGCTCTTTGGAATAGAAATTTATTGACACCAATTTAATTTCACATAAAATATATACTAATAGAGTAATTGTTGATCGAAGGCTTGTTGTAAGGAAAGCTAATATGCACAATTTTGTGTGTGTGTGTGTGGGCCGGGGGAGGGGGGGGGCGGTCATTCAACAATTCCTTCTCATGCTTGGCTGTGGTCAGTGGAGCGATCAGTTCCATCAAGGAAGGGGATGATGCGGGAGGGGATCCAACAATCCACTGGCGAGCCCACGGTGTTGCGGGAGGGGATCCACCACCGGATCTGTTGAAGGAAGCGACGAGGCTGAGGCGGGAAACAGTGACCGTCCGGTTCAAGATGTGACTGCGGCTGCGTTGACGGCCCCGGCCTGGGTACCGAAACAGGACCTCATTGGGTTGACGCAGCACGGCGTGGATGGCTTGGCCCCGCCGGCAGTTTACTTGCACCGAGTGTGGCGGCGAGACCACGACCGGCCTCGAGAATGGTAGGATCCGACCAGTGGTCGAAATCTATGGAGAAAGTGTTGCTGTGGTGGTGGATCGAAGAGAGAGAGAGAGAGAGAGAGAGAGAGAGAGAGAGAGAGAGAGAGGGGGGGAGGGGAGATGGATCTTGGGTGGCGGTTGCGGGAGAGAAGTGGGAGGGTGAAAGTGCAACTAGACCCCAATTGTATTTTGGTGTTGATGATGGTATGATTAGTGGGACTAATGTCAGTTGTCAAATTTATCATAGGACATTGGTCTCTCGGTGATTATAAATGGAGATGGTTGGTAATCCCCCTTCCCCCGAGCCGCTCCCGCGAGCGACCTTGGGGGCAACCCTAGCCGCGAGCGACCTTGGGGGTCGCGTAAGGTTTTCCAGAAAGTGCTTCGCTTTTGTCGGATCTATTTTCTCCTTTGGCTCGGGCCGTTTCGGTGCAAGCTGGCGTTTCACATCGGCATCCACGACCTTCTTGGTTTCCTCAGCAGTCAGTTCGTATGGTAACTTGGCAGGAGCCTCCTTGACGCTGTTCCTTGTACCTGCTCTGGATTTCTTCGTAGTTGTAGTACTAGCCGGCGGAGCAGCGGTTCTCTTCCGCTTATCCACCCGGGGCTGAGGCGGCGGAGTCTGCTGACGCGGCGTAGACGGTTGTGGCGGCGGAGACGGCTGAGGCGGCGGAGGCGGCGGAGATGGCTGAGGCGGCGGAGTCTGCTGACGCGGCGGAGACGGCTGAGGCGGCGGAGTCTGCTGAGGCGGCGGAGACGGCTGAGGCGGCGGAGATAGAGCTGGATTGCTACTCTGAGGAGTCGATAGCCTTGGCGTCCAATGTGGACGCACGATGTGCTCCCTTTTCCATAGAATGGTACTTTTTCTGGCATCTCCCAGTTCAGTCTCCCCTTCACCTGTAGGGAAGTCAAGCTCCAGCTGCTCAAATCCCTTGATAACTTCATCCACCCCGACAACAGCATAGCCATCTGGAATCGGAGAGCAATGGTAAGTTCCATTACATACAGGAGGTAAGGCAAAGCCGCCCGCCACCTTCACGGATATGTTAATGCATTTCACATGTAACTCACAATTTTCCCTCTGTGTGATATCATCCACGGGGTAGCGAGGAGCCGTGATATCATCTATGGGCCGAACGAGCTCTGTGGAAGCCACGCTGCTTTTCCGCTGAGATGTTGGGCCGGCAGTATCGAATGCAGGATCTTCGTGCCGCTGAGATGGGCCGGTAGCTTGCTGGCTGGTAAGTGCATCTATTTGCTTCTGCTGCCACGCTAATTTTTCTTCTATCTGCTGCAGTCGGTCTGCATGCTGTTTCTTTTTTCTCCCTCGGCTTCTATAAGTGTCACTGCAGTCGGGAAACCCAATCTTCCACGGAACGGAGCCTGATGTGCCTCATGTTCGTCCACTATGTTCAGCATTCCCGAGGGCGCGTGTTAGCTCGTCGTTCTCTCTGTCGGGATTGAACTTCCCGTCCTGCACGTCCTTCATTGCAGCTTTAAGGGCTTTGAGGGGTGTTGCAAGTTGATCTTTTGTAAAAATACACTTCCCTATTTCTGGGTCCAACTTTCCCCCATGCCCGTAGAACCAAGTCTTTGCCCGTTCGGCCCACTCCAATGTCTATGTATCGATCCCTTTATCAATCAGGCCGTTCTCAGTTTTCTCCCACTTAGGCCTGGCAACCTTGTAGCCACCTGATGGTGATATTCCTTCTGTGCAGCATTTTGCTTATTTATTTTTGACCTTTTCTTAGCTTCATCCGATGTCTTGTTCTCCACAAATGCGTCCCAGTGATCTTTTATCTTCTCATATGCTCCGGTGAATGTTGGACTCTTGTTTTTCAGGACATAGTCTTGGTGCAATCTTTTCTTCCAGTTGCAGAATTGTGCGGCCATCTTCTTAAGAGTCCACGCCTTGACTTTTCGCTCTATAACTTTGTTATTTGGATCCACCTCTGGCGGTAGGGTGAAATTTGTCATGAGTGTATTCCAAAGCATTTCTTTGGATCTATTGTCGACATAAGTAACTGTAACACCCCTATGTAATGAGCTACAGTGATCCACCATATTAATGCCAAGTCATCTGAGATTTGCAATGATAATCAATGTGGATTAATATCTCATTTCAAATTCTGCCCCTGAATTCAAATTCAAATGCAATTAAAATTTGAAGTTGGTTAAAAGTTGCTGGAAAAATGTTCATCATTTAGCATAAATTCCAAAAGAATTTATTGTTCAGGAAAACAACATCACCTTATTGCTAAAATGAGCATTAGCATTTAATCCATTGCAATACCAGCAATTTAAATTGCAAATTCATTTATGAAAAATGCTAATGGATTCCACTGGCCTCCAAAATATTTGTGGCAGTGCCATAAATTGCAAAGAATATTTGGGCCTAGCCACACATTTTTCTAAAATGATTTGGTGGCCCAACTAAATTCTTTTCCTCTCTCTGTTATTAAAGAAAAAGGAGAAAAGCGGAAAAAGGAAGAAAAGGGGCGGCCCACTTACCTGGTACTGGGCCGAGCCCACCCTGTTCGTCTACCTGCTCCCCACCTGCGTGTCGCCGTCGCCCTGGACCGCAGCTCGCCGCGCAGCTCACTGGCTGCCACGGCGCCGGGGTAGTTGGCGAGGGGATAAGGGCCTCCCCCGAGCCATCTCCCCTGGTCGCCCTCGCCATTCCCCTTCCTCCCTCTCCCTCATGCTCGCCGCTCTCCTTCCCCTCTCTGTCCCGAACGCCGCCGCCGCTCCTCCGTCGTTTCCACGGCCACCGGCGGCCCCGTGCCCGCTGGCCCTGCCCGCGAGCTCCGCCGGCATCTACCTCATCTTCTGGTGCCCTCAGGTGGAGCCGGAGAGCCCTCCTGACGCCGCCCGACCTCGTCCCGCATCTCTGCTCGCCGGCGTTCCCCTTCGTCTCCGGCGACCCGTCTGCAGCTACTAAACCGCCACAGGCCCCCTTGTGCCGCTCGGTGAGCGCTTCCCCTCTCCCCTGGCCCCTCTAGCTACTCGCGCGCGCGCTAGAACGTCGGCTCCGATCCGACCCGAAGCTCACCGCCGCCATTGCTCACCGCCAACACCACGGCTGGCCACCTCCGCCCGTTTCGACCTTGCAGAACGACGCGCGGAGGACTGCCTATTCGAACGCCACAAAAAACGCGCCCGCAAACACCTCGTAGCCGCGCACCCGAGCCCGGCCGGAATCTCACGGCCGCGGACCTCGACGCCGGCGACGTTTCCGGTCGAACAACGGGTAGCCACCACCACCATTGGATGTGCGCTGCTCCGCTCGTTCGAACAAGCCTGAGTACGCGCGAAATGGTCCACCATGCGCAAAATCCGAGCTCGTCGGAGAGGATTCCGGCGTCGGCGTCCGACGTGTCGCCTCGCGGGCCCCACCTTGAGACACTGACCGATGGGCCCCGCAACGCGTTTGACTTCGTTGACCGGGTCAACGTGCGGTTACTGTTCACCCACAGCCGCTGACGTGTGGGCCCGCGATTAATTAAACTGCTAACCGTTAATTAGGTAAATCTGTTAATTAGCTATTACGCTGATAGGCCGGGCCCACTGACTAATCCTATGTTAGTTTAAATTTAAATCTGTTTTAACCCACAGAGGCTCACAGGTGGGTCCCACATGTCTGTTTGACCAGTCAGCTAGTCAGCCGACTGCTGACGCAAGCATGACATCATCCTGACGTCATATTCCATTTCTGGCTAATTCTGTTAATTTAAATAATTCCAGAAATAGTTTAAAACTTCAGAAAATCATAGAAAATTAACCGTAGCTCGGATGGAAAAACTTTCTACATGAAAGTTGATCAGAAAAATGAGACAAACCCGAATACGCCCTCCGTTTATCTGTCACATGCCCACAACCATGCAAACATGGATCCGTCCCCTCCGGTTCAGTATACCGAAATCAGCCTAAACGCCGGGAAAATATCCCAGATATTTTCCCGATTCGTCTGCGACATGTAGCAATGCATTAGGTCACCACCAACACCGCATATAACCATGTCATGCATCTGTGTTGCATTATTTGCCTTTATTTATTGTTTCTTCCCCCTCTTCTTCTCCGATAGCCCCCGAGACCGACGCAGCTCAGGAGACAGACGACACCACTGACGATCCCTCCTTTGCCGCAGAGCTTCCAGGCAAGCAACCCCCCTTGACGCATGCTTATGTCACCTATTCTCTCTTCCTCCTGCTTGCATTAGAATTTGCTACTGCTATTGTTTTATCCTATTCTGCTGCATAGCCTTTCCTTGTAACTACTTTTGATACTGTAGCTGATATCCAAAATGCTTAGAATAGGTTGGATGGTAGTGAACCATCTGTGGCCCCTCTCCCTTGCTGTAGTTGCCCCGCTGTAGTACCTGCGTCCCGATCGATGTGATCGTCGGGCTGAGACCAGTTCATCACCACTCATCCCCCTAAGTTGCGCGACGCTGCAGAGCTATTATCGAGTGCCGAGGGTGATACCTCTTATCTCACTCCCGATAATGCCTCTGTAGTACAACTAGTCGGTGGTGGGTTACCGAGGGTGATTCCTCTTCCACCACCTCCGATGAAGCCTCTGTCGTGCAACCCCGCCAGTGTGAATACCATCGAGGGTGATTCCTCTGGATTCACTTTGACGGGATCATCGAGTGGGAATCCAACGAGGGTGATTCCTCAGATTCCTGCTAGATGTTTTGGACACACGGTTACTTGCACTTAATTACTGTTGTTACTGGGTAAAGTCGGGTAGGCCCCGAGGGGTACCCGCGAGTGTTGTGTAGACGGGTTGACCATGAGGGTACCCGCGAGATGAATACGTGGCACGGACGGGCATTCTTAGCCCTTGCCGTAAGTCCACGAGACGGGGCGACGGGGTCACAGGATCGTGAGTCTCTGCTCGTTACCGCACGCTCCTAATGCACTAATGGGTTAGGATATGTAATCTGAGTAGGCCTCTGGCCTCATCGCGCTAAACAGCACGTGGGAATAATATGGGTACTCGGCGTCGTATGTATCAGCCGAAGCTCTTCAGACGTCAGCAGTTGAGCGGCGCGCGCCGGGTTGGTTGGTAAAGCCTGCGCTTGTATTAAGGGGGCTAGGACTGCTCACCGGCCGCGTTCGCAACGCGCAGGAGTGCAAAGGGTGATGGTCCCAAGACCCCTGAGTGCTTAGGATGTAGACCGGCGTGCTGGCCTCTCTGTTGAGCCTAGGTAGGGCTACGACGTGTCGATAGTCCGAGGCCGGGCATTGACTGAGCAAGTGTGTCCGGCCAGGGTCATCGAACGTGTTGGGTAAGTTGGTGCACCCCTGCAGGGAAGTATATCTATTCGAATAGCCGTGTCCACGGTAACAGGACGCTCGGAGAATATCCCGATCTACTACAACTAGAAATGGGTTGAATATATTGGCTCCGGGATCGCTTTCTCGCAGGGAGTCGAGGAAGGATCTCTGGGCGATATTGATACTTGTTGCTATTACTATATTTATGTACTAAACTATACTCTTCTAATGCTGCAAGACCCTGAAGATGCTAGTCTTCGATAGGCTAGGCTTTCCTTCTATTCTGGCATTTCTACACATCAGTCCACATATACAGCCTTCCTTTGATAATGTTGCATATTTAGAATAGATCTGATGTCAGTCTTGCTGAGTACTTTGGATGAGTACTCACGGTTGCTTTGCTTCCCTTTTTCCCCATACACAATTGATGAGACCAGACGACGGAGCCCCGGAGCTAGCTGCCCCAGCCGACGTCGACTACGGCTACTACTACTACCCCGCTGGCGAGTACTACTACGAGGAGCCCTCCGACGACCAGGAGTAGTTAGGAGGCACCCAGGCAGGAGGCCTGCGCCTTTCGATCCAGTGTTTTATTTTGCCCGGCCTTCTTAAAGGCCTATTCTGTTTGACTTTGTATCTGTACTCAGATACCTGATGCTTCCGCTGATCCTTGTATGACATCGAGCTTATGTATTCGAGCCCTCGAGGCCCCTGGCTTGTAATATAAAGCTTGTAAGACTTTTATTTATGTTTAGAGTTGTGTTGTGATATCTTCAAGTGAGTCCTTAGGCTTGATCGTGTGCATTTGCGTGTATGATTAGTGCACGATTAAGCCGGGGGCGTCACAGTAACTCCATGCGCCTTTGGCTTATTCCATTCTCGAATGGTGATCGGGATGCTATCCCTAACAATAACTCCGCACTGACTTACAAATGCTTTTCCGTTCTGCGCGGGACCAATCGGTTTGCCATCTTCAGCGACTTCTTCGATCTTGAACCTTTCATTATCGTCCAACCTTTTTTTCGGGCCTCGTTTCTTTATAGAAGATTGGCTCGATCCGGAGGGCTAAAAGAAGAAAGAAGCGTTAATATATGTATATACAAATCAATTAATGCATCTAGTCAGTAGAAGCTTAATTAATATACCTCGCCGGACTTTGTAATAATTAAGGTTCCAACACCGGAGCCGTCATCTTCTCCCTCCATTCCCTCACCGGAGCCGTCATCTCCTCCCTCTATTCCCTCACCGAAGTCGTTCAGAAACTGTGAGGTGATATCATCATCTCCGTCGCGGATTATTTCCCCCAACATGCCTTCTTGTTCTTCGTCTCTGCCGTGTTCCATAGTTTCTGCAAAAACTTGCAAGTTATTTCGATGCTATAAACAAATTATTAAAACAAATTCACATTTCCATGTCTATTTGCATCTTGATTAAAAAAATCACATTATTAAAACAAATTCACATAATATCACTAATACATCTCGAATAATTCAGTTGCAACAATAATATTATCATATAATATCACTAATACATCTCGAATAATCCAGTTAATGCAACAATAATATCACATAATATCACTAATAAATCTCGCCCAATCAAACTGGACGTCGACTCGCGGTTCCTGAGCCGCGGGCGGTGAACACCCAAAGAGAAGGAACCATCACAGGATCATAGCTCAGGTGAGATCCCTGAAGAAACTGCCAGGTATTGGAGAACCTCACGTCCAACGCAACCATGTAGCGACGGACGTGCTCGTCCTCCTCCCTGACACGGCGACGTACCACCTCCTCGGGGTCCGGCTCCCTCTGCACCGATAATGGCCCACGCGACCGCCACCAAAGAAGCTCCGGGTCGACGACGAGACCCCGATTCCTCACCAAGCTGCGCGCCCCGAAAGGTAGCACCTCCCAGTGCCAGCCCGACGGAGCCCAGTCCCGGACATGGCGCCTCTCAAACTGGTTATCGCCGCCGAGTCGACGACGAGGATGCGGGCCGGGCATCGTCGCCGAGGACAAATTCCTATGAAAACAAATCAGGTCTATTTCTCGTTCATTGTGAGACGTTGCTCCGGCTCGCCTTTATTGCGGCGCTACTGGCTCACCTTTATTTCATTGTTTGCATCAGATTTCTTTAATTTTTCTTTTTTTTTCTCACCACATGTCTATATTTTTTATACACCTATCAAATACACGATTCACATTTTTTATAATATATGTTTTAAGACCAATTTTTATTCATACACATTGTACATTTTTGTATACATCTAAAACATTTTATACACATCTAAGTGATTAACTTTTTTCAAATAAATATCATTGAATTTTTTTTGAATGCTTCTTAGACATTTTTCAAATACACGTTAAATATTTTATTTAAAAGATATAAAATATTTTCTTTAAATTATGCAAAAAATTGTATATAACATTTTTTAAGGTCACAATTATTTTCTGAAATGCCTGAAGATTTTGTTTAAATGTAGCATTCGTTTTTTAAACGTTATGAAACATATATTTATAGAATAACACAAACATCTTTTATGATGTAAACTTTTTATGAAATGTTACCTAGGGCGCGCGTGGAGGAGCGGCAGGCTCGGGCGGCGCGTGGACGTCGAGGAGCGGCGCGGGGACCACCAACGTAACACTGAGGACCACCAACGATGTTGCACGACTGGTCCGCCTATTGCAAATCGACGACCGCCCACCAAAGTGGAAAAAATGGAGCCCTAAGAAAATGCAGTTACAGAGTGTTAAATACAAAAATACAACCACAACCATATACTGTAAAATGTAGATAACCATTTTTGACAAAAGGTTCGATCCCTGCTTTAACAAAAGCGATAATTTGCTGGGTACCAGCTCTTACAGGAACTCCTAAACAGAACATAACAAGTGCAACCCATGGTAAAAAAAATTCCTTATGTGGCAAAACATTGTTAATAACCAAGGAACAACTACACGTAGCAAGTAACATCCATCAAATAGAAAAATAGTTACAGAAGGACGGGAGCCTACCAAAAAAAGGAAACATAGCATCATGACTCCGAGTGATTGCAATGATCTTCGGTATGGTTCTGAGGTTGAAGGAATGACTGGAATGGCTCCTGATAACTCGAGCTATTGTGCTGGGCAGAACCATTTATTTTCATATGACCATATACAAAATCAGTAGTTGAGCAATTAGGTGTGGCTGTAAAAACTACCTGGTATAGTAAAGAAGGGAACACAAATGAACTAATTAAGGGTACTGGTTTTTTATTTTTTTTGAGATGAAGGGTACTGTTCTTTAGTTGCAATATGAGCTTCAGGGAAAAGATGTGCAAATTAGCACAGTCGGATCAGAGATTGCATTTCAGATAAGGGAAGCTGAACCTTATGCAAAAGAACTTCATACCTTCTGGCGGCGCATGGAGGAGAGCGGCGCCGGCGGGCTCGGGCGGCGCGTGGAGGCCGGCGGCGGGAGCGGACGTCGAGGGCGCGCGCGCGTGGAGGAGCCAAGGCGCGGGCTCGGGCGGCGCGTGGAGCAGAGCGGCGCCGGCGGGCTCGGGCGGCGCGTGGAGGCCGGCGGCGGGAGCGGACGTTGAGGGTGCGCGCGCGTGGAGGAGCCAAGGCGCGGGCTCGGGCGGCGCGTGGAGGAGACCGGCGCCGGCGGGCTCGGGCGGCGCATGGAGGCCGGCGGCAGGAGCGGACGTCGAAGGCACGGTCGGGCAGCCTGACGGCGTCGCGAGAAAATGGAGGAAGATTGGGGGAGGGAGAAGGGGGCGGTTAAATACCGCGAGGCATTTAGTCCCGGTTGGATCCACCAACCGGGACGAAAGGGTGTTTAGTCCCGGTTGGTGGCTCCAACCGGGACTAAAGGCCACCAACCGGGACTAAAGCTATTTTTGGCCGCGGCCGAAAGGGCGCGAAAGGTCAGGCCTTTAGTCCCGGTTGGAGCCACCAACCGGGACTAACCGCGTATGATGGTTTCTAATGAAATTGATTGTCCAGTGGTTTAAAGGAATTTAATTTATAAAATTATTTCGAAAATTCATAACTTAATAAATAATTATTCAAAAATCATGTTTCAAATGCCAAAATGCCCTAGCTTTTTGGTTGGATTCCGATGCTCCGGAGTCCACCTAGGAACACCCAAAACACATATATACCCTAACTCTTACAAAGAGTCCCTCCGGTTTGTCCGAAGTGGGACTTTCCAGCTATAAGTCCGGAAACTCACTAGAGAGAAAGTGATGACGGCGAAGCCGGTCACATCCCAGAGTGGGATTTTGGGGTATAAAACTTTTTCTTCGCGTGTGTCCCTTGCTTATGATTGCGCCGTAACAATGGAGAATCTTCATCATTTAACAGGATGCTTGGGCCAGTCTTCACTGTGAAGGGAGGAATTTCATCAAACTTTTCATAATCTTCTGACATGTCTGTCTTGTCCTCCACTCCCACGATGTTTTTTTCCTGAAAGAACTATGTGGCGCTTTGGCTTATCATATGATGTATTTGCTTCCTTATATTTTCTTTTTCTCGGTTTGGTAGACATGTCCTTCACATAGAAAACCTGCGCCACATCATTGGCTAGGATGAATGGTTCGTCTGTGTACCCAAGATTGTTGAGATCCACTGTTGTCATTCCGTACTGCGGGTCTACATTTACCCCGCCTCCTATCAGATTGACCCATTTGCACCGAAATAAAGGGACCTTAAAAGAAGTTCCATAGTCAAGTTCCCATATCTCCTCTATGTAACCATAATATGTGTCATTTTCCCTATTGGTGTTTGTTGCATCAAAGCGGACACCACTGTTTTGGTTGGTGCTCTTTTTATATTGGGCGATCGTGTAAAATGTATTCCCATTTATCTCGTACCCTTGGAAAGTCAATACAGTCGAAGATGGTGTTCTGGCCAACAAGTACAGCTGATCTCCAACAGTGGTGTTATTCGTGAGATGTGTTTGCAACCAACCGCCGAAAGTCGCCATGTGTGCACGTGTAATCCAGTCGTCAGACTGCCCCGGGTGTTGGGAGCGTACAATATTCTTGTGTTCATTGATATATGGGGCCACCAAGGTTGAACTTTGTAGAACTGCGTAGTGTGCTTCAGTGAAAGAATGCCTGTCCCTACATATTACTGAATTCTTTCCTAGCGTGCCTTTTCCACTCAGTCTCCCCTCATGCCACGATTGAGGAACACCAATCGGCTTAAGGTCAGGAATAAAGTCAACACAAAACTCAATAACCTCCTCTGTTTCATGGCCCTTGGAGATGCTTCCATCTGGCCTAGCACGGTTATGAACATATTTCTTGAAGACTCCGATGAACCTCTCAAAGGGGAACATATTGTGTAGAAATGCAGGACCCAGAATGGCAATCTCTTCGACTAGATGAACTAGGACGTGCGTCATAATATTGAAGAAGGATGGTGGGAACACCAACTCGAAACTGACAAGACATCGGACCAAATCATTCTGTAACCTTGGTAGGATTTCTGGATCGATTACCTTCTGAGAAATTGCATTGAGGAATGCACATAGCTTAACAATGGCTAATCGAACATTTTCTGGTAGAAGCCCCCTCAATGCAACCGGAAGCAATTGCGTCATAATCACGTGGCAGTCATGAGACTTTAGGTTTTGGAATTTTTTCTGTGTCATATTTATTATTCCCTTTATATTCGACGAGAAGCCAGACGGGACCTTGATACTGCTCAGGCATTCAAAAAAGATTTCCTTCTCTGCTTTGGTAAGAGCGTAGCTGGCAGGACCTTGATACTGCTTTGGATGCATGCCGTCTTTTTCGTTCATACGTTGTTGGTCCTCCCGTGCCTCCGGTGTATCTTTTGTCTTCCCATACATGCCCAAGAAGCCTAGCAGGTTCACACAAAGATTCTTCGTCACGTGCTTCACGTCGATTGCAGAGCGGACCTCTAGGACTTTCCAATAGGGTAGCTCCTAAAATATAGATTTCTTCTTCCACATGGATGCGTGTCCGTTAGTGTCATTCGGAACAGATTGTCCGCCGGGACCCTTTCCAAAGATTACTTTTAAATCATTGACCATATCAAATATATCATCACCAGTACGGTGGCCAGGCTTCTTCCGGTGATTTGCCTCACCTTTGAAATGCTTGCCTTTCTTTCTTAAGGGATGCCTGATCGGAAGATATCGACGATGTCCCGGGTACACATTCTTCTTACATTTATCCAAATATATACTTTCAGTCTCATCTAAACAGTGCGTGCATGCATTGTATCCCTTGTTTGTCTGTCCTGAAAGGTTACTAAGAGCTGGCCAATCAATGATGGTTACAAACAGCAACGCTCGTAGGTCAAATTCCTCATGTTTGTGCTCATCCCACACACGTACTCCTTTTATATCCCACAACTGTAAAAGTTCTTCAACTAATGGCCTTGGGTATACATCAATGTCGTTGCCGGGTTGCTTAGGGCCTTGGATGAGCACTGGCATCATAATGAACTTCCGCTTCATGCATAACCAAGGAGGAAGGTTATAGATACATAGAGTCACAGGCCAGGTGCTATGACTGCTGCTCTGCTCCCCAAAAGGATTCATGCCCTCTGTACTTATACCAAACCATAAGTTCCTTACCTCATCTGCAAACTCCGGCCACTTTCTCTCGATTTTTCTCCACTGCGACCCATCGGCGGGTACTTTCAACATCCCGTCTTTCTTACGGTCTTCTTTGTGCCATTGCAATAACTTGGCATGCTCTTTGTTTCTGAACAGGCGTTTCAACCGTGGTAATATAGGAGCATACCACATCACCTTGGCAGGAACCCTCTTCCTAGGGCACTCGCCCTCAACATCACCAGGGTCATCTCGTCTGATCTTATACCGCAATGCACCACATACCGGGTATGCATTCAAATTCTCGTACTCCTCACCACGGTAGAGGATGCAGTCATTAGGGCATGCATGTATCTTCTGCACCTCTAATCCTAGAGGGCAAAGAACCTTCTTTGCTTCGTACGTACTGCCAGGCAATTCGTTATCCTTTGGAAGCTTCTTCTTCATTATTTTCATTAATTTCTCAAATCCCTTGTCAGATAAACCATTCTCCGCCTTCTATTGCAGCAATTCCAGTGTGGTATCGAGCTTTGTGTTGCCATCTTCGCAATTTGGGTACAACAATTTTTTGTGATCCTCTAACATGCGCTCCAACTTCAACTTCTCCTTTTCATTTTCGCATTCTCTCTGTGCATCAACAATGGCCCGGCGAAGATCATCAGCGGGCACATCTGGTGCCTCTTGATCTTTAGCTTCCCCTGTTATAGTATCACCGTATTCAGGGAACATAGGATAGTTGTCATCATCCTCTTCTTCTTCATTGTCTTCCATCATAACCTCTGTTTCTCCGTGCTTGGTCCAACAATTATAGCTGGGCATGAAACCGGACTGAAGCAGGTGGGTGTGAAGGATTTTCGAGGAAGAGTAATCCTTCTTATTCCCACAGACAACACATAAAACCATTCAGACTGTTTGCCTGAGCCACACCGACAAAATTATGCAGGCCCGTAATGTACTCGGCAGTGCGTCGGTCACCGTACATCCATTGCCGGTTCATCTACATTATATAATTAAGTATATCAAAAACCATTACAGAACATCATGAATAGAGAAATGACCAAATTAATACAAGTTCATCACATTAAAACCAAAGTATAGTAGTGATCAAATGTTATTACTGCAAAAATAAATACATAAAATTCATACATAGTTCTCATAAAACAACATACAACTATCTAGAGCGTCTAAAACATACATTGAAACTAACATACAACTATGTAAAACATTTAAATGCAACAACAAATGCGATCAAAATCGCAACTAAGGTAACAATTGATCCAACAACATAATGATACCAAGCCTCTTTATCAATGGCATATTTTCTAATCTTTCTAATCTTCAAGCTCATTGCATCCATCTGGATCTTGTTTAGATCGACGACATCGGCAACATGCAACTCCAATTTCATCTTCTCTTCTTCAATTCTTTTCAATTTTTCTTTCAAATAATTGTTTTCTTTTTCAACTAAATTTAACCTCTCGACAAGAGGTCGGTTGGAACTTCCGGTTCACATACCTCCTAGATAAAAATATCTATGTCAAGTTGGTCGGCATAATTGTCATAAACACTAAATGAAACAAATAGTTATAAAAGATAATATACCACATCTGAATCATAGACCGGACGAGAGCCGACGGGGGCGGATATCAAAACCATGGCACTATATAATACACACACTAAACCACACCTAAATCATGGACAGGGACGGGGACAGGACGGCACCCTAAACCACACCTACACATATGCAAACTAAGAAGTTAATTTGAGCACACACTAACACACACACTAATACTATACCACTAAGACACACCCTAGCACACACTAACACACACTAGCTAATAGTAACACTAGCTAACACACTAACTCACTAATAGTACCACTAACCACAAAATTGAGATACCTAATTAACAGTACCACACCTCCACATGTGCAAACTAAGAAGTTAATTTGAGCTCAAATTGAATCTAAATCAAATAAACTCCCACATAGACTCCTCCACTAAAACCCACAGATCACTCTACTTCTAGAGCATGAAATGAGCTAAACTAGCAATGAGAGATGAAATGATGAAGGTGCTAACCTTTTAGAACTCTTGTATAGTTGGTGCACCGCCAAATCTAGACAAATCTTGGGGAAAATGGAGCTTGGAGGTCGAGCTTGGAGGAAGAACAGAGGAGAAGAATGGATTGTGTGGCTCGGGCACGATGACATATATGCAGGAAACCTTTAGTCCCGGTTAGTGTACATCGACACATGCATTGTATCAATGACAGATGAAAGGATAAAGTTGCTAACCTCGATCGAGGAGGAAAGAAAGAGGAGAAAGCTTAAGTGTGGCTCGGGCACCTCATATCATGTTTGTTTTGTGTGAACTCAAGTGGCATCATGCTCTCAGGCATTTCATCGAGCACCTCTTGTACATAGGAAGGGAAAACAAACTAGCACACACCTCCCACCTTCTATGAGGAAAAAATAGACGAGAGGGCGGGCAGGGGCGAGGATATATATAGGGAAATTTTTAGTCCCGGTTGGGGTCTAAAACCGGGACTGAAGACAGACCTTTAGTCCCGGTTAGAGACACCAACCGAGACTAAAGGGTATCGCGCCTGCCGCAACCCCTTTAGTCCCGGTTGGTGTCTGCAACCGGGACTAAAGGTCCCATTCGAACCTGGACTGATGCCTGCCGAGCCCCGTCCGGCGTCCTAGCCGCTCGAACCGGGACTAATGCTCACATTAGTCCCGGTTGGTAACGCGACCGGGACTATTGCTCCGATCCGGCTAGAACGAAAGCCCTGTTTTCTACTAGTGAACGCACTCGCAGTGACGGTGCCAGGTCTAGCCTGAGGCTGCTAATCACCATCTTGATGGCCGATCTTCCGAGAGCTGCGCCATCCAATACTCTGCACAAACCACCGTGGTGTCCACTAGAGATAGCCACAAAGCAGGCCTCCACCGGAACTCCTCGTGCCCGTGCACCAACACAGGCCCAAATCAAACACCGGGCGCCATTGGTAGTTATCCGCATCACGGGATGAGTTTCCACTTATCACTAAACGAAGGTGGCGACACCATTAACCACACAAGGATTCTCTGATCCAAATGAAGTCATGGGCATGCCATTGACGCGCCTACAGATGAGAGCGCCTATGCCACACCACCGCATCGGTACCATGTGACCACGCATGACCGAGAAAGCCCACCAAGCCGACCGCCTCTGGAGAGGAGTGCTCTGCCTCGCCGGTGGCGACAATAGGAGGGAGCGGCCCCAGCTGAAGGTTGGGCGGTACCTCTCCCACCGAAGACAACCGCCACGGCCACCAGGAAAGCCACCGACGCACTGCCACATGCGGCCGTCGAACCTCCTATCTTGCACGACACGTGCCCGCCGAGCAGGATCCACGACCCGCGGCGAAGCTATGCCCGCCACTGCCCCTCCCGTGGAGGAATCTGCCTGAAGCCGCCAGGGATACTCAGAGTACGCCGACATATTGTTGCACTCTTCTTTTGGCCAGAAGCGAAAACTCTCGACCACGAGCTCTTAGGCAGAGTGAGAGATGGTAATCTGGAACTTATGTCGGCATACTTGTTGCAAAGGTGGTGCCAAACTGATCAGGCAAAAGGGCACTGGCAGAACAGGTGATCAACAGTTTCCAAGAATTGATCGCAGAGGGCACACCGGTCGTCATGAGGCCAACCATGAGCTTGGAGGCTCACTACCAGAAACGCACATATTTCTGTTGGTCAAAAACCGACAGAAAAATATGGTAAACCGTCAGGAATAATATTACCTGTCGGTCAACCAACAGGAATAGCCATCAGCCATAGCTTGACAGGGAAAGGAGAAAATGCCTGTCGGGAGGCCGACAGAAAAACTATTCCTGTCGGGTAGCTGGTAGGAAATGTAAATCCCTGTCGCGACAGAACCGCCGGGAAAATAGAATTGGGTGAACAAAAAAATGATAGAAATAATTTTCACATAATTGATCCATTTCACAACAAATCTAGAACATACACAACTCAATAGGTTACATTAATCACAGTTCTAATAAATCACATGTGTCTACTTCGTATACAAATCCGTCTATAATTTGCATACAACGGTTGAAAGTCACCGAAACAGAAGTGCACATCTAATAACACACAAGTTCTTCGACTACATATGCAGAAACATGCCCTCATTTGTCAATCAATCACAGCTTGAATTGTAAGCTTCTTTTTCAGATTAGCCTACACCACATAGACTTGTTGATCTGTTAAAAAAAATAATAGACTCATTGAAGTTGTACATTTTATGTCAAATGTCAATTGCTAAAAGTATGTCAAATGTCAATTGCTAAAAGTATGTCAAATGTCAATTGCTAAAAGTACGATTGCAAGAACTAGGACCATTGATCTGTGATACAGTATGAACCTATTCAGCATCTTAGTTTCTCAAATTAACTTGGCCAAACCTTTGCTCCATCCCTCTAAATTCATCACATAATAACTGAGTGGAACTATAAGACACAGAATTGTATAAAAAGTTGACAACAAAATTAATCAATGGAGCTGCGAACCATACATATGGAACATCAATGCAGCAACCTTGCTCATATGTTTTAATCAGTACAGAGTATGTACCTGAAACAGATTGCCTTTGACCATGTCTTATTTCTCCATCGATGTGCTTCTCTATAGATGAAAGCTTCTGTACAAAACAGTACCCAGATTTAAGAAGCATGGAGGCTACTTTCTGCAGAAAACATGAAAGGAGCAATCTTATCATCGTTGCTTCTCTTTGGAGTATTGTCATTGAGTTAAAACTATCAATAAAAAAGCTTTTGCAGCTTAGTACAGTAAGAAAAAACTAGGGGGCAAGGCCACGAGCTGGGAGAACTTGAGCATACTGGACACAGAATGGTATTGTAATATATAGGAGAAAATATGGTAGAATATCACATCAATATCAGGGGCATCATTACTGCCTAAAAAAAAAGAAAAATATAAATTAAAGAGCTACACTGCTGAATATCACATTAACATAAAGGGCAACAAACAACAACTTCATATCTAACTGTATCTGGTCTTATCATGCTAGCTTAATAAAGAAATGGAAACGGCCATGTGGTTATAAATCCTGTTCTGGATGAGCTCCAAGCTACTCTTTCCAATTAGCTATGTGCTCACACTAGGCAACGGTTCCAAAAATGGCTATTCCAAACATACATTTATATCTCTCTATATGTAATTAAGCATAACGACCTGATGATATTAGCTATGTCTTCCTCAGATTTCAGTTTCTTCCCCTCCATCATAGTGAAAATGAGTTGGTCAATGTGCTTTCATGTATACAAGTTCAGAACAACACAAATCAACATTTGGCAAAAAAAAACAGTAATTATATTTGTATGCAAGCATTCGAATAAAATAGTAGTATATGGCATTGCAGTTGATACATAGACAAGCAAGAACCAAGAATAAGATGCAAGACGGCAGGAGAGAAGGATTACCATTTTTTTATGCTGGTGAGCTCCGTGGAGAGTTTGCCCCCCTGCTCCTGATTGTACTCTCATGTTCATCGAGCAGTGTCTCCCCTCGTCTATCATCTACTGGATGTGTCTCCCGACTTGAGGCAGCCGTCATCATCTTGGTGAGGCGGATCTGTGAGGGGAGGTGTTGGATCTGTGAGTGAGGCAGAGAGGAGAAGGAAGGGGCGAGCAAGCAGACAGTACCGTCGCTGCTTTCCCAGGTGTTGACGACGTGAGGAGGGGGCGCTCGGGCGTGCTGTGAGGCGGACGCGCACAGGCGCCGACGAGGACACGGCGTGGGTCGCTCGACTGGTGAGGACGAAGGGACAGTAGGCGAAAACGAAGTAGAGGGGTGGCAGACTCGAGGGTGTGCGCAACAAGCAGGTGGAGCGGCGGACTGGTACGACGAAGGGCGCGATCGATGCTGCTGGGGCAGCGGTGAGAGTTGAGTCGACGGCGTGGTAGCTGGAGTGCGGCGGCGGCGGAGTGGAGATGAGGGTTGAGGGTTCTGATTTGGGGATCCAGGGTTTCCTTCCTATTTCGCCTATTACTGTGAGCCCATAACTCACACGCAAATTGGCGGAGCGCGCGCCGCCGAATTCCTTAGCGCGGGAAGACCTTTTTAGTTGGAGAGGTGGGTGCGAAAAGCTAAATTGTTTTCCTGTCGGCTTCAGCCCACAGGGAAATATCTTTTTCCTGTGATCCAGTTGCGGGCCCGACAGGCAAATTATTCGGCCGACAGAAATATTCGCGTTTCTGGTAGTGAAATCAATGTAAAATTTGTAGCCTCGCCTCCTCGTGAGGGGTGGAATCGAGATAGTATTTTATTAATCTCGTCACATCGTGATGGACAAAATTAATGTAGTATTATATATATATATTTGACTCCCTCGTACTTGGCCACAGCCACGTACGCTCGTCACAGTTTGCATGAAGCAACGGTCGACTATCCTTGTAGGAGTAGACATCCCGCGCTTTTGTGTATTTTGTAGCCAGTCCCATCGCATCAGGAAGCTATGGTTTTAGCCTCGCTTCGATAGGGAATCTTATGCTCATACTGTTGCAGTTTCGGGCGCTGCCGCATTTGCCGGATTGATTTGCCATAGAATATTTCTTCAGAAAAGAATATTAAGAAGCCGAGATTGGCGAGATAGCTTAGATCAAGATGACAAGGTTTCACGGGATTGCTTACCAACGGAGGAGACGAGCGTCGTGTGTTTCGCCATGTTGGCCATGAAGCATCGCTACAGTGGCGCTCTCTCGATTTATTGGATGATCTCACTTGCGGCGTCGCATTTTGGCAAATCGACGCAAGATCGATGTGTGTGGGGTGTACCTCGGCATCTACGCGGTATTTACGGCATCGCTGTCTTGTTTAGCGAATCGGCGTAATCCCGGCGTGTGCTTAGGTGAGATTTGGGTGAGAGACTTGACAAGAACCTCGGTGTGTTCTTGCTTATCGGCTGGCTCTCGTGCAAGTTCTTGGTGTTTTGCTCACGCTCACAGATTATTGGTGGCTATAAGCATTAGCAACGCATGGCCGTGCAGCTGGTTTCTCTATCACCATGCTGACACCATGTAGTTGGTTTCTCTGTCACCAAACTAACATGGATCTGGCCTGCGTGCTGCTGACGAGAGTCTTGGCATATTTTTCATGGCGTTGGCTCACTAGTACAAAACAGGGCTTCGGTCCACCCCTGAGAAGCCCATTAGTCCCGGTTCACTCACGAACCGGGACCCATGGGGCCATCGGTCCCGGTTCGTGAGGCCAGGGCGCCGGCCGGGCCTCGTGGGCCATTGGTCCCGGTTCGTCTGACCCCTTTGGTCCTGGTTCCATACAAGAACCGGGACCAATGCGCCTCGCTCCTGGCCCACAACCATTTTTCGTCCCGGTTCCAGCCACAAACCGGGACCAATGGTTGGCCTATATATAGCCCCTGCCCGCGAGCAGAGCAATGCACTGCTCTGTGTTTTTGCCCGGCCGTGGGAGAGCTTTTAGCTCACCTCCTATGCACATGAGGTGTTCGATGAAATGCCCGAGCCACACTTAAGCTTTCTCCTCTCGAAGCTCCTTGTCCAAGCTCCATTTTCCTCAAGATTTGTCTAGGTTTGGCGATCCGTCCTGTCCCGTCCCCGTCCTCACCGTCGTCGATCGCCCGCGCCCATCTCGGCGCCGGCACCACCGTGGTTAGCCTCTTCTTCTTATCTTCTTTGTAAAAGAAAAAAGTTCTTACTTGTATGTTTTAATTAGATGCTCTAGAGAGTTATATGTTGTTCAATAATGAGAACTATATAACGCACGCAGATGAACCGGCAATGGATGTACGGTGACCGACGCACCTCCGAGTATATTAAGGGCCTGCATAATTTTCTCGAAGCGGCTGAGGCAAACAAGCAGAATGGTTTTATGCATTGTCCATGTACTGTCTGTGAGAATACGAAGGCTTTCTCCAACTCTAAAACCCTTCACTTCCACCTGCTTGAGAAGAGTTTTATGCCACACTATAATGTTTGGATTAAGCACGGAGAAAGAGGGGTTATGATGGAAGACAACGAAGAAGAAGAGGATGATGACAACTACCCGCCCCCTGAATACGGTGATGCTGCAATGGGGGAAGCTGAAGATCAAGAGGAACCAGACGATGTGCCCGATGATGATCTTCGCCGGGTCATTGTTGATGCACAGAGAGAATGCGAAAGTGAAAGGGAGAAGTTGAAGTTTGATCGCATGTTAGAGGATCACAAAAAAGGGTTGTACCCAAATTGCGAAGATGACAACACAAAACTCGGTACCACACTGGAATTGCTGCAATGGAAGGCAGACAATGGTGTATCTGACAAGGGATTTAGTTCGCTACTGAAAATAATGAAGAAGAAGCTTCCAAAGGATAACGAATTGCCCGGCGGTACGTACGAAGCAAAGAAGGTTCTATGCCCTCTAGGATTGGAGGTGCAGAAGATACATGCATGCCCTAATGACTGCATCCTCTACCGCGGTGAGTACGAGGATTTGAACGCATGCCCGGTATGCGGTGCATCTTTGGATGCATGCTGTCTTTTTCATGCACACGTTGCTGTTCCTCCCGTACCTCCGGTGTATCTTTTGTCTTCCCATACACTCCCAAGAAGCCTAGCAGGTTCACGCAAAGATTCTTCGTCACGTGCATCACGTCGATTGCAGAGCGGACCTCTAGGCCTTTCCAATAGGGTAGGTCCCAAAATATAGATTTCTTCTTCCACATGGGTGCGCGTCCCGCATCGTCAGTCGGAACAGATAGTCCGCCAGGACCCTTTCCAAAGATTACTTGTAAATCATTGACCATATCAAGTATGTGATCACCAGTACGGAGGGCGGGCTTCTTCCGGTGATCTGCCTCACCTTTGAAATGCTTTCCTTCTTTCGACATTGATGGTTGGTCGGAAGAAATCGACGATGCCCCAGGTACACATTCTTCCTGCATTTGTCCAAATATATACTGTCGGTGTCATCTAAACAGTGTGTGCATGCGTGGTATCCCTTGTTTGCCTGTCCTGAAAGGTTACTGAGAGCAGGCCAATCGTTGATGGTTACAAACAGCAACGCATGTAGGTCAAATTCCTCCTGTTTGTGCTCATCCCACACACGTACACCTTCTCCATTCCACAGCTGTAAAAGTTCTTCAACTAATGGCCTTAGGTACACATCAATGTCGTTGCCGGGTTACTTAGGGCTTTGGATAAGCACTGGCATCATAATGAACTTGCGCTTCATGCACAACCAAGGAGGAAGGTTATAGATACATAGAGTCACGGGCCAGGTGCTATGATTGCTGCTCTGCTCCCCAAAAGGATTAATGCCATCTGCACTTAAACCAAACCATACGTTCCTTGCGTCACCTGCAAAGTCCCCCCACCTTCTCTCGATTTTTCTCCACTGCGACCCGTCAGCGGGCGCTCTCAAGTTCCCGTCTTTCTTACGGTCTTCTTTGTGCCATCGCATCAACTTGGCATGCTCTTTGTTTCTGAACAGACGTTTCAGCCGTGGTATTATAGGAGCATACCACATCACCTTGGCAGGAACCCTCTTCCTGGGGTGCTCGCCCTCAACATCACTAGGGTCATCTCGTCTGATCTTATACCGCACAGTATGAAGGTCCTGCCAGCTACGCTCTTACCAAAGAAGAGAAGGAAATCTTCTTTGAATGCCTGCTCAGTATGAAGGTCCCGTCTGGCTTCTCGTCGAATATAAAGGGAATAATAAATATGGCAGAGAAATAGTTCCAGAACCTAAAGTCTCATGACTGCCACATGATTATGACGCAACTGCTTCCGGTTGCATTGAGGGGGCTTCTACCGGAAAACGTTCGATTAGCCATTGTGAAGCTATGTGCATTCCTCAATGCAATCTCTCAGAAGGTGATCGATCCAGAAATCCTGCCAAGGTTAAGGAGTGATTTGGTGCAATGTCTTGTTAGATTCGAGCTGGTGTTCCCACCGTCCTTCTTCAATATCATGACGCACGTCCTAGTTCATCTAGTCGACGAGATTGTCGTTCTGGGCCCTGTATTTCTACACAATATGTTCCCCTTTGAGAGGTTCATGGGAGTCTTAAAGAAATATGTTCGTAACCGCGCTAGGCCAGAAGCAAGCATCTCCATGGGCCATCAAACAGAGGATGTCATTGGGTTTTGTGTTGACTTCATTCCTGACCTTAGGAAGATTGGTCTCCCTCAATCGCGGTATGAGGGGAGACTGACTGGAAAAGGCACGCTAGGAGCGGACTCAATAATATGTAGGGACGGGCATTCTTGGTCTCAAGCACACTACACAGTTCTACAGAATTCTACCTTGGTGACCCCGTATGTCGATGAACCCAAGAATATTTTGCGCTCCAAACACCCGGAGCAGTGTGACGACTGGATTACATATGAACACATCAGGACTTTCGGCAGTTGGTTGCAAACACGTCTCATGGGTGACAACACTGTTTCTGATGAGCTGTACTCGTTGGCCAGGGGACCATCTTCGACTGTATTGACTTACAAAGGAAACGAGATAAATGGGAATACATTTTACACGATCGCCCAAGATCAAAAGAGCACCAACCAAAACAGCGGTGTCCGCTTTGATGCAGCAACCAAGAGGGGAAAGGACACATATTATGGTTACATAGTGGACATATGGGAACTTGACTATGGACATGATTTCAAGGTCCCTTTGTTTCAGTGCAAATGGGTCAATCTGTCAGGAGGCGGGGTACAGGTAGACCCACAGTACGGAATGACAACAGTGGATCTGAACAATCTTGGGTACACAGACGAACCATTCGTCCTAGCCAATGATGTGGCGCAGGTTTTCTATGTGAAGGACATGTCTACCAAACTGAGAAAAAGAAAAGATAAGGAAGCGAATACAGCATACAATGAGCCAAAGCGCCACATAGTTCTTTCAGGAAAAAGAGACATCATGGGATTGGAGGGCAAGACAGACATGTCTGAAGATTATGAAAAGTTTCATGAAATTCCTCCCTTCAAAGTCAAGTCTGACCCAAGCACCCTGTTAAACGATGAAGATTATCCATGGTTACGGCGCAATAAGCAAAGGACACAAGCGAAGAAAAAATGAAGACTTTCTCTCCACAACTATATCAGTAAATGCATGAAAGTTCAGAGTTCACTTGTAGTGCTTTTCAATTTGAGGGTCATTTAGCTTAAAAAAAATCATTAAATGCATGAAAAATAGGAAATGAAGTCAGAAAGGGTTGAAAATTGATGATGTGGCTTTGAATGGTGCATTTTGAACACACAAAAAGTCTGGACTTCAAATAAGTTCAAAAAAATGAAATCCCTTTGTAACAGATGAGTTTTCGTCCGAAACCCTGATACTTCGAAAGAGATTGTCCATTTTGTACACGAAGTGCATCCAGTTTTTGCCGTAACCCTCTAAACTTTTTAGCACATGCTATGTGGGTTAAATGATGATACCATGCCAACTTTCAACCTGTTCAGAGTTCATTGGTAGTGCTTTTCAATTTCAGGGTCATTTAGCTTTAAAAAATCAGTAAATGCATGAAAAATAGGAAATGAAGTCAGAAAGGGTTGAAAATTGATGATGTGCCTTTGAATGGTGCATTTTGAACACACAAAAAGTCTGGAGTTCAAATAAGTTCAAAAAAATGAAATCCCTTTGTAACAGATGAGTTTTCGTCCGAAACCCTGATACTTCGAAAGAGATTGTCCATTTTGTACACGAAGTGCATCCAGTTTTTGCCGTAACCCTCTCAATTTTTTAGCACATGCTATGTGGGTGAAATGATGATACCATGCCAACTTTCAACCTGTTCAGAGTTCATTTGTAGTGCTTTTCAATTTCAGGGTCATTTAGCTTAAAAAAATCAGTAAATGCATGAAAAATAGGAAATGAAGTCAGAAAGGGTTGAAAATTGATGATGTGGCTTTGAATGGTGCATGTTGAACACACAAAAAGTCTGGAGTTCAAATAAGTTCAAAAAAATGAAATCCCTTTGTAACAGACGAGTTTTCGTCCGAAACCCTGATACTTCGAAAGAGATTGTCCGTTTTGTACACGAAGTGCATCCAGTTTTTGACATAACCCTCTCAACTTTTTAGCACATGCTATGTGGGTGAAATGATGATACCATGCCAACTTTCAACCTTTTCAGAGTTCATTTGAAGTGCTTTTCAATTTCAGGGTCATTTAGCTCAAAGAATGAACTAATAGCAAAAAGAATGAACTAGCAAACCTTTATGAAACTCTAATAGCAAAAATAATGAACTAAAATAATCAATTAAAAAATTCTGTTATGATCAACTAAAATAAAACTATAATATTCTTCAATAGCAAAAAGAATCAACTAAAAAGCTTTTATAAAACTCTAATAGCAAAAGGAATCAACTAAAAATATTTTATAAACCTCTAGTATTTATGAAACTAAAATTATATAAAATTTATGCAACTAAAGTTATCAAAGTTTTTTTTGTTCAAAACATTAATAGCAAAAAGAATTTTCATAAAGAATTTTTTTTAGAAACTTTAATAGCAAAGTAAAATAACAAAATCTGTTTTTGGTTAAAACAGACAATTAAAATAACCTAAAAATTACCAAATCTGTTTTTGGGTAAAACACAGTAATATTAAATAGCAGGAAAAAGAATCACTCAAAAATCTATTTTTATAGTAAACTTATTCACAAACTAGTGATTCACACCAATTTAAAAGAATTCAAATTTAAACTATTCAAATTTGGAAACTAATGGCACTAACAGAAAGTTTATAATTTTTGTGACCTGAAAGCAAAAAGAATCACTGAAAAACTGTAATTTTTGTGACCTAAAAGAAAAAAGAAAATAAATAAAGCAAAAAAGAAAACAAAAAAAGTAGAAAAAAATGCCGCCTACTGGGCCACAGCGGCCTGAATACGACTAGAAACCCAACCAGCTTGTTGGGCCAGGATTCAGGCCCGCAGAAGGCCCAATAGGCCCACAGGCAGTGACAGATTAGGCCCGGAAGCCTGCTGTTGAGAGGAGCTCGAGAGGGTGTGCGCAGCAGCGCTTATAAACCACTCTCGAGCCCTCTCAGCTAGCGAGGTGGGACTAAAAATTTGGCCCCGGGCAGCACCACCCTTTGGTCCCGGTTGGTGGCACTAACCGGGACGAATGCCACCCTTTAGTCCCGGTTGGTGCCACCAACCGGGACCAACGGTCTCTGCTTCCCGCCCTTTGGGCTGACGAAAAGAGACCTTTGGTCCCGGCTGGTGGCACCAACCGGGACTAAAGGTAGGCATTGGTCCCGGTTGGTGCTACCAACCGGGACCAATACTCTGTGTATATAAGCAACACTTACGATTTTTTCAGATTTCATCTAGCACTTGCCCCCGACGACGCCGAGCACATCGACGCCGCCAGGCTGCCCGAGCTCGCCGTCGACGCCCTCTGCCCTGACGCCCTCTGCCCCGACGCGCCGTCCCGTGCCCCGACGCCGGCGCCGCTCCCCGACGCGCGCCTCTGCCCCGACGCGCCACCCCGTGCCCCAACGCCGGCGCCGGTCCCCGACGCGCGCCCTGCCCCGACGCCGCCCTGCGCCACTGCCCTGCCCCGACGACGCCGCCCCTCCTCCCCGTTCGGTCCGGCCGGCCCCCTTTCCTCCCTGTCCTCCCTGTCCTCTGTTGATTTTGATGATTTTGATGATATATAGATGATAGATGATATATGATAGTTAGATGATGATGTTGATGATAGCTGATGATGTTGATGATAGATGATGTATGCTTTTTTTTTGTTAATATAATTTTTTTTATAGCATTTTTGGTCCATGTATATATGTGTGTGTGTATGGATGGATGGATGGATGGATGTATATATATAGAAAATGATCATATGATATATATGTATGCTAAAGAAAATATGATATAAATATGATATAAAAAAAATATCGTAGCTTCCTGTTTTTTTTTCCATGGATATACGAAGGGGTTTTACTTTGCCTAAATCGGGGAGGGGCAACTTCACTAAACGTTCATGATTTTTTTTGTTCATATTAAGAAAGAGCGTAAATCGGGGAAAATGAGGGGGGAGGAGTCCGCACGTATCCCCTAACTCTCTCGGGAAAATGAGGGGGGAGGAGTCCGCAAGTATGTCCCCTAACTCTCTCGGGAAAATGAGGGGGGAGGAGTCCGCAAGTATCCCCTAACTCTCTCGGGAAAATGAGGGGGGAGGAGTCCGCAAGTATCCCCTAACTCTCTCGGGAAAATGAGGGGGGAGGATTTTTTTTATGCTCATAGAAACTCTCGAGTCCACCCAAATCGGGACTGAAAGAGCGTTGTCGAGGCCACCCCACCCACCGCATCCCCGTAGCTCACCCGAGAAGCTCGCCGCCGTCGAGGTCGTAGCGCTCGACTCCGGCCGTTTCAGCCGCTCCGACCACTGCCAATCGATGCGCCGTCGTCTTGCCGTTCGAACGAGCCCGGCCGCGCATCGAATGATGCCCTGTGGGCGATTTCCGACAGAAGCCCGAGCCGCGCCGCCGCGTTTGGCTCGCCGGAGAGCTTCGTACCATTATGCGCCTGTTACTTCTGGCTAATGATGAAGCCTTGGTTTTCTTGAATCCTTTGACACTAGACAACGTGACATATAGAAGGGGAGATGAGATCAGGAAAAATATGGACCATTTTCTGCACATTCAGAATGGCGCCATTTTGTTAAATCCCTTAAAGGTTAAGAGAATCCCTTGTTTGACATTCATGAGAGAGGCGGTCCGGACGTCGGACATTCATGAGAGAGGCGGTCTGGACGTCGGACATTCATGTTTGTATATTAATTGCCATGTTGTAATATTTGCAGAAACTATGGATCAAAGAGACTTGGAACAAGAACAGTTGTTGGGGGAGATAATCCTCGCCGGAGGTGATGATGTCTTGTCGTTTCTCAACGACACCGATGGAACAATGGAGGAGGAAGGACATGATCATGATGGCTCCGGTGACATGATCATGATGGCTCCGGAGGTGCTGACTAGCTAATTGATGCATTAATTGTTTTGGTATGTACATATATTAACTCTTCTTTCTTCTTTTATAGCCCTCCGGATCGAGCCAAACTTCGGTAACGAGACGAGGCCCGAAGAAGAGGTTGCGCAAGGATGAAAGGTTCACGATCACAGCACTCGCGGACGATGGCCTACCGATTGAACCCAAGCGGACCAAGGACGCATTTTCTGCTCAGTGCGGAGCTATTGTTAGGGACAACATCCCGATCAGCATCAAGCAATGGAATAAGCCTAAGGACAACGCCCCTGAAGGTGATTATGTCACCGATAGACAGAAAGATGATCTTTGGACCTTGCTGAAGGCAAATTTCACCCTACCGCCAGAGGAGGATCCGAATAAGCCAGTTATAGAGCCACTGGTCAAGGCATGTGCTCTTAAGAAGATGGCAGATCTATTCAGGAGGTGGAAGAAGGAGTTGAAATCAAAGTTTGTCGACAAAGGTGAGACTCCAGAATTCATCGGCCGATTTGAGAAGATAAGAGATCACTGGCCCGCATTTGTGGCCTACAAGACATCGGACAAGAGTAAGAAAATGTCAGAGACAAACAAGAACAATGCTGCAAAGAAGAAGTATCACCATCACACGGGGTCAGGTGGCTACCTCAAAGCCCGGCCGTTGTGGGACAAAGCTGAGAATGACCTGATTGCTAAAGGGGTCGAACCAGAGACATTCAACTGGCCTGACCGTTCAAGGGCTTGGTTCTTCGGGGTTGGGGGAACTTTGGACCCTGAAACAGGGAAGTGCCGTTGGACGGACAAGCAACTTGCAATACCCGTCACGAAGCTTCAGAAGTATATCACCGCAGCGCAGGAAGGGACGTTCATTCCCGACAGAGAGAAGGACGAGCTGACTGAGGCCCTAGGGAATGCTGAGCACCCTGGACAAACACGAGGCACACCAGGCTCCGTTCCGTGGAAGGTTGGGTTTCCCGACGCAGGCGGTTACAGAAGCCGGGAGAGAAAGAGGAAAGCGGAGCTGAGCGACATGCAGAAGATGAGTGCAAGACTACAAAAGCTAGAGGAAGAACTTGAGAGCCAGCGAGCTGCTGGCCAACCATCTCAGCGGCACGAAGCTACCCCAGAAGCTACCCCGCCATCTCAGCGGAGAAGCAGCGTGGCTTCCACGGAGCCCGTTCAGACTGACTTCACAGCTCCTATCTACCCCGTGGATACTATCACGGAGGCTCAAAATTGCGAGCTTATGATGAAATGCCGGAACCTCACTTTCAAGGCGGCTGTCGGCTCTGTTGCACCTCCTCAACCCAACGGAACTTTTCACTGCCTTCCGATTCCACATGGCTATGCTGTTGTGATGGTGGATGAAGTAATGCAGGGATTTGAGGAGCTCGAGCTTGACCACTCTACAGGTGAAGGGGAGAATCAGCTGGTTCGTGCTCTGAGGAGTACATGTCTATGGCAGAAGGAGTACATCAAGCTTCCAAACTGGAAGCCTCCGCCTCCTCCTCCTCCTCCGGCGAGTCAGGGCACTCCGCCTCCTCCTCCTCCTCCTCCGGCGAGTGATCAGTGTTGGGGAACGTTGCATGGGAAACAAAAATTTTCCTACGCACACACAAGATCTATCCATGGTGATGAGCATCTACGAGAGGGAGAGTGAATCTACATACCCTTGTAGATCGCTAAGCGGAAGCGTTTAAGAAACGCGGTTGATGTAGTCGAACGTCTCCGCGATCCAAATCGCAAGTCGTCCCTCGATCCGATCACGAACTAGCGCCGAACGGACGGCACCTCCGCGTTCAACACACGTACGGCTTGATGACGCCTTCACCTCCTCGATCCAGCGAGCGATGGTGAAGTAGTGGTTGAGTTCCAGCAGCACGACGGCGTGGTGATGGTGGTGAGGAACAATCTCTGCAGGGCTTCGCCAAGCACTACGGAGATTATGACGGAGGAACTAGAGGGTTAGGGTTGCCGCACACGGCTTGGGGAAATCTTGATGTATATCGTGTGCTAGCCCTGCCCCTCTATTTATATGTTGAGCCTTGGGGTCTAAACTTGGAGTAAAAGCCTCCTCCGGGTCGGTTTTGCCCGCACAAGGTCGGTTTGGCCCGCAGGGAAAGAGTCCAACTCGGATCCCTGCCGAACCGTGCACAGCCGCGCACAAGCGGTAGTACCGCTTCACACAAGCGGTAGTACCGCTTGGGCGGTAGTACCGCTTCACACAAGCGGTAGTACCGCTCGGGCGGTAGTACCGCTTCACCAAGCGGTAGTACCGCTTACGCGGCAGCAAAACTACTTTTGCACTTTCCAATACCTTGTGGGCTTTATCCCTTTGGCTCATATAAAGTGTTGCTGCACCCGAACACTTCGGTAAACATCCGGAACCCCTTCCGGTGAACTCCGGAACCCTTCCAGAGATCAAAACACTATTATCACATATATCAATCTTTACCTCCGGACTATTCCGGAGATCCTCGTCATGTCCGGGATTTTATCCGAGACTTCCGAACAATTTTCGGTCACCAACATAATAACTCAATTATACTAATCGTCACCAAACGTTAAGTGTGTAGACCCTGCGGGTTCGAGAACTATGTAGACATGACCGAGACACCTCTACGATCAATAACCAATAGCGGGACCTGGATGCCCATATTGGCTCCTACATATTCTACGAAGATCTTTATCGGTCGAACCTCTATGTCAAGGATTCAGTTAATCCCGTATGCTGTTCCCTTTGTTCTTCGGTATGTTACTTGCCCGAGATTCGATCGTCGGTATCACTATACCTAGTTCAATCTCGTTACCGGCAAGTCTCTTTACTCGTTCCGTAATACAAGATCTCGTGGCTAACACTTTAGTCACATTGCTTGCAAGGCTCATTGTGATGTTGTATTACCGAGTGGGCCCTGAGATACCTCTCCGTTATACGGAGTAACAAATCCCAGTCTTGATCCATGCCAACCCAACAGACACCCTCGGAGATACCTGTAGAGCACCTTTATAGTCACCCAGTTACGTTGCGACGTTTGATACACACAAGGTATTCCTCCGGTGTTAGTGAGTTGCATGATCTCATGGTCAAAGGAACAGATACTTGACATGCAGAAAACAATAGCAATAAACTGACACGATCAAATGCTACGTTTACAGTTTGGGTCTTGTCCATCACATCATTCTCCTAATGATGTGATCCCGTTATCAAATGACATCTCATGTCAATGGCTAGGAAACCTTAACCATCTTTGATCAACGAGCTAGTCAACTAGAGGCTTACTAGGGACACAGTGTTGTCTATGTACCCACACATGTATTTGAGTTTCCAATCAATACAATTATAGCATGGATAATAAACGATTATCATGAACAAGGAAATATAATAATAACCAATTTATTATTGCCTCTAGGGCATATTTCCAACAGTCTCCCACTTGCACTAGAGTCAATAATCTAGTTCACATCACTATGTGATTTACATTGTAATGAATCGAACACCCATGCAGTTCTGGTGTTGTTCATGTTTAGCCCTTGGAAGAGGTTTAGTCATCGGATCTGCAACATTTAGATCCGTGTGTACTTTGCAAATATTTATGTCGTCCTCCTTGATGTAATCGCGGATGGAATTGAAACGTCGCTTTATGTGTCTGGTCCTCTTGTGAAATCTTGGTTCCTTGGCTAGAGCAATGGCACCAGTATTATCACAAAACAGAGTCATTGGGTTAAGTGCACTTGGCACTACTCCAAGATCTGTCATGAACTCCTTCATCCAGACACCTTCCTTCGCCGCCTCCGAGGCTGCGATGTACTCCGCTTCGCATGTAGAATCAGCTACCACGCTTTGCTTGGAACTGCACCAGCTAACCGCACCCCCATTAAGAATAAACACGTATCCGGTTTGAGACTTAGAGTCATCCGGATCAGTGTCAAAGCTTGCATCGACGTAACCCTTTACGACGAGCTCTTGATCACCTCCATAAACGAGAAACATATCCTTAGTCCTTTTCAGGTACTTCAGGATATTCTTGACCGCCGTCCAGTGTTCCATTCCTGGATCACTTTGAAACCTTCCGACCATACTTATGGCAAGGCTGACATCGGGTCTTGTGCACAGCATTGCATACATGATAGAGCCTATGGCCGAAGCATAGGGGATGACACTCATCTTTTCTCTATCTTCTGCAGTCACTGGGCATTGAGTCTTACTCAACTTCACACCTTGCAAAACAGGCAAGAACCCCTTCTTGGACTGATCCATTTTGAACTTCTTCAAAATCTTATCAAGGTATGTGCTTTGTGAAAGTCCTATTAAGCGTCTTGATCTATCTCTATAGATCTTGATGCCTAATATGAAAGCAGCTTCTCCTAGGTCCTTCATTGAAAAACTCTTGTTCAAATATTCCTTTACGCTTTCCAGCATTTCTATATTGTTTCCAATCAGCAATATGTCATCCACATATAATATTAGAAACGCTATAGAGCTCCCACTCACTTTCTTGTAAATACAAGCTTCTCCGTAAACTTGTATAAACTCGAACGCTTTGATCACCTCATCAAAACGAAGATTCCAACTCCGAGATGCTTGCACCAGTCCATAAATGGATCGCTGGAGTTTGCAAACTTTGTCAGCATTCTCTGGATCGACAAAACCTTCTGGTTGCATCATATACAACTCTTCCTTAAGGTAACCGTTAAGGAACGCTGTTTTGACATCCATCTGCCAAATTTCATAATCGAAAAAGGCAGCTATTGCTAACATGATTCTGACGGACTTAAGCATCGCTACGGGTGAGAAGGTCTCATCGTAGTCAACTCCTTGAACTTGTGAAAAACCCTTTGCCACAAGTCGAGCTTTATAGACGGTGACATTACCGTCCGCGTCCGTCTTCCTCTTAAAGATCCATTTGTTCTGAATGGCCTTACGCCCTTCAGGTAATACTTCCAAAGTCCATACTTTGTTTTCATACATGGATCCCATCTCGGATTTCATGGCCTCTAACCACTTCTCGGAATCCGGGCCCATCATCGCTTCTCCATAGCTCGTAGGTTCATCGTTGTTTAACAACATGACCTCTAAGACAGGGTTGCCGTACCACTCAGGAGCAGTACGCGTCCTTGTCGACCTACGAGGTTCGATAGCAACTTGATCCAAAGCTTCATGATCATCATCATTAACTTCCTCTTCAGCTAATGTAGGCTCCACAGAAACAACTTTCTGCGCTGCGCTACTCTCAGGTTGAAGTAAAGGTTCAACAACCTCATCAAGTTCTATCTTCCTCCCACTCAATTCTTTCGAGAGAAACTCTTTCTCAAGAAATGTTCCGTTTTTAGCGACAAACACTTTGCCTTCGGATCTGAGATAGAAGGTATACCCAACTGTCTCTTTTGGGTATCCTATGTAGACGCATTTCTCCGCTTTGGGTTCCAGCTTTTCAGGCTGAAGCTTTTTGACATAAGCATCACATCCCCAAACTTTAAGAAACGACAGTTTTGGCTTCTTGCCAAACCAAAGTTCATATGGCGTCGTCTCAACGGATTTTGATGGTGCCCTATTTAAAGTGAATGCAGCTGTCTCTAATGCATAACCCCAAAACGATAGTGGCAAATCGGCAAGAGACATCATAGATCGCACCATATCCAATAAGGTTCGATTACGACGTTCGAACACACCATTACGCTGTGGTGTTCCAGGCGGTGTCAATTGTGAAACAATTCCACACTGTCTTAAGTGACTGCCAAACTCATAACTCAGATATTCTCCTCCTCGATCAGATCGTAGGAATTTAATCTTCTTGTTACGATGATTCTCAACTTCACTCTGAAATTGTTTGAACTTTTCAAATGTTTCAGACTTGTGTTTCATTAAGTAAATATACCCATATCTACTTAAGTCATCAGTGAAGGTGAGAAAGTAACGATAACCACCGCGCGCCTCAATGCTCATCGGACCGCACACATCAGTATGTATGATTTCCAATAAGTCACTTGCCCGTTCCATTGTTCCAGAGAACGGAGTTTTAGTCATCTTGCCCATGAGGCATGGCTCACATGTGTCAAGTGATTCAAAATCAAGTGACTCCAAAAGTCCATCAGCATGGAGCTTCCTCATGCGTTTTATGCCAATATGACCTAAACGGCAGTGCCACAAGAAAGTGGTATTATCATTATCAATTCTACATCTTTTGGCATCAATGTTATGAACATGTGTATCATTACTATCGAGATTCAATAAGAATAAACCCCTCACATCGGGTGCATGACCATAAAAGATATTACTCATATAAATAGAACAACCATTATTCTCTGATTTAAATGAGTAACCGTCTCGCAATAAACAAGATCCAGATATAATGTTCATGCTTAACGCAGGCACCAAATAACACTTATTTAGGTTCATCACTAATCCCGACGGTAATCGAAGAGCGAGCGTGCCGACGGCGATCACATCAACCTTGGAACCATTTCCCACGCGCATCGTCACTTCGTCCTTTGCCAGCCTCCGTCTATTCCGCAGTTCCTGTTTTGAGTTGCAAATATGAGCAACCGCACCGGTATCAAATACCCAGGCACTACAACGAGAGTTGGTAAGGTACACATCAATAACATGTATATCATATATACCTTGTTTGTTGTTGGCCGCCTTCTTGTCAGCCAAATACTTGGGGCAATTCCGCTTCCAGTGTCCAGTTCCCTTGCAATGAAAACACACAGTTTCTGGTTTGGGTCCAGCCTTGGGTTTCTTCACGAGAGGAGCAACTGCTTTGCCACTCTGCTTGGAGTTACCCTTCTTACCCTTGCCATTTTTCTTGAAACTAGTGGTTTTATTGACCATCAACACTTGATGCTCCTTCTGAATTTCAGACTCAGCGGCTTTCAGCATCGCAAACAGCTCGGCAACTGACTTGTTCATCCCGTGCATGTTATAGTTCAACACGAAGCTCTTGTAGCTAGGTGGCAATGATTGAAGAACTCTGTCAGTGATAGCCTCTGGCGGAAGGGGCATCCCTAACTCAGCCAGACGGGTGGAGTACCCAGACATTCTGAGCACGTGATCACTGATAGACCCGTTCTCCTCCATCTTACAAGCATAGAACTTATCGGAGATCTCATATCTCTCGATCCGGGCATTCTTCTGAAAGATAAACTTCAATTCCTGGAACATCTCATATGCTCCATGACGTTCAAAACGTATTTGAAGTCCCGGTTCTAAGCCATACAACATTGCACATTGAACTATTGAGTAATCATCAGAACGAGCCTGCCAGGCGTTCACAACGTCTAGAGACTCAACTGGAGCGGGTGGATCACCAAGCGGTGCATCAAGGACATAAGCCTTCTGGGAAGCCGTAAGGATAATCCTTAGATTACGGGCCCAGTCCACAAAGTTACTTCCATCATCTTTCAACTTAGCTTTCTCTAGGAACGCATTAAAATTCAGGGGTGCTACTGCGCGAGCCATGATCTACAACATAAATATAGCAAAGACAACTTAGACTATTGTTCTAGATAATGAGTTTAGTTAATCATATTATTTAAAAAACTCCCACTCAAATTGACATCCCTCCGATCATTCGAGTGTAACATGATCCAAATCCACCAACTCAAGTCCGATCATCACGTGAGTTGAGGTGGTTTCAATGGTGAACATCTTCATGTTGATCATATCTACTATATGACTCATGTTCGACCTTTCGGTCTCTTGTGTTCCGAGGCCATGTCTGTACATGCTAGGCTCGTCAAGTTTAACCCGAGTGTTCCGCACGTGTAACATGGCTTACACCCGTTGTATGCGAACGTAGAGTCTATCACACCCGATCATCACGGCGTGTCTCGAAACGACGAACTTTCGCAACGGTGCACACTTGGGGAGAACACAATTTATCTTGAAATTTAAGTGAGGGATCACCTTATAATGCTACCGTCGTCCTAAGCAAAATAAGATGCATAAAAGGATTAACATCACATGCAAATCATAAGTGACATGATATGGCCATGAACTTGTGCTTTTGATCTCCATCTCCAAAGCACCGGCATGATCTCCATCGTCACCGGCATGACACCATGATCTCCATCATCTTGATCTCCATCAACGTGTCGCCATAAGGTTGTCGCGCTGACTGTTGCTTCCACGACTATAGCTAACGTTTAGCGATAAAGTAAAGCATTACATAGCGCTTAATGATTGACACGCAGGTCATACAATAATTAAAGACAACTCTATGGCTCCTGCCAGTTGCCGTACTCATCGACATGCAAGTCGTGATATTCTATACATCACATGATCATCTCATACATCACATATATCTCATCATGTAATTGGCCATATCACATCACAACATACCCTGCAAAAACAAGTTAGACGTCCTCTAATTGTTGTTGCAAATTTTACGTGGCTGCTACGGGTTTGCAAGAACCGTTCTTACCTACGCAAAACCACAACGTGGTGTAGTGATTGCTTTTTGATCTTCTAAAAGAACCCTCTTCATTGAAATCGATTCAACTAAAGTGAGAGAGACAGACACCCGCTAGCCATCTTTATGCAACGAAGTTACATGTTAGTTGAAGGAACCTGTCTCGCGTAAGTGTACGCGTAATGTCGGTCCGGGCCGCTTCATCTCACAGTACCGCCGAATCAAATATCAACTAGTAACGGCAAGCAATATGTATACACCCACGCCCACAACTCGTTTGTGTTCTACTCGAGATCTCATCTACGCATAGACCTAGCTCATGATGCCACTGTTGGGGAACGTTGCATGGGAAACAAAAATTTTCCTACGCACACACAAGATCTATCCATGGTGATGAGCATCTACGAGAGGGAGAGTGAATCTACATACCCTTGTAGATCGCTAAGCGGAAGCGTTTAAGAAACGCGGTTGATGTAGTCGAACGTCTCCGCGATCCAAATCGCAAGTCGTCCCTCGATCCGATCACGAACTAGCGCCGAACGGACGGCACCTCCGCGTTCAACACACGTACGGCTTGATGACGCCTTCACCTCCTCGATCCAGCGAGCGATGGTGAAGTAGTGGTTGAGTTCCAGCAGCACGACGGCGTGGTGATGGTGGTGAGGAACAATCTCTGCAGGGCTTCGCCAAGCACTACGGAGATTATGACGGAGGAACTAGAGGGTTAGGGTTGCCGCACACGGCTTGGGGAAATCTTGATGTATATCGTGTGCTAGCCCTGCCCCTCTATTTATATGTTGAGCCTTGGGGTCTAAACTTGGAGTAAAAGCCTCCTCCGGGTCGGTTTTGCCCGCACAAGGTCGGTTTGGCCCGCAGGGAAAGAGTCCAACTCGGATCCCTGCCGAACCGTGCACAGCCGCGCACAAGCGGTAGTACCGCTTCACACAAGCGGTAGTACCGCTTGGGCGGTAGTACCGCTTCACACAAGCGGTAGTACCGCTCGGGCGGTAGTACCGCTTCACCAAGCGGTAGTACCGCTTACGCGGCAGCAAAACTACTTTTGCACTTTCCAATACCTTGTGGGCTTTATCCCTTTGGCTCATATAAAGTGTTGCTGCACCCGAACACTTCGGTAAACATCCGGAACCCCTTCCGGTGAACTCCGGAACCCTTCCAGAGATCAAAACACTATTATCACATATATCAATCTTTACCTCCGGACTATTCCGGAGATCCTCGTCATGTCCGGGATTTTATCCGAGACTTCCGAACAATTTTCGGTCACCAACATAATAACTCAATTATACTAATCGTCACCAAACGTTAAGTGTGTAGACCCTGCGGGTTCGAGAACTATGTAGACATGACCGAGACACCTCTACGATCAATAACCAATAGCGGGACCTGGATGCCCATATTGGCTCCTACATATTCTACGAAGATCTTTATCGGTCGAACCTCTATGTCAAGGATTCAGTTAATCCCGTATGCTGTTCCCTTTGTTCTTCGGTATGTTACTTGCCCGAGATTCGATCGTCGGTATCACTATACCTAGTTCAATCTCGTTACCGGCAAGTCTCTTTACTCGTTCCGTAATACAAGATCTCGTGGCTAACACTTTAGTCACATTGCTTGCAAGGCTCATTGTGATGTTGTATTACCGAGTGGGCCCTGAGATACCTCTCCGTTATACGGAGTAACAAATCCCAGTCTTGATCCATGCCAACCCAACAGACACCCTCGGAGATACCTGTAGAGCACCTTTATAGTCACCCAGTTACGTTGCGACGTTTGATACACACAAGGTATTCCTCCGGTGTTAGTGAGTTGCATGATCTCATGGTCAAAGGAACAGATACTTGACATGCAGAAAACAATAGCAATAAACTGACACGATCAAATGCTACGTTTACAGTTTGGGTCTTGTCCATCACATCATTCTCCTAATGATGTGATCCCGTTATCAAATGACATCTCATGTCAATGGCTAGGAAACCTTAACCATCTTTGATCAACGAGCTAGTCAACTAGAGGCTTACTAGGGACACAGTGTTGTCTATGTACCCACACATGTATTTGAGTTTCCAATCAATACAATTATAGCATGGATAATAAACGATTATCATGAACAAGGAAATATAATAATAACCAATTTATTATTGCCTCTAGGGCATATTTCCAACAATCAGGGCACTCCGCCTCCTTCTCCGGCTCCTCCGACGCGTGAGGGCACTCCGCCTCCTCCTTCGCCTACTCCGGCGCGTTGGAGCAGTCCGCCTCATCCTCCGCCTCGTCGGCAATGGCGGAAGACAGACGCCGCCAGTCCGGCTCCTCCGGCGCGTCGGAGCACTCCGCCTCCTTCTCAGCCTTGTCAGCAACGACGGAACAGAGACGCCGCCGCTCCGGCGGCTAGTAGTAAAAGCTGAAGCGGGAGGCAATTCAGATACAGTCCATCTCTCAAGCCTCTGGAAAAGTTACCATATGAGAGGACCGAGCAGGAAAACGAGGACATAGTTCGTGCCCAAGTGAGGGCCCATTTTGCAAAGAAAACTCCACCTCCGAAGGAAACAATAGATCCGGTGAAAGTGAAGCGCACTATCGATGCCCTGAAGCGACCACCACCGCCTCCGCCGCAATCCAACTATGACCGCATTAGTCAAAAGACATATGATGAAGCGCGGCGGTCGGGAAGTACTTCTAGTGATGCAAGGTTAGCAGAACGAAGAAGTGGGAAAACAATTCCCCAGCTCGGCGAATAGGAGAAGAAATCGTGCCCCCCGCTCAAGGTGTCTAGCGATATCGTGGCTAATCATCCGGGGATGGTGCTCGGTACCAATCCTGGTGATTACTTGGGGGATGATGTAATTTTTGAAATGGCTGAGGTACCAAAAGAAGAATATAAATACGTGCACGGGAAGCCTCTCGTCAAACCTGACCATCCTCCTCTAACAACGATGATGTACAAATTGCATGAGTGGTACTTGGAAACCTGCAGGAAGAATGGGTCCGATAGTTTGCTGGTGAGAATTAAAGATGAGCACGACCTCATTGGAGTCGACCTGATGCCTGTTGAATTTCTGGAGTTATTTAAGTTATTCAATCAAAAGGCCGTCGACAAACAAATCATGACTTGCTACTGTCTGTAAGTATTACTTCTGTAATTAAGTCTCTAGCTCAGCTCGTTCATTGCATGTATATATAATTATCCTCACTATATTATGCAGATTGAAGATCGTCGAATGCAAAAAAAGACAAATCTATGACATTGGGTTCATTAGCCCAAATACCATAAATGAATGGGCGGTACAAGAAAGAGTTAAAGATACCGAGGAAAACTTGCTAAAAGCGTTCCTTCGACATCAAAACAAAAGGGAAATACTTTTTCCTTACAACTTCAAGTGAGTGTTACTGTCTTGTGCATATTCGGTTTCATTTACTCGAGGTTAAGTACTGTAATTGATGAGTTATGCGTGCGCAGTTTCCACTATATTCTGCTATCCATTAAGCTTGACGAGGGAGTAGTAACTGTCTTTGACTCGAGACGTAAAGATCCCAAGGATTATGCGGACATGACTGCAATGCTCCAGAAGTAAGTTCAATCAATACCGGGACCATATCGACAACTTTCGTTCATTTCCTGATATCAAGTAATCATTTTCTTTGCCTGGCAGGGTTTGGAAACAGTTCATCGGACAGGTTCCGGGTCTGAAGAACGAGCTGCGATTTACACACCCCAAAGTAAGTAGTACTAGCTAGTTCCGCGCATCTCTCATTGATTCCAGTTTCATCAATACCATTATCGTGCTTGATTATCAGTTTGATTGAACTCTTTTCTCGTAAAGTTCTTGTGGCAGGAACTCGGGAATAATTTATGTGGATACTACGTTTGCGAGTACATTCGCCACAGGACCTCTGAGCGGGGCAGATCTGAAGAACAATTTGAAGTATGTAAACAATATTCACAATTTTTTTTTATTACCGTCAATTGTGTTGAGTTTCATTCATATATATGTATTGACCCCCTTCTTTAAATTAGATCGGGCAGATGCGGGATGAACTCCTACCACATGATCGCATACGAGCAATTCAAGAGGAATTGGCGGGATTCTTTCTTGACCACGTCATACATGAAAAGGGAGAATACCATGCGGAAATTCAATGGGAGTTTGGCGCTTGATGATGTCAGGGATGTTATATTGTATATATGTAGTAGTGTCGGATAGATTTACGAAAACTCGTTGTTCGAACAAGCACGGAGAAAGAGAGGTCACTTCTCTCTGTATATGTTCATGACGATCTTGTGTAATTAATGGTTTCCTTCATTTGCTTACTAGCTAGCGTCGAGTTCTCTCTATATGTAGTAGCTAGCGTCGACCAAGCACGGAGAAAGAGAGGTCACTTCTCTCTATTAGCTAGCTAACACAATATGAAACCCCTAAACCCTCCAAAACCCCTAAACCCCCCCTTTAAAAAAAAAAACAAAAACCCCAGCGCCTTTTGGTCCCGGTTGGTGTTACCAACCGGGACTAAAGGTCCTCCTGCCTGAGTGCTGCGAAGCGGCCACGTGGAGCTCCTTTAGTCCCGGTTGGTGTTACCAACCGGGACTAAAGGTCCTCCTGCCTGGGCTCCCCACAGCGGCCACGTGGAGCCCCTTTGGTCCCGGTTCGTAAGCGAACCGGGACTAAAGGTTTTGGGCTTTAGTCCCGACCCTTTAGTCCCGGTTCCAGAACCGGGACTAAAGCCCCTCTGGAACCGGGACTAATGGGCCTTTTTCTACTAGTGGCTTGTGGTAGCTTCTACGCTGGGCGCCCAGCCTGAGATTTCCTTTTCATCCTGCCCACGGCAAAGCTGGCGTCCGCACATGCACCACGGCAAAGCTGGCGTCCGCCCATTACAAAAGATTAATACGAGCATGAACCATGGTCCATGGGTTAGCTTCACAGCCATGTTTTTTTTTAGTTTCTCAACAAAAAAAAAAGCCATGTTTTGCATCGGTTCTTCATATTGCCGGTGACCTGGCTGGCCTCCTCAAGTTCGAACCATGCTGTGCTCGTAATTTCTACGTGGCAAACCCAACTCTAGCACCCTATTTGGATGATCTAGAGTGGCGACATGGGACGAGTAGTATTTTTACATGCTCCGCATGGTCGACGTTGATGAGAGGGTGGTGCCATGGATGTATATGCATAGCCGATTCTAGCACCAGCCTTTGTATGATCTAGAAGAACAGCTATGCGTGGATTGCTCTCTTCATATGGGACCAAAATCAGTATTCATTGCTCTTTTCTCATCTTATAACTCACCTTCGTACAAGATTGACACCCGATGTATCATGCCGCGGAAGAACTCAGCTCCGTCGACCATGAAGATTCGTCGTCATGCCGCGTGATGTAGCTTGATTCATCTCTTTGTTTCGCTAACGGATGATCTGTTTAATAGGTGGCTATAAGCATTGGCAACGTGTGACCGTGCAGCTGCTTTCTCTATCACAATGCTAACACCATGTAGCCGGTTTCTCTATCCCTGAGCTAACATTGATCTGGCCGACGTGCCTTTTGCACTATATTTCACTGGGCACACGGCAGACTGGCCGCATATTGGTTTCCTCTTCACCCATCCTCCCTTGTATGTCAAGGACGAAGGCCTTTTATAGGCAGTAGCTAGCTAAATGATCAAGTCGCGTGCAACCGCCTCGGCCGCTGCGTGATCTTCGCAAATAGTTTTGATACGGGAGCCATCTATCGATTGGAACGGATACTGATATCTCTTATCTTCCTATCTTCTCAATATTTAAACCAATAGATGGTTAGCTGGCCGGAATATTTTATAAGACAAAAGCTAATGTATGTACTCCCTCTGAAAAGAAATATAAGAGCGTTTAGATCAACGGCGGAGACAGCAGGGGACTAGCATGGGACAAGGCCCGGGCGAACATGCAAATTTTTCTATTACATCAGCGATTTTTTGTTCCAGAAGCTGTGTGTTCTGCCGTTCTGGCCCTCCCCAACCGATGTGCAACAGCAAAAGTGGCACAATAAATCCTGTACGAGGCTTGACTTTTCTCTATTGTCTTTCTATCCCAAAAGCTAATCCCAAAACAAAGAGGCAAACCAGCTCGGCCGCTCCCAGCCACACATGATTCCTCTTCTCACCTTTCCCCTTTCCTTGGTCCCTGCGGTCCTGTCTTTGCTCCGCTCGGCTCATCCATGGAGACAAACCACTAGCCCCCAAATCTCCCAAATCTTTCTAGCTGCTCTCTCCTGTAGCTGCCCCAGCGCCGCCATGGGCTGGCTGGACGGCTGATCTTTCTTCAAGCCACTGCAAGCACACAAGAACAGGTATATATTCTTGATTTGAGATCCCTCTTTCTTCAAGCCACTGCAAGCACACAAGAACAGGTGTTAGAATTCCAAGCTTGCCCCTTTCGAGGACATGATGAAAGTCTTGATTCAAAGAACCAAGGTAATTTCCTTGAAATGGTGAAATTGATAGCTTCTTATGATGAGGAAATTGGTACTGTAGTGTTGGGTAATGCTCCAGGCAATGCTAAGTACACATCGCCTACAATTCAAAAAGAACTTCTAGGTATCATTGCTTCTAATGTGCAAAGTGAAATTCGTAAAGAAATAGGAGATGCTAAGTTCTGCTTGCTTGTTGACGAGTCAAGAGATGAATCCAAAAGAGAGCAAATGGCAGTAGTTATTCGATTTGTTGATAAACCTGGTTTCACTCGTGAACGTTTTCTTGATATTGTTCATGTTGTTGATACATCTTCGGCTACTCTAAAAGAAGAGATATCTTCTGTTTTGGCTCAACATCAGTTAGATGTCAACAATATACGTGGCCAAGGATACGATGGTGCTAGTAACATGCGTGGAGAGTGGAATGGACTACAAGCAAAGTTCATGGAGGAGTGTCCTTATGCATATTATATTCATTGTTTTGCTCATCAATTGCAGCTAGCTCTTGTTGCCGCATCTAAAGAAGTAGCCGATGTTCACAACTTTTTTGATCATCTTGCGCTTGTTGTCAATACAGTTGTGTCTTCTAGTAAGAGAAATAATGAGTTGCAAGCAAATCAAGTTGCTGAAATGGAGCATCTGATTGAGCTCGGTGAGCTTGAAACTGGAAGTGGGGCTAATCAAGTCGGAACTTTACAACGGCCTTGTGACACTAGGTGGAGTTCACACTATGCTTCTGTTTGCAGCATTGGCAATGTGTGACCGTGCAGCAGCTTTCTCTATCACCATGCTGACACCATGTAGCCGGTTTCTCTATCGCTGAGCTAACATGGATCTGGTCGGCGTGCCTTTTGCACTATATTTCACTGGGCACACGGCAGACTGGCCGCATATTGGTTTCCTCTTCACCCATCCTCCCTTGTATGTCAAGGACGAAAGCCTTTTATAGGCAGTAGCTAGCTAAATGATCAAGTCGCGTGCAACCGCCTCGGCCGCTGCGTGATCTTCGCAAATAGTTTTGATACGGGAGCCATCTATCGATTGGAACGGATACTGATATCTCTTATCTTCCTATCTTCTCAATATTTAAACAAACAGATGCTTAGCTGGCCGGAATATTTTATAAGACAAAAGCTAATGTATGTACTCCCTCTATAAAGAAATATAAGAGCGTTTAGATCACTGCTTTAGTGTTCTAAACGCTCTTATATTTCTTTACGGGGGAAGTACTTAGCAATTGCGCCCACAAGGCAACATATGGTGATTAGCCAGCATATGGTTATTTTGCTTTGGCCGTCCGGCATGTACAAGAATGCATACGTGACATGCTGCACGCCTCCTTTTGCTTGTGCCCGCAGTACATGCGTAAGCCAAATATACTTTGCATAATTCTGAGGCATGCAAAAAATCATGGTTCCATACATATTGCTCATATCTCAATATGTATTGGCATAGATGTGGGCCAGCGGCATCCAGACTCATATTATGAATTTTCAGTACAAAAATTCATCTAACATCCTTGTTGGCTTGTGGAATTTTTCTTTTTATTTATTTTTTGCTCTGATTATCCACACACACATGATAAATTTTCCTTTTTCGTGTCTCGATTGTGGGTTGTTTTTTATCTGTGTTTTTCCTGCTGGTTCATGTTTCCTTTTTGCTTTACGCATCATTTCAGAGGAAGAAGAAGAAATGGAGTCAGACGTATTATTTGTGCAACATTTCGTAGCAAAACATTTGCGTGATGTAGCAAAAACCAAGCTCAATCCACAAAAGAGGCGCATCATAAATGATAGCGGCTTTGGTGATCTCATGAGGATTGCATCATTCACGGTCCCATACGAACTGATCAAGTGGATTGTGACGAACACCGACCCCAATACACATGAGCTGAGGTATCCCACCTTCCTTCTAAAAACCCAGGCCTCTTTTTTTTATACTTTTCTCATAACCTGCAAATTTACCTTCCTCTCCATTCTGGGTTGGCGGATGCTTCCCTATGCTAGCGGTAATCACAACACCTTATTTCAGTGTTTCTTACTCATGTTTTATGTTTTTTTGTGCGTCCACCCCAAGAATAATAACAAATTTATTTCTCATGTGGCAAAAATAAAAATAAACAGGTTGTATATATGGATCAACTGGTTTTCCCTACCCCTGGCATCGATGAGCACAGGTTGAATCTCTCTGCCGAGAGCTTGCTTCGTGTGCGATAGGGATTTTGCTCTTGTGTTGGAATACGACAAGAACAAGCTTTGCTTGGGCAAAGCCTCATTTGGGAAGTGGCCTGTAAGTTCCATGATCATTTTCCTCTTCCCATTTTGATGCATTTTTTGTTTGCTCCATTTTTCTTTTTGTCTTTTTCATGTGGTTCTTATGCGGGTTTTTTCCTGTTTTTACAGCTCCGCCTTTTGTTAGACACACCGTACGCAACATTGAATGCCCTAGGTGGTGGTGCTACCAACGCCTCGAAAACAGCTATTGAAGATTTGGTGAGGGCTGATGCAGAAATGGGAGAGTCTGCCAATGGGCCGGAGGTTGATGTTGCTCAAGACCATGGTGCTACGAATGGCCCAGGCATCTCTGATACTCGAGACGATGGGACTGCAAATGATCCTGTTGGAGATAGCGTTACGAAGGAAAATGGCAATAGTATTGATGAAGAGCTGTGCGGTTCACTAGACCAGTGGCTGAACAACCCTGCACCATTTGGTGTAGAGTTAGAGGTGATTTCCCCCCATCCCTTTTTCAGTGCTCCTTTTTAACATTCTTATTTCATCCTTATTAGTAGTATAATCTTTTCCAGAGATTTTGCATATTTATTTCTTATCATTTTCTAGTATGCAAACAAGAAACATTTTTTACCTTTCTTTCAAGCTCTTTTAACACTAGTTTTCCTTTTTTTTCTTTTTGTTGATGCAGCTCCCACCACATTTGGCTGCAATGTATGACAAGCACACCAAAACATTACAAGCGAATGGGGCAGCTCCTGTTAAATGTTCATGCTGCTTCTACAAGTTCTCCACCGGAATCAGATGAACAGAACGATATCACTTTTGATATTCCAATAGCTCGCAGCGATGGGGTAGGTAAGGTGGGGGAACCAGGTTGCAGTAAAGGTCCAAACAGCAAGGCTGTAGACAAGCCAGCAGTTGATAAGGTGGATGAGCCAGTGGAAGGAGCTCAAAGCAATGGGACAAGTGTCGCTATTGCTGCAGACTTGCAATCTGAAGGCAAGGTCGATGAGTCAGCTGGCACAGGGAAGCAAGCGAGTTTCTTCTAGAATGTAGAGGGGCAAGGTGCTCCCATTGAGCAGAATGAAGATGGGCATCAACCCATCCCTCAGAAGCACTCCGAGTTGCCCACGAGGATCGCATTATATGAAGATGTGCCATCTTGCAGTTTGTTCCCTGAGAGATGTGAAGATTTTGAGTGGTGGAGCAAAATCCCAGAGAGACCTACTCCCTCTAATGTTGCAAGCCCTGGCAGCACTGTTACGCCACTTAGGTCTGTCCCTGCATTTGATGTCACCCCCCAGGTTGCAAGGTCACCGGAGATATGAGGTCCAGTGTTTGACACGGTCCCAATCTCAATGGCTGCAGCATTCTCTGGTAGTACTATAGGTATTCTTTAGTCGCCTTTTTTGTATGATTAAATGCCATATTATTTTTTCTCCCAACAATCTTTTCAAATAGTTTTTTAAACCCCCATTTTAACTGATCGCAACCTTTTTCTCTTTTTTTTTCAGATGCAGAATTGCAAGTGGAAAAGGAGACATACGTTATAGTTAGTAGCAGGGAGCCGAGCCCAAACCTTGTCGAGAAGAAGAAGGATCGCAAGAAGAGGGGTGGCAGTCCCATGTCAGGAGCACCAAAGTACAGGAAGGTCAAGATCGACTCAAGAATGGAAGCAATGTACCAGCATTATCTAACGAAAAGGTACAAGATGAAGAAGATGCAGAGGGGCGAAGTCGAGTAAGTGGTTTTTCTCTACTCTTGATGCCATCATTTCCCCCCTACATTTCTCCACATCAATGCCTAATGCCATGATTTTTTTGAACCTTTGCTGCAGGCCTCCTTTCATTAGGATCGACGACTTCCACATAACATACACTAACTTTCAGAAGTCGCTGAAGCCATGAGCTCAAACGTGTAATGAGGTTATGTCTTTGTACATCGAAAGCTTCAACATGGAACACCTTTCTTCTTCACAGATGTAGAAGAAGTTTGCTTTCTCTATTCTAATGAGTGTGAGTTGTCATTCTCCATCTTTTTCCCACATTTACCATTTCCCCACTGCCCTTTTAAAGTTTGTTTTACCACCTCGCAGCAGCTTCTTTTGCAGAGCCAACTGTCCGTGCATGCAGAGGTTTTTGACCCAAGTGTGTGTGCAAAAGAGTTGAGGAAGGCCTGCGAAAACTTTCAGATTTCAAAGTTTGACCTTGTAAGCCACTCAAAAAACATATCTTACTAAAAATTCTTTTGCATCCTTTTTTGTGGCTGTTTGATTCATCTGCATCATTGAGCATAAAGGTTATTTTTTGTTTCTTTTTTAAATTCTATCCCTTTTTTTGTTGTGGTGTGATACGTCTCTGACGTATCTATAATTTTTTATTGTTTCATGCTATTATATTATCAATCTTACATACTTTATATGCAAATTTATATCATTTTTGGGAACTAACCTATTAACTCAGTGCCCAGTGCCAGTTGTTGTTTTCTGCTTGTTTTTGGTTTACTGAAAATCCCTATCAAACGGAGTCCAAATGCTACGAAACTTTTTGACGATTTTTTCTGGACCAGAGGGACCCTAGAAGCTTCGGGGGAGGACCAGAAGACCTACGAGGAGACGACAAGGCAACATGTTGTGGGCCCCACATGGCTCCTTGTGATCTAATTCTAGCGCTATAAATTCCCAAATATTACAAAACACCCAGAGTGAGACCCAAAACAATTCTTCCGCCGCCGCAAGCATCTGTTCCCATAGGAGGCCTTTTTCGGTAATCTGCCGGAGGGGGAATCAATCACGGAGGGGTTCTTCATCAACCTTGCTGCCCTTCCGATGATGTGTGAGCAGTTCCCATAGGACCTACAGGTCCATAGCAGTAGCTAGATGGCTCTCTCTCTCTCTTTGTTCTTCAATACAATGTTCTCTTCGGAGATCGATATGGTGTAATACTCTTTTGTGCGGTGTGTTTGTTGGGATCCGATGAATTGTGGGTTTATGATTAGATTATTCATTGAATGTAATTGAGTTATATTCTGAACTTTATTATGTATGATTGTTATAGCTATGTAATGCTTTCCGATCTATGAGTTTTCTTTGGCCAAGTAGATGATTAGATCTTTAGTGGAAGTGGTGCATGGTAGTATATTCAATCTTGCGGTGTCCTCACCCAGTGACAGAAAGGGTAGCGAGGCACGTATTTGTATTGTTGCTACTAAGGGTAAAACAACGGGGTTTAATCATATTGATTGATTTTATTCTGTCTACATTATGTCATCTTGCTTAAAGCTTTACTGTGTTTGTCATGAACTTCATACCATAGATGCATGCTGAATAGCGGTCGATTGGTGGAGTAATAGTAGTAGATGCAGACATGAGTCGGTCTACTTGTCATGGACGTAATGCCTATATACATGATCATGCCATGAATAATGTCATAACTATGCGCTTTTCTATCAATTGCCCAACAGTAATTTTCTACCCACCGTATGCTATGTTCTTGACAGAGATGCCTCTAGTGAAAGCTATGGCCCCCAGGTCCACTTTAATCATATTGCTAAAACCCTATTTCCTTTGCTGCAATTTATTTCTTTTTATTTGACTTTGCAATTTATCTATCTACAACTATCAGATTTAATCCTTGCAATTAACGAGTACAAGGGGATTGACAACCCTCTTACCCGCGTTGGGTGCAAGTATTTGCTCTTGCGTGTGTAGGTGCTGTCGACGGTTGTTTGCGTGAATCTCCAACCGGTTCGATAACCTTGGTTCTCTACTGAGGGAAATACTATCCGCTACTATATTGCATCTCCCTTCCTCTTCGGGGGGAAACCCAACGCAGCTCACAACTAGCAGAAAGAATTTCTGGCGCCGTTGCTGGGGAGGTTCATCAAACAACTCAAAATACCTTCATATACATTATCATTTACTTGTTCTACTTTTTACTTGCTTTTATTTGCTTTATTAGTCTCATTAAAAAAAATCAAAAACAAAAAAATATTTTATTTTGCTTGCTTGCCTGAAGTTGCTATCATGTTGGAAGTGCTAGTAAGGATAATCTTAGCAAGACTTGTGATGGAGAACCTAAACTGTTTGACCTTGATAATGATCCTCCTGATAATGATTTGCAAAATGATGAGCCTCATGTAATTTGGAAAACAAAAGATTTCCTCTTTGGTAGTGGAAACATTATTGGGAAAAGTGTCATTCAAGAATTTTTCACTTGTACTGGGACTTTGCCTTCAAGTGAAGGATCTATTCTTAAAAGAACAAATTGCTATGCTGATGCTATTGTTATGCTTGTACGAAAGCTTGAAAGGAAGTTCGCTCGTACCCATCCTACTTTGCAAACATTATTTTTTGAACTCCTCCTCAGAGACAATCATGGGGCAAAGAAAATTGCTACTATTATCCTTATGAATGAGTTTGACTACATAATTCAAGAGGCTAGAGAAATCTTTGATTATTATGATGTGAATTATGAATGTCCTTTAATAGATGAGGTTCTTTATGATAAGGATTTTATTCGAAAGATTGAATCTAAAGACTGTTATGCATTTGAGGAGAATGTTAGAAAGGAAGTCCCACATATAGCTTTAATCCAACATTTCTTTAATAGCACTAATGATCAATATGCTTGGATTGTTAAGGGAAACCAACAAGGGTATGATGAGAAATGTCTTATAAATGCTAGGATTACTCTTGATGATAAGTTTACCGTTACATATGAAGGGTTACGTGATGATCATATTCCAGATAAGAATGATATTGAAAACATTAAGATTACAGATGATAGCCCTTTTCATTACTTGAGTTCCCCAAATAGAAAATGTATTGTTGAGAAAAGGGAACTTCTGAGAGACGCTTATGAAAATATTCTTTTCAAGGGAAGGTTGGACAAAGATGATAATACTTGAAACTATGCATTATGCCTAGCCAGGGGCATAAAACAATAGCGCTTGTTGGGAGGCAACCCAATATTTATCTTATTTGCAATTTTTATTTTCTGTTTTGGTGTGATGACATGATTATTGCTACTGTAATGATTGTGTTTTTATCTTTTAATTATTGTTTGTGCCAAGTAAAGCCTTTGGGATGATTTGGATGATAGTTGAACTGATTCTGTGTAAAAACAGAAACTTTTGCCCCCAGTGCAGAAATTACTATAATTTACTGGACTTGCTTTTGATCTGAAATTTTTACACAATATTGAGATACAAATTGTCTACGTTTTCCTAATTTTTCAGAATTGTTTGAGTTACATAAGTATGGTTTTAGTTCAGATCATTACAGACTATTCTATTTTAGACAGATTCTGTTTTTTATTGCTTAGTGTGCTTGTTTTAATGATGCTATGGATTATATCAGGGGGTATAAGTCATGGAGAAGTTAGAATACAGTAGGTATTATGCAAGAACAATTATGAATCAATTTATAGCAGTACCTAAGTTTATGGTATACCGATTATACTAACGGACCTCACGAAGTTTCTGTTGAGTTTTGTGTGCTGAAGTTTTCATGTTTTGGGTGAGTTTATGATGGACAACGGAATAAGGAGTGGCAAGACCCTAAGCTTGGGGATTCCCAAGGCACCCCAAGGTAATATTCAAGGAAGACACAAGCGTCTAAGCTTGGGGATGCCCCGGGATGGCATCCCCTCTTTCGTCCACAATTCATCGGTATGATTACTCGGAGCTATATTTTTATTCATCACATGATATGAGTTTTACTTGGAGCGTCTTGTGCTATAGTTTTATTTTGTTTGTTAGTTTGCACAATCATTGTTTTCTGGACACACCTCTCTAGAGAGACACACATTCATCGTGATTTGTCAGAATACTCTTTGTGCTTCACTTATATCTTTTGAGTGGCAGTTGCTCATGTGCTTCACTTAAATCTTTAGAGCACGGCGGTAGGCATATTTTATAGAAATGATTTGCACTCTCATGCTTCACTTAAATCTTTTTGAGAGTCTTAATAGGAAGTGGTAATGTGCATGGGTTATGAGACTAGTCCAAAAATGATAGGTATATAAGAGTGATATAATTAAAACTTTCATATAGATCACTAAATATGAAACATGTGATTTAATTATATTGATGTAGTAATATGAAAGTTTATTAGTTCATATGCATTCGTTAGTAAAAATATCGATATTAAATCTTGTTATTAACTACTCATTTAAGTGTCCGACATGGCATGACGGGGATGTTGGAGCATTTTTATTCCTCTATGAAATCCTTTGTGCTGTTCGAATTGGGGGCTCGCGATGGTTAACTCCTCCCAACCTCCTCCCTAGGGGCATGCGAGTAGTACTTTGCTTCGAGGGCTAATAAAACTTTCACAATAAGTATATGAGTTCTTTATGACTAATGTGAGTTCATGGACTAATACAGCACTCCCACCTATCCATATATTGCTAGCCTCTCCGGTACCGTGCATTGCCCTTTCTCACCTCGGGAGTCGGTGCAAACTTCGCCGGTGCATCCAAATCTCATGATATGATACGCTCTATCACACATAAGCCTCATTATATCATTCCTCAAAACAACCACCATACCTACCTATCATGGTATTTCCATAGCCATTACGAGATATATTGCCATGCAACTTCCACGGTTACTATCCACATGACATGTTTGTTCATCATCATATTGCTTTACATGATCATATAGAGCTGACATGATATTTGTGGCAAAGCCACCGTTCATCATTGTAATACATGTTACGCTACATCATTGCACATCCTGGTACACTGCCAGAGACATTCATATTGAGTCATATTGTTTCAGTTTATTGAGTTGTAAGTAAATAAAAGTGTGATGATCATCATTATTAGAGCATTGTCCCAGTGAGGTAAAGAATGATGGAGACTAATGAGTCCTTGCAAAAGAGGGGATGAGTTTCATGATATTGTTCTAAAAAAAAGAGAAAAGAAAAGGAAAAAAAAGAGAAAAAATGAATGAGAGAAAAAGAGAGAAGGGGCAATGCTACTATCCTTTTACCACACTTGTGCTTCGAAGTAGCACCATGTTCTTCATATAGAAAGTCTCCATGATTTGTCACTTTCATATACTAGTGCGAATTTTTACATTATAGAACTTGGCTTTTATATTTCGATGACGGGCTTCCTCAAATGCCCGAGGTCTTCATCAGCAAGCAGGTTGGAGGCACACCCACTTAGTTTCAGTTTAGAGCTTTCATACACTTATAGCTCTAGTGCATCCGTTGCATGGCAATCCCTACTCCTCACATTGATATCGATTGAAAGGCCTCTCCATTGCCTATCGATCCGCTGAGTTGATGCGAGACTTTCTCCACTTTTTGTCTTCCCTTATATCTCTACCAACATATTCTATTCCACCCGTGGTGTTAAGTCCATGACTCATGCTTATATATTGAGTGAAGTAGAAAATGCTGAAGCGCGTGAAAAAGTATGATACATTTGCCTGATTTGACACCGGGGTGCTCATGATTTGTACTTATGTGAGGAAGACGGAGTCATGCCATGCTTACATAATTCAATGAGTAGGGATAACATTCGTTAAGCATCTTATATTTTGAAAAGGCAATGACTATGTTCTAGTATTCATGGATATTATTATGTTGATATCAATTACTTCATTGTTTCTCAATATTCATACCGCAAGAAGATTACATGATAAACATGCTAGGTAACATTCAACATCAAAAATTATTTTTGTTTTATCATTTACCTACTCGAGGACGAGCAGGAATTAAGCTTGGGGATGCTGATACGTCTCCGACGTATCTATAATTTTTGAATGTTTCATGCTATTATATTAGCAATCTTACATACTTTATATGTAATTTTATATCATTTTTGGGAACTAACCTATTAACTCAGTGCCCAGTGCCAGTTGCTGTTTTCTGCTTGTTTTTGGTTAACTGAAAATCCCTATCAAACGGAGTCCAAATGCTACGAAACTTTTTGATAATTTTTTCTGGACCAAAGGGACCCTAGAAGCTTCGGAGGAGGACCAGAAGACCTACGATGAGATGACAAGGCAATAGGGCACGCCCTAGGGGGTAGGGCGCGCCCTGATGTCTTGTGGGCCCCACGTGGCTCCTTCTGACCTAGTTCCAGCGCTATAAATTCCCAAATATTCCCAAACCCCTAGAGCGAGACCTGAAACAATTCTTCTGGAGGCCTTTTCCGGTAATCTGCCGGAGGGGGAATCGATCACGGAGGGGTTCTTCATCAACCTTGCTGCCCTTCCGATGATGTGTGAGTAGTTCTCACAGGACCTATGGGTCCATAGCAGTAGCTAGATGGCTCTCTCTCTCTCTCTCTCTCTCTCTCTTTGATCTTCAATACAATGTTCTCTTCGGAGATCGATATGATGTAATACTCTTTTGTGCGGTGTGTTTGTTGGGATCCGATGAATTGTGGGTTTATGATCAGATTATTCATTGAAAGTAATTGAGTTATATTCTGAACTTTATTATGTATGATTGTTATAGCTATGTAATACTTTCTGATCTATGAGTTTTCTTTGGCCAAGTTGATGATTAGATCTTCAGTGGAAGTGGTGCATGGTAGTAGGTTCAATCTTGCGGTGTCCTCACCCAGTGACAGAAAGGGTAGCGAGGCACGTATTTGTATTGTGGCTACTAAGGGTAAAGCGACGGGGTTTAATCATATTAATTGGTTTTATTCTGTCTAAATTATGTCATCTTGCTTAAAGTGTTACTCTGTTTGTCATGAACTTAATACCATAGATGCATGCTGGATAGCGGTCGATTGGTGGAGTAATAGTAGTACATGTAGGCAGGAGTCGGTCTACTTGTGACGGACGTACTGCCTATATACATGATCATGTCGTGAATAACGTCATAACTTTGCGCTTTTTTATCAATTGCCCAACAGTAATTTGTCTACCCACCGTATGCTATGTTCTTGAGAGAGATGCCTCTAGTGAAAGCTATGGCCCCCGGGTCCACTTTAATCATATTGCTAAAACCCTATTTCCTTTGCTGCAATTTATTTCTTTTTATTTTACTTTGCAATTTATCTATCTACAACTATCCGCTACTATATTAACGAGTACAAGGGGATTGACAACCCTCTTGCCCGCGTTGGGTGCAAGTATTTGCTCTTATGTGTGTAGGTGCTGTCGACGGTTGTTTGCGTGAATCTCCTACTGGTTCGATAACCTTGGTTCTCTACTGAGGAAACACTATCCGCTACTATATTGCATCTCCCTTCCTCTTCGGGAAAAAACCCAAAGCAGCTCACAAGTAGCATGGCGCTTGCAGCTTTACTTTACCATCGTTCGCGATGGGCATTGGATAGTTTGTGTCATCAACTTGTTATGCAAGGTGTTCAACGTGTTTGACTCTTTGATGAATGGAGCACTGGCTGATGCTGCAAGGAATCTGGTTAGTTTTTGTCCCTCTCATTTGTTTTTCATTTTTTTTCTATTAATACATGCTTAGTTGGTTGTTTGAAAAAAATCAGTGTTCTTTTCTTTCTTTTTTCAATGTGGCAGTTAACAAAATTCAAAAGGCTTGTGCAACAAGAGCCGGACTTCACTGTGGCTTTTTCGGTGTTCTATATTTGGAGAACTTTGATGGCAAGTGTATGAAGGATTTCAAGAAGGTAAAAGACCAGTGACACTTTTTGCTACTTTGTGCACATCAGATATACAATCAAACATGTCTTTTCACCACCATCTTGGTTTACTTCTCTTTCTCTGCAGCAAAACATTCTTGATGTGTGCAAGTCAATCACAGCGAAGCTGTTTGCCCACCCACTTAACAATGTCTGCTCCGTTGATGTGCACAAGGAGATACTTGAAGATGATCCCTATTTCGTTGTATCTCGCTATCGTGTGTGTCAATTTCCCATGGGAAACATGTATGAAATGTTGGATCAGTTTTTGTGTTCTATGGTTGCTTAAAAAACGACCGTTCGTCCTTTTTATCAGTTTTATGTAAGCTGGTGTATGAAACATACTTCTCATGAGTGTGCCTGGGAAATTATTTTAGTCCTATCTTTCGCTATGCACCCACTGTTTTATATACTTTTGAACTTTGTGTGGCCAGCTTATCATATATGTGGTGGGAGCAATGAATAGTTGCTGCCCTTTGGTATAATGTTTTGGAATCAAGGGTAGCATTGTTTTTCTTCAATAAATGGAGCATTGAAAATGTAAGTTGTGATGAATGTTCGAACAATACATTTTTTTTCAAGTAAAATATTGTGTTCTAAAAGTGATCCAAACTTTTTTTTATATCCAAACACTATGCATTCCCATACTAATACATGGAACTCATAGCAGACAAGGAGACTTCCCCTTTCTTTTTTGCTGCAAAGTTAGCATTTTCGTCACACACACCCCTGGAAGCAAAATGTAACTTAAAGAAAACATTGAACCACAACAACTAACATCGGAACATCATGTACCAGGTATTTTAGTACCAGATTTTTACAACTTTTTTATCACAACAACTATTATTACAACATCATGTACCAGGTTCTTACCCACCACAGCAACTATTATCACATATCCATCACATCAACTATTATCACATATCCACCACAGCAACTATTATCACATATTCATCACATCTACTGTTATCACATATCCATCATGTACCAGATTTTTGAGTACCACATCTCACAATAAAAAACAAGCATTTTGCTGCATCAGACAAATGTGTTTTTTTAGACAAATATTTTTTGAGAGTAATTTGCTACAATGCTAGAGACACCACTGCCACATACCGTGTTTTTAACAATCATTCAGATAAACAATGTATCAACTTTCAGAGAAATTAAAAAAATTATTTTTTCATGTCAGAGTAACACTATCCAGCACATCATAATAGCTACTGATGCATGAAGCACATGAGCACTTGAGCACCAGCTTCAAGGGGTAATGTAAATTTTCTTTTCTTTGTTGGCCTCCAGAAACCTAACCTAAGTTGTTTGAGCATGTTCCTGCTATGGACGACATCGCAGCTTTCAAGTACATGCATGTTTGAACTGTGTGGCCTTCCTCGGAGCAATACTGACAAGTTGTTGCAAGATTAGTAGCCATCATTTTTTGGTAGTACTCACAACTTTTGATAGTGTTTTCCCCCTCACGATAGAATGAACAAGTTGCTTTCTTTCTAGGTTTAGGCTTGCTTTGTGTCTCCTTCTTCTTGGCTTTTTTCTTCTCTTGTTTTTGAACCTTCTTCTTATGGCTGTCCTCTTGCTGTTCCAACAGTGTTTTTCTTCTTTTTGCTCGCTCAGATGGGCGCCCTTGCTTTGGCACATGAGAAGGGTTTTGTAGAGGGGCCGATCCTTGTGGGTTTGCACCAGCTGCATCAGTTGTTGCATTTGATTGAGGAACTGATCCTTGTGGGTTTGCACCAGGTGCATCAGTTGTTGCATTTGATTGAGGAGCTTCCTGTTGTTGGACCATTTCTTCTTGTGCTAAATGCTCTTTTTTCATCAAAGCAACTACGGGCCAGAGCTGCTTAATTACATCAGCCACAAGCCTATACGCTGGATCAACAGAGCATGTTTCTGCTACAAGCAAATTCATATCTCTGCACAGGGAGTTGTAGTTCAGGGTGTTTGTTTTTGGGAGTCCAAAGTCAAGGAACCTTCCAGAGGTGCCCATGTTTACCTTAGCTGCTTCTGACCACCTTCCGAGCATGCATCGACCTGGGATTTCCTGCACATTGAGTTGTATCATTGCCCTTATAATGTGTGAACAAAGGAGACCATTCATCTCAAAGAAATGGCAGCTGCACGAGTACATCCCCTCCTCAATCACAACATGCACCCGGTATATTTTTGGATTCTCATACAAGCTTGAGTAAAGCTCGAACGTCATCCCTCCTTGCTCAAGCACGGGCACTTGGTTTATTATATAGCCTGTGGATGTTGTGACTTGTTCTTGGAACTTGGTAAAGACGCTGTGTGCAAAGAATTTAACAGCATGGCGCTCAATCTTGTATCTGCATTTTTTTTTCAAAGGTTTGTTTTGTTATCTCGATAATCGCAGCAAATAGTATGTGATAGGAAGGATTTTTTGTTTTGTTTTTACATGCTAACATATGTGTATACCTTGAGTAAAGTGGTGCCGTTGTCGTCTCTCTAGTGAAACCAGCATTCTCCTCCCTATCTAGCATCATTTCTTGACACAATTCATATTGTCGAACAAACGTCCATACCGAGTCCTGCGGATGCACCAATGTCTTGAAATAAGAATTCGGTCCTTCCGATCTTCCGGTCGTGCTTGTGAATGGGAAGAAATCATTCTTGAAGTATGCAGGAGCCCATGTATGCCGGCATTTCCACATGTTCTGCAAGTGTTTGTTCTCTGTCAGCTCAAAGCAGTGCAGCATATGTTGCCATGTTTCTTCAAATTCATCCTCTTTCTCTGACTCATTGATGCATTCATAGAAAGCTTTCTCAAAGATTGAATCCCTGGTGAGCAACCTTCCCAATTTCTCACGTGCCTTGCGCTGCACGTGCCATTTGCAGCACCTATGGCACGTGTGAGGGAACACCTGTGATATTACTATTTCCATTGCTTTACATTGGTCAGTCATAAGGTTTGTAGGGTGCTCATTGTTCATGGCAATCATTCATTGCTGGAACACCCATTTGAAAGTTTTGGTTTTCTCATTGGGAAGCAATGCAGAGCCTAGGACCACAGTCTGTAGATGGTTGTTTATGCCAACTATCAGAGCAAAAGGCATGTTATATCTGTTGGTGCAAAATGTCGTGTCAAAGAACACATAATCCTTGTACTTTGGGTACAGTGCTCTTGTTCTCCCATCCACCCAAAACAAAGCTTTCAGAGCATTAGTTTCCTTATTCACTTGTGTTGCATAGAAGAATTGTGGGCTTTCAGCCTGCCTTCTCTTAAAATATTCCACCGTCATGTCCGTATCCCGGTACGACATGGCTTGCCGCATCTTGGATCGTGCATTGGTAACATCCCTTTTTACACATGGCATATGCCTTTGATCACCTCCATGACAATCTCAAAGGATGCCCATGCAATCAGAGGTTGACATGTTGCGGTCATGAAAAGTCTTCAACATCTGGAGGTCTTCTGGTGGAATTTTTCGATGAGACCTGTAATACCTAACTCTCTCCGGCTGCACTAGAGGGTGTGTATGTTCTGTTGTAAAACATGTGACAGTCCAACGGTTCTCTCGCAATGCAACAATCATGTGAGCTTTGCATTCGTGATGTTGCAATCTGTTCCTCTATCATGTGTCCATCATTTTCATTCCAACTCTAGGGCGTCTGCTAGCTGTGCTTGATCCTGTTGCGATACTCTCTGAAGTGCTATCAGATTCATGCTGGTCGACAGTTTTCCTAGAGTGGACACACGCAAAACCTTATTGATAAGCTTCGTTGGTCCTCTCTGCTGGCTATTTTTTGAAGCAGCAATCCAAATGCCAAACCCATGGTTGAAAGCATAGTCACTATAGAACTTTCTTGCATCATCAACTGTGTCAAATGTCAAGCCCACATATGGAACAGGTGGCTGCGATGATGTGGCATCATCTCTGTCCTGGAACACATCATCAGCATTCATCATACCATCCATATTGACACCTCCTCCATCTGAATAATGCGCCCGGATGTAACTCTCATCATCTTCCATCCAAGCATCGGCACCCTAAAGAAACATATTTTTTGTTAGCAAAGAGGCAACAAGGGATTTTTTTTCAACACTCCAAAATACTTCTAGCAACCAGAGCTAAATGCAACCAAAGCTAAATACATTTTCAGATTTTATTTGTTTTGTTTTTGTACATTTGCAAAACCAAGCTAAAAATGCAACATAGTAAGTCTAAATTATGTTGCTCCCAACAACTGTTTAATTGAATCATCATAATACAACACACACTTATGTTTCCGATTATGCTTCAGCCACCAATAGAGAGGCAAGTATTTTTTCTGAAGATACAAGATAGAGAATTTCCCACAAGACATTGTTCTGAATTACTATGTGTTTCTCTGCTTCAGAGCAGTGAGTATGCAGCATATAGTAAGTCTAAAGACAATTTTCATCAACCATCATCACAACACAACATCAGTGGTTACCAGACCGAATAACATTTTTTTTATCAGACTAGATAAAAACTGAACATTGCATTTTTTTTATCATTGCTGCAACTGAACATTGCTGATTTTTTATGCCAAAACTGAACATTTGCTGCAACTTTTTTTTGTAGCAATGGTTGTTTCTGTTGATATGTGTGGTCACCTAAAAAAGCAAAGTATTTACTAGGTGCTACTTGCTGCAAACATTGGAGTTAGGGTTCTCACCAAATCACTACGAGAGTTTCTAGCTCGGGAGCCCTCCGCGAAGATGACAGCCGGATTGCTGTGCTCTATTGGAGGACCTCGTTGCAGCATCGGCTCGCCGGCAATATCTGGGGCTGATTTCGACTGACGGATAGGGGCGCAGCTCCCGAGCTCCGATCCATGGCGGCAGACAACATGCTGCGGACGATGTGGTGGGCTGCCATGCCGCCCGACCTGCTGCGACGCCAAAGGGAAGGAGATGCTGCGACCTGTCGACGCGCGGTGGCGCGGCCGCGCCAAAAATCGCCACCGAAATCAGTGGAGGTATGTCGGGGTCAGGTGAGAGTTGATCTGTTCGTTGCAGCAGTTTCCTCCCGTTAGCTGTTTGGTTGCAGCAAGTCGCGGGGTTGCAAGCTCGTCGCGTCCCTGGAGGTGCCACTTGTCTCCAATCCAACGGTCCAGATAAGTTCCATCGAACGGCGGCAGAGGCGGCTGTCCGGCGAACCGGTACAGCCGGATGGCGCCTAGCGCGCGCCATAGAACTTCAACATATTTTTCGTAAAAAGGCTGTTGTGCACATGCTGCAGATTGTATTAACATAACAACAATTTTCACAGCAAAAGTGGAAAACAAGAACACTTCCGTACTAACTAGCAAGATTAACGGTGGACTTCCGTTGAAGCCTAAATGCCTAATAAACCTGCACTTGTTGTGAGCACCACAAGCTGGTATGTTCTCTTGGACTGAGCGGTCCCTATTGCAGGACACTTTTTGTTCAGAACTTCAGATCACATGGCTATTGATCGGTAGTTAAATTGCAGATAAATTTATAAATATTTGCCACGGTGCATTCCAGGACACCAGATGAAGATTTCATCACACTTCTAGAAGCAGCACTGATGTATGATTGACGAACTGTTGTGACATTAGGCGAAGAAGATTCAATGGATAAGGGGCAGCATTGGATTGATATCAAGAATGGGAAGCAATTTGATTGCCCCATATTGATTTTCATTATCACAGGTATCACATATTCTGCTATATTTGCTTGAATTAGTAACTTTTAACCATTGTTTGCTTGGAACAGTGCAGGTTCGAGGGAACGAAGGCATCTAGCGCAATTATGTAGCCTGCGGGGAGCAAAAGAGACATTGAGAGGAAGCGTAAGAGAATGGGAATGAGAAAAGATGGCTGTTTGGGCTTTTGGAATTAGACGATCGCATTAACAAAACGTGAAGTCTACCCAAATAGTTGGACGGGGACTCGTGCTATGTTGGAGCTAACTCTCTCAGCTCACATCTTTTCTCTTGGTTGATTCTCACAACACAGTAGAAAAATAGAGACACAAGATATTTGGGAACCCACTGATTCAACGCAGCCGTACGTCTTTTCTTCTCACTATTTCACATGACCCAAAGCAAACTTGATTACATCTTAAATAGGATGCACGCACACATTGCCCATCCGCCACGATCGGCCACTAGCACCACTAACTAACTAACTAGCCCACGTCCTGAATACGTGTGGCCAATCCACTAATCCAGCTACATGCAAACCCCACTTGCTAATGATCTTCACGTACTAACAATGTTGACCGAATCACTCGGCTCACACACAACTAACTCAACGCTCCAGCTTGCATGCACAGCACCGCGCTTCACACACGGCGACGTCCGCATCACGCGGCAACTCCTCAGTACATGCCTTCCAGCCGAGCCATCGATCCTATATTTCACACGTACATCTGCTAACATGCATTGGCCCTACACGACACTAATTCCTGCAGAAATGAAATAAACATGCAGATACAAAAAACATCAAGATTATAGCTAACATGCTAGACGTCTGGAGTGTATCAGATGACGTCAAGACATATAGAAATAGCAAAAGAAATCTAGGATGATGTGGCTGCTTGAGAGTGCATGAAAAATAATAGTTAATGGTTATTTGGGGCAGGCTGCATGTGCATGAAGAGTTAGTGGGAGCATGCACATGTAGAGTTAGTGGGAAAACGTTTTTACATGGTGGACCTACTGGATGGTGTGGATAAGCTGCATGTCAAGATAAATAAGATAGTGGGGATGAATCTCTTAGGTATATAGAATTCTATGCTACTATGTGTCATCCATTGCAATAAATGAGATTATCTACGATACCAATCTATAATACTATACGCTATAGAGGTAGTATTCTACATTAATATCATATGCATGATACTCCTCACTACGGGTAGCCTAAGCGATGCAAGATCGAGAATTAGTGCCTTCCGTGAGATTAAATATATTGGACTGTTATAGTGCTCCAAGCGTGTGTCATTGTATGTTTTTTTAATTATTTTATTGTTCTAGTTCGTGAGTCCCTCTCGGCCATTAACAACCTGACCGATACTATCAGCTGCAACACAAACTTGTATCCTTGGTTGTTGGGCTAATCAAAAAACTTGTCCAGAAATTGCTTGGTGGTGTCCTAGTTATTGTTCTAGTCAGTGCTTCCTCGCATGCCGCCTTCTCCACCACGGTATGAAGGGTATGATGGCAAACTATCGCTGCTTTATTCGCATGCACCCCCTAATACGGGGAAAAGTGATTCAAATTTTACGCCACGCTTGTAGCATTTCTTGTGTCCTAACTGACTTTACCGATTGAAATAGGTTTGATTGGTTCGCAACATGAATGATTATGCCTTTTGTGGACTCATCCACTAATTTATTTGCTTTCCATGGCGCAACCAGTGTGTGAGTGTGACCCGCTCGAAGTCCTGGTAGGCCATGGCCCCTATAAGATACAACATGTAGTTCTTCTCCTTTCACCGTTCATTCGGTAGAAACATGACCATGTTTTCGTCCGGCGTCCCCTCCATCTCCATGCATGCGAATACAATCCAAGCCTGGAGCAACGCGATGCGTGCAGTGAACTTCCTCTTACTAATCGTCCTTGCTGCAGCTGCCGCCATCACCACCACCACCAGCGCGACCGGAATATCCAACGGGAGTTGCATCCCGGTCGAGAGGGCTCCGCTGCTCTCCTTCAAGACCAGCATCACAGGCGACCCGGACAATCGCCTCGTCTCATGGCAGCAAGGTGCACATGACTGCTGCCGGTCACTACCGGAATTACTGTCTATGCCGACGGCCAAAGCCGTCGGCATAGGTCCAAATCCCGTCAGGATAGTCCTATGCCGACGGCCGCCGTCGGCATAGCCCCGTCGGCAACATTTGCGTCGGCGTACCCCGGGCAGGCTGTCGGCATAGACTAGCCGTCGGCAAAGATGCCTATGTCGACGGCTTCCGTACAGCCGTCGGCACAGAATCACCGTCGGCAAACTTTGAGACCTGACGGCGACTGACGGCGCCGTCGTCAACTGCTAAGCAATCAGGAGGAGCCACGTGGCACATCTATGCCGACGGTCGGCATATCTGCGCGCTAGGAAGAGCCCAGTTGCCGCCACGTGTCAGATGTGCCGACGGCTAAGCCGTCGGCGTAGATGCACATCTATCCTGACGGCATAGCCGTCGGCATAACTGCATGCCAGGAGCTACCAGTGGGTGCCACGTGTCCTCTGTGCCTACGGCAAGGCCGTCGGCGTATATATAAAGCTATGCCGACAGCCTTGCCGTCGGCATAGGGGACAGGTGGCGGCCACTGGTAGCTCGGCCTTGCCCTATGCTTTCTGATTTTATTTTCTTTTCTCTGTTTTAATTCAAATCGATTCAATTCAAATAGACAGCAGATATATATGATGAAATAGACATACACAGCAGATATAAGTATCATCCTCACAACCAACATCACAAGAACATAAATATCATCACAAACATAAGCATCATCGCAAACAACATAACCATCATCGCAAGTCATCTAGAGGAGCATAAAAGACCAGAAGTCATCTAAAGACCCACAGGCTTAAGCGCCAGGACGTCCACCACCACCGCCAAGGTCGTCACCACCAAGTCCGCCAAAGCCCCGGTCGTCACTGCTAGCGGCAGCACTACCGCCACCGCCACCTCCTCGGTGGATGGGAGTGACCGGGCTTCGTGACTCGGAAGTCATGCGAAGACCGGCACCACCACCAACGGAAGATCCACCGGTTGCCTGGATGTTTGAAAAGACATGTTCAGGGGATATATGATTGTGTTGAATAAACGGTAAGCGGTGGTTGAATAGTTTGGGGATATACTAACCACCGTAGTCCCCGGGTGCTGTGCCAGAAACTCCTCGAAGGTAAGCAGCACTGGTTGTGGTCCTGCAGGTGGTGGTGGTGGTTCCATTACGGGAACCGTGCCTGCCGCCATGCTCTAAAAAACGAGCAGCATGTTAATTGACAAAGCAAACACGAATGTCAGAAGAAATGAAAGTGCAAATATGGAAATGAAATGAAAGGGGCAAAACTAACCGTCATCAGGCGAGTGTTGTGGTTCTGGATGGCTGCAACTCTCGCGCTCCACACCATGGTCTCCTGGCGTGTGTACTCCATGTAGGCCTACAATATGACATGATGGAACTCATTAAACATCTCAATGCGGAAAATAAAGTGAGCAATGAAGATAAGAGGGAAAATACTTACAGAGTGGCGCTCGGCTAGGAGGGAGTGTGACTGCGCACTGGTCGTGGTCGTGCTCATGGGCTGGCTCAGGCTCGGGTCGGTAGCTCGGAGCCGTGTGAAGGAGATAGAAGGAGTACACACGGCATCCAGAACCGCCTGCCGACCATGAAGCTTCGGCCCTATACCCACCACCGCCCTCTCGTCTGTAGCCTGCTTTAAGGGGTCAGGTGTGCCAGGATTTACATTCAGATACACCTCCTCGTAGGCCTTCAGGTTCTCCCCGCTATTGCCGTAGTAGTCGCCCTTGCCCTCCTTGGACTTACTCCGCGTATGGGCGATCTGCCACGCCTCTATGTCAGAGAGCGGCCGCTTCAGTTTCGCCTCCTGCACCACCAAACAGAGGTTAGTGATACATAAGAAAGTGACGGTAAATAGAAGAAGAAGAATGTTTCATGTAAATAGATATACCTGAACTTTCTTGTGGCTAAAGTGGTTCCGGTTTCCCTGACCATGTGTTCCATCGGTCCCTCGGTTAGCCCGGTTTTTCTTGCTCTTAGCAGCCCACTCTGCATCCTGACCGAGCCACAGATCCACCAATGCTGCCCATCCATCGGCCTTTCCATAACACCAATCAGGACACACCTACATAATGAAAGCATAATGGCATGTCAACACGAAACGATGAAATTTAGCACAAATGCCGGAATGAAAAGTTTGTTATACTTACGGCCAAGTACTCCTCCCTCTCCAAGGTAACATGCATCCTCCGCGCGTCTTCCCTGGTCATCTTCGTCTCAAGAGCGTCATGATGATATTGCGAGATGGCCACCCAGTGCACCTCGTACTGCATCTGACGGGCGTTCTTCCTCGCTTGGCGCAGCACAATCTCGTCGGCAGTGGACTTGTCCTCCTCAAGAACTCGATAGTATCTCTACAATCATTCAGAAAACCAGAATGAAAGAAGCCATGAGTTAAACCATTCGATGATAAACTACGAACGAAACTCAAGACTCGTGCTTCTGAAGAGAACTTACCCAAAAATTTGTGATCACGGCCTTAGCATACGTGGTATGGTCCGGGTGGGGGGCCGTTTCCCAGTGGTCCCAGCTGGTGGCCAAAACGCGGTGCTCAGGCTGCCTGACTGGATCCGGATGGAACAGCCCCGGCCAGTGTTCCTTCAGCAAAACGGTGATGACGCCGTTTGGAAGACGGGCCCCTTTAGGAATTATCCAGTTGCTGCAAAAGATAGAAAGAATGAAAATATGAGCATGTGTACAAGCAAAAGAATTAAATTATGATTAAGTGGCACTTACTCTTTCCCCTTGGGCTCAATGAGCCACTTCTGCTCCTCGGTAGCAGGAAGGGGAGGGAGCTTTGCGTTACCATGCAGCCACCCCTTGTTGTGGGTAACCCCCTCGCTGCCACCACCATCCTCCCCGCCACCACCATCCTCCTCCTCCTCGTCCCCCTCCCCAACCTCCTCCTCCTCCTCCTCCTGATTCTCCTCCTCCTCGCGAACCTCCTCCTCCTCCTCCTCCTCCTCGGTAGAGGAGGGCCTCGAAGAGGACACCCCTAAGTCGGTGAGGGAGCGCTGTTTCTGGCCCCGACCCTGTCCTCCTGTAGGGGCTCCCCCCCCCCACCCCCTCCACATGTAGGGGCACCTCTCCCTCGACCTCCCTGTGAGGAGTCATCCTCAAGTAGTCGGGAGGGAAGAGTACGGGGTCGACCACTCCGACTAGTCATCTTGGTGAGCTTCGATAGGAAACCTGTGCCGTCGGCCTTCCCCTTGCCCATGTTTAGCGAACCTGCATTGAAAAGAGAATAAACAATTAGTACATTAATAATGAAGAAAAAAGCATAATAATAACGAATAAAAAACACATTAATAAATAAGCATAAAAAGGCATATTAACAAACCAAAGAAAAAAAAAGACATGAAACGTACATCTGCTAGAACCCATACGAATCATCACTGTTGTAACCATTTCCTCGATCGGTCTCATCGTCAGTATCACGCATATCATCTTCGTTGTCTGACGGAGGTGGAGGCTCTTCCTCGTCTTCAGCGTCTTCGTTTAACTTTTCTAGCATAAGTATGTCATTTTCATTAACAATGGTCTCACCATCATTCCATGCATCGTCATCGTTTGGATCCACTTCATCATCACCCAAGGCGTCAGCGTCATCGTTTCTGACCACATCATCATCAGGTTGCTCTTGATAGAACACTCCCTCGTATGTCATGGGGTTAATGTTGTAGTAATCGTCATCGTTCGGGTCCGGTAGCTTACCATGTGGCGACACCTTGAACACAACTTCCCAACCCTTTAGGTACTCTTTCTGGCATGGGTAAGGCAGATAATAAACTTGTGTGGCTTGGGTAGCCGCAATAAAGAGATCGGCTCCGGCATACACGGTTGATGGTTTAACTTCGACCAAACCAACAGAAGGCGTATGTCTCAGCCCCTCTACTGGGTCGAACCATCGGCATTTGAACACAGGGAGACTTAGGGTTTCGAGCCCACGGCTGAATGTAAGCTCGTATATTTTTTCTACCCTTTCGTAGTAGTCAACTGAATTTTGACCTTGCGTGTACACTCCGGTATTTATAGTCTTGGGATCAGGCCGACTGTTCTGGTGCTCCTCTGTATGGAAGCGATACCCATTCACATCATACTTTTCACATGTCTTGACCCGAGGGTCAAAACCCATGGAAACCCATCTCAATTCGTCATCCATGGATATGTTCGGATCTTGTCCCTACAAGTTTAATTGAAATTGTTGGGTGCATTAGTTCGGTAAACTAATAAATGTTGAACTAGGTATTTAATAGGGGAATGTGAAAGTTTACTTTCTCCATGAACCAAGCAACAAAATTTTTCCTTCCAGGGTTTCCATGCCGAAGAAGAGTAAGTTCCTCCGCCTCAGTAGGATGAATCATTCCCGTCCACTCCTCACGAACGAATTGACTAAAAGAAGAAAAGCGGTGTTAGACCGGGACTAAGTGAATATAGAACATGATGTTGTGCAAGACATAAAGGAATGGTGTAGTGGTATTACCTCATCCACACATCCTCAACTTCCTTGATGTTGTGCAAGACATAGAACATGAGATCCTCCCACTCTTGTTGTGGCATGTTATAAGATTTCGAGCCCCCAGCCCTGCCACCTTGCCCGCTGAATAGATGGAGCTTGGGTTTATACTTCGTCTCTTCTATATTGTATCGAGGCACCTTATTATGCAGAGTGGGAATGTGGTCTGGATAGTACGATGTCCTGAGGTCTGACACCTCCTCTAGGATAACTGCCTCAGCTATGGAAGCTTCAATCTTAGCTTTGTTTCCAAATTTGTGTCGGATATGCTTGTTCTGTCTCTCAGGGCCGTACTGCCAACGATTCTGCACAGGCCCCCCAACAATACGTCGTTCGCGAGGTGCAAAATGAGATGTGTCATCGGAGTAAAGAAGCCTGGCGGAAAGATCTTCTCTAGCTTGCATATCAACTCCGGTGCCTTCTTATGCAATTGTCTAATCACCTCGGGACATACTTCTTTAGCACAGAGCATGCGGAAGAAATGGCTTAGCTCCGCAAGCACTCGCCAGACATGCTCGGGGACATAACCTCGAACCATCACCGGCATTATCCGCTCAATCCATACATGATAGTCATGACACTTGAGCCCGGTCACTTTGCCCCTTGAAAGATTGACTCCCTTACTTATATTCGATGCATAACCATCAGTGAACTTCACTATGTGTTTGAGCCACTTCAATACCTCCATCTTTTCTGGTTTTTTAAGTACGAAGTCAGCATCTGGCTTGAACCAGTTTCTTCGACCGCCTGTGGGAGGCTTCATGTTTAAACGTGGTCTATCACAAATTTTCTGTTGATCGGCTCTAGCTTTAACGTTATCCTTCTTCTGATCAGGAATGTTGAGGATCGTGCGGAAAAGGGACTCTGCGACATTCTTTTCGGTGTGCATCACATCAATGTTGTAAGGAAGTTTGAGGTCCTTGAAATAGGGAAGCTTCGTGAAGGGGGTAATGTGAGTCCAGTTGTGCGTCTCAACATATCCCTCGAAGCCTTTAGCTTTGCCTTTGCCTTTGCCTTTGCCTTGGCCTTGGCCTTGGCCTTCGCCTTCGCCTTCTCCTTTGGCTTTGGCTTTGGCTTTGCCTTTGCCTTTGCCTTCGCCTTCAGGCTTGAGAGCTTTTAGCCGAGCAAGAACATCTGCCCCCGAAAACGTTGGAATCTCGTTTACTTCATGGACAACCCGGCCTTTCGTGAAGTTCTTCTTGTCTTCCCTGTCTGGATGGTCTAGAGGGAGGAACTGTCGATGCAGGTCAAATGCTACATCCTTGCCACCCTTCTTCTGCCAAATTAAACGTAGAGCCTGCATGCACACTGGGCATGGCATCTTCCCACTTGTACACCATCCGCAGAAAAGGGCATAAGCGGGAAAGTCATGGATGCAATAGTGCCACCATACTTTCATTAAGAATTTTCTCTGCAGATCTCGGTCGTATGTCAACCTCGGGAAGTACCAAGAATGGTGCAAATCATCCACCAGCGGCTGCATAAACACACCCAAATTCTTCCCCGGGTATTCAGGCCCCGGAATGATGAGCGACAAGAACATGGTCTTGCGTTGCATTAGGGCATCGGGAGGGAGATTGAGCGGAATAACAAACACGGGCCAGCAGCTGTATGCATTGGACGACATACCATATGGATTGAATCCATCACCTGATATGGCAATTCTGACATTCCCAGCCTCGGCTGCTTCCTCGGGGTATTCTTCATCGAACGACTTCCATGCTTCGCCTTCTGATGGATGTACGATTTTATTTGGATGGTACCTTATACCTTCCTTGTGCCACTTTATCATTTTGGCAGACTCCTCCGTGATGAAAAGGCGCTACAGTCTTTCTATGAAATGCAGATACCGAAGAACCTTTGCAGGGATGCCTAGCTGCCTCTTCTCACCATCCTCACCGACCACCTCATGGTACCGAGAGGAACCGCACTCCCTACAGTACTTGTCATCCGCATACTCGTGCCTAAACAAAAGGCAATTCTTCGGAAAAACAAAAGGCAACCCACTCTGGTGTAACTCGATTGCGGCGGATAAAACCACTGTACATCCACAGATTATCTGCCATCCTCTGCTTTATTGGGAGCCACACAACAAAATTAAGTATTCATTTAAATTAATCACATCAAAATTTTATTTTCTACCGCGTTGACGGCATTGAATCCACCTACATCTCTAATAGGTAAAGATAGGTCCTAATCCCACCCGAGGATGTGTAGATTGAGTACGTTCTCCATGCTCTACCCCGTTCTGAGACAAAATTTCGGCAGCACCTCCCCGCTGTTCTCCAGATACACGTCTCGGCAATAAGCCGAGAGAATGTGCATCCGGAGAACAACGGGGAGGCGCCGCCGAAATCCTGTCTCGAAACGGGGTAGGGCATGGAAAACGTACCCAATCTACACATCCTCGGGCTGTCCGTGGAAAACGCTAGACAATCCGAAAAAGTTGCGGTGATAAATATGCAATTGAATGCATATTTATCGATGCAACCCTTTCAGACGGGAGACGCCTAGGTTACGCGACTTGACGTGAAAATAAAATCTAGTGATATGAAAAAAAACGGAGGAGGAGATGGATTTGTAGCTCACCCTCGGCTGTAGAGGATGAAGTCGAACAACGGCGGGATGATCAGGGACCAACAGCTCCGACGACGATGACTCCCCGGAGATGCAACACAAGAAAGTCTGTAAATTCAAACAAGATAGAGTGAACAATTTAGATCATCATGATATTTCAAATCCTTACTTTTGTCAAGTGTCAAACTTTTTTCTTCACATTCATACAACAGTGAATATAGTATCAATCATCAATTTATACAGCCATTCATCCATTCATCAATCCATCTAACAACATCCATTCATCCATTCATCAATCCATCTAACAACATCCATTCATCCATTCACCTGATTGACAGCACAAACAATCTGTCCAAATCTGATTCTCAAAAGAAGAAAAGACAATCTGTCTAAAAGATAAAAAAAACTCACATGATAGAAAGCAGCAGCACAATTCATTCATGGAACATAACAGTATGGGTCCATCACGTGCACCATTTACTCAGTAGCAAAACAGCAAGCTTAATTAGCTAGTACATGTCAATCAGGAACCGCACACGCATCATGTAGCAGGACCAAACGCGATATGACCATGCAAAAGGACGACATATCTCACATTTACATGTAAAATTAACCTGGAAGAGATTATTGAGTGCAATTCCAATATCCAGAGGTCATAGCAAGAGCATCAATTATAGTATTCAGCACAAGTCGAAAAGTCTGTAATGCCCAACCTACATGGCACAATCAACAATAGCAATAGGAGGACAAACACATCAGCCAAATTCTATCTCTCAAATTCTGAAAATTTTGTACTACTACATGGCACAATCTACATCTTGTACTAATATTTGTGCACAATCACCACATCCAATCAACACATACATATCATAGCAAATCTACATGAAAATTTTGCAAAAAAAAAATTCACAGGAGCTGCTCACCTTGGCGGACGACAAGCTGGACCGGGAGGAGGGCGGTCCTTCGACGGAGTAGGACGTCGGCCGGAGTGGGGCGCCAGCCGCCGGAGTCGAGCCCTGGCCGGACCGGGCCAGGAGCTTCGGCTGGACACCGGGGGAGAGAGGGGACGTGCCTGAGGGAGGAGTCGCGCCCGAGGGAGCTGGGGCGGGAGATGCAGGCCTACCCGCGGGCCATGTCGCCGGAGAGGACCCGAGGACCGGCGGCGGCGGCGGCGGTAGCTGGAGGAACCCTAGGACGGCGGCGGCGGGACGAGGAGGGGGCGGCCGCGGCGGTGGTGGTGGCGACGGCGGCGCGCGCGGAGAGGGTGGCGGCGGCGGCGTCGGGTCGAGGGAGAGAGATTGGATCGGGGAGAGAGAGAGTGAGTGGAGGAGGAGGCCCGCGAATGGATAAGGAGGGCCTATGCCGACGGCAAAGCCGTCGGCATAGGTATTTTCTTTTTTTTTCTTTTTTTTCTCACAATTTCTTTAGCACGGGCCACATCATCGATCCGGGGCACCTATGCCGTCGGCATATGTATTTTATTTTTTTTCCTTTTTTTCTCACAATTTCTTTAGCACGGGCCACGTATTCGATCCGGGGCACCTATGCCGACGGCTTAGCCGTCGGCATAGGTATTTTCTTTTTCCTCACAATTTCTTTAGCACGTCCCACGTCATCGATCCGGGGCATAGCTCGGTCTCTCAGAAAACTTTTAGTACCACCTCGCCCAGAGACAAGCAATATGACCAGTTTAAATAGTCGAATAATCCAGACGCAGTAAGCTTCGGTCTTCATTACACTCCTGTTAAGGAGATGAACCATTACTGGCAATCTTCACCCCTTCCGGGCACTGAAGATTCACAGTGACGGTCCATCTTCCTAATGATGGATGCCGGTGCTTTTTATTAATTCAATTATTACTATTTTTGAGTTTGCCGTCTGTGTGAGAACAATGATATAACCGCTTGTAAACCGCACCATCTCCGAGCTAGTCTCTGGGTATCGAGAGGGAACATGTCCGGTTTGTGCAGGAAGTGCGGGTCCTGTTGCTCCGTTGGCCTTGGAACTTCTCGTGCTCACAAAGGAGGCCATCGCATGACAAGTGCCAGGCCCCCGCATTTTTCTAACCCGCGTGGAATATTGGAGAAATTTATTGCTCTGCTAGGGTTTCATCGCCGGAAATTGCAGATCTGCAAGGCGGCGCATGAAATCATGCCCAGAAGCGGCATGGAAAATAGTTTGTGGTGTCCTTGCGGCATGCGTAGGCCATGTGCAGAGGAGGGAGGGGCATGCCCTCCCACCGGGGGCCCAAAGTACCTTGGTGCCATGCCTGATACAACCGTTTAAATCCTCGGAAAATCGTATGATGCCGGAATTCCTCGAGAACTGGCACGGTGTCATCACATGGCCCCTGTAGGGTGTGGTAAAAGTTTGGACGCGTTTCGAATAAGCCTTCCCTTAGGACGCTTGTACACCGCACCATCTACGAGCTAGTCTCTGGGTATCGAGAGGGAACGTGTCCGGTTTGTGCAGGAAGTGTGGGGCCTGTTGCTTCGTTGGCCTCGAAACTTCCCGTGCTCACAAAGGAGGCCATCGCAAGGTCCGGGCACAACCCACCGCAAGATTCCCTCCGTGTCTGCCCGACGTGGCCGTTTCCCACCTCCGTGCGACGGCGGCAGCGACGTCCGTGAGGGGGGTCACACTACGGAGCCGTGTGCCGGGTGCTTGCACCTGCCACCACACTTCTAGACGTGTAAGAGGGCCCAGCGCAAGACCTGGCGGCATAGCTACCCCCCCCCCCCAAGTACCCCATCCCGTCTAACCCTGACATTGTTGACCGGCGGATCTAGGCCTTAGACTTTCGCCGGACGGGGTTTGACCGATTGACATTTTCACCTGGCTGTGATAGGCTAGCCGATAGGTACACTTCGGATCAAGGTCCGGGCATAACCCACCGCAAGATTCCCTCCGTGTCTGCCCGACGTGGCCGTTTCCCCCCTCCATGCGATGGCGGCAGCGACGTCCGTGAGGGGGGTCACACTACGGAGCCGCGTGACGGGTGCTTGCACCTGCCACTACACTTCCAGACGTGTAAGAGGGCCCAGCGCAAGACCTGGCGGCATAGCTACCCCCCCCCCAAGTACCCCGTCCCGTCTAACCCTGACACTGTTGACCGGCGGATCTAGGCCTTTGACTTTCGCCGGACGGGGTTTGACCGATGGACATTTTCACCTGGCTGTGATAGGCCAGCCCATAGGTACACTTCGGATCAAGGTCCGGGCACAACCCACGGCAAGATTCCCTCCGTGTCTGCCCGACGTGGCCGTTTCCCCCCTCCGTGCGACGGCGGCAGCGACGTCCGTGAGGGGGTCACACTACGGAGCCGCATGCCGGGTGCTTGCACCTGCCACCACACTTCCAGACGTGTAACAGGGCCCAGCGCAAGACCTGGCGGCATAGCTACCCCCCCCCCAAGTACCCCGTCCCGTCTAACCCTGACACTGTTGAACGGCGGATCTAGGCCTTTGACTTTCGCCGGACGGGGTTTGACCGATGGACATTTTCACCTGGCTGGGATAGGCCAGCCCATAGGTACACTTCGGATCAAGGTCCGGGCACAACCCACCGCAAGATTCCCTCCGTCTCTGCCCGACGTGGCCGTTTCCCCCCTCCGTGCGACGGCGGCAGCGACGTCCATGAGGGGGGTCACACTACGGAGCCGCGTGCCGGGTGCTTGCACCTGCCACTACACTTCCAGACGTGTAAGAGGGCCCAGCGCAAGACCTGGCGGCATAGCTACCCCCCCAAGTACCCCATCCCGTCTAACCCTGACACTGTTGACCGGCGGATCTAGGCCTTTGACTTTCGCCGGACGGGGTTTGACCGATGGACATTTTCACCTGGCTATGATAGGCCAGCCCATAGGTACACTTCGGATCAAGGTCCGGGCACAACCCACCGCAAGATTCCCTCCGTCTCTGCCCGACGTGGCCGTTTCCCCCCTCCGTGCGACGGCGGCAGCGACGTCCGTGAGGGGGGTCACACTACGGAGCCGCGTGCCGGGTGCTTGCACCTGCCACTACACTTCCAGACGTGTAAGAGGGCCCAGCGCAAGACCTGGCGGCATAGCTACCCCCCCCCCAAGTACCCCGTCCCGTCTAACCCTGACATTGTTGACTGGCGGATCTAGGCCTTAGACTTTCGCCGGACGGGGTTTGACCGATTGACATTTTCACCTGGCTGTGATAGGCTAGCCGATAGGTACACTTCAGATCAAGGTCCGGGCATAACCCACCGCAAGATTCCCTCCGTGTCTGCCCGACGTGGCCGTTTCCCCCCTCCATGCGATGGCGGCAGCGACGTCCGTGAGGGGGGTCACACTACGGAGCCGCGTGCCGGGTGCTTGCACCTGCCACTACACTTCCAGACGTGTAAGAGGGCCCAGCGCAAGACCTGGCGGCATAGCTACCCCCCCCCCCAAGTACCCCGTCCCGTCTAACCCTGACACTGTTGACCGGCGGATCTAGGCCTTTGACTTTCGCCGGACGGGGTTTGACCGATGGACATTTTCACCTGGCTGTGATAGGCCAGCCCATAGGTACACTTCGGATCAAGGTCCGGGCACAACCCACGGCAAGATTCCCTCCGTGTCTGCCCGACGTGGCCGTTTCCCCCCTCCGTGCGACGGCGGCAGCGACGTCCGTGAGGGGGGTCACACTACGGAGCCGCATGCCGGGTGCTTGCACCTGCCACCACACTTCCAGACGTGTAACAGGGCCCAGCGCAAGACCTGGCGGCATAGCTACCCCCCCCCCCCAAGTACCCCATCCCGTCTAACCCTGACACTGTTGAACGGCGGATCTAGGCCTTTGACTTTCGCCGGACGGGGTTTGACCGATGGACATTTTCACCTGGCTGTGATAGGCCAGCCCATAGGTACACTTCGGATCAAGGTCCGGGCACAACCCACCGCAAGATTCCCTCTGTCTCTGCCCGACGTGGCCGTTTCCCCCCTCCGTGCGATGGCGGCAGCGACGTCCGTGAGGGGGGTCACACTACGGAAACGCGTGCCGGGTGCTTGCACCTGCCACTACACTTCCAGACGTGTAAGAGGGCCCAGCGCAAGACCTGGCGGCATAGCTACCCCCCCCAAGTACCCCATCCCGTCTAACCCTGACACTGTTGACCGGCGGATCTAGGCCTTTGACTTTCGCCGGACGGGGTTTGACCGATGGACATTTTCACCTGGCTGTGATAGGCCAGCCCATAGGTACACTTCGGATCAAGGTCCGGGCACAACCCACCGCAAGATTCCCTCCGTGTCTGCCCGACGTGGCCGTTTCCCCCCTCCGTGCGACGGCGGCAGCGACGTCCGTGAGGGGGGTCACACTACGGAGCCGCATGCCGGGTGCTTGCACCTGCCACCACACTTCCAGACGTGTAAGAGGGCCCAGCGCAAGACCTGGCGGCATAGCTACCCCGCCCCCCCAAGTACCCCGTCCCGTCTAACCCTGACACTGTTGAACGGCGGATCTAGGCCTTTGACTTTCGCCGGACGGGGTTTGACCGATGGACATTTTCACCTGGCTATGATAGGCCAGCCCATAGGTACACTTCGGATCAAGGTCCGGGCACAACCCACCGCAAGATTCCCTCCGTCTCTGCCCGACGTGGCCGTTTCCCCCATCCGTGCGACGGCGGCAGCGACGTCCGTGAGGGGGGTCACACTACGGAGCCGCGTGCCGGTTGCTTGCACCTGCCACTACACTTCCAGACGTGTAAGAGGGCCCAGCGCAAGACCTGGCGGCATAGCTACCCCCCAAGTACCCCGTCCCGTCTAACCCTAGCACTGTTGACCAGGCGGCAAACTGGGCCCAACAGACACGCGTGGTGTATCTATGTATGTTTATGTTTAGATAAGGCACATTTAAATTAATCATATTTCAATTTAGAAAAAAATAAAAAAATATAAAAAATGTAAAAAAATAATACATAGCTATGCCGACGGCAAAGCCGTCGGCATAGCTATGCCATGGATCGATGACGTGGCACGGTGCCGCGGATCGATGACGTGGCCAAAGCTATGCCGACGGCAGCTGTTAGGGCCGTCGACATACATTTGACGGCGTCAAACGATAGTTAACCACCGGGTGGCCGGGCCCACATATATGCCGATGGCCTGTCTATGCCGACGGCCGCCGTAGGCATATCACGACCTATGCCGACGGCTTAGTTACGCCGACGGCCCCCCGTCGGCATAGACGGTGGTATGCCGACGGCCGAACTACGCCGACGGTTTGCCTTAGTATGGGCCGTCAGGAACGTGACTTATTCTGGTAGTGGTGGAGCGGCATCACCTGCAGCCGTTGGACAGGCCACGTCGTCAAGTTTGACCTCCGGTACGATGATCCAATAGAGGATTATTCCTGGTGTCGATGACCCTGATGTCCACTCGCTGCGTGGACAGGTATCTTCTTCGTTGCTTGCTCTCCGCCATCTTGAGTATCTCGACCTCAGCTTGAATACTCCTCTCGGAGGTGGAAAGGCTATGCCGGTATTTCTGGGCTCTCTCGAGAGTTTGAGTTATCTCGACCTGTCCAACATGGGTTTCCGTGGTAGAGTGCCCCCTCAGCTTGGCAACCTCTCCAAACTAGTACACCTGGACATACATATTGATCTCAACTACACTCCTCTATACTCAAAGGATATATCTTGGTTAGCGCGCCTTCGCTCGCTTGAGCATCTTGATATGGGGTTCATCGACCTCAACTGGGTCGTTGACTGGGTCCATACGATCAAATCCCTTCCTAATTTGGTTGTACTGACTCTGGTTTCATGTGGCCTTAATAAGAGTAATGCTCCATCATCACTTGTACACCACAACCTTACAGTTCTTGAGGAGCTTGACCTCTCTTTCAACTCTTTCAGCGGTCCAGCTGCACCCAACTGGTTCTGGAATGTAACTAGCCTCAAGAGCCTCTTAACGGGTTGTGAACTATCAGGCATGTTTCCTAACGAGTTGGGAAACTTGACCTTATTAGAGACCTTTGAGATTTCAGAAAACCACATCAAGGGGATGATACCAGGAACAACGTTGCAAAATATGTGTAATCTAAGGTCTCTAGATCTCAGCAGCAACAACATTGGCGTGGACATAACAGAGGTGATTGACGGTATACCCAACTGTTCTCAGAAGAATTTGCAAGAGTTAAGTCTGACGGGTTCCAACATCACTGGCACGTCATTACAATTTGTGTCAAATCTAACTAGCTTAAAAATGCTTGATGTTAGTGACAACCAATTGAGTGGTTCGATGCCTGTGGATATTGGCACGCTTACAAATTTGACTCACTTAGACCTTGGAAACAACAACTTTAGCGGTTCAGTGCCCGTGGAGATTGGAATGCTTACAAATTTGACTCACTTATACCTTGATGAAAACAACTTTAGCGGTGTGATAACAGAAGATCATTTTGCTGGTTTGATGAATTTAAAGTCAATTGTCTTATTTGATAATAATTTGGAATTTATTATTGACTCGAATTGGGTGCCTCCATTCAACTTGGATGCTGCATCATTTTCATCTTGTCAGTTGGGTCCCCAGTTTCCTAAATGGCTTCGATGGCAGAAGGGCATTAGAGGACTTCATATTTCAAACACAGGTCTTGTTGGTAGGATCCCAGATTGGTTTTGGACTACCTTTTCTAAAGCCACATCTTTGGACATCTCCTTGAACCAACTTAGCGGCGAGTTACCACTAAATCTGCAGTTCATGTCAGTGATTACACTTTTAATGCAGTCAAATCAACTAACTGGCTTGATACCCAAGTTACCAAGAACAATTAAGTTATTGGACATATCCAGAAACTCCTTAAATGGTTTTGTATCAAATTTCCATGCACCACAACTACAAGTTGCAGTTCTGTTTTCCAATGTCAATTTGTCGTTTGCGAAAATTGCGGGTCTTAGATCTTTCGCACAATCTGCTTTCAAAGGAACTTCCTAATTGTGGCCGAAAAGAGCTGAAATGGCGGAACCCTTCTAGCAACAACTCTCCAAGTGTCAATTCAGTGAGTTCTTTCAGTTTCAAAATCACTAGTCGTCTTCTAAGCTACAACATATTTTCAAGTGGTTTTCCTTCGTTCTTATGACAATGCCGGAATCTTATTTTCCTCGATCTATCTCAAAACAAATTCACTAGAGAGTTACCTGGATGGATTAGTGAAGTCATGCCCAATTTGGTAATGCTATGGTTAAGATCGAACAACTTTTCTGGTCACATTCCAGTTGAAATAATGGAACTCCATGCTATTCGTATCCTGGATCTATCCAATAATAACTTTTCTGGGGCCATTCCTCGGTATATAGAGAACTTGCAAGTTTTGACTGGCACTGCTAATAATATGATATTTGATAATCCTTTTGAAGAAGATTATGATGAAAAGTATGAGACCATTAATGCGGGACTGTCTAATGATAGCTTCTCGGTGGTGATAAAAGGGCAAGTGCTTGAGTACCGGAAGAATACTCTAAATTTGATGAGCATTGATTTATCTTGCAACAGTTTAACTGGTGAAATCCCAGAGGAACTAGGCTCCCTTGCCGGCCACAGAAAATATGAATTTATCATCAAACTTGTTGAGTGGAAATATTCCATATATGATTGGCAACCTTCAATCACTGGAGTCTCTTGACCTGTCAGAGAACAAACTTGGTGGTGAAATCCCTCAAGGCTTATCCGATTTGACATACTTGAGCTATCTAAACTTGTCTTACAATGATCTGTCAGTAAGAATACCCTCGGGACATCAATTCGACATCCTAGAGACAGATGATCCAGCTTCTATGTACATTGGTAATCCTGGTCTTTGTGGACATCCAATTCCAAGGCAATGTCTTGATCCTCCTAGAGATCCACCAACCAACATCGATTCAGCAAGATGGCTCGTCTCAAATGGATTTACTTTTAGGATTAATTGTTGCTTTCGTGGCGGGCACTTGGATAGTATTTTGTGGACTTCTCTTTGTGAAGAAATGGAGGTATGCTTATTTTGGGCTTCTCGACAAGATATATGATAGGTTGTATGTCATTTCTGTTGTTACTTGGAGGAAATGGTTCTGGAACACGGGCATAAATTAAGCCAGAACTACCAAGGATACTACTACTCGAATAAGGGGGATGAAGAACTTATTTCTATATTGTATTGTGAAACACTTTTTCATTAAGAATATCAGAGTATAAAGTATACTTGAATATCTATTGCACCGGTGGTAGTTGTTCACGCCTCATGGTTTTGTCTCTCATAAAATAAATGTATCCTGCAATGGCATACCCTTAATTGTGTAATATTACTTGGATTTCTTATGCCGCCTAATGCGCAAGGCCCCGTTGTTGAATGGTTGTTTTGGATCATGGGATGTATGAACTGATTTAGTTAAAGTGTGGCTTATTACTTTTCGGTGAAACGAATTTTCAGGTATGCGCGACTTCTGGTTATGATAGAATTTAGTGAAAACAAGACTTTAGTTTTTGTGTGATTTTTTTATTTGTCATTTTGTATTGGTGATCGACATTATGTATCATGATCTTTAATGTAACCAAGACAACACAAGCGCCAAATACAGCTATAGGCTCCCTCTTGTGCCGGAACCAGAGAGCAAATAATTGCCAAATGTTGACGAATACGCTATTATTATATATCAGGGCGATGGATGTTATTAACAAATGGGTCCAGACAATGGTAAACACTTGTGCCATCTCCACTACTTATAAAAGAGCAAATTTATCTTCTCTAAACACACCACACAAATGTACACGGACCTATTACCACCACATGATTAGGCCCACCAGACTCAATCTAATGGCTAGACTTAATCTAATCCATTCTCTGTGTACGCTTAGTAATTTAGGTTGACTGACCGTGCTTCACCGCGAGAGGAAAATAACAAACTCCACGCCAACCTCCTCAACCCCTATAATCACACACGCATGGCACGGAAGAAAAAGATACTTCGACCGGTGCGGCGATGGATTTCGCCATCGCGGCCGACGGGGGTGGGGCTGGAGCATCGGAGATGTACCAGAGCGCGCGCCGGCTGCTGCTCTCGGCCCACGATGGCGTGGCGCGTGCCGAGCGGCGACGGCGGTGTTAGGGTTATCCCTAAATGTCCGACGGCGACTAATTGTTGGCAACGATGGCAGGCGACGGCGGCGAGCTCCGGCCGGTGGGACCGGGCGGCGCGGCAGCGGGGCCTGGGCGTGCCTCGCGCGACGCGCCTATCAGCGGGTGGGACGAGGCCGTGGCTCGGCGCATCACCCGCGCAGGCACATGGCAGCTGTGCCCGACAGCATGTGCGACCAGAGACCGGCGGCGGCGTATGCGGTGGGTGGGGCTCGGACAGCAGGGCCGGCGCGCGAGCTAGCGCATCGCGGCGACAGGCGCAGCCAGCATGGCTGGGGTACGGGGCGCGAGGCGCACTGGTGAGCGGCGGCCTAGCTCGACCAAGCTGGTGACGCATCCGATGCAGGGGGCGTCGTACTTCGCTATTGACGCCGACGATCACACGAGGATGTCTCTCGGCTTCTCGCCCGAGTGGTGCCACACACCATGTTTGTGCCACTCTCAGCTGCTCCTCTTCATGTGGTAGCGGCAGCGGTGCATCCATGGAGCGGCGGCTCCATGCACGTGCTCTGGATGATGCCTCTGTGCCGCGTGCGCGTCTTGTGTGCGTTCTTGTGTGGTACTGTTGCTCCGCCTGTACGCACGCATGTTGCGTGTGCTCTGTTTGTGTGATGCGTGCGAGGCGGCCTCTGCTTGCTTGTGCCTGCCGACTGCAACTGCTGCTACTGAGTGCGGAGAAGCAGTGCCGTCTCCCAGTCAATGTGGCCAGGCTGCACTTGTGTGGACAGTTTTCAGATCCCAATCATGGTACAAGTGCTGCAGCAACCTCATGATCGAAGTGGAAAGTTTGTGCATGATGGTATTGGTGCTTCACTACAAAGTTACTACGAATTTTATGGCCACTGCTAATGACTATCATTCTTTCAGTACCAGTTTTTACCTAATACAACTAAAGTCTAATTGTCGCAGGAGATAATATTTGTAGATGCTCTCAAGAATTTGAACATCTGGGTGTTCAGGGGCATGACTAATCTGCATCAGTGACAAGCTATACCCCATCATCAACTCCGACCTAAAGCCAAAGAAAGAAGAGGAAATGGAGCAACTTGGTCTTCTCTGTTCTCTAGCTGCATTCTCTGGGAACCATAAATACTTGCATATTTGGAGGCGACTTTTTCAAGGTTGTGCCCTACTTTACTATGAATCTTGGTAAGCTGCCATAAATATCTTTTTGGTGATAATGGAATCCTAATGAAGGTCGGGTGATTCTGCCTCATGAGGTTGTCCAAGATCGCTCCCGAGAAGGTGAAACTGGTGAACCACAAGGCCCTTGTCAACAGTTTCAGTAAGCCCACTTTTACTAACATCAAAATAAGAAATATACAGTTAATAATCCTTGACTGACAAACTTAAATATATTCTTCTGTAATTTAGGTTACTACACTGCGCCTGAGCTGTACAGAAACGAAGTATTCGACACGGGTACGCATTCACATTCGGCTTCATCCTTTACAAGGTCAGTCTAACTTTCTGTTCCACATGCAGTTATTGTGCAACGTGCACAAATCAACACGGACCTATTACAGTTAAGATTTTTATTTATTTATAACCAAGTATAATCAACATTACAGGCTGGCCTCATGTTGACATGGAAGTTAACCACAAACAATCTTTTCATATCCCATGACGACCATGGAGCAAGAATACTTGACAATGATTTTTTTCCTTTTTAAAAAAGGTAGTATCCCGTAGCTATTTTTCTTTTGTCTGCATTATCAATCAACTTCGATGGTTAAGGATTTTTTTTTTCCCTGATTGCAGGATGTTGTCAAGAATTTCATCCCACCCATTGCTTTGGAGATCATCTCTGGCTGCAGCAAAAGTGTGTCAATCTAGCTCAAGTGAGTTGAGTTGCACCATGTCCCATTATTACTCTGTTACTAAAATAGTTGGTATGCCCAAATAGTAAGTACGGAGAATATTTTTAGTGAGTTATTGCACATATTTTTTTCTTATTTTCTAGAACAATATTTACGCAACCCATATTATAGTTCTTCTATACCAGTTAAGTTTATTATTCAACAAAATTCCTTTTCACTGAAATACGAACCACGTAATGCTTACAATTTAATCTGGTTATCTAGACAACTAAATGAGTTAATGTTATGCATAGTATCTTTTGATTATGATGAATGATGCGCTCCACTTGGAAAATGTTTCCAGTGTTCTTTGCCAATTTTCCGTGTGTGTAATTACTAAAAATTCGGTTCTCAGCATTACCTATTTGATAGGAAAAAACTTGAATACCAGGGTTCTGCAATATGTTCACTAGAGTTTTAGTCCGAGTAAACTTTTTGTATTACGACATTGTTAAACATCTTTGTTGCCTCTCTTATGTTGGTACATCATTATATTTTGTTCATATTATTGATATATATTTTTCCTAGGATGAATGTTGATTGTGTTCACATGATAATAGGTGCGTTGCATGTGCACAGTTACTAGTTATCGGAACAGAACAAGATACTACTCCCTCCGTTTACAAATATAAGATATTTTGGATATTTCAATATGAACTACATACAAACTGAAATGAGTGGACAATACACTAAAACGTGTATATATACGTCTGATTTAGAAAAAAAATTAAAACATCTTGTATTTGTGAACGAAGGGAATATGTTTTACCAAAACATGCTGACAAAGGGCTGGATATACTATTTCACAGCCACCCGGAAGAAATGTTTCAAGACGACAACGCTGCACCCAACCTCAATGCACTCGTCTAGAAGTCGTTAAAAATTATGAGAGAAAATCAGAATGCACCCGAGGGGCCGTTCGAGAGTGCCTTGCGAAGGGCTGTCCGAGTGACTGTCCGAGATTCTGTGTGTGCCTCCCGAAGGGCTGTCCGTGACACCGTCCGCGGGACTGTCCGACCGCCTCCCGAAGGGCTGTCCGGGGGCAGACGAGTGAGTACATCCTCGCGGTTGGGAGGTTGTAAATCCTAACTGCGGGGATCTGCACCGACGATCTACATCGACTCTACTTCCGCTGCGCTACGAATCGGTAACGATCAGATCAAACCCTGTATACATCTCCATAGTGGTCCTGGGCGTGCTCGCAGTACCGGAAATTTTTGTTTTCTCCTGTGTTCCCCTATAGTGGCATCATGAGCCAGGCTATGCGTAGATGCAGATTACGATCTAGAATACATAGAGATGTATGGGTATTGCATAATATAATTTTGTAGTAGATGAGATCTATTACTGAAAATTATTTATGCGGATAGCAGATGAAATCTGTTACCCGATGTTCTTGTTGCTTCCTTAAAATTTGCGCATTTCTGATCTTGATAACGGCATGGTGGAGTTTCAATGTTCTGGCAATCCGCGATCCTGATTCATCAACGAAGTGCTAACAGTTCGTTGAATTCCACCATAGTTAAAAGAAAGATAAAATTTCACAGACGAAAGGGCAATGCAGATATGATCTGCACGGGGGTCATGCGTATGACGAAGTTAAGTATGGGGCTCGAGATTTTATTATCTCGTGTTTCACACACCCCGCAAAGTTAATCTAGCGACTTGAATAATCATACTTGATGATAAACGTTGGTAGCTGCGGTTTGATTGAAACCTTAGAAGCCACGTAAAATAAATTTTTGCATAAACCGATTAGAGACGTCTAACTTGGTTTTGCAGGATGTGCTTGTGATGTGGTATAGCAGCTCTCATATTAATTCGATTATGTATGAGATGACTATATGATGTAAATTTACTAAGATGACCTGCGTGTCATGATTCGGCATGATGGCCGGAGTCATATGATTGTCACTTTAATGACCTGCGTGTCAACCTTAAGTAATGCACTTATTTTATTAGCTATAGAGACAGCAATATTATCTGGTGCATCGACAAGGTGGTGGCAATCTTCCCGAAGGTGAACACCGACGCTAATGCCGAAGACGAAGAAATACTTGACTTCTCCGTCAGAAGGGTTGTACCATATCATGCTATTATGAATTGCCTGAGATATTTATCCCTCTTGATGCACCCTTCTTGGTTGCGCGGTAGTCGCTTTTTATTAGGGTGATCTCTCACTGAAAAATATCAAAGTAGTTAGTGTTCACCCAAGTGTAGCACCGTCTGAAATTCGTATCTTTTCGGGGTGCGCCATGTCCACATGGGTACAAACGAATCGAGAGGAATGAGGCGGGTGAGGTCAGACCTCGCAGCAAGATCACTTGGTTGTCTTTGATGTTCAGGCAGGAATATCCTGAGCTCGGAACACACCCATCGAAAGATGAACAAGAGTCACATAGAGATGTGATCGGCAAGTTTGCCTACCAATTGAAATTCTCGTCATCAGTGATGTCCACATCAATGGCGTTGAATTGAAATGTGGATCTTGTATCACTCACAATCAATTATGAAAGATATTGATTTGAGTGGGAGCGCATTGTAGAATTAACCTGTTTAATTCTCAGTGCAATTAATTATGAACATTGTCTAAAGTGTGATTTGCAAAATAGTTATAGAATAATGGCTCGCATTTCCACCCTCCCTACTAAAAATTGAATAAGCTGTTATATATCTAGTTAAAACTTTACGGTTGGTAACGTAATGTGAGGATTGTCCTCAAAAGTGCCGAGAAGGATTTTGTCCTATCGCATGCTTTCGGTATCCTCCCGCTAATGCTATGGATGATGTGACTCTCGTCCTTCGATCCAAAAGCTAGAATTCCGTTACGGTCAAGTGCAATATGTTTGCTTCCATAAAACCTGAACGTCAAAAGTTTGAGATATTTATGCGATATTCATGGAACTGAAAATTATTTTTAGAGACAAACAAAGGCTAAAAGATATGAGATATCCAAAGCAATATTTGTTTGCAAGTTATTACTAAAGTGTTTACTAGGCATTTGACTGAAAAGACAAGGATCCAGAAGAACGCCGGTCATATGATGATGGTGAATAAAACAACAAATTAAAGAGAAAGGAAATGTCCAAAGGGTGTTAGTGTGACTTGCATGCCTAGGAAGTCCGGGACTAACGTCACTCTTAAAGTTGGGTGCTTCTTCTGAGAGTAGGAGAAATACTGAAAGTTAAAACTGTTAGAAGTATAAAGACAAAAAGAGAGAAGACTGGAATATCCAGCTCATGTATGAATGTCATACAAGTTATTGATGTATAGAAGGCTGGTCAAAGAAATAGTTCTTGGGAATTGTGATTAAACTGTTAGTCCGTAATTCTTGGGTATTGTGAGTTGATCACAAAGATACCCGCTCGATTGCATTCTGTTGCGACTCGATGCAAAAACTACTACGGCCTAAAAGACTTGCCGGAGTGAGGTTTAGATACGCGCTGGGAACATAGTAAATGTTACTATACCTTCCATCGGTGTATTACCTATGTATTTATTTTTCATAATTCACTTTAGAGTTTCATACACTCTAGCCCATTGCATAAAGTATCTTGCAAGAAGATTGTTCATAAGAGAACTTTCATGTTCGGTGTTATGAATAACATAAGGGCCATACTTTCATTATGAATGAGATGTATGTTATCAATATTGATAATAATACATTACCTCTGTATTTACTTTCATAATTCATTTTAGAGTTTTATACACTCTAGCCCATTTGCATAATGTTTGTTGCAAGAGTGTTGTTCATAAAAGAACAATTGTTGTTTAGTATTATGAATAACATAAGGGCCATACTTCCATCATGAATGGGATGTATGTTATGAATATTGATGGTAATATGATACATCCATAACACTGACGCTAAATGTCGCAAGACTAAGAGAATAAGTGGCACTGCATTTGGTCACATTGGAGAAACCCGCATGAAGAAATTCCATAATGATAGATTTTGAAGTCGTTTGATTATAAATCATCTGACACTTGCAACTTTCCTCCGAAAAGTGAAGTGACTGAAATACCATTCACAGGCCATAAGGAACGAGCAATGAACTTATTGGTGATCATACATTTTGATGTATGTGGTCCGATAAATGTTATTGCTAGCAGTGGAATTATCTATCTTCAGAAATGACTTAAGTGGATATATGGATATTTACTTGATGAGACGCAAGTCTGGATCTTTTGAAGTCATTCAAAAGGTTTTCAAAATGAAGTATAAATTATTGTAACAAGAAAATTATGTTTCTGCAATTTGATTGCGGAAAGGAATATTTGAGTTACAAGTTTAGCGAATGTCTGATGAGTTATGAAAAGAGTTTCATAACTTACACCTCCCGAAACACCACTGTGAGTGGAATGCCCGTGAAGATGTAATCAAACCATTTATGACATGGTAAGATCAAAGATGACATAAATCAATTTTCCATTATCCCTTTTAAAGTAATGCTTTAGAGATTGCGGCTTTTACACTGAAAAGAGCGCCATCAGATCTGTTGAAATAACGCCATGTTATGGTACGCCCAACCATGTTTTATCTTTTCTTAACATTTGGAATATGGGGCTTGTGTAAAATGTTTACAAACCTATTCCAAATCAGATAAGTGCTACTTTGTAGGTTATCCCATATTATTGGGAATTCCTTCACCACTATACCGAGGCAAAAGGTTTTGCCACAAAGAACGGTATGCTTTTAAAGAGAATGGTTCTTGCAAAAAGGTGAGTGGGAGGACAGTGCAAGTCGACAAGATAATTGTATCTTCGTCATCAGATCAAAGGAAAGGAACCTTGGAAGTGATTCCAGAGTTTCCTACTGCGACTGATACGGAAGCCTCTACATGAGATGTATCATGTATGGACTTCGGTCGAACTTGCAGCTGAACCACGTAGGCAAAACTCGTGCAAACCTCTCAGGTGCGCAAACGAGATATTGTTGTTAGACAACAGTATACCTATGATACACAAGGAAGCGATGATGGGCCCTGACTCCGGAATTGGCTAAATGCCAATACAATGCAAGATAGTTTCCATATAAATGATTCGAGATTAAAATCTTGATACACCTTTCGGAAGACTTAGAGTCTAACGAATATTTATGGAACTATAAACTGATACAGATAAAAATGTTTTATCCATAAAGCTTGACTTGTTGCTTATAACAAATTCAAGGAATTGACTACGGCGAGACTGTCTCTCTGTAGCGATGCTTAAAGTCGGTTCGGGTTAAACTAGCAATTGATACATATTTCAAATCATGAGATATGTAACATGGATGCCAAAAGGATTTCCATAAAATGGAAAAGCTACCTAGGCTGCATATGATACAGTCCAAGGTGTTTTGTCAGTCCATAGGATGCTAGTGAGTATGCAAACTTCAGAGTTCCAGCAATGGACAGAAGAGAGCAAAATGGAGTTGGAATCTTCGTTTTTTATGAAATAGACAAAACAGTTTGATTTCATCAATGGACAACGAAGATGCTTGTGATTACAAGAAAGTAAGTGGGAGCATAATAGTATTTCTAAAAACCTTGTGTGCTAGACACATTGTTGATTGGAAATAATATAAATTTCTTGACACGAATTATGACTTCATTGAAAAATAGTTTTATGATGAAGTACTGGGGCTGGGTAGCCTTGATATTAGGCATAATTATCTGCGAGATAGAATTGCCTAATAGGGCTAAGCCAAAATACATATTGACAAGATGCTAAAATAGTTTAGCATTAAAACGCCAAGGAGTGATTCTTGCCATAGTCCCAAAACATTGATGAGTAAGATACATGATGGTGATTCCACACACTCTTGTGTTTGGATTAATCATGTATTCCATGGTATGTAAAACAACCAGATATGTCCGATACTCCCAAACTGTTGCGAGTATAGATACCAAAGTGATCAAAGTACTGATCATGGGACAACAGTGAAATTTTTCGTTGAGTACTAAAGTAGCACTGATGACATGTTTTCTCGCAAGCAGAGATTATGAAGTGCTCGTTGTAAGTAATTACATCGATACAGTCTTCATCAATGCTCCATGCGATTTTTGATTTAAGTTAAGGGTTTTGTGTAAAACACGATATGGTGGCACGGTAGTTGGAAATTGTTTCAAACAGGATACTGTGGCGATTTCTATAACAAAGGCTAAATATGTTGACGCTTTGGAAGCGACAAAGAAGATGTTGAATCATATAGTTCATTCATGAACTTAGTTTGATTCCAAGAAGGCTTTGGTCAATGGGACACTGTTATAGATAGTTGCTCCATAGCTCAGTCTGAGGAATCAAGTTTTGACCTGTGATTCACATATATACAAAGCCAAGTTCACACAAAATATGAATTTTGTGAAAGCGTGAAAACGCGAGGGGATTCAAAGACACACACGGAACTGAAGTTGTCAGATCCGTTGGACATCAGGCTATACCACAAGCGAAGCATATTTTACACCGGTATGCCATAGGTGTAAAGTGTTTTAGCATTGACTAGATTATTGACTCTAGTGCAAGTGGGAGTCTGTAGGAGATATGCCATAGAGGCAATAATAAATGTTATTATTTATCCCCATGTTCGTAATTAAGTTTATATTCCGTGCTATAACTGCTATGGTTCTCGAGTCTACAATAACCACGAGGCTCGGAGGAAGACTCATATGCACGTGTGGAATAATAAACGGTAAAATGTATGCCTAGTCTGGCCTCTAAGACTAGATAAAGTGTTGTATGATGGTTCTGTTTTCCTGATCATGGGCATGACTATGCTGGCAACTTTGAGGGCACATTGTTAGAAGAACACTTGTGTTGAATCGACCCGAATTGATGTTATGCTATGAGATACATTCGTCACAAGTTAATGGTTAATAACACAGAGAAAGTTTACGTTTGCATAATTCCTTAGACCATGAGAGTATCGAGTTTCTTCATGCTTGATCCATGAACTTTGGGGTTTGTTAAACGTCATCCGTAACTGGGTGGCTATTACGGCGGCTTATGGGTTCATGGGAAAGTATGTCATGTAACTTGATAGCTCAAGATTAGGATTTGCTCCTCCGACGATGGAGAGATATCTCTGGGCCCTCTCGGTGTTTCGGTATCCACCATAGTCTGGCCAGGCACAATGTGATTTGATCACAGGGATGCCGGAACACGGGAACGAGAAAAGAGAACAAAACCGGTAACGAGGTAACTGGCATAGTGGACAAGTTGTTGATCCACGGGGATGCCGATAAGTCTCACCTCGGGTGTTTGTAATATATCATGAAGCAATAGGAATAGCACACGGCAACCGGAGCTTCACTCGAATATTTATTCGTGTGGGTATAGGGGTCAATATGGGTGTCCACGGCTCCGTTGTTGATCATTGATCGGAAAGTGTTCCGGGTCATGTCTATACTTCACCGAACCTATAGGGTCACATGCTTAAGGGTCATCTATCTGCTGAATACTAGACAGGGAGTCTGAGAGAAAGTCACTGGAAAAGTTTTGGAGACAACGGAAACGTTCCGGAGAGAACACCGAAATAGTTTCGGTAAAACTGAAAAGTTGTTTTGGAGCATACCATTAAGTCGAATTGGTTTCGGCACACACCTGGAAATTCTTGGAGGGTGCCAGAATTATTCTGGAAACTTTTGTGATTTTTCCGGGATAAAAACCGAAAATGTTCCGGAGCTGCCGGAACCGCTTTGGTTGCTTTTCGCTGAAGAAAATCATTGATCCGGAAATGTTTTGAAATGCGTCCAGAATTGTTTTAGTGGGTACTAGAATTACTCTAAGACTCACAGAAATATTTTTGGATTTAACGGTCGCAGAAAAATGTCTTCGTGAATAGTGAAAGTGCTTTTTGGGTTGCTTTTTGGAAAGCCACTTTTTAGGACTTTAGTCAAAGTTCTAGAAGGGATTGGCTTGCAAGAGAAGGAACCCCTTTGGGGGGGGGGGCATGGGGAGGCCGGCCATGGGTGGAGCTCCTCCTTGGAGCTCCACATGGCCTCCATTATGCCCTTAATGCCCATCATATGTGACCTAATGCATGGGTGTTTTGGTAATTTTTGGAGGCACCCTTCCCCTTGGCTTTCCTATAAATAGAGTTGGAGAGGATCTCTCCACACTCACTCCTAACTCTCATACACATGCCATGCATTATCTGGCTTTCTCTCTCCCTCCCACGAAATAGTTTCGTAGAGCCGAAAGGCTGTCTGGGTTCCGGTGGGAACTAGTTCTGGATGGCGAAGCACTGCCGGATAGATGACACCGTATGTGTGCAACCCCATAGAGAGGTCGTAGGTTCGATCTTTTTGCCCGAGGGGCTGTTCGAGAGTGCCTCCCGAAGGGTTGTCCTAGTGACTGTCCGAGATTCTGTGTGTGCCTCCCGAAGGGCTGTCCGTGACACCGTCCGGGGGACTGTCCGACCGCCTCCCGAAGGGCTGTCCGAGGGACTGTTCGGGGGCAGATGAGGGAGTACATCCTCGCGGTTGGGAGGTTGTAAATCCTAGCTGTGGGGATCTGTGCTACTTGTGAGCTGCGTTGGTAATTCCCTGAAGAGGAAGGGAGATGCAGTACGTTAGAGATAAGTATTTCTTTCAGTTATGAAACCAATGTTATCAATCCAGTAGGAGAATCATGCAACACCTCGTGAACAGCACCTGCACACAAAACAACAAATCCTTGCACCCAACGCAAACAAGGGGTTGTCAATCCCTCGGCGGTAAGTTGCAAGATTAAATTGTATGTGATAGATAGATAGATTGAAACAAAAATACAAAATAAAATAAATAAAGAAAAAGTGCAGCAAGTATTTTGAGGGTTTTAGTAAATGATTTAGATAGACCCGGGGGCCATAGTTTTCACTAGAGGCTTCTCTCAAGAAAATAGCATACGGTGGGTAAACAAATTACTGTTGGGCAATTGATAGAAAAGCAAATAATCATGACGATACCAAGGCAATGATCATGTATATAGGCATCATGTCCGAGACAAGTAGACCGACTCCTGCCTGCATCTACTACTATTACTCCACACATCGACCGCTATCCAGCATGCATCTAGTGTATTAAGTCCATAAAGAATGGAGTAACGCCTTAAGCAAGATGACATGACAAAGTAAACTCACGCATGAATAAACCCCATCTTTTTACCCTTAATAGTAATGATACATACCTGTCATGTCCCTTTCTGTCACTGGGATTGAGCACCGCAAGATCGAACCCATTACAAAGCACCTCTTCCCATGGCAAGATAAATCAATCTAGTTGGCCAAACCAAATCAATAGATCGGAGAAGAAATACGAAGCTATAATAATCATGCATAAAAGAGATCAGAGGAGACTCAAATAATATTCATGGATAATCTGATCATAAACTCACAATTCACCGGATCCCAACAAACACACCGCAAAAAGTGATTACATCGGATAGAACTCCAAGAACATCGAGGAGAACATTGTATTGAAGATCAAAAAGAGAGAAGAAGCCATCTAGCTACTAACTATGGACCCGAAGGTCTATGGTAAACTACTCACGCATCATCGGAAGGGCAGCAAGGTTGATGTAGAGCCCCTCCGTGATCGATTCCCCCTCCGGCGGAGTACCGAAGAAGGCCTCCAGATGGGATCTCTTGAGAACAGAAACTTGCGGCGCCGGAAAAAGTATTTCGTGGAGTCCTTTGGTGGTTTCCCGATTTTAGAGAATTTATAGTGGTGGAATTAGGTCAAACAGAGTTGAGGTGGGCCCACGAGGCACCAGGGCGAACCTGCCCCCCCCAGGCCCGCCCTGGTGGCTCGTGGCCACCTCCTCTGGCGTCTGGTCTTCTCCCGAAGCTTCTACTGTTTCTCTGGTCCAATAAAAAATCTCCAAAAAGTTTCATGGCATTTGGCCTTCGTTTGGTACTGATTTTCTGGAAAACCAAAAACAGGCAGAAAACAGCAACTGGCACTGGGCACTAAGTTAATAGGTTAGTCCCAAAAAATGATATATAATTGCTGTAAATGTATATAAAAACAACCAAGATTGATAATATAATAGCATGGAACAATAAAAAATTATAGATACGTTGGAGACGTATCAATTTGCACCGATGATCTACATCGACTCTACTTCCGCTGCGCTACGAGTCGGTAATGATCAGATCAAACCATGTATGCATCTCCATAGTGGTCCTGGGCGTGCTCGCAGTACCGGAATTTTTTTTTTCTGCTGCGTTCCCCTACAGTGCTACAGCTAACTTTTAGCAGTAGCGAGGGTACACCCCCGCTACTGCTTTCCATATGTATCAGTAGCGCGTTTTACGTAACCGCACTGCTGCTGATAGCTGCAACGCTGCTATTTGGAGCGCGCTACTGCTAAAACCTTGCTGCTGCAACACGAATACCCCGCGCTACTGTGATTATTTTCTGAATTTTCTTTTCTGCAGCATATTTGTACAGGTTTTATACAATAGTCTCTATCAAAAGTCATACATACAATAGTCTCATCATATCATACACATGCAAATCTAATTATAGCATACACATACAAATAGTGTCATCAAATCATGTCATCATCATAATCATCATCCAACACAAATGATGTCTCTCGTCATCAGCTCGAAATAGCGATACAAGTTATGACAGTACATGCAACTACATCGTCATCCATCTAAATGATGATATAGAAGAGAAGAGCTATCACTATGAGTAAGAGCGGAATTATGCAGTACATGAGGCGCCGGTTCTGATTCCTCTCTCACGCTAGCATGAACCTCAAGTAACTAGCTTCTGCTTCTTGTCTGCTATCGAACCCTTTATGGCTGCCGCCCGAGAACCGTGACACTTGGGCCTGACAGTTGGGCCACTCATCGTACACTCCCGGAACCCTCCCTATGTACACGGCATAGCACTTCTTCGCCATCAAGGACCTATGTACCTGTTAGAAATGCATCTTCATCAAGCGAATTCAACAATAATATGGAACATAATATATTTGAGCAACACGAAAAGAAAGAGTTAGCTAATAGATGCAACATATAGTAAACATAATTAATCAACGCAGGTTCATCGTACCAAAACTAATTAACTAGATGTACGCAGGTCATCGTACCCAAACTAACAAACTAGCATTATGCAAGTTCGGCAGGACCGTTGACATCACAAAGTTTCATCGCTACAGAAAGTACAAGTTCAACCAACACATCATCATCGGCATCGTCAATCACTGGAAGTTCCATCCATCCATATCCGGGAGGATGCACCCTAGCTTCGTGAATGGCATCAGGTCCTGACGTTGCATGCCTATGCGAGTTCTGACGTCAGCTCGCGATATAGGGCCGTGGTGGAACATCCCCTTCTCTTCGACGACTTCTTGCATGATCATCGTTGCAATGTCCTTCTAGATGCGAAAGAAGTCATCTCTGAGTTTATAATCCGGTTCGTCTCCTAAGGATTCTTCCCATTTGCGGATATGTTGATCGTTTCTTGTTGTCATGCGAAGCTGTTGGTGATCCCTTCTGAACTCCATCATGAGATGGAGGAGGTAGAATCCATCGTTCTTGCTTGCTATCGGTTGATGGATGGAGCAGAAGGTAGTTTTATGCGAGAAACCTGGCTTGCTCTTCCTTTGTTTCCTGATCTCGATGTGGCCAACCCTCGTGCTGAAGCCGTGGAGAGCATCATCCAGAATATCCATTATGTGGGTGTAGTCCTTCTCGTAGTTTCTGGACGAGTCGAAATACACAGCGTGGGAGACTCGCGGGAAAAGAACGATAAGGACGGCACGCCCATTGCTGCGGGAAAAATAACACCTAAAATTAGTCACCTTATGAGCGAAGGAATGATTGTCCGGCAATGACTTACATTGGATGATAAGGCAGGAGAACCGTTTCCTTGTCCTTATTCGTTATCATGAAGTATTCGATGTACTCCCTAGCAGCTTTACGTTCAAAGTCGCCGAGACTCAAGGAGGACTCATGCATGTACTATGGATCTGCCACCTAGATTTGCGAGATTTGTTCTCTCCTCATGACGAAGTTCATATGTAGCGCAAAAAGGCGGATGATCGTAAAATCGAGCCGCCTCATGAGAAACATCTCAAAGATGTGATCAAACCGCAGGAAGAACACCTCCGCGGGACGTGTGTCGACGTAGCACTTGGCCTCAGGCACACGAACTGCGTAAAGCGAATATCCTGGATCTTCCGAGGCAAGAAAGCTTTTCTCAGTCGACAGCACATGGTCGTGCAGTCTCCTGAGATCCCCTGATATGCCCTCTACCAGTTTCGGCGGTAGGATCGGCTCGCCCGCGACATGGAACATCGCCGCACCTTTGACCGGTACACGGTCTGCAAAACCGGTCGGCTGGCTGCTAGAAGCTTTGGCAGCTTTGGCGGCAGCAGAGCCTCTCATATGCGGTCTCTTCCTCTCCTTTTTCTTGGGTTGACCGTCTAGACCCTTCCTTACCCCCGCCACCAGTGTTGTCGGGCTAAGCACTTTACGACCCTCGGCTAGTTAACCCTGCGTTGAGGCGGCATCTGGAGGCGTGTCCTGTGAGGATTGCATGTTGAGAGACTTCTTGCAATCAACCCTACGACGTTCCTGCTCCGGCACATCATCCAACTCCTCATCCACATGCTCATAGCCCGAGTCACATCGCTGACTCATCATTTGTCCGTCGTCATAGGCGCCGGTATTTAGGAACCGGAGAGGGTCCTCCTCCTCCATCTCATCATCCATTCCTTGTTCCACGGGGGTGAGTACATCATCCACTATTGGACCCCCTTCCTCGCGTCGTCCGCCGCTCTCACCTGGCATGAGAGGCGCTGGTAATTACGTAGGCGGGGTGGTGGTGTTCATACCTTGCTGATGTGTCGTCATTGGTGTGCTCTGGGCCGCCTCCAGATGAAGAAGATTCTTCGGCCACAGCGGCATCCAACCCTTGCATTCTTCAAGCCGCATCGGGGTCTCATCCTCCTCTCCCCCGAGCCGTACTGGAGGAGTCAAATCCTCGTGGCCCGCTTTCACACTCGACAAGGTAACCCTGAAGGTGCCAACGGGGATCGGCTGGCCGTGGAACGTGAGTTCCAAGGGCTTCGTTATCACTGCCTTTCCCACGTCCACCTTCTGGCCGTTGATCATGTAGAGTACGGTGCATGGGGTTTCGTCGGCCTACGAAGACATATCTGCGATGTAAGACATCCGAAAGGCAACAAAAAACGGAAGATTATAGATATGTTGGTGCGACGTGTAATTACCGTGAGGCCGTCGAGGTCAGCCAAAGACGAAGGCCCGGCTAGCACGCCAGAGACAGAGGATGGGCTGCTATGAGCGGGTGCGGGAGCAGGCGCGGGTGCGGGACCTTGTGCGGTAGCGGCAGCAGGTGGTGGTGGTGCGATGTTCACCGAGTTGCTCCCGACGAAGCTGGGCATGGGAAAATCCTGTGCCATCTTGTCTAGATTTTGCTTCGTCCAGTCGATAATAGCCGGAATCAAGTCAGTAGCGAAATCATTTTTGCAGGCAGCTAAAGCTGCATTGACTACCTATTGGACCAAGCCATTTCTGGTCGCTTCTGCGGCCTCAGCTGCTTTTTTCTCGGCCTCAGCTGCTTTTTTCTCGACCGCAAGCTTCACCTTCTCATCGATGTTCAACTGACTGAACTTCTTTTTCTTGTTTTTGGCCTCCGGGCCCTCGTCGTAGTAGTACTTGTTGGAAATATGCCCTAGAGGCAATTAATAAAGTGTTTATTATTATCATATTTCCCCGTTCATGATAATAGTTTCTTATTCATGCTAGAATTGTATTGACCGGAAACTAAATACATGTGTGGATAATGAACAAATAATGAGTCCCTAGAAAGCCTCTACTTGACTAGCTCGTCGATCAAAAGATGGTCAAGGTTTCCTGACCATGGACATGAGATGTCATTTGATAACGGGATCACATCATTAGGAGAATGATGTGATGGACATGACCCAACCATTAGCATGGCATATGATCGTTCAGTTTATTGCTATTGCTTTCACTATGTCAAATACACGTTCCTCTGACCATGAGATCATACAACTCCCGGATACCGTAGGAATACTTAGGGTGCATCAAACGTCACAACGTAACTGGATGATTACAAAGGTGCACTACAGGTATCTCCAAAAGTGTTTGGTGAGTTGGCATGGATCGAGATTGGGATTTGTCACTCCAACTATCGGAGAGGTATCTCTGGGCCCTCTCGGTAATACAGCATCACAGAAGCCTTGCAAGCACCGTGACTAAAGAGTTAGTTGCAAGATGATGTATTACGGAACGAGTAAAGAGACTTGCCGGTAACGAGATTGAACTAGGTATTGGATACCGACGATCGAATCTCGGGCAAGTAACATACCGCCGGACAAAGGGAACAACGTATGTTGACATATGAGGTTCACTGATAAAAATCTTCGTGGAATATGTAAGAACCAATATGAGCATCCAGGTTCCGCTGTTGGTTATTGACCGGAGAGTCGTCTCGGTCATGTCTACATCATTCCCGAACCCGTAGGGTCCGCACACTTAAGGTTCGATGACGATATAGTATTATATGAGTTATGTGATGAGTGACCGAAGGTAGTTCGGAGTCCCGGATGAGATCACGGACATGACGAGGAGTCTCGGAATGTCCGAGAGGTAAAGATCGATATATTGGAAGGTTGTATTCGGATATCGGAAAGGTTCCAAGTGATCCGAGTATTTTCCGGAGTGCCGGAGGGGTTCCGGAACCCCCCAGGGAAGTTATGGGCCTTATTGGGCCATACGGGAAAGAGAGAAGCAGGCCACAGGGGCTGCTGCGCCCCTCCCATTGCTGGTCCGAATTGGACAAGGGGTTGGGGGGGCGCAACACCCCTCTTTCCTTCTCCCTCTTCCCCTCTTCCTTCCCCTCTTGGTGGACTCCTACTAGGAGTAGGATTCCTAGTAGGAGTCCCCTCCTTGGTGCGCCCCTAGGGGCTGGCCGGCCTCCTCCTCCTCCCTCCTTTATATACGGAGGAGGGGCACCCCTTGGAGACACACAATTGTCCCATAGCCGTGTGCGGTGCCCCGATCTCCGTTTCCACCTCGGTCATATTTTCGGAGAGCTTAGGCGAAGCCCTGCCGGAATCACTTCACCGTCACCGTCGCCACGCCGTCGTGCTGACGGAACTCATCTACTACCTCGACGTCTTGCTGGATCAAGAAGGCGAGGAACGTCACCGAGGTGCCGTACGTTCGGTACTCGATCGGTGGAGCTCGAAGGATTGTTCGACTACATCAACCGCGTTGTGAGACGCTTCCGCTAACGGTCTACGAGGGTACGTAGACACACTCCCCCCTCTCGTAGCGATGCATCTCCATGGATAGATCTTGCGTGAGCGTAGGAAATTTTTTGAAATTTCATGCTCCGTTCCCCAACAGTGGCATCATGAGCCAGGTCTATGCGTAGATGTGATTTGCACGAGTAGAACACAAACGAGTTGTGGGCGTGGGTGTATACATATTGCTTGCCGTTACTAGTTGATACTTGATTCGGCGGTATTGTGAGATGAAGCGGCCCGGACCGACATTACGCGTACGCTTACGCGAGACAGGTTTCACCGCTACGTGCACTCGTTGCATAAAGGTGACTGGCGGGTGTCTGTCTCTCTCACTTTAGTTGAATCAGTTTCAATGATGAGGGTTCTTTTAGAAGATCAAAAAGCAATCACTACACCACGTTGTGGTTTTGCGTAGGTAAGAACGGTTCTTGCAAACCCGTAGCAGCCACGTAAAACTTGCAACAACAAAGTAGAGGACGTCTAACTTGTTTTTGCAGGGTATGCTGGTGATGTGATATGGTCAAGACATGATGTGATATAAGTTGTTGTATGAGATGATCATGTTTTGTAAGTTATCAGGCAACCGGCAGGAGCCTTATGGTTGTCTCTTTATTGTATGCAATGCCAACGCTATGTAATTGCTTTTATTTACCGCTATGAGTTAGCAGTAGTAGTAGTAGCAATAAGCCGGCGAGACGACCACGACGCTACGATGGAGATCAAGGTGTCACGACGCTACGATGGAGATCATAGCGCCAACCCGGTGACGATGGAGATCATGACGGTGCTATGCTGATGGAGATCAAAAGCACAAGACGATGATGGCCATATCATGTCACATATATTGAATTGCATGTGATGTTAATCCTTTTATGCATCTTATTTTGCTTAGGACGACGGTAGCATTATAAGATGATCCCTTCACTAAATTTCAAGATAAGTGTTCTCCCCAAGTATGCACTGTGGCGAAAGTTCGACGCTTCTAAGCACCACGTGATGATCGGGTGTGATGGATTCTTTCGTTCACATACAATGGGTGTAAGCCAGTTTTACACACGCAGAATACTTGGGTTAAACTTGACGAACCTAGCATATGCAGATATGGCCTCAGAACACGAGAGACCGAAAGGTCGAACATGAGTCATATAGTAGATATGATCAACATGAAAGATGTTCACCATTTATGAACTGATCCACCTCACGTGATGATCGGACGTGGATTAGTTTGATGTGGATCATGTTACACTTAGACAACTTGAGGGATGTTAATCTAAGTGGGAGTTCTTAAGTAATTTGATTAATTGAACTTCAATTATCATGAACTTGGTCTAAATAACTTTGCAATTGTATGTTGTAGATCAATGGCAGCCCGCGCTATAGTTCCACTAAATTTTAATGCGTTCCTAGAGAAAGCTAAGTTGAAAGATGATGGAAGCAACTATGCGGACTGGGTCCGTAATCTGAGGATCATCCTCATTGTTGCACAGAAGGCTTATGTCCTTGATGCACCGCTAGGTGTCGCGCCCCCTCCCTCGACTGTCGACGTTATGAACGCCTGGCAGACTCGTGTTGATGACTACACGATAGTTCAGTGTGCCATGCTTTACGGCTTAGAACCGGGGCTCCAAAGACGTTTTGAGCACCATGGAGCATATGAGATGTTCCAAGAGCTGAAACTTGTTTTTTCAAGCTCACACCCGGGTCGAGAGATATGATGTCTCTGACAAGTTCTTTAGCTGTAAGATGGAGGAGAATAGTTCTGTCAGTGAGCATATACTCAGGATGTCTGGGTTGCATAACCGCTTGACTCAGTTGGGAGTTAGTCTTCTAGATGATTCGGTTATTGACAGAATTCTCCAATCACTGCCACCAAGCTATAACGGCTTCGTGATGAACTATAATATGCAAGGAATGGAGAAGTCCATTTCTGAGCTCTTCGCTATGCTTAAAGCTGCGGAGGTAGAAGTCAAGAAGGAGCATCAAGTGTTGATGGTGAAGAAGGGCACCAGTTTCAAGAAGGGCAAGGGAAAGAAGGGGAACTTCAAGAAGAACGGCAAAACAGTTGCTGCTCCTGGGAAGAAACCCAAGTCTGGACCCAAATCCGAGACTGAGTGTTTTCACTGCAAGGGGACTGGACACTGGAAGCGGAACTGCCCCAAGTACCTGGCAGATAAGAAGGCTGGCAATGTCAACAAAGGTATATTTGATATACATGTTATTGATGTGTACCTTACCAATTCTTGTAGCAGCACCTGGGTATTTGATACTGGTTCGGTAGCTCATATTTGTAACTCGAAACAGGAGCTACGGAGCAAGAGAAGATTGGCTAAGGACGAGGTGACGATGCGCGTCGGCAACGGTTCAAGAGTTGAAGCTATCGCGGTCGGCACGCTACCTCTACATCTACCTTCGGGATTAGTTATAAACCTAAATAATTGTTATTTGGTGCCTGCGTTGAGCATGAACATTATATCTGGATCTTGTTTATTGCGAGACGGTTATTCATTTAAGACAGAGAATAATGGTTGTTCTATTTGGATGAATAATATCTTTTATGGTCATGCACCGCTTGTGAATGGTTTATTCTTGTTGAATCTCGATCGTGGTGGTACTCACATCCATAATATTGATGCCAAAAGACACAAATTTGATAATGATAGTACCACAAATTTGTGGCACTGCCGCTTAGGTCATATCGGTGTTAAACGAATGAAGAAACTCCATGCTGATGGACTTTTGGAATCACTTGATTATGAATCATTTGAGACGTGCGAACCGTGCCTTATGGGCAAGATGACTAAAACTCCGTTCTCCGGAACAATGGAGCGAGCAACAGACTTGTTGGAAATAATACATACCGATGTATGCGGTCCGATGAGTGTTGAGGCGCGCGGTGGATATCGTTATGTTCTCACGTTCACAGATGATTTGAGTAGATATGGCTATGTCTACTTAATGAAGCATAAGTCTGAAACATTTGAAAAGTTCAAAGAATTTCAGAGTGAAGTAGAGAACCATCGTAACAAGAAAATAAAGTTCTTACGATCTGATCGTGGAGGAGAATATTTGAGTTACGAGTTTGGCAATCACTTAAGACAATGTGGAATTGTTTCACAGCTCACGCCAACTGGAACACCACAGCGTAATGGTGTGTCCGAACGTCGTAATCGTACTCTATTGGATATGGTGCGTTCTATGATGTCTCTTACCGATTTGCCATTATCATTTTGGGGTTATGCATTAGAGACAGCTGCATTCACTTTAAATAGGGCACCGTCTAAATCCGTTGAGACGACACCATATGAACTGTGGTTTGGTAAGAAACCTAAGCTGCCGTTTCTGAAAGTTTGGGGCTGCGATGCTTATGTCAAAAGGCTTCAGCCAGATAAGCTCGAACCCAAAGCGGATAAGTGCGTCTTCATAGGATACCCAAAAGAGACCGTTGGGTACACCTTCTACCACAGATCTGAAGGCAAGGTTTTTGTTGCTAAGAATGGATCCTTTCTAGAGAAGGAGTTTCTCTCGAAAGAAGTGAGTGGGAGGAAAGTAGAACTTGATGAGGTAATTGTACCTCCTCTGGATAGTAGCACGCCACAGAAAGTAATTTCTGTGACACCAGCACAGACCAGAGAAGAAGTTAATGATGATGATCATGAAGCTTCGGATCAAGTTACTACAGGACTTCGAAGGTCAACCAGGACACGTTCCGCACCAGAGTGGTACGGAAATCCAGTCTTGGAGGTTATGTTGTTAGACAACGGTGAACCTTCGAACTATGAAGAAGCGATGGCAGGCCCGGATTCCGACAAATGGCTTGAGGCCATGAAATCCGAGATTGGATCCATGTATGAGAACAAAGTGTGGACTTTGGTAGACTTGCCCGATGAACGGCGAGCTATTGAAAATAAATGGATCTTTAAGAAGAAGACGGACGCTGATGGTAATGTCACCGTCTATAAAGCACGTCTTGTTGCTAAAGGTTATCGACAAGTTCAAGGAGTTGACTACGATGAGACTTTCTCACCCGTAGCGATGCTAAAGTCTGTCAGAATTATGTTAGCAATTGCCGCGTTTTATGATTATGAAATCTGGCAAATGGACGTCAAAACGGCATTCCTTAATGGATTCCTTAAGGAAGAATTGTATATGATGCAGCCGGAAGGTTTTGTCGATCCTAAAGGTGCTAACAAAGTATGCAAGCTCCAGCGATCCATCTATGGACTGGTGCAAGCATCTCGGAGCTGGAATACTCGTTTTGATGTAGTGATCAAAGCGTTTGGGTTTATACAAACTTATGGAGAAGCTTGTATTTACAAGAAAGTGAGTGGGAGCTCTGTGGCATTTCTCATATTATATGTGGATGACATATTATTGATGGGAAATGACATAGAATTTCTGGAAAGCATAAAGGGTTATTTGAACAAAAGTTTTTCAATGAAGGATCTCGGAGAAGCTGCTTACATATTAGGCATCAAAATCTATAGAGATAGATCAAGACGCCTCATTGGACTTTCACAAAGCACATACCTTGACAAGATTTTGAAGAAGTTCAAAATGGATCAGTCAAAGAAAGGGTTCTTGCCTGTAGTGCAAGGTATGAGATTGAGTAAGACTCAAAGCCCGACCACGGCAGAGGATAAAGAGAAGATGAGTGTCATCCCCTATGCCTCAGCCATAGGCTCTATTATGTATGCCATGCTGTGTACCAGACCTGATGTATGCCTGGCTATTAGCTTGGTGGGAAGGTACCAAAGTGATCCAGGAGTAGATCACTGGACAGCGGTCAAGAATATCCTAAAGTACCTGAAAAGGACCAAGGACATGTTTCTCGTTTATGGAGGTGACAAAGAGCTCGTCGTAAAGGGTTACGTCGATGCTAGTTTTGACACAGATCCAGATGACTCTAAGTCACAATCTGGATACGTATTTATTCTTAATGGTGGAGCAGTTAGTTGGTGCAGTTCCAAGCAGAGCGTCGTGGCGGGATCTACATGTGAAGCGGAATACATAGCTGCTTCCGAAGCAGCACACGAAGGAGTCTGGATGAAGGTGTTCATATCCGATCTAGGTGTCATACCTAGTGCATCGGGTCCAATGACTATCTTATGTGACAACACTGGAGCAATTGCTATAGCAAAGGAGCCCAGGTTTCACAAGAGAACCAAGCATATAAAGCGTCGCTTCAACTCCATTCGGAATTTGATTAAGGATGGAGACATAGAGATTTGCAAAGTACACACGGATCTGAATGTGGCAGACCCGTTGACTAAACCTCTTCCACGAGCAAAACATGATCAGCACCAGAATGCGATGGGTGTTAGATTCATTACAATGTAATTGACTCTAGTGCAAGTGGGAGACTGTTGGAAATATGCCCTAGAGGCAATTAATAAAGTGTTTATTATTATCATATTTCCCCGTTCATGATAATAGTTTATTATTCATGCTAGAATTGTATTGACCGGAAACTAAATACATGTGTGGATAATGAACAAATAATGAGTCCCTAGTAAGCCTCGTCGATCAAAAGATGGTCAAGGTTTCCTGACCATGGACATGAGATGTCATTTGATAACGGGATCACATCATTAGGAGAATGATGTGATGGACATGACCCAACCGTTAGCATGGCATATGATCGTTCAGTTTATTGCTATTGCTTTCACTATGTCAAATACACGTTCCTCTGACCATGAGATCATACAACTCCCGAATACCGTAGGAATACTTAGGGTGCATCAAACGTCACAACGTAACTGGGTGATTATAAAGGTGCACTACAGGTATCTCCGAAAGTGTTTGTTGAGTTGGCATGGATCGAGATTGGGATTTGTCACTCCAACTATCGGAGAGGTATCTCTGGGCCCTCTCGGTAATACATCATCACAGAAGCCTTGCAAGCACCGTGACTAAAGAGTTAGTTGCAAGATGATGTATTACGGAACGAGTAAAGAGACTTGCCGGTAACGAGATTGAACTAGGTATTGGATACCGACGATCGAATCTCGGGCAAGTAACATACTGCCGGACAAAGGGAACAACGTATGTTGACATATGAGGTTCACCGATAAAGATCTTCGTGGAATATATAGGAACCAATATGAGCATCCAGGTTCCGCAGTTGGTTATTGACCGGAGAGTCGTCTCGGTCATGTCTACATCATTCCCGAACCCGTAGGGTCCGCACATTTAAGGTTCGATGACGATATAGTATTATATGAGTTATGTGATGAGTGACCGAAGGTAGTTCGGAGTCCCGGATGAGATCACGGACATGACGAGGAGTCTCGGAATGTCCGAGAGGTAAAGATCGATATATTGGAAGGTTGTATTCGGATATCGGAAAGGTTCCAAGTGATCCGAGTATTTTTCGGAGTGCCGGAGGGGTTCCGGAACCCCCCCGGGGAAGTTATGGGCCTTATTGGGCCATACGGGAAAGAGAGAAGCAGGCCACAGGGGCTGCTGCGCCCCTCCCCTTGCTGGTCCGAATTGGACAAGGGGTTGGGGGGGCGCAACACCCCTCTTTCCTTCTCCCTCTTCCCCTCTTCCTTCCCCTCTTGGTGGACTCCTACTAGGAGTAGGATTCCTAGTAGGAGTCCCCTCCTTGGTGCGCCCCTAGGGGCTGGCCGGCCTCCTCCTCCTCCCTCCTTTATATACGGAGGACGGGCACCCCTTGGAGACACACAATTGTCCCATAGCCGTGTGCGGTGCCCCGATCTCCGTTTTCCACCTCGGTCATATTTTCGGAGAGCTTAGGCGAAGCCCTGCCGGAATCACTTCACCGTCACCGTCGCCACGTCGTCGTGCTGACGGAACTCATCTACTACCTCGACGTCTTGCTGGATCAAGAAAGCGAGGAACGTCACCGAGCTGCACGTGTGTAGAACTCGGAGGTGCCGTACGTTTGGTACTCGATCGGTGGAGCTCGAAGGATTGTTCGACTACATCAACCGCGTTGTGAGACGCTTCCGCTAACGGTCTACGAGGGTACGTAGACACACTCCCCCCTCTCGTAGCGATGCATCTCCATGGATAGATCTTGCGTGAGCGTAGGAATGTTTTTGAAATTACATGCTCCGTTCCCCAACAGTACTTCCAGGTGGCGCCGTCTCCGACGCCGTGCACACGTCCATATTGCGGCCGCTGGTCCAAAGGGAGTCCCTTCAGTTGGTTCAAGGCCTGGTTGACAGGGGTGTCCCACTTGGGCCTCATCGACGACTGAGACGACGAGTCGCTTTTGGCCGCAAGCCTGTGTTGCTCCTTCTGCAAAAGGAACGTGAACCATTTACGAATGTTACTACAATGTGTAGTCAACTTGATCAGAAGCTAAATTTAAGGTGGTAAAAGAATAATTACCAGTAGTCTAATCAATTTCCTCGTGATCGGGTCCGTGTACCAAACCTTCTTTTCCATGTCCCACTTGTACCGGGCCCTGATGAAGTCACGCTCCTGCGGGTCGGTGAACTCCGCGAAGGGGTCTGGGATCCCCGCGGCTTCACGTTCCGCGTCCTCCTTATCCCATATGGGCCTCTTGCCAAGGTAGCCACGGATTTCGAGGCCTTGGTTCCCCATGTTCCTTTGCTGAAGCCCCTTGTATTTCTCAGACTTAAGCTTGGCTGCCTCGGTAGCGGAAGTGTCCTTGAACTTTTCGAACTCCTCTTTCGTAAGTGTCGGATTGGCCGCCAAAATCTTGAACAGGGGTTCATTAGCATCAATCGCTCGTTTCACCCTCCCTTTCCAGGCAGCCAAATCATTGCTGAACATGCCCATGGTGTGGTTGTTAATATTTTTCAAGGCAACATCATCCCCCGGGTGTTCTATGCGGTCATCCCGGCCGGGAAACTGGAATCTCTTGTGCAGCTTCGTTAGGAGCAAGTGCTCCATATATGGTTTCTTCCTTAAGTCATTGTCGTTGATGCTCGCGGTTTCCCGTAGGATGCATCCGACTTGGTTGTCGTAGCACTTGCGAGCTTCATCCGGTGCTATTGGCTCGAATTTGCCGGGGTGCATCTCTGTGACCAGCAGTCTTCCGATGCCGAGTTTGTTAGGGTGTCATGTCCTCTGCTTCTTCTGCTTCTTCTTTTCGTTACCGGCTTCGGCGCTGGTACCTTCCGCGCCGGTACATTCTGCGCCGGTCTCGGCGCCGCCATCGGTGCCGGTGCCATCGGTGCCATCGGTCCCATCGGTGCCATCGGTGTCGATGTCGGCGGCAGTACCATCGTCCACTATGACCAGGGCGCCTTGCAAAGCTTGTGTTTGCTGACTAGACAAAAAGTCGAGGTAATCATGTTCACGGTCATATTGTATGTCGTCGGCAGCGTGGTCACAAGCCCCGGTTTCCTCGTTGTTCGACATGTTTCCTACGATTAAGTCTGCTCGTTTAATTCTTAAACTATAATAAAATGAGTAATGACATAAAAAAAAGGCCTATGGTTTGCCGGAATGCCGTTTCATTCCCGTCCCAGCAAATCCCGGGCACTCGATATGCCTACTTTCTAGCACAAGTCATGCTGAAATTCACGGGAAATTTCGGCATGACCTTTGCTAAAAAGTGGACATATCGAGCGCCTGAAATTCGCCGGAACGGAAACGAATCAACATTCCGGCAAAACATAGGCCACTCGGATCATTTCCCAGCAAACAATTAATATAGGCCACTCCTCTCAAAAAAAGATATGATCATGCATGCTCTCACTGGCCACCATCTTCTTTGAATTAACTGAATTTCAATAAATATGTAGCACGCAAATTTCAGAAAATTAACTGAATTTAAATAAATAGCAGCACCACTAGAATTTGATAACTAGTTGAATTTACATTCAACAGGCAAAAAAATTCCTACTGTCTACTTCAAGGTAACCTAGAATTTGAGGGGGCCGGGGGGAATAGGGGGAAACCCTAGAAAAATCCCCCAATCACTAATGAACCCTAGAAAAAAAATATCATACTACAATTCCTACTGTCTACTATTTCAAACCTAGCTATTTCATCAACACACAATCATCACACATTAATCATTTCACCTAGCTAGGGTTTCATCATCATCATCACCTAGGGTTTTACAAAATTCTGAAAATTCATTTACTGCAAATTAATTTAACTAAATTCATCTAGAACTAGTATCCCTATAAAACCCTAGAACTAGTATCACCTAGCTAGAATTTCTAAACCCTAGCTAGAACCCTAACTGCCACCGAGGCAGAGAGACAGAGAGAGGATGGGTGGGGGCTTACAGAGGGGGTCGGGGGAGACGGCGGCACCGAGGAGGGTCGGAGGCGAGGCGGGGTCGGGGGAGACGGCGATGTCGAGGAGGCTGCAGGCGCGCGGCGACGTCGAGGAGGAGGCAGGCGCGCGGCGACGTCGAGGAGGTGGCAGGCACGGCGAGGTCGAGGAGGAGGAGGCAGGCGCGCTGCGACGTCGAGGAGGGGGCAGGCGCGGCTAGGACGGGCTCCGGCGACGGCGCGAGGAGGCAAGGGCGACGAGGGCTCCGGCGACGGCGCTAGGAGAAAGGGGATCGAATGGGGAATTGGGGAAGAGTCAAAAATAGCAGTAGCGCTGGTCTGGACCCGCGCGTTGGGTTAAGTCAAAAATAACAGTAGCGCTGGTCTGGACCCGCGCTATAGCTAACTTAGTTGTAGCGCGGGTCAACCCAACACGAGCTACAGCTAAGTTAGCTATAGCGCGGGTCCAGACCCGCGCTACTGCTATTCCTTTTATTTTTCTTTTTTCCTTTCATTTTCATTTTCTTTTTTCCTTTCTCCTTTTTCTTTTATTTTTCTTTTCATTTTCATTTTCTTTTTTCCTTTCTCCTTTTTCTTTTTCTGTTCATTTTCTTTTCTATTCCTTGTATTTTTCTTTTCATTTTCTTCTTTCCTTTCTCATTTTTTTTTCTTTTCTTTTCCGACAGACGACCAAGACGGAACCATGCATATATATTACACATCATTTGACCGATAACGATTAAGTGCATACACAAAATAAATACATATATATAAATGATAGTTTCTCAGCGTCGACATTTTTGTTTCTGAGCGAGCTTCTTTCCCTTCTTGTTTGCTGTCGAATAATTGAGCCCCTCGTTGTGACTTTTCCTTTTCCATGGAATACGATCTTTCTCAGGTAATGTAGTATTGATTCTTCTTTTGATGTATGCTTCATCGTCATCGTAATCTTCCCTCATCGGGTTGCCATACTGGTCGTAGTCTTCCTCGTTGGCGACTCCATCCATTCCGATGATATTCCTTTTGCCTCTCCTCACGACAACACGGCTGGGATTGCTCGGGTCGGTTATGAAGAAGCATTGTTTCACGTGCTTAGCGTGTACCCATGGCTTCTTTTTTGCGATGGCGTTCACGGTAGCGCTCTTGGCGTCGGGTATAGACATGGTAGTGAAATACCGGTTTTCTCTTTCGACGTTCTTAGCCCATCTGACACGGAACATCGTTGCATCGAGCAGTCCAGAGTAGTCAAGCTCCCAGATCTCTTCGACCCTTCCGTAGAATCTTTCAGTTGCGGCGTTGTCGCCGGTCATGCATTCCATCGTCACTCCTGAGTTCTGAAAATCAATGTTTATATCTTTGGCCTCCGTGTCTACCTCCAGTTGCTCCAGCTTGGCCTCCTCTCTAGAAGCAGCTCTGTCGCTACTCGTCCTCTTGCGAAGCAGGTCTCAAACATGAGGGTCCCGCACGATTGAACTTAGTAGCGACGAAGGCTGCGGCGTGTCCACGTCTTCTCTGGCGCCAATTCCGGCCTCTTCTCCACCGCCATTTCCGGCCTCTTCTCCGCCGCCACCATGTCCGGCCCCTTCTCCGCCGCCATGTCCGGCCTCTTCTCCGCCGCCATTATCGGTCACCTCTTCGACTGGCCCCATGTCGTCATTGGCTGCCCCGTCGGCGTCCTCATCCTCATCATCTTCACTTATCCACCGAGTATAGCCATCCATGAAACCAGTCATGAGCAGGTGTGCCTTCAAATGACCATCCTTATAGGGGTCGAGCCAAACTCCTCCTTTGCATCTTCGACACGGACATAAAATCTCTGTCCGGTTATTTTCATACATGTCTTGCACCGCCGATCGCAACCACCTTTCCACCATCGTTCCACTCACCATCATGATCGCCTGCGCGGTAATAATAAGGAAAATGATTATAAAAACGCATGCATGCATCAAAGTCATACAAAAATTCGGCATGACCTTCCCTAAAAATAGGACATATAGAGTTTGCCCGAAATTCGCCGAAACGGAAATAAATTGACATTTCGGCAAAACATAAGCAACTCTCATGTCACACACAATTCGGCAAATAAATATATAGGCGGCAACTCATGCCACACGCACAATTTCCATCATATCGCCCGATTCGGTCATATCGCACACATATTTTCCATTAATTCTTCCAAAGCATAATTTTTTACTCACCTAGCTATCTCGAGAGAGAAGCACGGTGACTAGATGGCTTTACTTCATTAAAGAATAGATCTATTTGGGGAGTTTATAGGTTCCACTTACTAAATGGATAGATCTATAGCTAGTAGGGGAAGGAGATGGCTCTAAAGTGAAGAAGCTAAGAGAGAAAAGGGGTGCATTATGTTGGAAATATGCCCTAGAGGCAATAATAAATTGGTTATTATTATATTTCCTTGTTCATGATAATCGTTTATTATCCATGCTATAATTGTATTGATTGGAAACTCAAATACATGTGTGGGTACATAGACAACACTGTGTCCCTAGTAAGCCTCTAGTTGACTAGCTCGTTGATCAAAGATGGTTAAGGTTTCCTAGCCATTGACATGAGATGTCATTTGATAACGGGATCACATCATTAGGAGAATGATGTGATGGACAAGACCCAAACTGTAAATGTAGCATTTGATCGTGTCAGTTTATTGCTATTGTTTTCTGCATGTCAAGTATCTGTTCCTTTGACCATGAGATCATGCAACTCACTGACACCGGAGGAATACCTTGTGTGTATCAAACGTCGCAACGTAACTGGGTGACTATAAAGGTGCTCTACAGGTATCTCCGAGGGTGTCTGTTGGGTTGGCATGGATCAAGACTGGGATTTGTTACTCCGTGTGACGGAGAGGTATCTCAGGGCCCACTCGGTAATACAACATCACAATGAGCCTTGCAAGCAATGTGACTAAAGTGTTAGCCACGAGATCTTGTATTACGGAACGAGTAAAGAGACTTGCCGGTAACGAGATTGAACTAGGTATAGTGATACCGACGATCGAATCTCGGGCAAGTAACATACCGAAGAACAAAGGGAACAGCATACGGGATTAACTGAATCCTTGACATAGAGGTTCGACCGATAAAGATCTTCGTAGAATATGTAGGAGCCAATATGGGCATCCAGGTCCCGCTATTGGTTATTGGCCGTAGAAGTGTCTCTGTCATGTCTACATAGTTCTCGAACCCGCAGGGTCTACACACTTAACGTTTGGTGACGATTAGTATAATTGAGTTATTATGTTGGTGACCGAAAGTTGTTCGGAGTCCCGGATAAGATCCCGGACATGACGAGGATCTCCGGAATAGTCCGGAGGTAAAGATTGATATATGTGATAATAGTGTTTTGATCTCCGGAAGGGTTCCGAAGTTCACCGGAAGGGGTTCCGGATGTTTACCGAAGTGTTCGGGTGCAGCAACACTTTATATGGGCCAAGGGATAAAAGCCCACGAGGTATTGGAAAGTGCAAAAAGTAGTTTTGCTGCCGCGTAAGCGGTACTACCGCTTGGTGAAGCGGTACTACCGCCCGAGCGGTACTACCGCTTGTGTGAAGCGGTACTACCGCCTGAAGCGGTACTACCGCTTGTGCGCGGCTGTGCACGGTTCGGCAGGGATCCGAGTTGGACTCTTTCCCTGCGGGCCAAACCGACCTTGTGCGGGCAAAACCGACCCGGAGGAGGCTTTTACTCCAAGTTTAGACCCCAAGGCTCAACATATAAATAGAGGGGCAGGGCTAGCACACGGGACACATCAGGATTTCCCAAGCCGTGTGCCGGCAACCCTAGCCCTCTAGTTCCTCCGTCATAATCTCCGTAGTGCTTGGCGAAGCCCTGCAGAGATTGTTCCTCACCACCATCACCACGCCGTCGTGCTGCTGGAACTCAACCACTACTTCACCATCGCTCGCTGGATCGAGGAGGTGAAGGCGTCATCAAGCCGTACGTGTGTTGAACGCGGAGGTGCCGTCCGTTCGGCACTAGATCGGAAGGATCGTGATTGGATCGCGGGACGCTCGGCGATTTGGATCGCGAAGACGTTCGACTACATCAACCGCGTTTATTAACGCTTCCGCTTAGCGATCTACAAGGGTATGTAGATTCACTCTCCCTCTCGTAGATGCTCATCACCATGGATAGATCTTGCGTGTGCGTAGGAAAATTTTTGTTTCCCATGCAACGTTCCCCAACAGTGGCATCAAGAGCTAGGTCTATGCGTAGATGAGATCTCGAGTAGAACACAAACGAGTTGTGGGCGTGGGTGTATACATATTGCTTGCCGTTACTAGTTGATACTTGATTCCGCGGTATTGTGAGATGAAGCGGCCTGGACCGACATTACGCGTACGCTTACGCGAGACTGGTTTCACCGCTGCGTGCACTTGTTGCATAAAGGTGACTGGCGGGTGTCTGTCTCTCTCACTTTAGTTGAATCGGTTCAATGAAGAGGGTTCTTTTAGAAGATCAAAAAGCAATCACTACACCACGTTGTGGTTTTGCGTAGGTAAGAATCGTTCTTGCTAGATACCCGTAGCAGCCACGTAAAATTTGCAACAACAATTAGAGGACGTCTAACTTGTTTTTGCAGGGTATGTTGTGATGTGATATGGCCAATTACATGATGAGATATATGTGATGTATGAGATGATCATGTATTGTATAGAATATCACGACTTGCATGTCGATGAGTACGGCAACTGGCAGGAGCCATAGAGTTGTCTTTAATTATTGTATGACCTGCGTGTCAATCATTAAGCGCTATGTAATGCTTTACTTTATCGCTAAACGTTAGCAATAGTCGTGGAAGCAACAGTCGGCGCGACAACCTTATGGCGACACGTTGATGGAGATCAAGATGATGGAGATCATGGTGTCATGCCGGTGACGATGGAGATCATGCCGGTGCTTTGGAGATGGAGATCAAAAGCACAAGTTCATGGCCATATCATGTCACTTATGATTTGCATGTGATGTTAATCCTTTTATGCATCTTATTTTGCTTAGGACGACGGTAGCATTATAAGGTGATCCCTCACTTAAATTTCAAGATAAATTGTGTTCTCCCCAAGTGTGCACCGTTGCGAAAGTTCGTCGTTTCGAGACACGCCGTGATGATCGGGTGTGATAGACTCTACGTTCGCATACAACGGGTGTAAGCCATGTTACACGTGCGGAACACTCGGGTTAAACTTGACGAGCCTAGCATGTACAGACATGGCCTCGGAACACAAGAGACCGAAAGGTCGAACATGAGTCATATAGTAGATATGATCAACATGAAGATGTTCACCATTGAAACCACCTCAACTCACGTGATGATCGGACTTGAGTTGGTGGATTTGGATCATGTTACACTCGAATGATCGGAGGGATGTCAATTTGAGTGGGAGTTTTTTAAATATGATTAACTAAACTCATTATCTAAGAACAATAGTCTAAGTTGTCTTTGCAGTATTTATGTTGTAGATCATGGCTCGCGCAGTAGCACCCCTGAATTTTAATGCGTTCCTAGAGAAAGCTAAGTTGAAAGATGATGGAAGTAACTTTGTGGACTGGGCCCGTAATCTAAGGATTATCCTTACGGCTTCCCAGAAGGCTTATGTCCTTGATGCACCGCTTGGTGATCCACCCGCTCCAGTTGAGTCTCTAGACGTTGTGAACGCCTGGCAGGCTCGTTCTGATGATTACTCAATAGTTCAATGTGCAATGTTGTATGGCTTAGAACCGGGACTTCAAAGACGTTTTGAACGTCATGGAGCATATGAGATGTTCCAGGAGTTGAAGTTTATCTTTCAGAAGAATCCCCGGATCGAGAGATATGAGATCTCCGATAAGTTCTATGCTTGCAAGATGGAGGAGAACGGGTCTATCAGTGATCACGTGCTCAGAATGTCTGGGTACTCCACCCGTCTGGCTGAGTTAGGGATGCCCCTTCCGCCAGAGGCTATCACTGACAGAGTTCTTCAATCATTGCCACCTAGCTACAAGAGCTTCGTGTTGAACTATAACATGCACGGGATGAACAAGTCAGTCGCCGAGCTGTTTGCGATGCTGAAAGCCGCTGAGTCTGAAATTCAGAAGGAGCATCAAGTGTTGATGGTCAATAAAACCACTAGTTTCAAGAAAAATGGCAAGGGTAAGAAGGGTAACTCCAAGAAGAGTGGCAAAGCAGTTGCTCCTCTCGTGAAGAAACCCAAGCCTGGACCCAAACCAGAAACTGTGTGTTTTCATTGCAAGGGAACTGGACACTGGAAGCGGAATTGCCCCAAGTATTTGGCTGACAAGAAGGCGGCCAACAACAAACAAGGTATATATGATATACATGTTATTGATGTGTACCTTACCAACTCTCGTTGTAGTGCCTGGGTATTTGATACCGGTGCGGTTGCTCACATTTGCAACTCAAAACAGGAACTGCGGAATAGACGGAGGCTGGCAAAGGACGAAGTGACGATGCGCGTGGGAAATGGTTCCAAGGTTGATGTGATCGCCGTCGGCACGCTCGCTCTTCGATTACCATCGGGATTAGTGATGAACCTGAATAATTGTTATTTAGTGCCTGCGTTAAGCATGAACATTATATCTGGATCTTGTTTATTGCGAGACGGTTACTCATTTAAATCAGAGAATAATGGTTGTTCTATTTATATGAGTAATATCTTTTATGGTCATGCACCCAATGTGAGGGGTTTATTCTTATTGAATCTCGATAGTAATGATACACATGTTCATAACATTGATGCCAAAAGATGTAGAATTGATAATGATAATACCACTTTCTTGTGGCACTGCCGTTTAGGTCATATTGGCGTAAAACGCATGAAGAAGCTCCATGCTGATGGACTTTTGGAGTCACTTGATTTTGAATCACTTGACACATGTGAGCCATGCCTCATGGGCAAGATGACTAAAACGCCGTTCTCTGGAACAATGGAACGGGCAAGTGACTTATTTGAAATCATACATACTGATGTGTGCGGTCCGATGAGCATTGAGGCGCGCGGTGGTTATCGTTACTTTCTCACCTTCACTGATGACTTAAGTAGATATGGGTATATTTACTTAATGAAACACAAGTCTGAAACATTTGAAAAGTTCAAACAATTTCAGAGTGAAGTTGGGAATCATCGTAACAAGAAGATTAAATTCCTACGATCTGATCGAGGAGGAGAATATCTGAGTTATGAGTTTGGCAGTCACTTAAGACAGTGTGGAATTGTTTCACAATTAACACCGCCTGGAACACCACAGCGTAATGGTGTGTCCGAACGTCGTAATCGAACCTTATTGGATATGGTGCGATCTATGATGTCTCTTGCCGATTTGCCACTATCGTTTTGGGGTTATGCATTAGAGACAGCTGCATTCACTTTAAATAGGGCACCATCGAAATCCGTTGAGACGACGCCATATGAACTTTGGTTTGGCAAGAAGCCAAAGCTGTCGTTTCTTAAAGTTTGGGGATGTGATGCTTATGTCAAAAAGCTTCAGCCTGAAAAGCTGGAACCCAAAGCGGAGAAATGCGTCTTCATAGGATACCCAAAAGAGACAGTTGGGTATACCTTCTACCTCAGATCCGAAGGCAAAGTGTTTGTCGCTAAAAACGGAACATTTCTTGAGAAAGAGTTTCTCTCGAAAGAATTGAGTGGGAGGAAGATAGAACTTGATGAGGTTGTTGAACCTTTACTTCAACCTGAGAGTAGCGCAGCGCAGAAAGTTGTTTCTGTGGAGCCTACATTAGCTGAAGAGGAAGTTAATGATGATGATCATGAAGCTTTGGATCAAGTTGCTATCGAACCTCGTAGGTCGACAAGGACGCGTACTGCTCCTGAGTGGTACGGCAACCCTGTCTTAGAAGTCATGTTGTTAGACAACGATGAACCTACGAGCTATGGAGAAGCGATGATGAGCCCGGATTCCGAGAAGTGGTTAGAGGCCATGAAATCCGAGATGGGATCCATGTATGAAAACAAAGTATGGACTTTGGAAGTATTACCTGAAGGGCGTAAGGCCATTCAGAACAAATGGATCTTTAAGAGGAAGACGGACGCGGACGGTAATGTCACCGTCTATAAAGCTCGACTTGTGGCAAAGGGTTTTTCACAAGTTCAAGGAGTTGACTACGATGAGACCTTCTCACCCGTAGCGATGCTTAAGTCCGTCAGAATCATGTTAGCAATAGCTGCCTTTTTCGATTATGAAATTTGGCAGATGGATGTCAAAACAGCGTTCCTTAACGGTTACCTTAAGGAAGAGTTGTATATGATGCAACCAGAAGGTTTTGTCGATCCAGAGAATGCTGACAAAGTTTGCAAACTCCAGCGATCCATTTATGGACTGGTGCAAGCATCTCGGAGTTGGAATCTTCGTTTTGATGAGGTGATCAAAGCGTTCGAGTTTATACAAGTTTACGGAGAAGCTTGTATTTACAAGAAAGTGAGTGGGAGCTCTATAGCGTTTCTAATATTATATGTGGATGACATATTGCTGATTGGAAACAATATAGAAATGCTGGAAAGCGTAAAGGAATATTTGAACAAGAGTTTTTCAATGAAGGACCTAGGAGAAGCTGCTTTCATATTAGGCATCAAGATCTATAGAGATAGATCAAGACGCTTAATAGGACTTTCACAAAGCACATACCTTGATAAGATTTTGAAGAAGTTCAAAATGGATCAGTCCAAGAAGGGGTTCTTGCCTGTTTTGCAAGGTGTGAAGTTGAGTAAGACTCAATGCCCAGTGACTGCAGAAGATAGAGAAAAGATGAGTGTCATCCCCTATGCTTCGGCCATAGGCTCTATCATGTATGCAATGCTGTGCACAAGACCCGATGTCAGCCTTGCCATAAGTATGGTCGGAAGGTTTCAAAGTGATCCAGGAATGGAACACTGGACGGCGGTCAAGAATATCCTGAAGTACCTGAAAAGGACTAAGGACATGTTTCTCGTTTATGGAGGTGATCAAGAGCTCGTCGTAAAGGGTTACGTCGATGCAAGCTTTGACACTGATCCGGATGACGCTAAGTCGCAAACCGGATACGTATTTATTCTTAATGGGGGTGCGGTTAGCTGGTGCAGTTCCAAGCAAAGCGTGGTAGCAGATTCTACATGCGAAGCGGAGTACATCGCTGCCTCGGAGGCGGCGAAGGAAAGTGTCTGGATGAAGGAGTTCATGACAGATCTTGGAGTAGTGCCTAGTGCGCTTAACCCAATGACTCTGTTTTGTGATAACACTGGTGCCATTGCTCTAGCCAAGGAACCAAGATTTCACAAGAGGACCAGACACATAAAACGACGTTTCAATTCCATCCGCGATTACATCAAGGAGGACGACATAAATATTTGCAAAGTACACACGGATCTGAATGTTGCAGATCCGATGACTAAACCTCTTCCAAGGGCTAAACATGAACAACACCAGAACTGCATGGGTGTTCGATTCATTACAATGTAAATCACATAGTGATGTGAACTAGATTATTGACTCTAGTGCAAGTGGGAGACTGTTGGAAATATGCCCTAGAGGCAATAATAAATTGGTTATTATTATATTTCCTTGTTCATGATAATCGTTTATTATCCATGCTATAATTGTATTGATTGGAAACTCAAATACATGTGTGGGTACATAGACAACACTGTGTCCCTAGTAAGCCTCTAGTTGACTAGCTCGTTGATCAAAGATGGTTAAGGTTTCCTAGCCATTGACATGAGATGTCATTTGATAACGGGATCACATCATTAGGAGAATGATGTGATGGACAAGACCCAAACTGTAAACGTAGCATTTGATCGTGTCAGTTTATTGCTATTGTTTTCTGCATGTCAAGTATCTGTTCCTTTGACCATGAGATCATGCAACTCACTGACACCGGAGGAATACCTTGTGTGTATCAAACGTCGCAACGTAACTGGGTGACTATAAAGGTGCTCTACAGGTATCTCCGAGGGTGTCTGTTGGGTTGGCATGGATCAAGACTGGGATTTGTTACTCCGTGTGACGGAGAGGTATCTCAGGGCCCACTCGGTAATACAACATCACAATGAGCCTTGCAAGCAATGTGACTAAAGTGTTAGCCACGAGATCTTGTATTACGGAACGAGTAAAGAGACTTACCGGTAACGAGATTGAACTAGGTATAGTGATACCGACGATCGAATCTCGGGCAAGTAACATACCGAAGAACAAAGGGAACAGCATACGGGATTAACTGAATCCTTGACATAGAGGTTCGACCGATAAAGATCTTCGTAGAATATGTAGGAGCCAATATGGGCATCCAGGTCCCGCTATTGGTTATTGGCCGTAGAAGTGTCTCGGTCATGTCTACATAGTTCTCGAACCCGCAGGGTCTACACACTTAACGTTTGGTGACGATTAGTATAATTGAGTTATTATGTTGGTGACCGAAAGTTGTTCGGAGTCCCGGATAAGATCCCGGACATGACGAGGATCTCCGGAATAGTCCGGAGGTAAAGATTGATATATGTGATAATAGTGTTTTGATCTCCGGAAGGGTTCCGAAGTTCACCGGAAGGGGTTCCGGATGTTTACCGAAGTGTTCGGGTGCAGCAACACTTTATATGGGCCAAGGGATAAAAGCCCACGAGGTATTGGAAAGTGCAAAAAGTAGTTTTGCTGCCGCGTAAGCGGTACTACCGCTTGGTGAAGCGGTACTACCGCCCGAGCGGTACTACCGCTTGTGTGAAGCGGTACTACCGCCCAAGCGGTACTACCGCTTGTGTGAAGCGGTACTACCGCTTGTGCGCGGCTGTGCACGGTTCGGCAGGGATCCGAGTTGGACTCTTTCCCTGCGGGCCAAACCGACCTTGTGCGGGCAAAACCGACCCGGAGGAGGCTTTTACTCCAAGTTTAGATCCCAAGGCTCAACATATAAATAGAGGGGCAGGGCTAGCACACGGGACACATCAGGATTTCCCAAGCCGTGTGCCGGCAACCCTAGCCCTCTAGTTCCTCCGTCATAATCTCCATAGTGCTTGGCGAAGCCCTGCAGAGATTGTTCCTCACCACCATCACCACGCCGTCGTGCTGCTGGAACTCAACCACTACTTCACCATCGCTCGCTGGATCGAGGAGGTGAAGGCGTCATCAAGCCGTACGTGTGTTGAACGCGGAGGTGCCGTCCGTTCGGCACTAGATCGGAAGGATCGTGATTGGATCGCGGGACGCTCGGCGATTTGGATCGCGAAGACGTTCGACTACATCAACCGCGTTTATTAACGCTTCCGCTTAGCGATCTACAAGGGTATGTAGATTCACTCTCCCTCTCGTAGATGCTCATCACCATGGATAGATCTTGCGTGTGCGTAGGAAATTTTTTGTTTCCCATGCAACGTTCCCCAACACATTAATGGAGATGGTGGAGGGGGCATTAAAGTAGAGAGAAGAGAGGTAGGAGAAGGAAGAGAGAAGAAAGCTAGCTAAGGGTGAAAGCAAGTGAGGGAGAAGAAGTGAAGGAGAGAGGAGGGGGGGGGCTGGAAAAGGTGGCAGCTGCGGCTTAGCAGTAGCGCGGGTTGGCGCCGGCGCTACTACAAAGAGCAATATCAGTAGTGCCGGTCCACGCACCGCGCTACTGCAAAGCGGGGTCCACCATGTGGGTCAGTGCAGCCGTAGTTGCAGCGTGGAGTACGAGACCCGCGCTACTGCTAATAGCAATAGCAGTAGCGCTTGTTACTTAGCCCGCGCTGCTACTATTCGTTGCATGGTGGGTAAGGTGGGGCTCACTTAGCAGCAGCGATGTCAAGTACACCCGCGCTACTGCTAATTTGATACCAGTAGCACCTTTCCGTGGCCCGCGCTACTGCTAATTACCAATAGCGCATCTAATTTACCCGCGCTACTGTTAAGCCTCCACCTATAAGGTTTTCCCTAGTAGTGCTCAGCAATGCACCCCACATGAAACGACTCTTGTCATCGACAATTAACAGGAAGTATCGATTTCCTGCTGGTGTGGGTGCAGAGATTGGACCACACAGGTCAGCATGCACAAGCTCTAAACCATTTCCTGCACGATAGACTGATTGTTTGGGAAATGGAGCACGCCGCTGTTTACCAACCAAACACCCATCACACACCTTGTTTGGGAAATGGAGCACGCCGCTGTTTCACAAGAGGGAGACCATCCACCATGTTGTGTTGTGCAAGGGACCTCAATGCATCAAAGTTCAGATGCCCATAACGAGCATGCCACAGCCAAGCAACATCACTGATTGAGGAAAGCAGACACACGGGCATTTCCAGGTTAATATTCAGAACATATAGCCTATTCTTGCCCCTTGGTACTTTTACTAGCAATTTACGCCCTTTGTCAAAGATTCTCAGGTAACCATCTTCCAAGACAATTTTGCAACCGTGCTCCTCCAAATGACCAAGACTAATGATATTACTTCTTAATTTAGGAATGTAATAGACATCAGTTAATCCTTTATGAGCCCCATCTCTAGCTATTATGAGCACGGTACCCCTGCCTTCAATTTCAACTAAGGAACCATCACCAAACTTGACTACTCCTGTTATGGATTTGTCAAGACTAGTGAACATCGCCCTAGAGCCTGTCATGTGATTACTAGCTCCAGTGTCAAGGTACCAAATCTTAGTGTCATACCTCACATCAGTTCCCAGCTTTGGCTTCACTTTCTCTTCATTGAGGAAAACTCTTCCATGTTCCACTGTTGCATTGCATGTTATGATACAACTTTCAGACAACAGCAGTGCAGGTTCTTCATCCTGCTTCTCAGCCATCAAGGATTTCTCCTGCTTCTTCTTCTTGGGTTCTTTACATTCTCTTGAGAAATGTCCCTTCACACCACAATTGTAGCACTTGAATTTTTTCTTCTGATTTGAATTAGTTTTCGAGCTTGATGGCTGGTTCTCACCTCTTCCATGGCTGTTGCCACGGTCAGCGCCTCCCTTCACACCACCACTTGCTCCGTGACCATCCCAGGTCTTCTTCCCGGCGTAGCCTTCCCATTGTTTCCTGCTCAGCATTAGATTCTGACCATCAACAGGATAGCCGAAATGTTGCCGGATGCGCTCCTCGTATGCCTTGAAGCGCCCAATTAAATCCTCCATGGTTAGCGTCTTCAAGTCCACGCACTGCTCCAGCGCGGTCACAAGGTGCGTGAGCCACGCCGGCGCCGCCTGAAGAATTTTCTGGACCACCATGAGCTCCTTCACCTCGTCGCCGAGGGCGCGGATGGACGAAATCATCTTATTCACACGCGTTGCGAAGGATTCTGTCTGCTCATCGTCGGCCATCTCCAATCCCTCGAACGCCTTCCTTAGCGACTGAAGATTGGACTCACGCACGCGGTCGTGACCGACTCGCACGGTCTTGATGGCTTCCCAGGCTGACTTTGCCGTGTCCTTGCCGTCGAGCGATGCCAGCACATCCTCCGGTACGCCCTGCTAGATGGCTAGCAGCGCGTCGCGCTCCATCTCGAATGAGACATCTTCAGAGTTCACCGCCTCCCAGACTCCTACTGACTGCATCGCCACCCGCATCTGCATCGCCCACAGCGTGTAATTTGTGTGGGTGAGCTACGGGTAGTTTATGGGGCCGCTGGGCCTCACCGGCAGCGCCACCGCCGCTGGAATCAAGGCCTCCTGCTTCACCACCCTTCCGACTTCTTGTCTTTCAGCGCCGCCAGCTCCTCCCAACGCATCCGCCTGCCTCTGCCGCTTTCAACGCTTCCTCCGACGCCGTAGCTATTTCCGCCGATCAAACCTCGTTGGCTCTGGTGCCAAATGTTAGCCAAATCCCACTCTAATCTCTCCTTCCCTGCTTCTTCTCGTCACACACGTGAGGTGTTTGAGGGTATGAAGAACAGAGTAGACACAGGTTGGTTTTGTCCCAGGCAACACATGCCCTTCGATTTTCTTTTGGCTTCACAGCCTGCAACACTTACAGGCCTTGACCCTTTGATGGCCGGTTACAACCACCCACCCGACAACTTACACTGTGCACACGCAGTGCACGTCGTTGCCCATTGCCATGACGGTCTACTGCAACACATACAGTGTTCCATCACTCACACACACACTATGCACCAACACATGGGCACTTTAGTGTGTACTCAAACTAACACATGACAAGATTAACACTAACAAAAGTATCCCCCACACCTTTTTATTTATACTGAAGTTCTCAAGGTTTGAGGTCAACATTACTTTTCTCTTCTAGCAGATTAATGAGGCTATGATATGAGAGATTCAAATGGAGAATTAGTGATCGGAGAATTAAGCGATGGCATGGCATTGTTTCTGTGCAGAGTAGTTTCTGGAATGGGATTTACATGTATACTTAGTTCTGTTATTGGGTTCTTCCATTGCGACTAAAAGAACAGAGGGGATGGCCTCACCCTGGAGCAGCGCCTCGAGGAGATGGGGCAGCTAGAGCGATCTTGAAGCGCGACCCCAACCGTGTGGCGGACGCAAAAGCCCAATTCCAACAACGGCTGGAATGGCCTCACCCCGGAGCAGCACTGCGAGAAGTTCAGCCCCTTCTCTTTCCTTCCCGATTGAATCCATCACGCCACGGTTGGTTGAATCTTGAAGGGCAAGGGAAGAAGCCTGAAAAGCTTGGAAGGTAGTTCTGTAGTCCTTCTGACTGATGCAGAAAATTCTTGCTGCAACTCAAGTTCTTAATGTAGCCGTTGTTAAATGTCTGCATGTTGATTCATTTCTTGGTGAAGTTGGTACCAAACATGTCTATTCTGAATTTTATCTCCATGTGATGTTCACTTTTGTAAAACAGGGAACATCAAGATGTCGCTAGCCGATGCGTATGGGATGCACAATGCGATACACGAGTTTTTTGAGGTGGTGCGCCGGTGGTTCAGAACTGAGCATCGACGGTAGTGCTCCTCTGGGGATTAACTCATGTTCTTCAAGTTTCCTTTTTCACGTGCAAACATCAGGGTACAATGCCATATTAAGTTCTAGCAACAGTTTCTCGGATCACAGTTTAAATCCAAGTCGAGGAGGCGGCGGCCAAGGCTGGGAGGAAAGGCGGGTTGTCGTCATCGCCAATCTGGGCGCTCTACACACTGACGGTTCTCGCTTCAGTTATGGATTGCCTGAAACTTTTGAACAAATTTTAGTTATTTCTCTCTTATCTTTTCACTTTCAACACTAATTCATGAGACCTTTTACGGTACATCAAGTCGATTTGGGCCGTTCATTTATGTGGTTTGAAGGGCCCAGATGAATCAATACTACACCTGGTTTTGGGTAGTATATTTACTGATTAAGGGTATTTTGGGTACTTCAATGATTATCGACAAAGGAAGCTGGCGGCCTTAGATTCGTTCCCCAAGCTGGAATGTGCCCCGACACATCGACCTAGAAAAGCTAACCTCGCTCGTAAACTCGCTGCCGGCCGGATACACAATCACCTCACGCCCGTATGCAACAAGAACACACATACGCACGCGAGACGTTTGTTGATGGTCACAGGCACATATCGTCCCTGTGATTTTCTTTATTGCATCAACTCACAGTGTGATTACAAGCTGGCCGGTGGCGGCGAGCAGAGCTCCGCAAGGGCAGGATCGAAGATGGGCACTCGATGTTTTCTGTCACATTTCTGCCATGCCGGCGGGTGGCGCCGCGTCGCACGAGCAAGGCGGGTCGACGAAGACGACGTCGAGCCGCGACTCCCACCAGTCAAGCGCCAGCGCCGACGTGTAAGCAGCGTTTCGTCCACCAGCTCGCCATTCTCACCCACCTGGCTACAGAGGCCCGTCCGTCCGGGAATACTAATCTCCTCCTACTGAATCGTGACTCGTGAGTGGATGCAACGGCTGCATGTGTGTAGACCTGAACATCGAACTCGATGAACACGAGCTTGGCGGCAGGGCGGGAGGAGAGCCGAGGAGACGCAGTGGGGGCTAGCGACGACCGTGAAATAGGAGGAGGCGAGGTCGTGGGGAAGCCTAATATGAAATTACCAAGCTGCCCTCAATCTAAATTCAGCGTTGAACCATATTAACCGTTGGATCTGCTTAATACTACACCTTAAATTCGGTAGTATGATGTACCGTAAAAAATCTCTAATTCATTGCCTGAAGCTTGCAGAGTATTATTAATTAGTTGCTATTCATTATCGCGTGAAGCTTCTGAATAATTTATTTATTTCTCCGGTAATGGAAAGTTGTTATATATGTTCTTGTGTTTTCTTTACTGCAGAGAACACTGATTATTCACCCCAGTCAGTATAATGTTGTTATGGACGTACATTACCCCAGGTTTATTGATAGTCACTGGATCATTGATAGTCACGATTGACAGAGAAGATCAAACATTTTGTGGAGAACTAGGGAGGAGAGACTGCTGCACAATAGTTTGATTACCACAGGTTCGCACATATACAAGTTCGCTTACAGCTTTGATACTACTCAAATGTCCTCTAGATTTCTGTGCATATTCATGAATGATTTGCTTCATTTATTCCTACCAGGTTGAATGCGAGGAGCTTGCTTTATTGATTTGATGTACTATGTGTATTTACATTGCAATGGAGGCTATGTTAGGCCTGTCATATGTTCAGGTATGCATAATGAAAAATATTTTTGTAGTAAGTTTCTATAGATGATTGCAAGCAATGTTATTCAAATGTTCTCATGTATTATTATTGTAGTTACGCCTTTACATTGCAGAGTAAGGCAGCCCCTATTTTTTAGAATTCATACCTGAGAGCTGATGTGGTAGTTACTAATGTAGTATTTAAATTCTTCAAATTTAAAGGATGATATCTAGGGGAGGAAGGATGAGACCTTGCAGGTGGAGAGTATTGGCATTAGTTGTCGATCTACAAATTTGATATGCAGGTAGAGATGACATGATTTATTTTTCTTCTTTATATTGGAATTGCCTAGCCGCATTTACTTGTTAACCATGTTTTTTTTTTTTGGTGAATCTGTTAATTGACAATCTTCAATCAAAATTTTGTGGAAAGAAAATGTGAACCGTTATTCCATCTAGATATGATTGTAGAATATGGTTCTCTTCAGAATATTTCATTGTTCAGAAAATGCGAACGTTCATGTGATGCCCAATTTGGTCACCATGTGCGTTACACGTGCACAATTACTAGTAGATGCAAATTTGCAGTAGTATGATGCCTAGCGTTTCCTATTTCTTTTCATAAGCGTAAAATGAATTCTCTTATGCACATTTGCTTAGTACATGCATGGTGCACTCTTTAAAGACCAGAGAATTGCCACCCGGAAATTGCGGGGTGCGTGCAGCTAGAGACTGTTGCGCCATGCGCCGTCGCGCAGTAGTACCGTTCATCGACAGAAGAGCTCCATTTAAATGATTTTTTTTATGGTCGCCTTTCTCCAGCTTCTTCGTACACGTTTCTCTTCCAAGCAAGGAAACAACCGTGCACGCGAACCAACCTGTGGTTGGATGGTTAGAGGGACTGTGGTATCCCCAGCCCACCAGGATTCAAATCCTGGTGCTCGCATTTATTTCTGGATTTATTTCAGGATTTCCGGCGATGCGCATTCAGTGGGAGGAGACGTTCCCGTCGACGACGAGGTGCCTACGGTTACTTCGTAAATTTCAAGATGATATGCCGGCTCAGTCTGTCGAAGGTGCTCATAGGGTAGGGTGTGCGTGTGTACGTTCATAGGGGTGAGTGTATGCGCGTGTATATGAGCGCTTGCGTCTGTACTGTGTTCAAAAAAAAAAAAAAAAAAAAGGAAACAACCGTGCACCTTGTTCATGCACGTACGCTGCATGAACCCTAGTTTTTTCTTTTTTGAGAATAGGACCTAGTTAATTTAAACTCTAAAGATGGCTAGATATGGAGTACAAGCTATCTATGAAAAGATCGTCATGCCTTGTAGATGAGATACCATGTCAATCTCCAACAACCGGCCGGTAATGGGACCGGGGGTTGCCTACCCATCTCCTTTGTCTCCAAGTCAAAGTTGATGAGCGGACCGCCGTCACCAAGGGTAAAAATTGGCGGACCGTCATCATCAAGCCAGGACGGCGTATCCGAGCACCACTGGGCTGCTTTTCTCTCCGGGTTCGTCCATGAACTCAATCATCACATGGTCTAGAGGGATATCAGGATCCAATGACCGAATCTTCTCCTCCGTGTCGATCACGGTTTCAAGCGCGCCAACCACCACCTATGAGTTGTAACCACATTGATATCTTGAACTCGTCGGCAGTGAGCAACCGTAGCCACCCATCTGGCGATGTCCCTAGCTGTCGCTGGCCTGCTTTGCTATTGGTGTGTGGGAGTGTCACCGTGCCCAGCTTCTCCATGTGTACATCATAGGTGAGGATTATGTAATGGTCATTGGCGAAACAAGGGAAGTGGATGACACCGTGATGGAGGACGATGGCATCCCGGTTATAATGGAGCGTCCCTGGTGGGACACCAGTATAGGTATCATTCGTGACAGGTCCCCAGCTTGCGCCACCGACTTTCGACGGTGTGGTGGTCTTGACACTGATATTGCATCTATTGCTGTCGTCGCAGTGCTCCAACTGGACGACCAATAGCTGGAAGGGGCAGCCGATGCCATCGACCGCAGTGAGCAAAACGGACGTGCAGAATAACCATACTGTGGAGATGCCCAGCGGATTGGTGAAGGAGGTGCGGACACCAGTCATAGGGTCGTACACACAAATATGTTGGAGCAGCTCGTGGACCTGCTGCCTGTCATGTACTTGTACCGGTAAAAGAGGACGAGGCCGCCACGTGACATCACTGGACGGTATTCAGCAAGGAGGTCAGCTGCGTTGTGTGCCACGAAAGGAGACAGATAGCCATCGAAGAAAGCCATGGTAGCTGGCGTGGCTGGGCTGACCAGAGAGAGGGGTGGTGACGAGACGTTCGAATTCTCATGTGTGCGAAGGTAGGCGAGGATGCGAGGAGGCACGATGCCTCCTTGTTGGGTGACACGGTGGATGAACGGAGGGCCGAGGATTTCGCGGCGGAGGTCCTTTGCACGCCAGCGGCGCAATGGATGAGGGTAGGGAGATTGGAGCGTGCGACCGTCTCAAGCATGAGGCCCGCCGAAAGCCTGCGCGCGGGCGGGGACATGTTTTTCCGTCGACGTTTCCATGAGTCCGTTACGCCATGCATAGCAGTCCTTTTTGAGTTGAAGGCCCTTGCTAGCTCGTGTCCTCGATTGTTTGAGTATGACGTTGTCTCAAGCAAGGCTCCCGATTGTTTCGTATTAATAAGCAAACTGAATTCTTTTTTTTTTTTTTTGGAATGCAAACTGAATTCGACTAGAGAACGGAATCGGCCGGTCGGACTCGATCGTCCTACAACAACTTTTTTTCTCGAAAAGGACTCGTCTTACCAGATATGTGTGCGTGCGTATAGCTGTGGAACATACCGGCCGGCCGGATCTACTACGTACGTAAACTTTCCTTTAACGAGTACTTTAAACAGTTTTGCTAAGTCTCAGTCGACGACTAAGACTTAAGTAGTCTCAGTCGATGCTATATCCGTGAGATCTTACATTAAGATCTGTGCAAAATTTTCTCCTCAGTTTTTTCTTTTTCTCCCGTGCATGTTATGTCATTTGACTGAGACTTGATTAAATCTCAGTCGACTGAGACCTAGTCACACCCTACTTTAAATGCTATATATGGCCGGTCAATATTGCTAGCTAGTCAACTAGTAGTAGGACTATGTGGCGAGCAGGTGTAGCCGGATACAGTCAAAGGCTCACGAGCAGCAGGACGACCAGAAAATCGAGTGTCATACCGCTCAGCCGCACTCTCTTCTTTCCTAGCAAGCAGAGAATGATGAAGCGTCACTTGGCGTTTTCGTGCCAACTGCTCCGTGGGCTGCACGCCGGCGATCATCGAGTTCCAACGTGGCAACGTCTCCTCCATTGATGGGCGTGCGTCTTGACTCTTGAGGTGGCACCGGCGTATCGTCTCGACGCACTAGTAGAAAATAGGGCTTTCGTTCTAGTCGGATCGGAGCAATAGTCCCGGTCGCGTTACGAATCGGGAGTAATGTGAGCATTAGTTCCGGTTCAAGTGGCTAGGACGCCGGCCGGGACTCGGCAGGCATCAGTCCCGGTTCGATTGGGACCCTTTAGTCCCGGTTGGTGTCTCCAACCGGGACTAAAAGTCTGTCTTTAGTCTCGGTTTTAGACCCCAACCGGGACTAAAAGTTGCCTATATATACCCTCGCCCTTGCCCGCCCTCTCCTTTGTTTTTTGCTCATAGAAGGTGGGAGGTGTGTGCTAGTTTGTTTTCCCTTCCTATGCACAAGAGGTGTTCGATGAAATGCCTGAAAGTATGATGCCACTTGAGTTCACACAAAACAAACATGATATGAGGTGCCCGAGCCACACTTAAGCTTTCTCCTCTTTCTTGCCCGAGCCACACTTAAGCTTTCTCATCTTTCTTGACCGAGCCACACAATCCATTCTTCCCCTCTGTTCTTCCTCCAAGCTTCATTTTACCCAAGATTTGTCTAGATTTGGCGGTGCACCAACTATCCAAGTGTTCTAAAAGGTTAGCAACTTCATCCTTTCATCTCTCATTGCTAGTTTAGCTCATTTCATGCTTTAGAAGTAGACTGATTTGTGGGTTTTGGTGCAGGAGTGTATGTGGGAGTTTATTTGATTTAGATGCAATTTGAGCTCAAATTAACTTCTTACTTTGCAAATGTGTAGGGTGCCGTCCCGTCCCCGTCCCCGTCCACACCGCCGTTGATCGCCCACGCTGATCTCGTCGCCGGCACCACCGTGGTGAGCCTCTTGTTCTTATCTTTTAAAAAAAAAATCTTACTTGTATGATTTAGATAGTTACTTGTATAATTTTCTTACTTGTATTAATGTTTGTTATTATATAGTGCCATGGTTTTGATATCCGCCCCCGTCGGCTCTCGTCCGGTCTATGATTCGGATGTGCTATATTATCTTTTATAACTATTTGTTTCATTTAGTGTTTATGACAATTATGCCGACCAACTTGAGATAGATATTTTTATCTAGGAGGTATGTGAATCGGAAATTCCAACCGATCCTCTTATCGAGAGGTTAAATTTAGTTGAAAAAGAAAACAATTATTTGAAAGAAAAATTGAAAAGAATTGAAGAAGAGAAGATGAAATTGGAGTTGCATGTTGCCGATATCGTCGATCTACACAAGATCCAGATGGATGCAATGCGCTTGAAGATTAGAAAGATTAGAAAATATGCCATTGATAAAGAGGCTTGGTATCATTATGCTGTTGGATCAATTGTTAACTTAGTTGCGATTTTGATCGCATTTGTTGTTGCATTTAAATGTTTTACATAGTTGTATGTTAGTTTCAATATATGTTTTAGATGCTCTAGATAGTTGTATGTTGTTTTATGAGAACTATGTATGAACTTTATGTATTTATTTTTGCGGTAATAACATTTGATCACTACTGTACTTTGGTTTTAATGTGATGAACTTGTATTAATTTGGTCATTTCTCTATTCATGATGTTCTGTAATGGTTTTTGATATACTTAATTATATAATGTAGATGAACCGGCAATGGATGTACGGTGACCGACGCACTGCCGAGTACATTACGAACCTGCAAAATTTTATCGGTGTGGCTCAGGCAAACAGTGTGAATGGTTTTATGTGTTGTCCATGTGTTGTCTGTCGGAATGACAAGGATTACTCTTCCTTGAAAATCCTTCACACCCACCTGCTAAAGTCCGGTTTCATGCCCAGCTATAATTGTTGGACCAAGCACGGAGAAAGAGGGGTTATGATGGAAGACAATGAAGAAGAAGAGGATGATGACAACTATCCTATGTTACCTAAATACGGTGATACTGCAACGGGGGAAGCTGAAGATCAAGAGGCACCAGATGTTCCCACTGATGATCTTCGCCGGGCCATTGTTGATGCACAGAGAGAATGCGAAAGTGAAAAGGAGAAGTTGAAGTTCGAGCGCATGTTAGAGGATCACAAAAAATTGTTGTACCCAAATTGTGAAGATGGCAACACAAAGCTCGGTAACACACTGGAATTGCTGCAATGGAAGACAGAGAATGGTTTATCTGACAAGGGATTTGAAAAGTTAGTGAAAATAATGAAGAAGAAGCTTCCACAGGATAACGAATTGCCTGACAGTACGTACGAAGCAAAGAAGGTTCTCTGCCCTCTAGGATTAGAGGTGCAGAAGATACATGCATGCCCTAATGACTGCATCCTCTACCGCGGTGAGGAGTACGAGAATTTGAATGCATGCCCGGTATGCGGTGCAATGCGGTATAAGATCAGACGAGATGACACTAGTGATGTTGAGGGCGAGCGCCCCAGGAAGAGGGTTCCTGCCAAGGTGGTGTGGTATGCTCCTATAATACCACGGTTGAAACGTCTGTTCAGAAACAAAGAGCATGCCAAGTTGTTGCGATGGCACAAAGAAGACCGTAAGAAAGACGGGATGTTGAGAGTATCCGTTGATGGGTCGCAGTGGAGAAAAATCGAGAGAGAGTTCCCGGAGTTTGCAGATGACGCAAGGAACTTATGGTTTGGTATAAGTACAGATGGCATGAATCCTTTTGGGGAGCAGAGCAGCAGTCATAGCACCTGGCCTGTGACTCTATGTATCTATAACCTTCCTCCTTGATTGTGCATGAAGCGGAAGTTCATTATGATGCCAGTGCTCATCCAAGGCCCTAAGCAACCCGACAACGACATTGATGTGTACCTAAGGCCATTAGTTGAGGAACTTTTACAGCTGTGGGATATAAAAGGTGTACGTGTGTGGGATGAGCACAAATAGCAGGAATTTGACCTACGAGCGTTGCTGTTTGTAACCATCAATGATTGGCCTGCTCTTAGTAACCTTTCAGGACAGACAAACAAGGGATACAATGCATGCACGCACTGTTTAGATGAGACTGAAAGTATATATTTGGATAAATGTAAGAAGAATGTGTACCCGGGACATCGTCGATTTCTTCCGATCAAGCATCCCTTAAGAAAGAAAAGCAAGCATTTCAAAGGTGAGGCAGATCACCGAAAGAAGCCTGCCCACCGTACTGGTGATGATATATTTGATATGGTCAAGGATTTAAAAGTAATCTTTGGAAAGGGTCCTGGCGGTCAATCTGTTCCGAATGACGCTAACGGACACGCACCCATATGGAAGAAGAAATCTATATTTTGGGAGCTACCCTATTGGAAAGTCCTAGAGGTCCGCTCTGCAATCGACGTGATGCACATGACGAAAAATCTTTGCGTGAACCTACTAGTCTTCTTGGGCGTGTATGGGAAGACAAAAGATACATCGGAGGCACGGGAGGACCAGCAACGTATGCACGAAAAAGACGGCATGCATCCAAAGCAGTATCAAGGTCCTGCCAGCTACGCTCTTACCAAAGCAGAGAAGGAAATCTTTTTTGAATGCCTGATCAGTATCAAGGTCCAGTCTGGCTTCTCGTCGAATATAAAGGGAATAATAAATATGGCAGAGAAAAAATTCCAAAACCTAAAGTCTCATGATTACCACGTGATTATGACGCAATTGCTTCCGGTTGCATTGAGGGGGCTTCTACCAGAAAATGTTCGATTAGCCATTGTGAAGCTATGTCCATTTCTCAATGCAATTTCTCATAAGGTAATCGATCCAGAAATCCTACCAAGGTTACAAAATGATTTGGTCCAATGTCTTGTCAATTTCGAGTTGGTGTTCCCACCATCCTTCTTCAATATTATGACGCACGTCCTAGTTCACCTAGTCGAAGAGATTGCCATTATGGGTCCTATATTTCTACACAATATGTTCCCCTTTGAGAGGTTCATGGGAGTCTTAAAGAAATATGTTCATAACCGTGCTAGGCCAAAAGGAAGCATCTCCAAGGGCTATGGAACAGAGGAGGTTATTGAGTTTTGTGTTGACTTTATTCTTGACCTTAAGCCGATTGGTGTTCCTCAATCGCGGCATGAGGGGAGACTGAGTGGAAAAGGCACGCTAGGACCGAAAGCAATAATATGTAGGGACGGACATTCTTTCACTCAAGCACACTACACAGTTCTACAAAATTCTACCTTGGTGGCCCCGTATATCAATGAACACAAGAATATTGTACGCTCCCAACACCCGGGGCAGTCTGACGACTGGATTACACGTGCACACATGGCGACTTTCGGCGGTTGGTTGCAAACACATCTCATGAATAATACCATTGTTCTAGATCAGCTGTACTTGTTGGCCAGGACACCATCTTCGACTGTATTGACTTTCCAAGGGTACGAGATAAATGAGAATACATTTTACACGATCGCCCAAGATAAAAAGAGCACCAACCAAAACAGTGGTGTCCGCTTTGATGCAACAAACACCAATAGGGAAAAGGACACATATTATGGTTATATAGAGGAGATATGGGAACTTGACTACGGACGTGATTTTAAGGTCCCTTTGTTTCGGTGCAAATGGGTCAATCTGACAGGAGGCGGGGTAAAGGTAGACCGGCAGTATGGAATGACAACAGTGGATCTCAACAATCTTGGGTACACAGATGAACCATTTGTCCTAGCCAATGATGTGGCGCAGGTTTTCTATGTGAAGGACATGTCTACCAAACCGAGAAAAAAAAAGATAAGGAAGCGAATACATCTTACGATGAGCCAAAGCGCCACATAGTTCTTTCTGGGAAAAGAAACATCGTGGGAGTGGAGGACAAGACAGACATGTCAGAAGATTATGAAAAGTTTCATGAAATTCCTCCTTTCACAGGGAAGACTGACCCAAGCATCCTGTTAAATGATGAAGATTCTCCATGGTTACGGCGCAATCAAAAGCAAGGGACACACGCGAAGAAAAAGTTTTATACCCCAAGATCCCACTCTGGGATGTGACCGGCTTCACCGTCATCACTTTCTCTCTAGTGAGTTTCCGGACTTATAGCTAGAAAGTCTCACTTCACACAAACCGGAGGAAATCTTTGTAAGAGTTAGGGCATTTTGGCATTTGCAACATGATTTTTGAATAATTATTTATTAAGTTATGTATTTTCAATTATTCCTGTCCTTTTAGTATTTTAATTATACAGAGGAGTTAATCAATGCAATTATGTCCAAACAAAATATGAATGTCTTCTGAGCATTCCAGATAAGCCGCTTGAGGTTGACAGGCATAGGCCATACACCCTCACCAGTTGTAGTGATTTCACTCCCAAGTTTTGCAAGATTCCACCCCTACTGTGTGGTTTCTCTGATCGGAGGACCCCTTATGCTGAGCCAAGTCCAGATGAGAGGAGTTCTGGTTGCTTTCTGGTGAAACTGAGGACAACATATCAGATGGTAGGATTGTTCAAGTAACTGTTCGGCATATACAAGATAACCGAATAATTTGCACCTTTGATTCTGGGTTGAAAGCCATAGTTATGCTCCACAACTATTCTGATGATGGCTTTGATCTAGAATCACTTCACTTACATGAAGGCGATGTATTAACTGGCAAGATTGGCATCTGTTTTAATTTTTGGTAAATGTATGTTTCGTTCCTTGTACAAATATGCAGGTAATAGACAGATATGTGGATCCATTGGTAGGCCACCTGAAGATCATGCTCTCTTATCGCAAATTCAGGAAAGGGTTAAAAGGGGAAGTTGATGATATGTTGAGGGCTGAGAAATCAGAGAATCCTATGAGAATAGTCTATTGTTTCGGCATATCTCATGAACATCCAGGCACCTTTATATTATCTTACATCAGGAGTAAAAACCCACGTCATGAGTATGTTGGGTTATACCCAAAGGGCTTTAGATTTCGGAAGAAAGATTTTGACAGCATTGATCGCCTTGTGTCATATTTTCAAAAACATATTGACAAAAACTAAAATAATTTTATAAACATATTGAAAAAGCAAATAGAAAGCAAAACAAAACTTCAAGGAAATCCAAATAAAAACTCCTAAGGGAACTGTAGGACTTAACTACAAATAACAAAAATAGTTTTTGTCCTAAATAAAACTTACCAGCAAAGAAAAATATTAAACTAATAACTTAACAGAAAAGAAAATATAACATTATTAGGTTAACAAAAAGTATTTTATAATATTCTTCAATAGCAAAAAGAATCAACTAAAAAGCTTTTATAAAACTCTATTTATGATCAAAATAATATTAACTTAGAATTAAAAAAAAATCAACTAATAATACAAATTGTTTCTGATCTAAAGTAAAGTTAATAGAAAGTAAAATTTATCCAACTAAAATTTTCATAAAGTACTTTTTGTTAAAAACTTTAATAGCAAAAAAATTAAATCAAAACTAGGCATGTATGCTACTGTTTTTGAATCTGTTTAAAACAAAACTAAAATAATTTTATAAATTAGGTTAGTCCCGGTTGGTGGCTCCAACCGGGACTAAAGGCCTAGCCTTTCGCGCCCTTTCGGCTGCGGCCAAAAATAGATTTAGTCCCGGTTGGTGGCTCCAACCGGGACTAAAGGCCTACCTTTAGTCCCGTTTGAAGCCACCAACCGGGACTAAACACCCTTTCGTCCTGGTTGGTAGCTCCAACCGGGACTAAAGGCCTCGCGGTTAAATTCTCCCTCCCCCAATATTCCTCCATTTTCACCGCCGCCGCCAGGAGAACTCGTGCGCTCTCGCTACGCCGTCAGGCTGCCCGACCGCCGCCGCCAGGAGAACTCCTCCACTCGCCGCCCGAGCCCGCGCCGGCGCTCCTCCACGCCCCAACCGAGCCTGCGTCAGGCTGCCCGACCGCCGCTGCCAGGAGAACTCCTCCACGCGCCGCCCGAGCCCACACCGCCGCCCCCTCTGCCCCCACGGTGAGCACCCTTTCCCCCTCCGCCCCCTCTTCCCCAAATGGATGGATGGATGGATTCATGGATGGATGTATTGATCGGTGGATGTATGCATGGATATTCTGTTGGATGGATTCATGGATGGATTCATGGATGGATGTATTGATCGATGGATGTATGCATGGATATTCTGTTGTATTGATCGATAGAAATTAGTCAGCTCATTTTTTGTTGGACGGATTCATGGATGGATGGGATGGATGGATGGATGTATTGTTCAATTTTTTGTTAGAAATTAGTTAGAAATTAGTGAGCTCATTTGGATGGATCGGGAGTGTTAAAAAATAGTATATGCTCATTTTTGCTGATAGTTTTGAGGTGTTAGAAATTCTGTTCTGTTGATAATTTTGAGGAGTGTTAGAAATTCTGTCCTGTTGATAATTTTGCACTCTATAACATATTATAACTAAAATGTAGATTCTGTATATCTTTGTTTTTACGAGTGTTGCCTTTGTTCAAGTGATTGTCCTTAAGATCTACAGGTAAACCAATTATATGAAGAAGATTGATGCATCCTTTCTTTATACTTGTTCATCTTTGTTTCGGTTTAAATTTTCCACGAATGCTTATGTTGGTTGTGCCGGTGCTTTTGATGTGCAGGGATCGATCTTTTCACCTCTAGGAGCACCGTCGGTCCCGTTGCCGTTGCCATCCACTACCTCCTCTACGGTCATCTATGGGTGAGCTCGACTATCATCGTCCTCTACAGTATTAAAACATATATTATAAAAAATGTGAATCGTGCATTTGGTAGGTGTATAAAAAATATAGACATGTGGTGAGAGAAAAAAAGAAAAATTAAAGAAATCTGATGCAAACAATGAAATAAAGGCGAGCCGGAGCAACGTCTCACCATGAACGAGAAATAGACCTGATTTGTTTTCATAGGAATTTGTTCTCGGCGACGATGCCCGCCCCGCATCCTCGTCGTCGACTCGGCGGCGACAACCAATTTGAGAGGTGTCATGTCCGGGACTGGGCTCCGCCGGGCTGGCACTGGGAGGTGCTACCTTCCGGGGCGCGCAGCTTGGTGAGGAATCGGGGTATCGTGGTCGACCCGGAGCTTCTTTGGTGGCGGTCGCGTGGGCCACTATCGGTGCAGAGGGAGCCGGTCCCCGAGAGGGTGGTACGTCGCCGTGTCAGGGAGGAGGACGAGCACGTCCGTCGCTACATGGTTGCGTTGGACGACAGCTTCTCCAATACCTGGCAGTTTCTTCAGGGATCTCAACGGAACTATGATCCTGTGATGGTTCCTTCTCTTTGGGTGTTCACCGCCCGCGGCTCAGGAACCGGGAGTCGACGTCTAGTTTGATTGGGCGAGATGTTTAGTGATATTATGTGATATTATTGTTGCATTAACTGGATTATTCGAAATGTATTAGTGATATTATATGATAATATTATTGCATTAACTGGACAAATCTATGACATTGGGTTCATTAACCCAAATAACATACATGAATATACAGTACAAAACAACGCCAAGGAAACAGAGGATAACTTGCTAAAGGCGTTAATTGAACAACAAACCAAAAGGGAAATACTATTTTCTTACAACTTCAAGTGAGTGTTACTGTCTTGTACACATTCTGTTTCGCTTACTCGATGTTAAGTGTAATTGATGAGTTATGCGTGCGCAGGTTCCACTTTATTCTGCTAGTCATTCAGTTTGACACAGGAAAAGTATTTGTCATGGACTCGAAACGTAAAGATCCTAAGATGTGGGCGGACCTTAGTGAAATGCTCCAGAGGTAATTTCAATCATTATCGCATTATATCGGCAACTTTCGTTCATTTCCTGATATCAAGTAATTAATAACTCCTTTATTCATTTTCTTTGCCGGGCAGGGTTTGGAAACGGTTCACCAAGAAGGTTATGGGTGATTGGAAAGAGGAGCTGCAATTTCGACAACTCAATGTAAGTAGTACTAGCTAGGTCCGCGCATCTCTTTGATTCTAGCTAGTTTCAATACCATTATCATGCTTAATTATTATTTTGATTGAACTCTATTCTTGTAAAGTGCTCGAGGCAGGGAGATGGGAATAATTTATGTGGATACTACATTTGTGAGTTCATTCGCCAGACGACCCGTGAGAAGGGTAGAATTTTACAACAACTTGAAGTACGTAAACAATATTCACAATTTTATTTTATTACCATCAATTGTGTTGAGTTTCATTCATATATATTGCCCCCTTCTTTAAATTAGATCCAACGGATGCGGGACGATCTCCTACCAAAGGATCGCGTACGAGCAATTGAAGAGGAATTGGTGGGATTCTTACTCGAAGAGGTCATATCTAAAACCGGAGAATACCATCAGGAATTGGTACCGGATTTTGGTAATTAGATATTAGGGATCGTAAGAGATATTATATTGTATATATGCATGAACGTGTACTATATGTAGTAGTGTCGAATATATATACGAAAACTTGTTGTTCGACAAAGCACGGAGAAAGAGGTCACTTCTCCATATTCATGACGATGTTGTGTAATGGTTCCTTCATTGCTATATGTAGTAGCGTTGAGTTGAATGAAAAACATAAAATAAAAATAAAAACCCTAAATGAAAACGAATTGAATGGTAAACACAAAAAGAAAAGGGAAACACAAAATGAAACCCCTAAACCCTCCAAAACCCTAAACCCTTACAAAACCCTAAACCCCAGCTCCTGACGCGTGGCGGCCTTTAGTCCCGGTTGGTGTTACCAACCGGGACTAAAGGTCCTCCTGCCTGAGCGCTACGCAGCGGCCACGTGGTCCCGGTTCGTAACACAACCGAGACTAAAAGGGGAGCCTTTAGTTCCGATTCCTTAATGCCGGTTGCCCAACCGGGACTAAAGGCCCTTACGAACCGGGACTAATGTCCATTTTTCTACTAGTGACGAACGGCTTGCGTCCGTGAAGATGGACCGTACGTCGTCCTTGGACAACGCATGCACGTGCACATACGACGTCATCCGCAACGCATGCACCATGGACATACGTGTATCCATGTGGTTACTGATTCTTGCTTTAATTTATGTTTTTTTTTAACCTCAACTACACGGATACAAGCTGTATTATCTGATGAGACGCATAACACACACCACATTCACCCGCACATCATAACTCAGCTATGCGCCTAACAAGACCTACAACCTATACGCATGCAGGGCGTCTTGAGAATTTTCCGAAGCCTTCCGATTGCGGAAGCGTCGGGTTTCATCGTCAACGGTATGACCGGTAGACGTGTGACGTACCTGCAAGAAATTCGCAGAGGCACCTAGGTGTGGGGGCATGCCCTTGGCTGGCCGCACAATTGCTTCGCGATCCGGAAACTCGGTGGCGGGGTCTATGCATGCAACTTTTTAGACAGAGACTGCCTGCTCCATCCACCCCACCTTCCATGCATTCTTTTTCTTTTAACTTTCAAATTTGAATCTAATATATCTTTTGAACCGAAAGTCCACTTATGTTTCGTTTGCTTGCATATCCGTGTTCCTTGCGACGAAGGGTTTTGAAACAAGACTTTTGAATACGTTTTGACAAGTTTTTAAAACTTCGCCAAGTTTCAACAATAAAAACTTGGTAGCTTCACAAAGATATATTGGTCAAAATTTGAATTGTAAACTGTAAAATTGGCAGTTTGTGAACCATGAGCATTGCTGGCACTGCACACACTACTTGTGACATTGTTCAACAACTTGGCAACGACAGGAACAGCCTAATTATACTTTAGAGATTTCACAGATATACTTAAGCTGGCTGAAAGAAACTATATATACACTAGTACAGGTGTGCTTCTGCTTATCTATTATTGGTCAGCACAGAGCTATACAAGAAGAAGCTACCTAGCTATACAGACAGGGAGAGAAATATATACGAAACTAATGAAGAGAGTTATTAATCCAGTTAAGTCAGGAGCCTTTGTGCTCCTTCTTGGGCCAGCAAGGAGATGTCTGACCAAAAAAAAGGCTTGCTTCCAGGCTAGCTCTCAACGATGGACTAGATATCATGAAGATTTTACTGTTCCTTCGTTTGCTTCTATGTATTGCAGGCTACCCAAAGATCTGAAGAAAAAACCCACCACTGCACCTCAAGGTAAATCCAACGTCTAGTGCTGATGAACAAGATGCCGGAGATGCAAACTGTAAATGTGGATAGAATGTTCGATAATTCAGTGAGCAATGTTCATTCTCAGTTTCATAGCTGTATTATTATCTTCTTGTACGCCTCAGTGGCATTAAGTTTCCCACGAATTATGTTGGAACACAAAAATCTAACAGAATGATAATGGTTTCCCTTTGTTAAGTCGACATGCATGCTCGATATTGAGCACATTAACATCCTGAAATCACCAAGCAAAGCTAGGATTCCCAAGATTTGAAAATTTTGAGGTAAAAAATAGCACGATTTGGTTCCAGCAAAACCTGCAAGTACAACATAACCTGTCTGCAGGAAATCTCACTGCTTGGAGGCTGGAGAAGAAAGACATTTTCCTTTCCTATTATTCTTCCTCGACTGAATCCTAACTAGAAGCACAAACGTAAAACAGAACACCACAAGAGCAGATAGACAGATTCCTGTGAGTACAAATTAGTTTCTCCAGGCAATTAATACAGAAAACAATACAGGCCATGCACATACACAGAGATTATTTACTACCAACAAAGAAGAAGAAACATGTACTTCAGACGAAGGTGGAACCCCGGACCAGCTCGCCGCTCATCTCCTCTCTCACTCGCTCAGACGAAGGTGGAAGGAGGAGCACACTGGACACAAGTTTTTCCGGCGCACAAACGCCCCGCCGCACGAACGGCGCCTCGGCCGCACGAACGGCCTTACTTTACTGGGCACATACCCCGGCTCGGCTCATACCGTCACCGTAGCTCGGCAACACACCGGCGCCACGGCCCCGAACCTGGTAGCTCTGATGCCAATTGTTGGGACAGCCCTAGCTAGCTCTCTCTCTCGCAGCTGGACGGAGGAAGCGCAAGGAGAATAGAAGGGAGAAAAGGCTGAGGCTGTGTGTGCGGCCGGCCACCAAAACTATCTTCTTGTACTCCTTCGTCTTCCTCCGTCCAGCTGCGAGAGAGAGAGCTAGCTAGGGCTGTCCCAACATACTACAGCGTTCACTGGCACCCAATAGGACCTTCATATTTGGGAGATTGTTGGGTAAAAATGGAAACGAATCAAGACCGACGTGGTTGGTCCTCCAGCTTCAGCTTCAGGTCACCTCCTTCTCTCCAATTCATTACCTCGTCAACTTTCTGCTTCAGATATTGCTTGACTGCTTCACTATAGGATCCCGTAAGCCACACTTCCTTGAGTTCCCTTAAAACCGCTAGCCCAGAAAGCTCCAAAGATGACTCAGTGGTAGAGCAGTGAACCACTAGCACCTCAACATCTCCCAGTATCCATCCTCCAAAAACAATCGCCAACTTGTACCTGCCACAATCAATCTTGAGGACTGTGGCATCGAAGCGTTTCCCGGGCATGTCACGCTCCCTCCGAGAGTAATAGAGCACACCATCTTTAACCGGCTTGACACAAAGATGGCAACTAACTTTATGTGGCAATTCCCAAAGGCTGTATATGTCCTCTTGTGTTGATATTGTCCACTCAAAATTAACCTTTCTGAGATTGTTGAGATTTCCAAGCTGCTTGATCAAGATTGGCGGTACTTGCACATTCCCATGTCCATCCCCCGTGTATAGCTTAAGGCTCTTTAGTGTCTTGGGTAGGTCGGAAAACATGTCATCCGAAGATGAAAAGAAACTAGGTGCATCTTCCTCCTTGTCAAGACGCACAGACAAGGACTCGAGATATTTGTGACCAGAGATTGCCATACACAGATCCTGCCAGTTTTTTTGGTTGATACCGGACATCCTGAGCTTGCGCAACTGCATGAGCTTCTTCATCTCCTTGAGGATGGACTTCCCACCTGCACCACTCACTTTCACAACACCGAGAGTATGTAAGGCCGTCAGATTCCCAATACCTGCAGGAACCTTAACGCCGCCATCATTTGTCTTCTTCTTCTTGGACAGCCAGCTACAGGCATATGATAGGAAGTCGTTTGCCTTGTCCCTCCTTGGCGCTAGTGTAGTTGATGTCCGGTCCACATCATTACAGTCTGCTGCTGGGTTGCTAGTGTCATCACTGACTGCTGCCGCTGGTTGACTTGTTCCATCACCATCTGTTGCTGTTGCTGCTGGTTGGCTTGTGCTTGTATCATCACCATTTGCTGTTGCTGGCTGGCTTGTGCTAGCGCCATCACCATCTATTGTTTCTGGTAGTTGGCTAGTGTCATCACCATCTACTGCAACATGTTGTCTTGCGCCACCAATGCCTATTGTTGTTGGCTGGTATGCAAATGTGCCATCACCGTCTTCTACTTCTGCCACTTGCTGGCTTGTTCTCGTGTCATAACCATCTGCTGCTGCTTTTCTTGTGCTCGTGCCATCATCCTCTGCTGCCGCTGGTTGTTGGTTTGTGCTCATAACATAACCTTCTATTTTTGTTGTTTGGCTAGTGTCAGCACCGTCTGCTATTGTTGTTGCTGCTTGGCTTGTATTCAGGGGTTGAGCCAGGCTCGCTGCTACCTGGGCTGTAGCGCTGGCCAAGCAACGCAGCCCAAAAGAGAAAGTATGAAGCATCAAGCCGACAAGAATCAAGAGCACTTTAGTGCAGCACCAGCCTGCCCATCTCAGCACCATCCATGTGTCGTTTCTGGCTCCACCCCTGCTTGTACTCGTCACAACATCATCTCCTGTTGCTGGTTGTTTGCTTGTGCTCATGTCATCACCCTCTGTTGATGCAGCTGCTGATGGTTGGCTTGTAATCATGCAGTCACTGTACACTGGTAGATCGTCGTCTTCTCTTGATTCACAACTCCCATATGACGATGTTGATTCACAATCGTCCTCATCTTCGGCTGGTGGACCAGCGTCGTCGTCTTCATCCGATATAGGGTCAGCACGAACATACTGCAGCTTCACTAGCTTAATAATAGTACGTGGCAATGTGACTATTTTGGTGTGTTTGATATCAAGAGTCTGCAGCTGCCTCAAGCCACCCAATGAATCCGGCAGACAGGTACCATCTTTGCATCCTCGCAGGGAGAGAAACTTGAGACGATGCAGAAGCTTACCGATATGCTCGAGGTCATCATCCGTCACACCCAACTCTGTGTCCTCCAGATCAAGCACCCTAAGCAGTCTCATATTGATATCACGAGAGATGAAGAATGGCTTCCAGTCCCCAAACACCGTCAAAGATCGTAGCCTTGTGAAGTCGAGGCTTTCGAATACAATCTTGTCTCTATTCCAGCACCTTCTTATGGTGAGGTGTTGTCCTGTGCGTTGCGAGTTGAGGCTGCAACACCCCTCCAGTGCAAAGACGAGGTTATCTTCCATGGGCCGTGAGATGATGTATTCACGGAAGAAACCATTGACTTGGCACATGTTGTCATTGAGCTTGCTAGTGGTGGTGCGGCTAATTCTTGGTGTTTGCCGCAGTTGGATTATGCTCAACTCAACAAGCTCATCAAACAACTTTTCACCCTTCTCTTTCGCGGTACCATCACCAAATGTGTCCCTGGAGTAACCCTCAGCGATCCATCTTCTCAGCAAACGTGTGCGCCTAATTCTCTTGTGGTCTGCAGGGAAGACTGAGAGATAGAAGATACATGGCTTGAGTGAGTCCGAGCACGCATCGAAGTAGGACTGCATCCAACTAAATAGACCCTTCAAATTATGGAATCTTGGGTCCCACTCTAGCTTTCCCATAAAGTCATGAAGTATATCTTCTAATATGGTTGTCAAGATCTTTTTTCTGACCATCACCTGGCTTAGCTTAGCACTTTCTTTCGCGACATATTCTCTTATAGCAGCTATCACTTTATGAAGCCCGCCACACTTGTCCATGATATCTTTTGAAAACTTCAAAATCTCGTCAGGATTGTCCAATTGCATGCTGCCCCAAGCTTTCTGAAAGTTAGAAATTCTAAATATGTTAAAAATTCAACTGGGAACCAATACTACCTTATTTGGGAAATCATATTGAATCGACCACCAAAATTAGATGCATTCTTTACCTACTAGATAGATAACATAACTGAAATCAATTTTGAAGAAATTGATTGAAGTTTGTAATGGAATGTGTATGGGATCAATCCCAGCTCTGACTTAATTAAGAGTCCAATTTCACAAACGGAAATTACCTATAATATGGAACATGTGAAATATAAGCAGCTAAGGAGTTTCAAAGTAAATTCAAAATTAGGGTTGTAACTAAACATATCTAGTTGTAGTTCAAACAAGTGACAAGTCACTCCTTGAAAACTTCTCCCCCTAGTTCTCGTAAAGTTTTACATCGAAAAGTTTTTACCTCATTTATTATCTTTTTAAATTGACAGACTAGACCCACATGGGAAGATGATATGGTAGCTAGTTGGATAGATAACTCAAAGCGCACTCGCGGCGCATCCAACGTGTGACAGTTGAATTCGATGCATTTTGTGGTCTGAACGGGTGCAGCCCAACTGCCCCGACCGCTCCATGCACTCAACTCCCGTGTTGGATATGGCCAAACAATAAGTAAAATAAGTATATGTCAGAATTGTCAGCTCAGTCAGCTACCCCGTCATCCTGACATGTGCGTGTGGCTTGTCAGTTTGTGAAATATAATAAGATAGGGTAAAAATTGTCACAATATCATGACCGAGGAATAACCAACAATTGGTTTGGTGGCTAGCAGCAGGCATCAAACCCCAGCTGGTTTGAAGTCGTCCTATGTGTCTTATTAATGCGGATTATACTTTTAGTGGGAAGTGACGTTTCCGTCGATAGCGAGACGTATTACGTATATGGTGACTTTGTTAATCTTGAAACTTCGTGACCCCAGTTTGTGCATGTGGTGGTGTGCGTGTGTGTGCCCGTCGCGTCTACGTTTTACCTGGTGTTTATGATGTGGCAATTTATTTCAAATGAGATCAAAGCTGTCATGACTAGATGGTAAGAGTAGAACAGGCTCCCTATTTAATTTGTAGTGGTAATCCGGCGTACTACCGCGCAAACATGGATTAGCGTAGATCCATCAGTGTTCTATAGTAATAAGTATGTCGATGTTGATAGCCTGTTTTGCATTGGTAACCCAAGTGAAACTAGACCCTTGCATATGAATGATGATCGGTGTTTGGATACAACTCAAACTTGACAGTAATACATAGTCATCTTGAACGGATGCATAATTAGTTAACATGCATTTCAAATGCTTGAGAGTAAACTTAACACACCTTTGTGAAGAGACCAAGGTCATCGGCATCATTTAGACCCTTGACGTTGTGCACTCTAGATTTGTCAGATGCGCAATGTGTGGCGACACTTTCTTCCCTTGTAATAGAAATGATGTAGTAGCTTTCAGTAGGCTCAGATAAGAAGGCATCTTTTATCAAATCCCAGTCATGTGTGGATGTTAGACCATCAATAATAATTAGGCATTGGTATTCACGAAGAAACTGACAACACGCTTCAATTGTGTCTTGGCCTTCCATGATAGCAACTGCTGCAGTTTCTTTGGCTTCGAGATCATCGCAGTGAAAACCCAAAAGCAAGCGCCGGGAGAATTCCGTCTGATTGAATGGATGAGGCACATCCACCCAGCTCTTCTTATATTGGCTGTCGGAATAATGCCTATAGTTCTCGTAGATATTCTTGGCCAGAGCTGATTTCCCGACACCAGCAATACCCCATAAGCAAGTCACACCGGGATTGAGTTCTTCTATAAGTTCACCAATTTCTTTCCCACGCACAACATGGAAACTGGGATTCTGCAAGTAAGTTGGAGCAGTACACAACCTTTCAATTAGTCCTTGTACGCATAGAAAAGCTAATTTGGAGGTCGGGCTCCATGGAGCCCGGTATTTGAAATTTTTTGAAACAGCATTTTAAACCTTAAAAAGTTCTGGAATCTTCTGTACATGTATATACAGATGTGAATTGTATATGTATAAAATTTCATTAACACATATTTTGATTCGCGGTCTACACAGAAAAGACAAATTTGTGGATCCATAAAAGAATAATCCGCAATTTTGTAGGTTTTTACCCTAAAAAAACCACAATTTTGTCTGTTTTGCCTAGATTACAAATTAATGTACTTTGTAGTAAAATATACAGTTATGTAGAACACATCCATATGTGTTTGCACACGAACACGTCATCGTGTGCCCCGGGCGTCGAGCACGATACGCAGGACCCGTCGCCGGAGGAGCCTCACTGGGAGCGCGACACGCAGGACATGCCGGCGAGGTCTCTTCGAGACCCGAAACCCCACATGCCTGGAAGGAACCCCGTCAGGGCGTGCGGTGGCTATGGGCTGCCCTAGGTCGGCCTGACCGCCCCTAGGGCCTTGTGGTTTGCTGCCGTCGATGACAATGAATAATGAAGAACAAGCACTACTACAGAAACCCTTATAGGTTTAGATAATTAGTGGCGCGCCCTAAAAACCACACGCCACTGGTAACTTGCCAAAATACCAGTGGCGTGCGGTAGGAGTGGAATGTGATACGTCCATTTTGCATCACTATTTCTTATTATAATTTCCTCTTTATTATTGATATTTTGCACATTATTGCTCAATTCTAATGCATTTTTCCCTTAAAATTGCATGAACTACACGGAGACGGAAATTACCAAAATGCTGGAAAATAGGAGCAAAATAATGGCAGTGAAGAAAGCAATTTTTCAGAGCTCAATAAATCATAAAAAAATTACAGAAATTATTTTTGAAGAAAAGACCCATGGAGCCAGAAGATGGGGCAAGGGGGGTCAACTGTGGGGCCCACGCGGCCACCCCCTGGCCGTGTTGTGTGGCCGCGTGGGTCCATAGGCACCGCCTCTCGACGCCCTTTGGCCTATATTTTTCTTCTGACCTAAAAATCACTTGAGGATTTACGTGATTTTTCCGTCGCCGTCAGCGAGGCGGAACAGAGGCGGAGCACTTTTGCCCTGGCAGGCTGATTCTGCCAGAGATCCATCCCTCTGGGGAGGGGGGTGATTTGAAGCCATCGTCATCACCAACACTCCGTTCATCATTGGGATCATCATCTCCATCAACATCTTCATCAACACCATCATCATCGTCATCTCTCTCAACCCTAGCTTTCTGATTTATGAACTTTTATCTCAGATCCTTTGCTGAGTATAGTTTCTGGTGTTTATTACTCTTTGTAGTTGATGCTTAGAAGTTTTATTGGTGAAAGATTCGTATGTTCAGATTGTTAATCATAATTTCATCCCCACTGATCATGATCCATATGATGTGTTGTGAGTAGTCCGTTACGTGCTTGAGGACATGGGATAAACCTCGTTGCTATTAATCTTCCGAGTTTTGAATATAGTTCAATATTTTGATATTATGTTATGATGCAATTCTCTAGTGGTGATGTGTCAATGTCGACTCCATATCACTTCACCTTCATGGGCCTAGAGGAGAGCATTGTGTGATTAGTTTGTCTATGATGGGTGGTTGGAGTGACAGAAATTACCAAACCCTAAGTTTATGAACTGTTGCATGAGGAGTTGTTGGAACCCTAAAGTTTATTGCTATGGTTAGATGCTATCTTAATTATTCTCTTGTATTTGCATATGCGTGCGTAGAGGGTATAATCATATAAGTATGTTGGTGTTCAAGTAAGAACATCACATTATCATAGGTTCCACCGCACAATATATTATCAAAGCAATGAATGTTAACTCAATGAATCTAGATGAAAGTAACTTGGCGAAACTCTCATGTGTCCTCGAGAGCGATTTGATCCCCATAAGTAAAACAACCGGCTTGTCCTTAGCACAATTAAGGATTGGGCCACTCGCTGCACCGTTGCACTTTTGTTACTATTTACGTTCTTACAATTTCTCTTGTGATCACATAAACCATCAAACAACCTATGCAATTTTTTACAGTGATTTCTTACTAGTTTCCACCAACCAATTCCTTCTGCTCCTCATTGGGTTCGACACTCTTACTTATCAAAAAGGCTATGATAGATCCCCTACACTTGTGGATTATCAGAATGCCACTGATATCGTCTCACTAGTGGTGTGTGACAGAAGCAAAAAACTAGGGTAAAGGAGAAAAAATAGATGAAAAAGATAATAGATGTCTTTGATGGATTGTGTGTTGTTCAATCGGCCATCACCTCTCATCTATATATGAGGTGGCTGGACTTTCCGTACAAGAAAAGGACTCCAATTTCCGTCCAAATCGCCAAACCTAGTCTAATTCGGACAAGTGGGTCTAGAGTATGGGTCAAAAGTTGTCACAATGTTTTATCTCTGGAGCTTGCATATGACCTCGCATTGAGATGATCCAAAAAAAATTGTTTGCCTCGACGAGGCGCACAACTTTCATGTTGAGCAGTTTTCAATTTGAGGTCATCTTCAGGACAAAAACGCTCACACTTTACCTCAGACATGTACCCCAGACATGTCGGGGATCAGACGATTGTCATAGTGTTTTAGCTCTAGAGGTTGTATACGATCTCAGATTTTATTTTCTTTGAATAACTCACCGGGGGGAAGGATCCCCACCTCGGATTGAGATGATCCCAAAAGGAAAGTTGTTCGTCTCAACGAAGCGCACAACTTTCATGTTGATCACTTTTCATTGAAGTCATATTAAGGATGGTTTTGTGCAAGCCAAAAACTGATGTCAATAATATGTATATGTGAAAACAGTTTTGACTCTTTTCGAAAGTTCTAAATACGCATTCTGTATTTTGGAAAATATGGGCTCATCGAGCCCAGCTCTAGGTCCTAAGAATCTGTACTCTTGTGTGTACGCCATTTTGTTTCCTTGAACTACCATATACTCATACATCTATTAAATATTTTTCCTCTGTCGGAAAGTATATAACACATTATTAAATGTGGATAATAATATCATTCATTTTTGCAAAAAGAAGTACTGCTATATATAGGAATGTTATTTTGTGGTTGAGTGCAGAATTGCTAATTCTATGCCCCCCCCCCCCCCCCCTCCCGGGCCGCGTACTAGTAAAGCAATGTAGAAACGTCCCAATTTAGAAAAATAGGATTTTTTACTACTAGTATTTTAGCATGCAGTAAAAAACTATTCATGAGATCGCAATACCATGTATGAAAGATAGTAATTTTTGGACGAATTTACTAGGCTATGATAATATTTGAAAAACACGGTAAAACATGTCCGTGCTAAAAAAGTGGTCGGAAAAACAACCCCCCCCCCCCCCCCCAATGCAGTAAATTTGCAGAAAATTTTACATCTCGTACACTATTTTACTGTTATGGGGTGCAGAACAGCTTTTCTACAGTCTAGCGTGCGTAGAATCGGTATATCCTTTTTACTATATTTTGGGCATATTACATCAATATGTGGTTTATGTGACACAAAATATAATGATATCAATTTCATGTCAAATAAAACACACATATTAACAGAGTAAATGTTGGTTAAAATTTTGTCTTGAACAATAAAAATAGAGACTATATTTCTGGATGGAGGGAGTATAAAGCATTTGACAAAGTGGTACCATATATACTTGCCAAATTATTATTTTGGCCACCCTAGAGGTTCGTGCTGTGGAAGCGCGTGACTTGTGTCAAATTCGACGTCCGATCCAGAATAGAAGGTTTTCCGTGGGATATGGTGGCTGTTTACAGAGCAGCCCAGCCAAATCTCAAACCGGCCTTTTTGTCTGAACTTGTACGCATTTGCAGTTCGGAGTCTCTAACATGTTGGTGGTAGGGGGGGAAGCGACAAGACAAAAAAATAATGATAATTTTAACGCCCGGTGGCTGTTTATTTTTAATGCCATTATTGAGAATCTCGATCTCAGAGAAATCGTTCTCTCGGGTCAATAATTCACATGTGCAAATAATTTCGAGAATCCTACTTTTGAAAAACATGATTGTATCTTAGCAAGAATGGCGTGGGAACAAAAATTCCCGTTAGTGACGGTGCGAGTGCTTACGAGAACGCTTTCTAATCACACGCCTCTCCTAATTGACTCAGGTGCAGTGTCACACCTTGGCAATAAATCGCAATTCTCTTTTGGGCTGGCCTTTCTAGGCCGACAGGGTTTTTACGAGATGGTGGCCGCGGAATGGACTTCTGTCTGTAGGGCCCCTACTGCCATGGTCAATTGGCCAAATAAAATCTGTCATCTTGGGCAATTTTTGCGTGGATGGGTAAGAAATGTCAATGGTGAGTATAAAAAGGAGAAGGAGAGACTCCTTTATCTTATTGATGAACTGGATATCAAAGCTGAAAGCGGCCCACTCTGCGTGGATGAGCGCTCATGGAAGAGAATGACTTATGAGAGGTTATCAAAATTCGTGCGAGAGGAAGAAGCTAAATGGTTTCAACGTGCTAAAGTGAAGCATGTCCAGGAAGGAGGTAATAATATAAAATACTTCCACCTTATAACAAAAGGAAAAAACCATAAAAAAAATCCAATTAGAGCAAGTCGAGGGTACTAGTGTTGGACATCCCAGCTTCGGGTGTTCATAACCAATTTTTATAAGAAATTGCTTGGTGAGCCGGCACTGAATTCTTTCACCATGGATGAGTCTGTTACATTGGATATCCCGCAGCTCTCTCCAGAGGGGAATGACATCTTGACTGCCGACTTCACGGAGAAGCAAGTCAAAGAAGCCATCTTCCAAATGGAGCACAACAAAGCACGGACCAGACAGCTTCCCTGCTGAGTTCTACCAGCGTTTTTGGGAGATCATCAAAGATGATCTAATGGCATTGTTTACTAAGTTTCAACAGGGGAATCTGCCCCTGTCTCGACTAAGTTATGGTGTCATTACTTTGCTGCCAAAAAAGGAAGGCGCAATTCAAATCCAACAATATAGACGCATATGTCTCCTAAATGTGAGCTTGAAAATCTTCACGAAAGTTCGCGCAAATAGAGTGATTGCCATTGCTCATAATATTATTAGGCCCACTCAATCGGTTTTCATGCCAGGTCGACATATCCTAGAGGGGATGGTTGTACTTCATGAAATAATCCACGGTCTGCATAGGAAGAAGCTTGATGGAGTCATCTTTAAGGTTGACTTTGAAAAGGCCTACGACAAGGTCAAATGGCCTTTTCACTAACAGACTTTGTGTATGAAAGGTTTCACACCGAAATTGTGTGAATGGATTGCTAAATTTGTTCAAGGAGGAAGTGTTGCAGTAACGGTCAGCGATGACATTGGCCATTATTTCCAAACTAGAAAGGGGGTGTGCCAGGGATATCCCTTGTCACCAGTTCTTTTTAACATAGTCGCAGACATGTTAGCCTTTCTCATAACAAGGGCTAAAGAGGATGGACAGGTGGGTGGACTCATCCCATACCTTGTGGAAAGTGGGCTGTCTATAATACAATATGCTGATGACACTATTATCTTCATGGAGCATGATTTGGAAAAGGCAGTCAATATGAAACTCATCTTGTGCATTTTTGAGCAATTCTAAGGCCTCAAAATTAATTTCCATAAAAGCGTGATCTTCTGCTTTGGTCTCGCTAAACAATTGGAGGACTAGTACAAACAATTTTTGGTTGCGAAGCTGGATCACTACCTTTTCGATACCTCGGCATCCCCATTTACTATAGAAAAGTAACAAAGAATGGAAAGTGGTGGAGAACAGGTCTGAGAAAAAACACATGGAAGGGAAGCTACTCTCATAGGAAGGACGGCTTGTTCTCATTAACATAGTTCTCACAAGTTTGCCGATGTTTATGTTATCTTTCTTCGAAGTTCCTAAAGTGGTACAGATGAGAATGGATTTCCATAGATCCAGATTCTTCTGGGAGATTGATAAGCATAAAAGGAAATATAGTTTGACCAGGTGGAGCATAATCTATCGACCCAAAGACAAAGGCAGTCATGGTGTTGAAGATCTTGATATAAAAAACAAATGTCTTCTTAGTAAATGGCCAATAGTACAGAAACCCCTTATAGGATTTTGTGATTCGCAGCTTGCCAAATAGGCACGCGACAGCTAACTTGGATCAATACCAGCAGCATTCACTAAAAAACTGTGCGCTACAGTTGTATCCTTACTAGTGGCATTCAGCAGAAACACACGGCGCTAGTGAGGTACACCCCAGGGTGCCCTCCAACCAGGAGCTATTAGCACCGTGCCAAGATAGTACACGCCGCTAGTGTACTTATCACTAGCAGCGTGCACTGCATATCGCACTCCCCTTCACTTCTCTTTTTCCTCCCCTAACTACAATATCTTCTTCCTCTGTTCTTCCTTCTTCCCCTCCCACACTCTCTCTCTCTCTCTTTTCACTTCTTTCTCCCCACAAGCTAGATCCTACCCCTTTTTATTCACTCTATATTTCCCCTCTCCACTTACATATATTCTTCTTCTACTTTTACTTTCCCTGCGGTGTTCTCATACGTTGTCTCGGCCATGAGCTCTCCGTTGTGGCCTGCGAAGCCGGCTGTGTCCAGTGAATTATCGCATTGCAACAGCACATCGTCTGTCGGATCTGGCGGCATTTCATATGCCACCGGCGTCGATTCCCCCCCCCCCCCCCCCCCCCCCGCCTCCTCAAATCCGAGAAGCCCACATGTGCTCTTTTGCGGCTGTAAATGCCCAGTTGTGAAGAGAACCTCATACACACGAAGAAATACAAATCAACAATTTCTCATGTGTGCACGCAAGGGAACCGAGGTATAACAAAACATCTCTCTCTCTCTCTCTCACTCTCTCTTCATTAGTTAATTAGGTATTGGCATTTTACTCATGCCATTAATAATTACATACACACACATGCAGCAACCATTCTTTTGACACAGATGGATATGGTTTGATATCTTAATGGCTTACGTAAACTAGTTGGTCAAGTACCGCACTCGATCACTCAGAGGCCAGTTGGATGATGCATTGACAGACGCACGAGAGAAGCAAGTGAAGATGGATGAGAAGCAAGTGAAGATGGATGAGAAGCAAGTACAAATTAATGTTATGCACACCCAAAACAGCGAGATGCGAGCCCAGATAGAGAACTTCAAGAAGCTTTGATATGCACTCCTAGTTGCTGTGATGATTTGTTTAGTACTCCCAGGTGGATCAGTAGCAGGATTTCTTCTAGTGGCATCCATTGCACTGATGATGTTTTTGGCTTAGGCTTTTACCTAGAGGAACAATTGGCCTGTTTTTTTTTGTTAGTTTTGAACTATTGCGTTCTTCTTAATTACTATTATGCATGTGCTCAAGGTAAGCTCGGAAATGCAAGCAGTACTTCTTCATTTAGCTATAGGATCGATCCTGCAGTTAGCACTAATTTTCAAAATATGGTATATAGACTTTTCCATTCAAATATGTGAACACCCCCACAAAATATCAACTTAGTATTAGCGTGTGTGGTTGAACAAAACGCTACTAATTGCATTACTAGCTGCGTGTGCCTTGACCGCTTGCTGCTAATATGACTTTTACATTAAATTCCCTATAAATATGAAAACATGTCCAAAAAACCAAAATTAATATGTCATGTAACCAAAAATGGTTTATAACATGTATACAAACTTTTGAAGTTACAGAAAAAACAACAATACCATCTCTCTCTCAAACTGGACAAACTCCCTCCTTCGAAACTTGATCGTCCATTCGATATCTAAGCAACATATATCAAAACTTTTGTATAACAATTTAAAATTTTAACAACAACTTCAAGTTGTCATATAATGACACCATGAAAAAATCCATCCATAGTTCCTATTTTTTAGAGCACATTTTTCATTCTCTAAATTTTCTGTAAATATAATTACTAGCAGCGAGTGGTGCAGAAAGAAACACCACTAATTGCCTTACTAGCCGCGTGTGCCTTGCCTGTACGCTGCTAATATGACTTTTACATTAAATTCCCTAGAAATATGAAAACATGCCCAAAAAACCAAAATTAATTGGGCATGTAACCAAAAATGGTTTATAACATGTGTACAAACTTTTGAAGTCACAGAAAAAACTACACTACCATCGCTCTCTCAAACTGGACAAACTCACTCCTTCAAAACTTGATCGTCCATTCGATATTTAAGCAACGTATATCAAAAATTTTGTATAACAATTTAAAAATTTAACCACACCTTCAAGTTGTCATATAATGACACCATGAAAAAATCCATCCATAGTTCCTGTTTTTTAGAGCACATTTTTCATTCTCTAAATTTTCCATAAATATAATTACTAGCAGCGTGTGGATGTGGTGCAGAAAGAAACACCACTAATTGCCTTACTAGCCGCGTGTGCCTTGCCTGCAAATTTTTATTTTTTTTATTCGGGAAATTTTTACCAGCAGCGTGCAACACAAGATGAACACCACTACTTTGATTCATTCTTAGCAGCGTGCCAGCCGGACGCTACTGGTAGGTTAGTCACTAGCGGCCTGTGCATCACATGCTGCTAGATGTAAACTACCAGCGGCGCGATAGTAGCGGCGTGCCACCCAAACGCTGCTAGTAGGCACTTTGGCATGCCGCTAATTAGGGGGGTCCTGTACTAGTGGGCTATTCATGTTGATGAACGAGGATGGGGTCTGGCAAGAACTAGTTAGAAACAAGTATCTTCATTCCCAGACATTATCTCAAGTTACAATTAAACCCACACACTCACCTTTTGGAAAGGGTTAATGAGGGTGAAAGATTCTTTCTTTAGTAGCGGGGATTTCAAAGTTGGTAATGGTGCCAATACGCAATTTTGGGAAGACTCATGGCTTGGAGACATCCCTCTCACTGAATTGTACCCTACCCTTTATAATATTGCTCAATGAAAAAAATATTCTTGTTGTGGATGTGTTGTCGTCTGCCCCTCTGAATATTAGCTTTCGACGTGCGCTCACAAGGGATAAGTGGAATGCATCGATCCACTTAGTGCAGCGCTAATGTCTATTTCCTTAACATATGAACTGAACATGTTCCAGTGTAAGCTTCACGTGTCAGGGAAGTTCTCCCTCAAATCCATGTACTCCGATTTAATGAATACAAACTCCATTTTCCGCAGAGGGGTAATACAAAGTCCCTTCATCTGGTATCTCTGTAGAGGGTAATTTTGACAAAAGACAATTTGGCTAAACGTCGATGGCGCGGCAGCAAGACGTGTTGCCACTGCCACCAGCCCGAGACTATACAACATCTATTTATTTTTTTCATGCCCGGCCCGTGGCTCGCCTAATCTGGCGCATAATCCATGTTGCATTTAATTTGCCCCCGCCAACCTCCATCTCGATTATGTTTGGGAACTGGTTAAATGGGGTTGATAGAAAACTTAAAACTCAAATACGGGTGGGAGTGTGCGCCCTATGTTGGGCTATGTGGAATTTCCGTAGTGATATTGTTTTTAACAAGAAAAAGTTTCCAATTTCTTGCAGGTTATCTACATGGCCACACATTGGATCCGGACGTGGTCCTTACTGCAGCGTGTGGAGAAAGTTTTTTGATGGACCCTGGGTGCGGCCGTCTGGAGACAGTCGCACGGGGTTTGTTCAGCCAATTTGGCCGGCTGCCTAGTAATAGAATTGATGCCGAATGAGTTGTAATCATTAGTCTTGTTGCTCTGGGTCAGCCTTTGCCTCCTAGATCGATGTTTACTACTTTCTTTCATCTTTTGTACGAACTTAAGTTTGCTATAAATTTGGCCGCATGCATCACCCGATGTAGAGGTCAGGGCTTCCCATTTTTGAAAAGAATATACTTGCCAAAAAAATAAAGAGAAATGATACAGTATTCAGTTATATATACTAGCTAGCTCCCAGAGTGTTGGTATATAATAATAAAAAAAATAGAAGAAATAGTGTAGAATATTTGATAGATAGGTCAATGATTAAAGAGGGTGGAGTAAACACACCTTTATGAAGGGTTTGACTTTGAGCAGCCGATCTTTCTCACCATGTACACAATGTTCGGCGACATTTCTTTCTTGTGTGATGACAATGATACAGCTGCTGCTGCTGCTTTGAGTAGGCTGGTAGGAGAAGAAGGCTTTTTTTTATCTGGTCCCAATCATCTGTTTTCTCTAGACCATCGATAACAACCAAGCACCTGTTTTCACTCAGCCGCTGACGACACGCTTGAATCGGGTCGACTTCACCTTTTGTCAGACCAACTGCTGCAGCTTCCTTGTTTTCATGCAGCTGCTGAAGATACGCTTGCATCGGGTGGACTTCACCTTTCATCAGAGCAACTGCTGCAGCTTGCGTAGGGTTTCCAAAATCAGATGAATAGAAGTCCAGGTGCAAGCGCCAGGAGAAGTCTTTCAAATTGAATGGACGGGGCACGTTGACCAAGCTAAAGGCTCCACCTGCTTCATCTGATTTTAGACAGTCCACCATTTTTCTGTGGTAGACGCTTCTGACGAGAACTGATTTTCCAGCACCCGAACTCCCCCACACGGAGATCACACCAGGATTTTCTAATTTTTCCTCCAGGGCAGACACTTCGTTCTCTCGGTCCACAAGTACGAATTCCCCGGTCCAGTAATCTCCCTCTTCCTCTATGTCGTAGAAAAGATGCGCCCTGCGAAAATCCTGTGTCCCTCTACTATCCTGCAAGATAAATATCGTACATATAAACTCTTGTTAGATCGATATTATTTTGTAGGATGGATCGATTAACACATGCAATTGCCATGGTTGAGCTGCCTCCAGTTGATAAGGAGATAATAATTAAATAAAGCACGTTAATTATATAGTACTATACCTTAATCAAGCGATCAAGGACCTCATCGTCTTTCACAGCTTTGAAACTGAATGCTCGATTATGCTGAGCGTCTACACATTTGGCGACGGTCTCCTCGTGTGTAAGGACGATGGTACCTTCAGTTGGTCCACCGGAGAAAAATGTATCCTTGATCTTGTCCCAGACCTCCGTGGACTCGAGACCATTAAGAATGACGAGGCAGTCGGTTTCACGGAGATACTTGCAACACCGTTCAATTACACATTGCTCTCCCATGCTAACAACTTCTTCAATCTCCTTGGCTTCAAAATCACTTGATTGGAAATTCAAAAACAAGCGAACAGCAAAGGCATTCAGATCGAATGGATTTGGTACATCCACCCAGCTGTGCTTATCAAATACCACTCCCTCGAATGCTTTACGCCTCTGCGATATGCACCTGTACAATCCACGCATGGAATCAGCTTTGTCATCAGGTCCATAGATCACGGCGATCACGCTACCACACCTTATTTGCCAAATAAATTCCCCTAAATCGCTGCGACGAACAGAACCCTGCATGCACCAGGTTATAGTAAATAACAAATTAAGATTCTTAATTAAATTTTTTTTTTGCGGGGGTAATTAAATTAATTACATCAAGGTGCAACACCTATAGCTAGCTAGCTTGCTTGCACAACTAGTGACGTCGTGCATGGTTTAATATGAAATAAAATATCGGATCATATTGAACTAGTTCGGAGTTTGTACTAGCATCATGGGTTTTATTCTTTTCCCAAAATTATGCACTTACCTCGACACCAGCAATAAGTCTGGGTTTGGTGCGCGGTTAACAGCTGGCTCATGGGCATAATCCACAAAACTCCCTTCCAAACTTTCACAGCTAATGGGCATGTAAAAAAAATTACATTAAGAAAACATTGGGGTAATGTCTCCTGCCCCAGCTCCCAACCCCATAGGGGCGACCATGGCGGCGGCCACCCTGGCTGCCCTCCCCATCGCCAAAGCAGGTGGCAGATCTACGGTCACTCCTGCCAGGAAAAAGCCGCACGGGCTTGCCTGCGATGCGACACCTTATGTTTAGACGATCTTCTATGGTGATTTGTTTGAAAAAAATAGCATCTTAGACAACTTGATTTGTGATTTGCCCACGCTTCGATAACTTTCTAGGTCCGCCACTGGCCATAGCCATCCTCTCCACCAATGGGCGGATCCAGTGTGGGGCCATGGCCCCCACAAACATTTTGCAATTTTTTTTTGCATATGCATATATCCATTATACTAATTTTGATGCAGCCTAAATACTCCAAAACTTCAACCCGTTGTAATGTTGCCTCCACATTGGTCGAATTCTAGATCCGCCACTGTCTCCACCCCGGCCAACATGACCCCCTTATCCCCCCCCCCCTGCATTTCTCGTGCACCTTGACACGGAGATGGTGGAGTACATCATCGGAAAGAGGGCACTGTGCACTTAGTCGAGGGTAGCTCTCCTCGTTGGGAGAACACAACCACCTTCAATGTGTGGGTGTGGATAGCCAACCTAGCGGCACTAACTCGATGGCTCTAGTTCACCCTCCTGAACCCGTAGGTCAACGGAGCTATCGGCGCGCCTCGGCAACCTCCACCATGACTTGCCGTTGGCGGCTTTGTAGTGATGACGCACTCATTTGTTGGCACACATCGACGTCGTCGAAGATCTCATGGCCTTGGGCCACGTATCTCAAGGCTTCGAAGTGTCGGTGCGTGAACGATAGTCCATCGACGGCTTTTCCTGACGTCTCAATGAGCTTGACTCCAGCAGGCTGTAGAAGGAGCGGCGGCCATCCCCACCAACCAGGAAGTACCGCAACGGGAGGCATGGTGGCCACCATGACAAGGATTGCAATGAAGACTGCGATGATCACCAGGGAAGGAGCTCTTGGAGGGGGCCGCAGAAGTACATAGGCCGCACAAGGGGAGGGCTGGCCACGTGGAGCCCCCACTTGTTGTGCCGATGACCGGTCCTCATGCCACGAGGGACGCCACCACACCGGTACTCCCATGCATCGCCATGGCCTGCTGGCACGCTCGCCGGCATGCTAGTCCCCGCCATGCTTGGCGGATAATTGTTCCCAAGAAAGGAATGACTCGCGTAATCCACCATCATCTCCATGGCCGTGCGATGGCTCTGCTTCCATGTAGGTGGGCGATGCTGAGGCACCCTTGCTTCTACCTGCATCGACGCATGCGATGGCTGACAAAGGGAAATGCTGGAGGATGCTCTTCCTCTAGTGCCAACACTCCATGCTTGCACCGTGTTGGCAGTGCCAGTAGGTCTCGGGCATGGTTGACGAAGCTGCAGAGGCGGCTGCCTTCGTACCCACATCAGAATTGTCGGTTGTGGCCCAGACTGTCATCGCACCTGCACCAAATGGATTCATCGATCTCTTCTTCCATGCCTGCTAGGACACAATTCATGAGGATCTCCAGGCGGCCCACATGCAATTGGCGGAGCACGGAGGGGCATGACTTGGTCTCCTCAACTCGGCAAGCATATTTTTCATTCCAAAGAAGAATGACGCGGGAACAATCTCGGACATGATGCCCATTAGCTTGATCCATAGTATCTCCAAGATGCTAGCTTCTAGGATGGCACCGCTCTTCTGGAGCTAGTTTGGCTGAGACATACCGCTTTCATAAAGCAGAGATGCATCCACGACAATTTCTTCTGCATCCAAAGTCTTGTTAATGAGATGCACCGTGTGAAGACACAAGGTTTCTTCCAGAAATTGGATATCTCGAAGGCTTTTGACACGGCGAGCTGGTCGTTCCTTCTAGAGCCGGTTGAGGTGCTAGGGTTTGGCCCCCGATTGTGACTTTGGATTTGTATGTTGTTGTCGTCCGCATCGTCATCTGGTTTCCTTGACGGGTAGCAGGAGCTCGCATTGCCCACGAGAGGGGTTTGTGCTAGGGAAAGCCGCCATCCCCAGTATTGTTGTTCATTTTGGTGATGGACCTGCTCCACCACATGTCAACATCGTTCCGAGGCCTTCAGAGTTGGATACTCTCCTGCCTTTCCGCTTTTGTGTAGTCCAATTTATCATCTGCCTCTATGCAAATGACACTGGAATCTTCGTCGGACCTTCGGTGAAGGGCCTACATGCAGAGGACACCATCCTCCAGTCCTTTGGGAATGTGTCTGCCTCTGCACGAACCTCGCCAAGATGGAGGCGCTCCGAATCTATTGCGTCGAGGACCAGATTGCTTTTTACCTTGCTGCCTTGCCTATGAAGCGATGTTCCTTCCCTTGAACCTATCTGGGACTGCCATTGCACTACTAAAGGCTCAAGGCCACAAACTTCCAACCCCTAATAGACAAGATTGGTTCTCGTTTGATGGGATGGAGAGGGAAGCACTTCACGAGGGTAGGAAGGGCGGCCGTGACAAGATATGTTCTCTCATCTATGGTCACCTACTATCTAGACGTCTTTAACCTACCGCAGTGGGTGCTCCACCGGATTGACAAGCTAAGGCAAAGCTTTATATGGATGAGGAGTGATGCCACATCGGGTGCGAGGAGCCACTCACCTGTCAACTGGGGCTCAGTCTGTTGCCAAAAAAGTCTTTGTGGCCTAGGACTCTTGGACCTAGAGATGTTCGAGGACACACTCGGTTCCGATGGCCATGGTACGCCTGGACCAATTTGGCTAGGTCATGCCATAGAGGCGCACTCCCGATATCATTTGCGGACATGGAGATATTTAGGGCTTCAACGACAGTTACTCTCAGAGATGGCCAACCTGCCTTTTCTAGCATGACGCTTGACATGCAGGTGGACCACTCAAGCATAGGTCCGCGAACCTGTTCAGCATCGCCTCTCGTAGAAATCGACTGGTACAGAAAGAGATGACGGTGAGAAATTTGATGATATCGCTCCGGAACATCTCCATTGCGAGTTCGCGATGCAGATGTCATCGAGCTTTGAACTTGTGTCCATGGGTGGTTTTGCAGAAAATGCCGAATACCATTTCCAAGATGGGTGACGTTAGGAGTCGACACCGTGGCTTTGGCATATAGCTATCAATTTTCTAAATCCAATGCGCCTTTCCGCTCAGGAAGGTCTAGAAGGCGCACACGGAGCCGAAGTGTCTTTTTTTTTTTGCATCGTTAGTCGCCCATGACAAGATCCTCATTGCCGATGACCTTGTGGTCCATGGATGGCCCCACGATCTGTCCTGCAAGTTATGTCACCTCCATCCAGAAATGGTTCAGCATCTATGGTATGAATGTGCCTTCTCATCGGCAGTTCCATATAGGGCTATCCAAGGGAGTGACTGGTGCGGGCCAGCGATGAATATTGGGGGTGCTGATTTTGGTGCTTGGTGGGACGACTCCATCAGTACCCTCTAGAAGGCAGAGAAAAGGAGGGCAAGCAGGATCATTGCATACATCATTTGGGAATAGAAGGAGCGCAATAGAAAGGTCTTCCGGAACACAACTATGACGATCATAGATATTGTTGCACTCTTTAAGGAGGAGATTCCGCAAAAGGCTTATGCCAACTCCCAAGACCCGGGAGACGTAGGTTTAGCTCTGATGCCGGGAGCGGCTATTCGTCAATTTTGCGGCCTCTAGGCCTTCTGTAAAAACAACTCTACTTCTATCTAATCGAACGGCAGAGTGCCTTCCGGATTCAGTGGTGGACCTAGAATCTCAGCCTTGGGGTGCCACATTTTGAAATTTACACTAAACATCATCATAATATCAACAAATAGTTCTAAAATAGCATCAACTTCATAGATATTTACTGTTACATACATAGTAAAATTTATTTTAGAGTTTTGGAGGGGGTGCCATGGCACCCATGGCACCCCCACTAGATCCGCCCCTGACAAGATTCCTCAACAAAAAATTGAATTCTTTTATGTACATGATTGTAATTATTGTATCAATTTGTCATCACAGCACATTTATTTCATGATAGTTTAATAGCTTATAGTGATATATAAATACTAAAAGTAGTGATAACAAGTATATCTTAACTATCTCAAAGTGTATATAGGCAGATGACAAAAAGTAATGATAATTTCTGTTTGAAAATTCACCCCCACGTCCAGTTGTTTCCTATACTCTCTCTAACCTCTCCCTTCTCCACTTGCTAACACAATGGTGGTTAGATCTGCTTCACGTTACTTTGGATATGATTTTTGTTGAAACAAACAAAATTTGCTTGTAATTTGTGCTTGATTCGACAAACTTACTTTACTTTTATTTTTTAAATTATAAATTGGTTAAAAAATTGTCAAATTGTTATTAATTGAATATTTTATCCAATATTGTCAAACCTTCATCTAATGTTGCTGCAAATAGGATTCCCATTTCACATTATACAATAGGTGGCCTTTGAATTAAGCACATGTTTATCAACTAATATATGCACATGTTTATCGATATGTTACATAACAATATACTATATATAGATACTGTTTAGGGGCAATTCAAGTTTACATCAACTTTTTAAGACAGTAAAAAAATTGAAGGGTTCTGGCAATGCGTTCGCGGACCAGGATGACATCCACGGGCGCGGGACCGTCGTCTTCGCCGACAAAGGAGGTGATCACAGGGCGTTCACGGACATCTACTTCATCCCGGCGCTCCAGAGCAGTGTCGTGAGTGTCAGCCAGCTCGATGAAGGCGGGTACGACATCAACATCCGTCATGGTGCGCTCACCGTGCGCGATCAGCAGAAGAGGCTGCTCATCGAGGTAACCCGCTCACCGAATTGCCTCTATAAGCTCTTCTTTCAACCTGTGCATCCTGTGTGCCTTGCTGTGGGTCATGTCTCCGACGCTTGGCGTTGGCATGCTCGGCTAGGACACCAGCACTTCGATGGGATGCGGAAGATGGCACGTGGTGATCTCATTTGCGGGCTGCCCCATATCGTGCACGCCCACGAGCTGTGCGATGCATGTCTTTTCTGGAAGCAGCGGCGTCTACCCTTTCCCAAGAAAGCACGTTACCGGGTGCAGAAACCCCTGGAACTGGTTCACGGGTACCTCTGCGGCCCGATCACCCTGGCAACGCCAGGAGGGTGTCGCTACATCCTGCTGCTCGTCGATGACTACAGCAGGTTCATGTGAGTGCTAGCTGCTCTTCGCCTCCAAGTACGAGGCAGAGCACGCCATCGTCAAGGCCTAGACTACAGTTGAGGTAGAGTGCAGCCACAAGCTGCGAGTGCTGCACACGGACCGTGGCGGCGAATTCATGTCGGCCACGTTCTACAAGCACTGCGACAACAAAGGGGTGCAGCGTCATCTCACGGACCCCTACTCGCCGTAGCAGAACGGCGTCGTCGAGTGGAGGAACCAGACGGTGATCGGGATGGCACGCTGCATGCTCAAGCCAAAGCAGGTGCCGAGTGCGTATTGGGGGGAGGCCATGCTCACGGCCGTCTTCATCCTCAACTGCTCCTTCACAAGGAGCGTCGATGGCAAGATGCCCTACGAGGCGTGGTATGGGAGGAAACCCGTCTTACGCTTCCTACGCACCTTTCGCTGCATCGGGCACGTCAAGACGGCGCGCTCACAGCTGAAGAAGCTCAACGACAGGAGCACCCCAATGGTGTTCATGGGCTATGAAACGGGCTCCAAGGCGTACAAGATGTACGACCCTGTCGTGAAGCATGCACACTTCTCCCATGATGTCATCTTCGACGAAGACGCGCGATGGACTTGGGAGGCACCGAGGGAGGCCACGGCAAGCAGCTCCTTCAGTGTGGAGTACCAATGTACTCTGACACCGGGAAGCGAGACCCCGGGAAGTGCAACCCCGGGAACCGCGGGAGGTGTGGACCCGGGAACTGCAATCCCGAGAACACTGTCCCCGGGTACTGCATCCCCGTGCACCCCGCCGACAAGCGAGGTGGTTCCCGGTAGACAGTACGCAACCCCGCCAACGACAACGTCGGAGCTGTTCGAGGCCGGCGACGACATTGGCGCCCCACACAGGTTTCGACACCTAGGGGAACTTTTCGGCAAGACTGCGGCAGCACCACAGCAGCTTGAGAATGAGGACGTTGATGACAACGACGTCCTGCATCTGATGGCCGGAGTGGAGCCAACCACGTTCGCGGTGGCCGAGCAAGAGGATTGCTGGCGCCACGCAATGCAGGACGAGCTGTCGTCGATCAACGACAACGCCACCTGGACACTCACCACACTGCCTGCGGGGCACCGAGCCATTGGGCTCAAGTGGGTGTTCAAGGCGAAGAAGGACGAGCACGGCGCCGTCGTCAAGCACAAGACGCGTCTCGTCGCAAAGGGCTATGTGCAACGCGAGGGGGTGGACTTCGAGGAGGTCTTCACTCCGGTGGCAAGGCTCGAGTCCGTGCGACTGATCCTTGCCGTGGCGGCTCACCGTGGATGGGAGGTGCACCAGAAGGACGTCAAGTCGGCGTTCCTTAACAGGGACCTCGACGAGGAGGTGTACGTCTCCCAGCCGCCAGGATTCGTTGCCGGGAACCACAAGCAGGGCGTGTACCGGCTACACAAGGCCCTGTATGGTCTCCGGCAAGCCCCAAGGGCGTGGAACGCCAAGCTCGATGAAAGCCTCGTAACTCTTGGGTTCTCACGCAGTGCTTCTGAGCAAGGCATGTACTCGCGTGGCACCGCGAGCATGCTGCTCATCGTCGGCATCTACGTCGACGACCTGGTCATTGCCAGGCCAGAGCCCGAAGAGGTTGAACTCTTCAAGGGAGAGATGCATTGTCTCTTCAGCATGAGCGACCTCGGCTGCTCCGGTACTACCTCGGGCTGGAAGTGTACCAGGAGCGTGGTCGCATCACGATCAAGCAGGCGGCCTACGCCGCCAAGATGCTCGAGCGAGCAGGCATGGAGGACTACCATGCTGTGATGCTCCAATGGAGGCACGGCTGAAGCTCAGCAAAGAAAGCTCCGAGAAGGCGGTGGATGCTACCTTCTACCGCAGCGTCATCGGGAGCCTCAGGTACCTCGTGCACACCCGACCGGACATCTTGTTCATTGTCGGGTACCTGAGTAGGTTCATGGAAGCCCCGGAAAGTGATCACCTCGCTGCCGTCAAGCACCTACTCCGGTACACCGCGGGTACGCTCATGCATGGATGAGTGTATCCTCGTGGCGACGGCAAGAAGCTGGTCGGCTACAGCGACTACGACACGCTGGTGACGTGGACTCCCGGAAAAGCACCTCGAGTGTGCTATTCCTTCTCGGGAGTAGTCCCGTCAGCTGGCAATCGGTGAGGCATAAGGTTGTTGCCGCATCTTCGTGCGAGGCGGAGTACATCACGGCAGCTACAACGGCCATTCAAGGCGTCTGGCTTGCTCGCCTTCTCGGTGTGATGCTGAACCAAGACACTGCCCCTACGCTCATCTTCGTTGGGCGATCTCTCTATGCAAGAACCAAGTGCTACATCCCCGCAGCAAGCACATTGATCTCCGCTATCACTTCATACGTGACTGTGTCGAGAAGGGCACGGTGAACGTGGAGTTCATAAGGACTGTTGAACAGAAGGCCGACATCCTGACAAAGGCTCTAGATCGTATTCGGTTCTAGGAACTGCGCGACAAGATCGGGATCGTCAATGTCCAACCCCAGCAACAGGGTTGAGGGGGAGAATGTTGGGTTCAACCCCGTCTCCCGGCAAGCGCTTGGGCAACACAAGCCTCGGCAAGCCCTGTGTACAGCTGTACACAGGGTGGCCCCTCGAGTAAGGCCCCATGTGCGCCGCACATGGGGTGGCTCGTTTCACCCCATGCGTGCATAGCAGTAGGATTAATGGCACTCTCTGCTGTGACAGAGAGAGTGGTCTAGTCTAGGAGTAGATAGTTATTTTTCTATTACTCTGTACCGGACATAAATATCAATGGAATGCTCGCTGTGTGAGTAGCGAAAATATCCCAATCCACATCGTCTCGCTCCGCCCCCTTTCCTCTGCTCCGGCTCCTCTGCTTCGGCCGACGGAGAAGGATCGATTTGGGCTGACAATAAGAGCATGCAATGAACAAACGGACAGACCACCTGATTGATTCTCACGTGCATGGCCCTCCGGCCGGCCAGGTAGATTTTTTTTTTTTTTGAGAACGAAAATCACCAGTATTTTTTGTTTAATTCTCCTCAAACACAGTAGAGTATAACTTCTCGGTTCCGCATCTAAGAGGCAAATGTTAGAGTATAGTTCCTAGTATGCTTCTCGTGCGCACGTAGCAAAAACCAACTAAAATATTCTTATTTTCTTTCGATCTTCATGTCTCTGTCATCCCCACAACTTTAGATGCCTTTCATCGCTTTTCTCTCGCAAAAATCAACTAATTGATTCTTCTTTTATTAATTCTTCACTTGTTGCTGCTCAAGATAACTACTGATGAGCTCTATTGCTTTCATCTCGCGTGAAACTAAGGCATAAACCAACCAAAGATTTATTCTTTTGTTCTTCGCGTGCTGCAGGGGCTTCTACTGCTTTCCTCTCGCCAAACTTTCTAGCCATCGAACCAAGCAAAAAACAACCAAACATTTATTCTTTTGTTCTTCACGTGTTAAAGATTCTTTGGCATAACTCCCGATGCCTTCAAGCTTTCCAAGCAAAAATCAACCAAAGAATGAGAATTTCCTTTTGCTTTTCACGTGATGTTGTTCCTTGGCACGACTCCCGCTGCTCTGTGCCGTCTAGTAATGATTTGTTTTCGACTAGAATCAATCGACGTATGTTCAAGAATTTTCGCTGCTCCCATGGCCTGAGACTCGATGAAAATTTTCCGTCGGTAGATTTTCCCGCTCTATAACTTTGTGTGGGTTTCCCATCCGGTCAGCTCTGAAAATAAGACAGTGAACAAACAAATTAAGCTAGCGTCGTCAGAAGTAAACTGACTTGCAATTTTTTTAAATAACGACGTGCAAAAGCCTGCCAAAACGGTATCTGACCGTCAGTCCATCACTTACGCAAGATCATGTACCAAACGGTAAGATTTCTAAGTTCGATGTATAAAACTGAACTGCTGCAACAACTTTCTATACTAACCGTGTACTTTACTACCAACTAGCACAGGAGCCCTCGCAAATGCGAGGGCATCACCTTTAGCGTATTTAAAGTGACTGAGAAATAAATTTATGGTCTCAAGGATGTTCATATTATTCAGAAGGAAGCAATATAGCTCTATAGACACCAGAAATATTGTGCTAAATATAAAATCGCCTCTACATATAGCTTTTTTTTTGTTTCTTTTAATTTGCGGGTGGAAGATTATTTTGCCACTTCGATGAAACCATATTGGTGACCATATATGTTGTAGCGGGAGCTCTCCTATAGTTTTTAGGCGGTGTTGTATCAATATGCGAGGTTAACACTTAGATTATGTTCATTATATTATACAGTTACAAAAATGCAAATGTTGTACATGTTGTAGTCCAAATGTCAATGCCGGTCCACTTGAGAAGTGACCAAATGATGTTCAGATGATCTTTGGAATGGAATAGCAAAGTAATTTCGCGTCACAAAGTGAAATAAAAAGAAGAATTATCCTTATTAATAGGTATGTCATTAAAGTTTAAGAATGTTAATTTTAGTTTGTGTAGATATTTCTTCCTATCATGTACTTTTCCTCCCTCGGTTTTGGCATATGTGACGTTTTAGACATGGACAGTCAGCACAATGCAAATCTTACCATTGATTTGTATATGTGTTGCTAAAAACTAAATATGAACCCAAATTTAGTGATACTACTTTATTTTGGCATGTTTTATTAATTAATTTCTATATGGATAATCAAAGTTAGATAAGTTTGGCCACATCTTTCTAGAATATCATCTATTTTGCAATAGATGAAGTATTAACTTTTATCTACTTTCTCTACGTGCTATCGCCAATCTTTAATCCTATCGGTCTAAGCTCCCGCTCGCATGTATTTGTCATGTCATGTAAGATGACTACACCGGCATAGATGGTGTAGTTTCCGCAACTTAGTCAATAATCAATTTTACTACATTTTTGCAATGCTACTTCCTATTAAACTTTAACAAAAGGTTAACACAAAAGTGTGTTTGATTAGATCCTAGGTGAGGCACATGAAGTCATGAATCATAGATATTTTTCTGAAAGGTTGTGCTCAGATAAACTTTTCCTTTTAAATTGGTTGTGATCTATAGAGAGAATTATAATATTTCTAATCATACAAAACAAACCAACTATAAAAAAAAATTCCTAGGTATTGAAATTCTTTTGAATATGAAGGCTAAAAATTTATGTCGTGGGTACTAGAGAGGAAATATTTGACTTCTTTTAATAATAATCTTCTTTGTTTGTATTGATACTTCGATAGTGGTATCACCTCTCTCTCTCTCTCTATCTATCTATCTATCTCTCTCTATATATATATGTATCTCTCTCTCTCTCTCTCTCTCTCTCTCTCTCTCTCTCTCTCTCTCTCATTTGATACCAATCATCCCAGCAGTTTCTGTCCATGTTCGCAGCAGGATAAATATGCAAATTATATTTTTGACGAAAGTTGATCTCCCGCAAGTGTTATTAGATTGGTTTCATGGAATTAATGTTTAGATTGCTAGTGAATTGGTACGTTATGGGTAGGCCATATATATTAGACTGGCATGCACAATTAAAGATATGGTCACTCTGTAGTCTTTTAATTTGTATGTTAGATAGAAAGTACTAATCTGGACACCACATTTATATTCGCTGACCTTAAAATCTGCACTCCCTTTCTCTAAAAAAAAGTTGTGTATTGTAGACATAGATCCGAAGTGCGTGAGTGTAGTGGTGTGTGTCCATATGCGCTTCCTACTTGTATTCTCAAAAAGCAAACTGTGTATAAGCACTGTCTTTGGTTGTAATATATTTGCGGAATCCTGTGTAGTTTATCTATACCTGTCCTCCCAGGGGAATAATCTATTTCAAAATAACTAATCGTTAAGATGTATATTGTGCCGTTTTCACTCTGTCCTTATTAAAATGCTCTGCGAATGGTTAATGGTCAATTGTATTACATTATTTAGTATGGATAACCATCATAAAGTCTCATCTCATTTTTCTTTCTTTTTTTTTTGAAAAGAGGGAAAAGACCCCAAGGCTCTGCATCATCTCTCTTTTCTTACATATTGTGATTTCGTTGTTTGTGCACATGTTGTCGTGAAGATACAAATAGTGAAACAGAATTATCACAATACTTGAAAAATTAGATTTTGGGATAAATCTACCCATACAATTGTTGGGAATTGATCCATGAACACTAGCTACTTGGGATAAGCCTAGCAGTGGCGCGGGGTAAAGGCTTAGCAGCAGCGCGGGGGCCGCGCTATTGCTAGCATGCTGCAGCTAACTTTCTAGCAGTAGCGCGACACAGAGTTAGCAGTAACACGGGTCCACCCAGCGCTACTGCTAACTAGCTGCAGCGCTACAACCCCACGCTACTGCTAACTCTATGTAGCAGTAGCGCTGCCCCGGCGCTGCTGCTACCCTCTTACCCCGCGCCACTGCTAAGTTTTTCTGTATTTTTTTCTTATGCGTATTTACGCAGTATTTATACAGGTTTTATACAATAGCAACATACACATACATTGAAACTATATGAGACAACAATGTCTCATCGTCGTCATCATCATCATTACAACATAGTCTTATCATCATCATCATCATAATGATCCAACACAAATATCGCATCATCATCTCGAAATAGCGATCCAATTTATTACAAGTCTCGAATACATGCAACTACATGGTCACATACACATGTTTCATCATCGATCTAAACTATGATATACAAGAGAAGAGTGATCACTATGAGCAAGACCGGGATTATGAAGTAGTTCTTGAGCCGGTTCTGATTCCTCTCTCCCTCTAGCGTGAACCTCAAGTAACTAGCTTCCGCTTCGCTTCTACTTCGAAACCCTTTGTGCCTGCTGCCCGGGAAGAGGTCGACTTGGGCCTGACACTCTGGCCACTCGTCGTACACTCTTCGTCATCGATCTATATCCCTGACAGAGATGCATCGTCATCAGGTGAATTCATCGATAATATGCAACATAATATACTTAAGCAACACCAAGAAAAAGAGTTAGCAAATAAAAGCAACATATAGTAAACATAATTAATGAAGTTCGTCGTATCCAAATTAATTAACTAGAGCGCTATGCAAATTCAGGAGGACCGTTTACATCACAATGTTTTGTCGTACAGAAATTCAAAGTTTCGTCCTACACAAAGTTTATTGCATCACAACGGACATTGTCATCATCAATCACTACATTTTCCATTCGTCCATATCTGGGAGGATGCACCCTAGCTTAGTGAAAGGCGTCATGTCCTGACGCTGTAGGCCTATGTGATTGTGGGCCGCCGTAGAACATCCCATTCTCTTCGACCACATCTTTGATGATGATCGTCGCAATGTCCTGCTGGATGCGATATAAGTCATTTCCGAGTTTTTCATCCAGTACGGCTACTAAGGCTGCGGCCCATTGGCGGATATGGGCATCGGATGTAGATGGCATGCCAAGTCTTTGATGATCCCTTCTGAACTCCAGCATGTGATGGATGACGTAGAATCCATCCTTCCTACTTGTTGGCGGTTGCTGGACGTAGCAGATGTCAGTTTTATGGCCGAAACACGGCGCGCCCTTCCTTTGTTTTTTGATCTTGATGTGGCCACCCCTCATGCCGAAGCCTATGAGAGCACGATCCAGAACACTCTTTATGTGTGTGTAGTCTTTCTTGTTCGTGTTTTTGGACGAGTCCAGATAGAGGGCGTGGGAGACTTGCGGGTACAGAATGATAAGGACGTCATACCCCTCGCTGCGCAAAATAAATATACCTCAAATTAGGCTCCATACGTGCAAAAGGTATGATTGAAATGTACGAAAGGATGTGTTATAGTGGCTAGCGAATGACTTATAAGGGATGATAAGGCAGGAGAATTGTTTCCTTGTCCTTATTCGCCACCATGAAGTCTTCAATGTACTTCGTGGTAGCGGCACGTTCCACTTCGCCAAGATTCAAGAAGCCCTCAATCATGTAGTATGGGTCCACTACCGCGATCTTCCAGATTTGCTCTTTCCTGATGATGTAGTTTAGATGGAGCGCATAAAGGCGGACAAACGTAAAATCGAGCCGCCTCATTTGATACATCTCGAAGATGTAATCAAACCGCAGGAAGAATATGTCCGCGGGGCATGTGTCGACATAGCCCCTGCCACTTGGCACCGAAACCACGTAAAGCGGGTATCCTGGATCCTCTGAGACGAGAAGGCTCTTCTCTGTCGAAAGCACATGGTCATGCAGTCTCCTGAGATCCCAATTTTGGCCTCGAGCGCAACCGGCGGTAACATCGGCTTGCCCGCGACATGTAAAAGCAGCGCATCTCGGATCGGTATCCTATCCGCAACCCGGATGGCCGGAGGCGGCTGGCTGCTAGAAGCAGCTTTGGCGCCCGCAGGTCCTTTCTTTCCTCTCTTCCTTTGCTTCTTCACGGGCACAGGTAGTGAGCCTATCAGGCCCTCTTTGACCACCGCCCCCAGTGTGGTCGGGCTCTGCATTGCACGACGCTCGACTTGTTGATCCTGGGTTGAGGCGGCATCTGGAGGCGTGTCCTAGGTGGATTGCATGAACAGAGACTTCTTGCACTCAACCCGAGGACGTTCCTTCTCCGGTACAACATCATGCATCTCAGCATCCTGATCTTCACACTCACCAAGGTCATAGCCTGAGTCATATGGCTGACTCATCATTTCTCCATCGTCATAGGCAGTATTGATGTGCTGGAGAGGGTCATGCTCCTCAATGTCATCGATGATATCTTCATCCATGAGGGCAACGTGATCAGCCACCGGAACGGTTGGACCCCCTTCTTCGCGTCATTCGCTCTCACCCGGCAAGACAGACGGTGGTAACTGGGTAGGTGGGGTGGTCATACCTTGCATCAGTGTTGCCGTTAGTGTGCTCCCGGCCGCCTCCACACAGACAAGATTCTTCGGCCACAGCATCGGCCAATTCTTGCAGTTTCCCAGTAGTGCCGAGCTCTTGTCATCCTCTCCCCCAGTTCTAAGCGGAGGAGCCAAATCCTCGTAGCCCGGTTCTACACGTGCCAAGGAAACCCTGAAGGCGCCACCGGGCATCGGCCGGCCGTGGAACAAGCGATCTAACGGCTTTAGAATTGTACCATTTGCCACATCCACCAACTGGCCATTGATGTGGCATAGGGTGCATGGAGTTTTGTCGGCCTGCGAAGACATGTGCGGCATCAGAGATCCAAAAGGCAAAGGAACAGAAGATTAAATATGTTGATGAGGGTGCGACGCGTAATTACCGTGAGGTCGTCGAGCTCAGCTAATGTCGAAGCCTCGCCGAGCCTGCCAGAGACGGAGGAGGGGCTGCTTTGAGCAACAGTGGCGGGTGCGGGTGCGGGTGCGGGAGCAGGTCCGAGTGTGGTTGCGAGAGCAGATGCGGCTTCTATGTTCACCGAGTTCCTCGCGACGAAGCTGGGAAGGGGAAAATCCTCTGGCTGTGCGGTTGGATTTTCTTTCACCCACTTGATGATAGCCGGCCATGCAGCAGAAAGCGCAGCTGCAAAATCATTTCTGTAGGCAGCTACCGCTGCCAGGACTGCCTCAGCATTGGTCTCTTCTTTGGCTTTCTGGACCTCCTGCGCCACTGTCTCCTGGATAGTCACTTTGCTCATCGTCCTTCTCTGCGTACGCACCTCCTTGTCTTATGCGTAGTAGTATGTCCACGTGGCGCCATCTCCGGCGCCGACTACACATCCATACTGCGGCAGCTCGTTCGACGGCCTTCCCCGCATTATATTCATTGCCCAGTTGAAAGGGGTGTCCCATGCGTACTTCGTCGATGACTGAGATGATGAGTCACTTTCTGCTGCAAGCCTGTGTTGCTCTTTCTACAAAAGAAATGTGACTAGAACGAAGTCAACTTGATCAGAAGCTAAGGTGGTAAATTATTAATTACCAGTAGTCTCATGAACTCCCTCGTCGGGCCGTCCGTGTACCATTCCCCGGGTTCCTTGTTTTGCTTGTACCGGGCCCTGATGAAGTCATGCTCCTGCGGGTCGGTGAACTCCGCCAAGGGGTCTGGTAGCCCCTGGCATTCATGTTCCACGTCCACCTTATCCCACACGGGCCTCTTCCCCGTGTAACCACAGCTTTCGAGGTGGTGGGCTCCGACGTTCCTGGACTGAAGCTCCTTGAATTTCTCCGACTTGGCCTTGGTTTCAGGGGCAACGCAAGTAGTCTTGAATGCTTCATAGTCATCTTTCGTAATCATCGGCCACTTAGCACTGATCAAGGTGTATGATGAATCTTTAGCCATCGCTCTTCTCACCCTACCTTTCTAGGAGCTCAAATCGTTGCTGAACTTGTTAAGGGCTTTTTGGTTTATCTTATCCATGGTCGTATCATCCCACGGATCGACTTCGTCATACCGGCCAGGGAACTGGTATCTCACGTGCAACCTGGTTAGGAGGAGGTACTCCAAAGCTACTTTCTCCCTTATGTTTGTCTCGTTGAGGTTGACGGTCTCTCGTAGGATGCATGCTACGTTGTTGCTGTAGCCCGCTGACATGTCCCGTGGACTTACTGGCTCGAAGTTGCCGGGGTGCACCGTGTGGACAACCAGTCTTCCGGTGCCGAGCTTATTTGGGTGTCGTGTCTTCTTCTGTGGCGCCCCGCCAGAATACCACTATAGTCAGGCGGTCGCCGCACACACCAGCCCAGGAAATCACTCTGGCATGCGCTTTTACAACACGTATCATGAACACATGCATTTCTATTAATGGATATACAAGTCTTACATGATATGTTACAAGGGTGATGGCAGCGGAAAAGCTCTATCTAAGGCAGCATGGTCTTGGTGCGGCTCCAATCCACAGGGATCTGACTAGGTTACTCTTCTAGCCCGCGAACACTCCGGCTCCTCGCTAGTGGACATCGGATCCTTAGGTGAACCAGGCCACATTGAAGGCCGCTGAGTACTTTTGAATGTACTCGCAAGCAAACCAAACCAACATATACACCAAGCAAAGCAATCCATGACATTCAAGCATGCATTTGTTATCTTAGCAACATTAACCAATATGGTTTAACTATCTAGCATTATTAATTTCATGTTACCACAGCATTATCTAGTCTGATAATTATCAAGAGTAAATACAGAAAGGTAAAGCCTAACGGTGCAAGTAATTTATCGAGACTCCTCTCACGACCCTTCCGGACCATGTCCAAGTTCTTACGGTCATCCGACTATCTCCTTCATAGCCATCCCATGGCTTGTTGGGGAACGTTGCATGGGAAACAAAAAATTTCCTACGCACACACAAGATATATCCATGGTGATGAGCATCTACTAGAGGGAGAGTGAATCTACATACCCTTGTAGATCGCTAAGCGGAAGCGTTAAGAAACGCGGTTGATGTAGTCGAACGTCTCCGCGATCCAAATCGCAAGTCGTCCCTCGATCTGATCACGAGCGAGTGCCGAACGGACGGCACCTCTGCGTTCAACACATGTACGGCTTGATGACGCCTTCACCTCCTCGATCCAGCGAGCGATGATGAAGTAGTAGATCAGTTCCGACAGCATGACGGCGTGGTGATGTTGGTGAGGAACAATCTCTGCAGGGCTTCGCCAAGCACTACGGAGATTATGACGGGAGAACTAGAGGGTTAGGGTTGCCGACACACGGCTTGGGAAATCTTAATGTGTCCCGTGTGCTAGCCCTGCCCCTCTATTTATATGTTGAGCCTTGGGGTCTAAACTTGGAGTAAAAGCCTCCTCCAGGTCGGTTTTGCCCGCACAAGGTCGGTTTGGCCCGCAGGGAAAGAGTCCAACTCGGATCCCTGCAGTACCGCGCACAAGCGGTAGTACCGCTCACGAGCGGTAGTACCGCTTCACACAAGCGGTAGTACCGCTTATGCGGTAGTACTGCCTCACCAGCAGTAGTACCGCTTAAGGCAGCAGCAAAACTTCCTTTTGCACTTTCCAATACCTCGTGGGCTTTACCCCTTTGGCTCATATAAAGTGTTGCTGCACCCGAACACTTCGGTAAACATCCGGAACCCCTTCCGGTGAATTCCGGAACCTTTCCGGAGATCAAAACACTATTATCACATATATTAATCTTTACCTCCGGACTCTTCCGGAGACCCTCGTCATGTCCTGGATCTTATCCGGGACTCCGAACAACCTTCGGTCACCAACACAATAACTCAATTATACTAATCGTCACCAAACGTTAAGTGTGTAGACCCTGCGGGTTCGAGAACTATGTAGACATGACCGAGACACCTCTACGATCAATAACCAATAGCGGGACCTGGATGCCCATATTGGCTCCTACATATTCTATGAAGATCTTTATCGGTCGAACCTCTATGTCAAGGATTCAGTTAATCCCGTATGCTGTTCCCTTTGTTCTTCGTTATGTTACTTGCCCGAGATTCGATCGTCGGTATCTCTATACCTAGTTCAATCTCGTTACCGGAAAGTCTCTTTACTCGTTCCGTAATACAAGATCTCGTGGCTAACACTTTAGCCACATTGCTTGCAAGGCTCATTGTGATGTTGTATTACCGAGTGGGCCCTGAGATACCTCTCCGTCATACGGAGTAACAAATCCCAGTCTTGATCCATGCCAACCCAACAGACATCCTCGGAGATACCTGTAGAGCACCTTTATAGTCACCCAGTTACGTTGCGACGTTTGATACACACAAGGTACTCCTCCAATGTCAGGGAGTTGCATGATCTCATGGTCATAGGAACAGATACTTGACATGCAGAAAACAATAGCAATAAACTGACACGATCATTATGCTACGTTCGTAGTTTGGGTCTTGTCCATCACATCATTCTCCTAATGATGTGATCCCGTTATCAAATGACATCTCATGTCAATGGCTAGGAAACCTTAACCATCTTTGATCAACGAGCTAGTCAACTAGAGGCTTACTAGGGACACAGTGTTGTCTATGTACCCACACATGTATTTGAGTTTCCAATCAATACAATTATAGCATGGATAATAAACGATTATCATGAACAAGGAAATATAATAATAACCAATTTATTATTGCCTCTAGGGCATATTTCCAACAGTCTCCAACTTGCACTAGAGTCAATAATCTAGTTCACGTCACTATGTGATTTACATTGTAATGAATCGAACACCCATGCAGTTCTGGTGTTGTTCATGTTTAGCCCTTGGAAGAGGTTTAGTCATCGGATCTGCAACATTCAGATCCGTGTGTACTTTGCAAATATTTATGTCGTCCTCCTTGATGTAATCGCGGATGGAATTGAAACGTCGCTTTATGTGTCTGGTCCTCTTGTGAAATCTTGGTTCCTTGGCTAGAGCAATGGCACCAGTATTATCACAAAACAAAGTCATTGGGTTAAGCGCACTAGGCACTACTCCAAGATATGTCATGAACTCCTTCATCCAGACAACTTCCTTCGCCACCTCCGAGGCAGCGATGTACTCCGCTTCGCATGTAGAATCAGCTACCACGCTTTGCTTGGAACTGCACCAGCTAACCGCACCCCCATTAAGAATAAATACGTATCCGGTTTGCGACTTAGAGTCATCCGGATCAGTGTCAAAGCTTGCATCGACGTAACCCTTTACGACGAGCTCTTGATCACCTCCATAAACGAGAAACATGTCCTTAGTCCTTTTCAGGTACTTCAGGATATTCTTGACCGCCGTCCAGTGTTCCATTCCTGGATCACTTTGAAACCTTCCGACCATACTTATGGCAAGGCTGACATCGGGTCTTGTGCACAGCATTGCATACATGATAGAGCCGATGGCTGAAGCATAGGGGATGACACTCATCTTTTCTTTATCTTCTGCAGTCACTGTGCATTGAGTCTTACTCAACTTCACACCTTGCAATACAGGCAAGAACCCCTTCTTGGACTGATCCATTTTGAACTTCTTCAAAACTTTGTCAAGGTATGTGCTTTGTGAAAGTCCTATTAAGCGTCTCGATCTATCTCTATAGATCTTGATGCCTAATATGAAAGCAGCTTCTCCTAGGTCCTTCATTGAAAAACTCTTGTTCAAATATTCCTTCACGCCTTCCAACATTTCTATATTGTTTCCAATCAGCAATATGTCATCCACATATAATATTAGAAACGCTATAGAGCTCCCACTCACTATCTTGTAAATACAAGCTTCTCCGTAAACTTGTATAAACTCGAACGCTTTGATCACCTCATCAAAGCGAAGATTCCAACTCCGAGATGCTTGTACCAGTCCATAAATGGATCGCTGGAGTTTGCAAACTTTGTCAGCATTCTCTGGATCGACAAAACCTTCTGGTTGCATCATATACAACTCTTCCTTAAGGAAACCGTTAAGGAACGCTGTTTTGACATCCATCTGCCAAATTTCATAATCGAAAAAGGCAGCTATTGCTAACATGATTCTGACGGACTTAAGCATCGCTACGGGTGAGAAGGTCTCATCGTAGTCAACTCCTTGAACTTGTGAAAAACCCTTTGCCACAAGTCGAGCTTTATAGACGGTGACATTACCGTCTGCGTCCGTCTTCCTCTTAAAGATCCATTTGTTCTGAATGGCCTTACGCCCTTCACGTAATACTTCCAAAGTCCACACTTTGTTTTCATACATGGATCCCATCTCGGATTTCATGGCCTCTAACCACTTCTCGGAATCCGGGCCCATCATCGCTTCTCCATAGCTCGTAGGTTCATCGTTGTCCAACAACATGACCTCTAAGACAGGGTTGCCGTACCACTCAGGAGCAGTACGCGTCCTTGTCGACCTACGAGGTTCGATAGCAACTTGATCCAAAGCTTCATGATCATCATCATTAACTTCCTCTTCAGCTGTTGTAGGCTCTACAGAAACATCTTTCTGCGCTGCGCTACTTTCAGGTTGAAGTAAAGGTTCAACAACCTCATCAAGTTCTATCTTCCTCCCACTCAATTCTTTCGAGAGAAACTCTTTCTCAAGAAATGTTCCGTTTTTAGCGACAAACACTTTGCCTTCGGATCTGAGGTAGAAGGTATACCCAACTGTCTCTTTTGGGTATCCTATGAAGACGCATTTCTCCGCTTTGGGTTCCAGCTTTTCAGGCTGAAGCTTTTTGACATAAGCATCACATCCCCAAACTTTAAGAAACGACAGCTTTGGCTTCTTGCCAAACCAAAGTTCATATGGCGTCGTCTCAACGGATTTCGATGGTGCCGTATTTAAAGTGAATGCAGCTGTCTCTAATGCATAACCCCAAAACGATAGTGGCAAATCGGCAAGATACATCATAGATCGCACCATATCCAATAAGGTTCGATTACGACGTTCGGACACACCATTACGCTGTGGTGTTCCAGGCGGTGTCAGTTGTGAAACAATTCCACATTGTCTTAAGTGACTGCCAAACTTATAACTCAGATATTCTCCTCCTCGATCAGATCGTAGGAATTTAATCTTCTTGTTACGATGATTCTCAACTTCACTCTGAAATTGTTTGAACTTTTCAAATGTTTCAGACTTGTGTTTCATTAAGTAAATATACCCATATCTACATAAGTCATCGGCGAAGGTGAGAAAGTAACGATAACCACCGCGCGCCTCAATACTCATCGGACCGCACACATCAGTATGTATGATTTCCAATAAGTCACTTGCCCGTTCCATTGTTCCAGAGAACGGCGTTTTAGTCATCTTGCCCATGAGGCATGGCTCACATGTGTCAAGTGATTCAAAATCAAGTGACTCTAAAAGTCCATCAGCATGGAGCTTCCTCATGCGTTTTACGCCAATATGACCTAAACGGCAGTGCCACAAGAAAGTGGTATTATCATTATCAATTCTACATCTTTTGGCATCAATGTTATAAACATGTGTATCATTACTATCGAGATTCAATAAGAATAAACCCCTCACATTGGGTGCATGACCATAAAAGATATTACTCATATAAATAGAACAACCATTATTCTCTGATTTAAATGAGTAACCGTCTCACAATAAACAAGATCCAGATAAAATGTTCATGCTTAACGCAGGCACTAAATAACAATTATTCAGGTTCATCACTAATCCCGATGGCAATCGAAGAGCGAGCGTGCCGATGACGATCACATCAACCTTGGAACCATTTCCCACGCGCATCGTCACTTCGTCCTTTGCCAGCCTCCGTCTATTCCGTAGTTCCTGTTTTGAGTTGCAAATATGAGCAACCGCACCGGTATCAAATACCCAGGCACTACAACGAGAGTTGGTAAGGTACACATCAATAACATGTATATCATATATACCTTGTTTGTTGTTGGCCGCCTTCTTGTCAGCCAAATACTTGGGGTAGTTCCGCTTCCAGTGTCCAGTTCCCTTGCAATGAAAGGACTCAGTTTCTGGTTTGGGTCCAGCCTTGGGTTTCTTCACGAGTGGAGCAACTGCTTTGCCACTCTTCTTGGAGTTACCCTTCTTACCCTTGCCATTTTTCTTGAAACTAGTGGTTTTATTGACCATCAACACTTGATGCTCCTTCTGAATTTCAGAGTCAGTGGCTTTCAGCATCGCAAACAGCTCGGCGACTGACTTGTTCATCCCGTGCATGTTATAGTTCAACACGAAGCTCTTCTAGCTAGGTGGCAATGATTGAAGAACTCTGTCAGTGATAGCCTCTGGCGGAAGGGGCATCCCCAATTCAGCCAGACGGGTGGAGTACCCAGACATTCTGAGTATGTGATCACTGATAGACCCGTTCTCCTCCATCTTGCAAGCATAGAACTTATCGGAGATCTCATATCTCTCGATCCGGGCATTCTTCTGAAAGATAAACTTCAACTCCTGGAACATCTCATATGCTCCATGACGTTCAAAACGTCTTTGAAGTCCCGGTTCTAAGCCATACAATATTGCACATTGAACTATTGAGTAATCTTCAGAACGAGCCTGCCAGGCATTCACAACGTCTAGAGACTCAACTGGAGCGGGTGGATCACCAAGCGGTGCATCAAGGACATAAGCCTTCTGGGAAGCCGTAAGGATAATCCTTAGATTACGGGCCCAGTCCACAAAGTTACTTCCATCATCTTTCAACTTAGCTTTCTCTAGGAACGCATTAAAATTCAGGGGTGCTACTGCGTGAGCCATGATCTATAACATAAATATAGCAAAGACAACTTAGACTATTGTTCTAGATAATGAGTTTAGTTAATCATATTACTTAAAAACACCCACTCAAATTGACATCCCTCCGGTCATTCGAGTATAACATGATCCAAATCTACCAACTCAAGTCCGATCATCACGTGAGTTGAGGTGGTTTCAATGGTGAACATCTTCATGTTGATCATATCTACTATATGACACATGTTCGACCTTTCGGTCTCTTGTGTTCCGAGGCCATGTCTGTACATGCTAGGCTCGTCAAGTTTAACCCGAGTGTTCCGCACGTGCAACATGGCTTACACCCGTTGTATGTGAACGTAGAGTCTATCACACCCGATCATCACGGCGTGTCTCGAAACGACGAACTTTCGCAACGGTGCACACTTGGGGAGAACACAATTTTATCTTGAAATTTAAGTGAGGGATGACCTTATAATGCTACCGTCGTCCTAAGCAAAATAAGATGCATAAAAGGATTAACATCACATGCAAATCATAAGTGACATGATATGGCCATGAACTTGTGCTTTTGATCTCCATCTTCAAAGCACCGGCATGATCTCCATCGTCACCGGCATGACACCATGATCTCCATCATCTTGATCTCCATCAACGTGTCGCCATGAGGTTGTCGCGCCGACTGTTGCTTCCACGACTATAGCTAACTCATAGCGATAAAGTAAAGCAAAAACGGCGAAAATAATTAAAGACAACTCTATGGCTCCTGCCAGTTGCCGTACTCATCGACATGCAAGTCGTGATATTCTATACAACACATGATCATCTCATACATCACATATATCTCATCATGTAATTGGCCATATCACATCACAACATACCCTGCAAAAACAAGTTAGACGTCCTCTAATTGTTGTTGCAAATTTTACGTGGCTGCTACGGGTTTGCAAGAACCATTCTTACCTACGCAAAACCACAACGTGGTGTAGTGATTGCTTTTTGATCTTCTAAAAGAACCCTCTTCATTGAAATCGATTCAACTAAAGTGAGAGAGACAGACACCCGCTAGCCATCTTTATGCAATGAAGTTACATGTCAGTTGAAGGAACCGGTCTGTCGTAAGCGTACGAGTAATGTTGGTCCGGGCCGCTTCATCTCACAATACCACCGAATCAAATATCAACTAGTAACGGCAAGCAATATGTATACACCCACGCCCACAATAATTTGTGTTCTACTCGAGATCTCATCTACGCATAGACCTAGCTCAGATGCCACTGTTGGGGAACGTTGCATGGGAAACAAAAATTTTCCTACGCACACACAAGATCTATCCATGGTGATGAGCATCTACGAGAGGGAGAGTGAATCTACATACCCTTGTAGATCGCTAAGCGGAAGCGTTAAGAAACGCGGTTGATGTAGTCGAACGTCTCCGCGATCCAAATCGCAAGTCGACCCTCGATCCGATCACGAGCTAGTGCCGAACGGACGGCACCTCCGCGTTCAACACACGTACGGCTTGATGACGCCTTCACCTCCTCGATCCAGCGAGCGATGATGAAGTAGTAGATGAGTTCCGGCAGCACGACGGCGTGGTGATGTTGGTGAGGAACAATCTCTGCAGGGCTTCGCCAAGCACTACGGAGATTATGACGGGAGAACTAGAGGGTTAGGGTTGCCGACACACGGCTTGGGAAATCTTAATGTGTCCCGTGTGCTAGCCCTGCCCCTCTATTTATATGTTGAGCCTTGGGGTCTAAACTTGGCGTAAAAGCCTCCTCCAGGTCGGTTTTGCCCGCACAAGGTCGGTTTGGCCCGCAGGGAAAGAGTCCAACTCGGATCCCTGCAGTACCGCGCACAAGTGGTAGTACCGCTCACGAGCGGTAGTACCGCTTGAGCGGTAGTACCGCTTCACACAAGCGGTAGTACCGCTTATGCGGTAGTACTGCCTCACCAGCGGTAGTACCGCTTAAGGCAGCAGCAAAACTTCCTTTTGCACTTTCCAATACCTCGTGGGCTTTACCCCTTTGGCTCATATAAAGTGTTGCTGCACCCGAACACTTCGGTAAACATCCGGAACCCCTTCCGGTGAATTCCGGAACCTTTCCGGAGATCAAAACACTATTATCACATATATTAATCTTTACCTCCGGACTCTTCCGGAGACCCTCGTCATGTCCTGGATCTTAACCGGGACTCCGAACAACCTTCGGTCACCAACACAATAACTCAACTATACTAATCGTCACCAAACGTTAAGTGTGTAGACCCTGCGGGTTCGAGAACTATGTAGACATGACCGAGACACCTCTACGATCAATAACCAATAGCGGGACCTGGATGCCCATATTGGCTCCTACATATTCTACGAAGATCTTTATCGGTCGAACCTCTATGTCAAGGATTCAGTTAATCCCGTATGCTGTTCCCTTTGTTCTTCGGTATGTTACTTGCCCGAGATTCGATCGTCGGTATCTCTATACCTAGTTCAATCTCGTTACCGGCAAGTCTCTTTACTCGTTCCGTAATACAAGATCTCGTGGCTAACACTTTAGTCACATTGCTTGCAAGGCTCATTGTGATGTTGTATTACCGAGTGGGCCCTGAGATACCTCTCCGTCATACGGAGTAACAAATCCCAGTGTTGATCCATGCCAACCCAACAGACATCCTCGGAGATACCTGTAGAGCACCTTTATAGTCACCCAGTTACGTTGCGAGGTTTGATACACACAAGGTACTCCTCCGATGTCAGGGAGTTGCATGATCTCATGGTCATAGGAACAGATACTTGACATGCAGAAAACAATAGCAATAAACTGACACGATCATTATGCTACGTTCGTAGTTTGGGTCTTGTCCAGCACATCATTCTCCTAATGATGTGATCCCGTTATCAAATGACATCTCATGTCAATGGCTAGGAAACCTTAACCATCTTTGATCAACGAGCTAGTCAACTAGAGGCTTACTAGGGACACAGTGTTATCTATGTACCCACACATGTATTTGAGTTTCCAATCAATACAATTATAGCATGGATAATAAACGATTATCATGAACAAGGAAATATAATAATAACCAATTTATTATTGCCTCTAGGGCATATTTCCAACATGGCTAACATCCCAACTTTCTGACATCCTCCGATGTCCAGGCATCTGTGATGTAATTCTGACAAAGCTTACCTTATCTGGTTCGTTCTTAGCAATCATTCGGTTAACTCCTCCAGACTCGAGATTGACCAAATAGTGTGACCTAGTATGAACTGTGTCCCATGACCGAGGACGCGGCTATTCGAATAGATTTACACTCTGCAGAGGTTGCGCACTTTACCCACACCATGGAGCTCCTGGCCTCGTACTTTAGTACATGTTCCCATTAGGGTGGACCGGTGCTGCTCCAACAAAACTTGTCTATTGCCTGGCACTCTTACGGCCCCACCGACAATCATACCCCTTCCGGGTCAAGTCCTGGGTGGCCCCTGTGTCACTCCTGACACTTGCCACCGTCGTGGCCAAACCAAACTGTCCCAAACGGGGACTCGCGCGCAAATAACCTGGGCTCACAAGGTTATCGTCGCCTACATGATCAGGGTAGCACGCACGCATAACCTTCCCTTTTTGGTGGTACCGATAAGAGGCGAGACAATAGACCAAGTTAGGGCCTCCCCATAAAGGCAAATGTGGCTGCACTGGTGAGCTCGGTTCGGCGGCACCATGACTCGATCCAGCCGACGGAGGAGGTTGTTGTCATTATTGAGTCACATTCTTAACATAGCAACGATAGTGATAATCCATGATATAGACAAGTATATCAACATAGAAAGCTAACAACCATCTCCAAATGGTATCACATACGAGTCATTAGTGCGGTAATGATAAACATTAACAAGTAATGTAAACAATGAATATAAACTATCAGGAGTTTAATTATTTCTAGCACAGACATGTTCATTAAGTTAAACACACAAGAATAACACATAGCAATGCCTTAATGCATATATCAGATGGTCGGCTTGCCTGGGGGTGAAGGAATACTCCAGGAGAAGTGCGGTCACTTCGCGGAAGAATTTGCCAGAGAAGATTCCCTCTCGAAGGGGATGAATATAGGGATGGGGCAAAATGGTCATTTTTAGAATGTGTAAACATTATGAAAGTGACCTCATCGGAACGGGCTCTATGAACGGAGAAGGTGGGCTTTGGATTCACCTGAATCGGAGTTACGGTCACGGAGATATGACCGTTCATTCGTTAAGTTGTAAAACAGACAAAACAGTGTCCATTTCAGTTCTTAACGAGTGAATGCTCACTATTTAAGGGTTTTGGCCGGCGGCTGAGGGAGAAAGCGCATTTTCCAGGAATACGCTTTCGGTGAAGTGAAAACGTATTTTGCCCTGAGGTTGGGCCGGTTACGCTTTCAGAAAAGAGAAAGCGCACTTCGTGAGGGGCGCCTCCACTTATCTGACGTGGCGGAGGCGGGGCCTGGCTTCTGCCGCTGACTAGTGGGTCCCGCTCCACCTTCTCTCTCTCCTCCTAACCTCCTCCTTCTTCCTCCCGCCGGGCCGGGACAGAGGCGAGGCCGGCAGCCCCGACGGCGAGCCCCGGCGACTCCGGCTACCGTTTCTGGCATTTCGGGTACCGGCGAGCTCGGGGAAGAGCGCCGCATCCGATGGTGGGTAGCATGGGCGGCGGAGGTGGCTGGGATTGTTGCGACGAGAGGAGGCAGTAGGCGGCAGGGCTGCGACAGTGGAGGGGCTAGGGTGGTCGGCGGGGCTGGGCGAAGGCAGGGCCGGGGTCTACTGCGAGTTGCGCATCCAGTAGTGAGGTCCACGGGCACCGGGGATGGCTGGGCGCGGGAATTGAGGGCGGAGCATTGAGTGGAGTTCGCCGGAAATTCGAGAGCTCCGACGAGGTATTCGGCCGGGCATGAGGGTGGGAGGCTCCTAGGGAAGTAGGGGAGTGGTGTGTATACTGGGGGTGCTCAGGGAGGCTTGGGCCGCGGCTATTTATAGCCGGCCGAGGCAGGGCGATGAGAACGGCTGCCGTGGCATCCTTAGCCATGCACTAGAGCTCGCGGCGAGCTGGCAAACGAGGGATGGTGCCGACCTGACGGCATTCAATGCAACGCGACGGCTCAGGGAGGAAGGAGCCAGCGGAGGGAGGCGACACCGGAGGATCACGGGGCAACAGTGCCGCGGCGGTGGCTGCCGTGGTGCGAGGAGGAGGAATCCGGAGGGGAGAAGGGTCTAGAGAGGGGCGCGTGGACTCCGCGGAGCCGTTAGACACGCTCGGACAAGCGGAGGCCTGCCGGAGCTAGCTGGCCGAGGTGGACAGTGCGCAGAGCACCATTTTGATCGTGCTCTCCGCGTGGTCACCAAGTGCACCGCGTGTTCTGGTGTCAGTCTGGCCATCACACCTTGTCCAACAGGTGGCACACTGCTCAAATGGACAAGATTTGTCACTGGAGAGACCAAGAAAGGTCTAGGCTGATCAGGTTGATCCAGAACAGCTTCTGGACAAAAACTTTGGGGCCTTGCTGAGGTCAAACAATTTGGTACATGGAGCTGGGTTATAGCCACACTGAAATGTAGTAGGAAGGTGTAGATTCTGGCAAAATTTGAAGTCATTCGGACCTTGTTTGCATGCACTTCCTTCACAATGCAAAATTTGGTCCAAAAACTAGATTTTGAAGCTGTGCTCAAATGGCTGAATGTATTGGGCTTAAATTTGGTGGAGAGTGATGATTTAGGAGTATTGAGGCACTGGTAAAATTTCATACCATTTGGGTATACCAAAATGGTACTTCCTTCACAGTGCTCCCTGCTGGACAGAAACTTAGGAAAATTGCTGGGGAAGAATGGATAGCTGGATTGAGCTGATTTTTGGTTTACATGAGTGATTTATCAAGATTAACCACCCTGCAAAATTTCAGCTCAAATGGATCCAGGGTTCAAGCACTTCCTTTGCAAATTGCCCAACTGGACAGAATTTGCAAATGGATGTTTTACTCAAAATTTGAACTATGGAACTTGGGATATTGATGGAAATGGTGAAGATATGGATAGGAAAAGCCCCACAAATTATTTGGGATTTTTTCTGGCTACCAAAATGGTAGCTCCTTTGGAAAGTGCCCAAAATGCAATATTGGCTTTAAATAGGAAAATGCAATTTCCCTTATTTAATTATGGCCAATATTTTTATGAGAGCTCAATATGGTCACAAAGAATATCTCCACAAGGTTTCATGAACTTTGGAGATGGATAGATATTTTCCTGGATTTAATTCCTTTAAATAGCAGAACAAGGAACTAATTTTAAATGAAAAATATTGCAAATGACTTGGCAATATTTTTGCATATCCAGGGTTTACAGAGATAGGATGATCACTGGGAAAAGTTTGGGAGGCAACATATCAAAGGAAATCGGGGTTCCTTTTTAACTGCAGGTGTTAGGGTTTCCCTTCCGGTAACTCGAAAGGTAGGGTTTCGGTGGCAACATCCCGAGAATATATGTTGGGTGGCAAGGTTGAACTAGAGAGAATCTCTGGTTAGATAGGAAAGGCAAGGCTAAATGACCATCTACATATACCCAAGAGCTAGAGAAAATCCAATAACACCGAAAAAAAGACGGGAGTCAAATCCCGTGAAGGAAGAAATCGGGGAGCGAAAACCAGGGTGTCACAAACCTACCCCCCTTAAGAAAACCTCGTCCTCGAGATTTCCGGACTTACCTCCTGGTGAAGGGGACATACCTGTGTGCGACTTGGATCCATCAGCTGTCTTGTCTTCGTTGGTTCACTGACGTTTTAACCGCCTCATCTGATGGCTCAGGTGCTGTCTTTTCCAACGACTACATTGAATCCTTCTCTTTCCTGTCAGGTGGACCTTTTGTCCAGGTGGTTTGTTGCCTAGGCTTGGTGGTGTTGGAAATATGCCCTAGAGGCAATAATAAATTGGTTATTATTATATTTCCTTGTTAATGATAATCGTTTATTATCCATGCTATAATTGTATTGATTGGAAACTCAAATACATGTGTGGGTACATAGACAACACTGTGTCCCTAGTAAGCCTCTAGTTGACTAGCTCGTTGATCAAAGATGGTTAAGGTTTCCTAGCCATTGACATGAGATGTCATTTGATAACGGGATCACATCATTAGGAGAATGATGTGATGGACAAGACCCAAACTGTAAACGTAGCATTTGATCGTGTCAGTTTATTGCTATTGTTTTCTGCATGTCAAGTATCTGTTCCTTTGACCATGAGATCATGCAACTCACTGACACCGGAGGAATACCTTGTGTGTATCAAACGTCGCAACGTAACTGGGTGACTATAAAGGTGCTCTACAGGTATCTCCGAGGGTGTCTGTTGGGTTGGCATGGATCAAGACTGGGATTTGTTACTCCGTATGACGGAGAGGTATCTCAGGGCCCACTCGGTAATACAACATCACAATGAGCCTTGCAAGCAATGTGACTAAAGTGTTAGCCACGAGATCTTGTATTACGGAACCTGTAAAGAGACTTGCCGGTAACGAGATTGAACTAGGTATAATGATACCGACGATCGAATCTCGGGCAAGTAACATACCGAAGAACAAAGGGAACAGCATACGGGATTAACTGAATCCTTGACATAGAGGTTCGACCGATAAAGATCTTCGTAGAATATGTAGGAGTCAATATGGGCATCCAGGTCCCGCTATTGGTTATTGGCCGTAGAGGTGTCTCGGTCATGTCTACATAGTTCTCGAACCCGCAGGGTCTACACACTTAACGTTTGGTGACGATTAGTATAATTGAGTTATTATGTTGGTGACCGAAAGTTGTTCGGAGTCCCGGATAAGATCCCGGACATGATGAGGATCTCCGGAATAGTCCGGAGGTAAAGATTGATATACGTGATAATAGTGTTTTGATCTCCGGAAGGGTTCCGGAGTTCACCGGAAGGGGTTCCGGATGTTTACCGAAGTGTTCGGGTGCAGCAACACTTTATGTGAGCCAAAGGGATAAAGCCCACAAGGTATTGGAAAGTGCAAAAGTAGTTTTGCTGCCGCGTAAGCGGTACTACCGCTTGGTGAAGCGGTACTACCGCCGGAGCGGTACTACCGCTTGTGTGAAGCGGTACTACCGCCCAAGCGGTACTACCGCTTGTGTGAAGCGGTACTACCGCTTGTGCGCGGCTGTGCACGGTTCGGCAGGGATCCGAGTTGGACTCTTTCCCTGCGGGCCAAACCGACCTTGTGCGGGCAAAACCGACCCGGAGGAGGCTTTTACTCCAAGTTTAGACCCCAAGGCTCAACATATTAATAGAGGGGCAGGGCTAGCACACGGGACATATCAAGATTTCCCCAAGCCGTGTGCGGCAACCCTAACCCTCTAGTTCCTCCGTCATAATCTCCGTAGTGCTTGGCGAAGCCCTGCAGAGATTGTTCCTCACCACCATCACCACGCCGTCGTGCTGCTGGAACTCAACCACTACTTCACCATCGCTCGCTGGATTGAGGAGGTGAAGGCGTCATCAAGCCGTACGTGTGTTGAACGCGGAGGTGCCGTCCGTTCGGCGCTAGTTCGTGATCGGATCGAGGGACGACTTGCGATTTGGATCGCGGAGACGTTCGACTACATCAACCGCGTTTCTTAAACGCTTCCGCTTAGCGATCTACAAGGGTATGTAGATTCACTCTCCCTCTCGTAGATGCTCATCACCATGGATAGATCTTATGTGTGCGTAGGAAAATTTTTGTTTCCCATGCAACGTTCCCCAACAGGTGGGTAGCTCATAGTACCAACAAGTAGCTGGGTTTCCATGGCCTGGAGCTAGCTGCTTTGGGTTTTATTGCCATACTTTGTATACTGACTACTAAGGGCGGAACATCCTTTCTGGGTACAGGGGTCACGTGCTCGTATGGCCTGGAGTGATTAGGGGTAGCTTTCTTTCTGCCTTGTCAGAATACTCAGTCTGACTCTGGGTTCCGTACTGATGTTTCCTTCTGTCTTATGCATTCTGACTTTGTCCTTAGGTGATCAACAATCCAAGGAACAACATGACCGAACTATTACCGTCGTATCCTCAACTGAAATATCAGGCATGATCACAAAGTAATCATAGACAGTAATCTTTTATTCCAATGACACCGTGGCATCTACGAACCATCGATGCCGACGTGTATGTGCTTTTAGCTATTCTATCTGAATATCTTGTTTTCATGTGAATTCAGACTGTCAAACTTTGTCAATTACTGAGGTGACTCTGCCATATATAGCCTCGGTAGTCCTTGTTATGACTATTGAGCTAAACATAGTATGGCTAGCATCCAGTGTATCTTTCGGAGTATAGCCTCTTATCTTGGTTGATGGCCCATATTCATGATGAGTATGACATGTTGGCTGCATTGTTGTGGCCGTATATGCAAGAGTCTGACAAGGATTGGCAATATCACCTTGTCTGTGAAGCTTTACTTTTATTCACCGTCACAGAGGTTGTGTATCCGAAACTTCTTTGTTCTTGAGGGTTCCTTTTTGTCGACCCGTCATGACCGGCCAACACGGCTCCTTGACCGTATCATAACTTATCCTTGCATATCTCGTAGGGATTGCTGCGTTCACATCCTTCTTTGAACTATGGGGCCGATGTTTCTCTGAACACAGTCACTCCCGGGTACGAGTGGCTCACATGAACTGATCCACTGGACTGCATGCTCACAACATATGCTGAGATAGGATAAATCCTTACATAACCACTGAGTTCTAAAGCAGACGTGTGCCTGGGCTAGTTCATGCTTCTGACAAGATTGTTGTGGGCATGATGGCATGTTGACAAAAACTGAATTTCTTATGCTCGAAGCTTCTGCTAGGGTAGTGTGCCGAAGAAGGCTGGGTGTCGTACCCCAGAAGTTTCCCCTCAGGTTACTTACTGAGGAAGGTCAAGTGTCTTATGCCGGAAGCTTTCCGCGGTAGCGGGCTGAAGAAGATTGGAATGCCACACCCAGAAGATGTTCCCCCCTAGTGGTGTAGCGAGGAAGATTGAGAGCCTTGCGTCGTAAGCTCCTCCCGATAACTTGTGAAGGAAGACTGGGTTCCTTGTACCAAAAGCCTTGCACTGTGATACGCAGTCGGACCTGTGGCCGATTCTGACTTCCTTCCGGAGTATCCAAAATTTACCCCTAGCGGAGCCAAAACTAGGTATAGGCCATACCTTGACTGAAGATATTCCGTTGGTCATGCACACCGCTTGTCCTTCTGCTGGTCTGATCATTGTTGATGTAGAGGTTGCACAACTGATGCAGACTTCATGTTGGTAATTAATCCGGATGTGTGCCGATAGTAAGCAGTTGGCGGGTAGTTCCATTCGATTTAGTTGCGCTCCCAGGTATTTGGAATTCTTGTTGATTCCGGGCAGCCGTGAACTTACCCAAGTATTCTTCGCAAGCCTTGTTCCCTTTGCCCAGAAAATTTTGTATATGCACCAGTGAATTCCAAAATATGCTTTGAAATTTGTACCAACATACCAGAGTTTTGTTGTGGCTCTCTGCACCTTCACATTCTTGAAACATGTCTAGCCTAGCGCACTCGATGTACCTCTAAGGATTTAGAAGCGAAACCACACAATGCTCCCGGTAGCAACTGGTGTCAAGCTCCTACTACTTCCTTAGGTAACATCAAACTTGACGCACGACCATAGCCAAAGTGGCTTAGTCAAAGAATCTAGGGTTATTGGGGAAAGATGGAATTTATGGCCGTTTCCCAAAGGAAACTGGATTTAAGGAGAGAAATTCCATGGTTAGCAAGCAAGGTGGGGATATCTGGTTTACCTAGGGGTTAAGGGCTCACGGGTCATTGCCTGGTGCGGACATTTCCCACCGGAGGCAAAGGCCACGAGAGTTAAGGTCTAATGGAGCCAAAAACCTATGGGATTGCATTATGATCAATAGTAGCCGTGCCAGTTTGGCAAATATGACTGAAATCCATCTGGGCTTTCTACCGATCAAGAGGCAATGGAGTCTGGCTAGGGTAACCTATAGTCAGCCTGGCTCTGATACCATCCGTTGTGGCGCCTAGCCTGAATACCACTGTAGTCAGACGGTCGCCACACACACCAGCCCTGGAAATCACTCTGGCATGCGCTTTTACAACACGTATCATGAACACAGGCATTTCTATTAATGGATATACAAGTCTTACATGATATGTTACAGGTGTGCTGGCAGCGGAAAAGCTCTGTCTAAGGCACCATGGTCTTCGTACGGCTCCAATCCACAGGGATCTGACTGGGTTACTCTTCTAGCCTGCGAACACTCCGGCTCCTCGCTAGTGGACGTCGGATCCTTAGGTGAACCTGGCCACATTGAAGGCCGCTGAGTAATTTTGAATGTACTCACAAGCAAACCAAACCAACATATACACCAAGCAAAGCAATCCATGACATTCAAGCATGCATTTGTTATCTTAGCAACATTAACCAATATGGTTTAACTATCTAGCATTATTAATTTCATGTTACCACAGGATTATCTAGTCTGATAATTATCAAGAGTAAATACAGAAAGGTAAAGCCTAACGGTGCAAGTAATTTATCAAGACTCCTCTCACGACCCTTCCGGACCATGTCCAAGTTCTTACGGTCATCTGACTATCTCCTTCATAGCCATCCCATGGCTAACGTCCCAACTTTCTGACATCCTCCGATGTCCAGGCATCTGTGCTGTAATTCTGACAAAGCTTACCTTATCTGGTTCGGTCTTAGCAATCATTTGGTTAACTCCTCCAGACTCGACACTGACCAAATAGTGTGACCTAGTACGAACTGTGTCCCATGACCGAGGACGCGGCTATTCGAATATATTTACACTCTGCAGAGGTTGCGCACTTTACCCACACCATGGAGCTCCTGGTGAGGGTGTCCTGGACTAGGGGGTACTCGGGCCGCCGGCCTATCTCTCATAGGCCGGACTTGTGGGCCGCCCTTTACTCGCCAAAGGAGGGCCGGATTATGGGCGACCCCGTGTACTAGAAGGAAACCTCCGAAGACTTGGCGTCTCCTCCAAGGAATACTTAGCATGCCCGGCATGTTTATCCCCTGATGGTAACCGACTATGTGTAACCCCAGGGCCTTTTGGTGTCTATATAAACCAGAAGGTTTAGTCCGTAGAGATCATATCATTCATTACCTAGGGTTTAGCCCAGTCGATCTCGAGGTAGATCAACTTTGTAACCTTCATACAATCATATCAATACAATCTAGCAGGACGTAGGGTATTACCTCTTCGAGAGGGCCCGAACCTGGGTAAATCATCGTCTCTACGCTCTATGTTACCCATTGATTCCTAGACCCACAGTTCGGATCCCCTACCCGAGATCTGCCAGTTTTGGTACCGACATTGGTGCTTTCATTGAGAGTTCCGTCGTGGGTTGCCAAGGATCAATGGCTCGCCTTCTCATCAGCGATGGATTCCGCAGCCGGGACATCTTCGTCCCCGGACAGCTCTTCGCGTTCGGCAGTATTGTGCTGCACGCCGATCCGACCGGTCACCTCGACCAGGTCGGCAGCTTCGCCCCTGAGCAGGAAATCAGGTTCGGTGGCCTTGAGTATGTCGCCGATGCTCAGGGCGATCTGGTCTTCACTGGGTTGTCGGCTTTACCCGAGGAACCTACCAATCCCGAGGCCTTGACCTGGGATTCCTTCCCCGCCCCCGTCCCCGGGCCGGGCCTCAGTTCGGATCTGGCCTTGAGTTCAGATCCAACCCCGGCGCCAGAAAACCAAGGGTCACCCTTGGCCGAACACACTCCCATTATCGGTGTGCCGGAGCTCAACTCCGATGGCTGCCCGAACATAGATCCGGTGGACCTCTCGATTTTAAGCAAGATGTTAGAGCGGATCCAGAAGATGAATATCGCGGATGGCCCATCCTCGGACCAGGAGCAGGTCAGAAAGGACGCCAGCCGCATGGAATTTTGCGTCCCACCCACCACCCACTTGGTAGCCACTGTCGAAGATTTAACCGACATGTTGGACTACGCCTCCAGGGAGGCTGACAACATGGACAAGGATATCGACATCCCACCCTATACGGCTCCTTCCCTTGCCACTTCCAACACCGGAAAGTGGACCGCCACCTCCACTTATGACGTTTACATGGTCGACACCCCCATGAAGGACGGCGACACGACCAAAAAGGATGGCGACGATCCCGCCGAAGAACCGCCCAGACGCCGACGATGGCGAGCCAGAGGGCGAGGAAAGGGCAAGGAAAATCACACAGACACGAATGGCACCGGAGATAACGAGACTTCGGACAACTTGGGGGAGCTCGGCGACAACACACCTGAGCAGCGCCCCAACGCCCCTGAAGGGCATGAGGACCAGGGTGACCCCGAGGACCTCGAGGATTCCGAGGACAGCAATTACCTCCCTTCGTCCGAAGAGGAAGATAGCCTCGGACCCGAAGACTTTATCATCCCAGAGGATCCCCTGGAGCAAGAGAAATTCAAACGGCAACTCATCGCCACAGCACGAAGCTTGAAGAGGAAACAACAACAGCTAAAAGCCGAGCAGGATACGCTCAACGATAGATGGACGATGGTCTTAGCCGCCGAAGAAGGCCTTGACGATCAACGTCAGGGTCAATACAAAAGTTACCCACGGCGGCGCCTACTCCCAGAATTCGAGGATGAGGCCCTTGCGCCCATGCCTCCCAGACGAACTTATGCAAACCAGCCTGACCACCACCCTCGAGGACGGGATAGGGCGGCCGGAGAAATCGAACTCCCACCCGCGCCCCCTCGAGGACGTTATAGGGCGGCTGGGGAAGCCGAATACCCACCCGCGCCCCGTCGCCGAGCAGGCAAAGACCCGGTTCAACTGGACAACCAATACGATCTGTGCCACGACCTGAACGCCAGAGGGATCCAGTCGAGATCCATCTATGGATCCACAGGATATGCACCCGCCGGACGGGACGGATACCAAGCCTGGCACGCTAGAAATGACAGAGCTCGGGAGCAGCACCGTGCCCGGATGACGACCGATCTTCGACGCGATGTGGCCCGGGCCAGGGGCTCCGCACACCCAATCTGTTTCACTGATGAGGTGATGCAGCATCAGTTCCCCGAGGGGTTCAAACCTGTCAATATAGAATCCTACGATGGGACAACTGACCTAGCTGTATGGATTGAGGATTTTCTCCTCCATATTCATATGGCCCGAGGAGATGATCTCCACGCTAGTAAGTACTTACCGTTGAAACTCAAGGGGCCAGCAAGGCATTGACTGAATAGCCTACCCAAAAACTCCATCGGGAGCTGGGAAGAGCTCGAGGATGCATTCCGAGCTAACTTTCAAGGCACCTACGTTCAGCCACCGGACGCCGATGACCTGAGCCATGTCATTCAGCAGCCCAGAGAGTCTGCCCGGCAATTCTGGAACCGGTTCTTGACCAAGAAGAACCAAATCATCGACTGTCCGGATGCCGAAGCGATTGCCCGCCAGCTCGCCCGCCAGCTCGGCCAGGACAAGCCGAGAACAATGTCGGCCCTTACCTCCCTAATGACCCGCTTTTGCGCGGGTGAGGATAGCTGGTTAGCTCGTCGAAGCAACCACCCCGAAGACCCCGACACTTCAGAGACCAGGGACGGAAACGGGAAACCCCGGCGCAATAGGAACAATAAGCGCCGGCATTCAAGCAACGACGGTGAAGCCGATGACACAGCAGTAAACGCCGGATTCAGCGGCTCGAAATTGGGACCACAGAAAAAACCCTCTAAAGGGAACCGCGACGGCCCGACTGCGCTGGACAGAATATTGGATAGGCCCTGCTAGATTCACGGCACCCCCGACAAGCCCGCTAACCACACCAACCGCAATTGTTGGGTAATCAAACAGGCCGGCAAGGTCACAGCCGAAGAACAGGGCAAGGGCCCCCACAGCGAGGATGACGACGAACCTCGCGGGCCGAACAATGGAGGCCAAAAGCAGTTCCCTCTAGAGGTCAAAACCGTGAACATGATCTACGTCACGCATATACCGAAGAAGGAGCGGAAACGCGCACTTCGGGATGTCTACGCCTTAGAGCCGGTAGCCCCGAAATTCAACCCCTGGTCGGCTTGCCTGATCACTTTCGACCGTCGAGACCATTCGACCAGTATACGCCATGGAGGAACGGCGGCTCTGGTGCTCGACCCCATCGTGGAAGGATTCCACCTCACCAGAGTCCTTATGGACGGAGGCAGCAGCCTCAACCTGATTTACTCAGATACGGTGAAGAAAATGGGGATAGACCCGTCGAGGATCAAACCCAGCAACACCACCTTTAAAGGTGTAATCCCAGGTGTCGAGGCACGCTGCTCGGGATCCGTGACATTGGAAGTAGTCTTCGGCTCGCCCGATAACTTCCGCAGCGAGGACTTGATCTTCGATATTGTCCCCTTCCGCAGCGGTTACCACGCACTCCTCGGCCGGACTGCGTTCACCCATTTCAACGCCGTCCCGCACTATGCATACCTGAAGCTCAAGATGCCTGGACCAAAGGGCGTTATTACCATCTACGGTAATACCGAGCGCTCGCTCCGAATAGAGGAACACACGGCGGCTTTAGCCGCCGAAGTCCAGGCCGCTGAAGAAGCGTCGCAAGCCCAGTCTACTGCCAAGACACTGGACGCACGCAAGCGCTCCCGAGCCGCAGCCTCGGTCCCGGAGCACTCCCATGCTCCCTCCAAATAGGGGTACGCGCCCCACACTACGGCCCATCTAGTCACGAAATACGTACCTCGAGTGCACAATTTCGCGCTCAAAATTCCATGGGCTGTTGTGTGAACACGTGAATCGAAGGCTGAGAGCTCGGTTCAACCGAACAATGGCCATCAAATGTCTTCGAATCAACATCGACAACGGGCACCATCTAGGGTCTGATCAGCGTCAAACTGATATACCACGGCGACTTCTCAAAACCCTTCCCCAAGGGCTCGTCTGCCGAACAGTACTACCTCCGCCGAGCTTACGGTCGACAGCTTCGCTCACACGGAAGCTTCTTAAAAGTGCAAAGGCGCTGACGTGCAGCAGGGCGTAGTAGGGACGTCAAACCACTCATGAAGGCCCTGTGTAAGCCTTTACTCTAATGTATTTATTTCTTCAAAAGTATCTATCAAAGTTACTTCGGCAATCTGGATTGTACGGTTGGACGTCACATATTCAAAGGAAATAAAGACCAATTTTTCTCTGGTAATTGTGCATTCATTCACGTTGCATATTCCTTTCCGTTTCTTCGGCCGAAGTAAACTATTACGATACATCCCTTTTTTAGTAACCGGCTATTAGACCGGGGGCTCGAACATAAGTCTTGCCTCAAACTTTATCCCAGCACCTACTTTTATTTTATGTGCTCGGCGTCATAGATATTGCACTATATGAATCAGTTCCGAATTGCGTCTTTGGTCAATAGTTGGGTTGCCCGGCTCCTGTGTTTACCCTCTTACGTTCCGCACTGTTCGGCTAAGAGGGTAAAGGGAGAACCACTGTGATTGTACTTCTAGCTAGCCTGTTTAAGTACCTGAGTGGAGAAAGCCGAAAACTGGCTGTCACAATAAGCGAGAACTGGTCGGCGATCCGATGACTCGTGTCAAACCAAAAATCGTTGGAGGTTAGTCCGTGTTAAACGAAGGGTTCTCTGCTACGGAAACCGTGTGATGATGGTGTCAACCGCGGCTCATCCGAGCATCACAAACACTGGGGGCTAGTCACCAGCCCCCGCAGTCAAGCTCCTATGGCTAAGTGAAAGAACTAAAACCGCATAGTCTGATTGCCTTGTTTTCCGTACATACAACCGCCTCCGGGCATCGAGACGTCGGCTAAGGGTTAAGATGTAACAAGGAAACACCCCAGGCAGTATCTGCACTGGGGGCTGAAGCCGACGACTGGTAACTTTCAGTTAAGAAACGGCCACAAAGGAGTCAAAATTAACATAGCAGACATTATATACAGCCAACACAGTGCATTCCAAGTAAAGCCAAAGGTTTTAAACTCCTCGGATAACTTATCTACTCATAAATTACATCTTTCGAGCACTGGGCTTCTACTGCCCGGGCACCATCCATCACGATGGGAAAATATTGCTCGGGGCGCCTATGCTCCTTTCCAGGGGGTGGAGGTCCGGTGGCCATCTCGGTTGGCTTGATCTTCGGCCAGTGCACCATCGTCTTGCCGAAGGCCATTCGAGCTCCTTCAATGCATGCGGAGCACTTCCACGCATCAATTCGGGGCACGCCGCCGTACAGCCTCTACACCAACCCAAAATAGCTGCTCGGCAGCGGCTCTGAAGGCCACAGCTTTACGTAGAGGTCCTTCATCACGGGCTCCGCCATCCGATGCAGCTCCATCAGCTGCTTCATTTGATTATTCAGGAGGGGAGGGTGTTCGGGCGCTTGAAATTGCGCCCAGAACAACCTCTGCTCGGCCCTACCCTCCTGAGCGGCGAAGAACCTGGCCGCGTCCGCCGCACTCTTCGGGAGGTCCACAAAGGCGCCTAGGGAACGCCAGACTCGCGTGAGCAACGTGAACCTGTTACCTCCAAAGATACTTTGCAGCAAGTACGGCTTACCGTCCGCAATGAGCCTGACTTGGCGAAGCTCCTCTTGGTAGCCGCGCGCCTCTGTCCACGCTTCCTTGGCCACCGTCGCCAATGAGGCCAGCTCGGCGGCCTGCTCCTTATTCTTCTGCTCGAGGGCCTCACACTTCGTGATGGCATCCCCGAGCTCTTGCTGCACTTCCAGCACCCTGGCCTCGTGCTTCTGGCTCATGGTTCGCTCCACAACCAGTTCGACGGCCGCTTTCTCCGCCGCCGACCTCTGCTCCGCCACTTCCAGCTGAGCCATCTTTAGTGCGGCCTTGAGGTTTTCCACCTCTGCGGAGGCAGCTGTCGTAACATCAGTTCAATCCATTAGGATACTTCGAATCCTGCTTACAAAACAATGGATGTATTCAACATTACAGCTCGGACTTACCTTGTGCCTCATCGAACCTCTTGTTCACTAGGCTCAGGTCGTCCTCGAAGCTCTTCAGCTTCCAATTCAGCTCGGCCAACTCTTTGGCGTTGGCTGCTGCGGCCGAAGATGATGCCTGTGCATTATTCTACGCACGTTAGTATCCGAGATATTGATTTTCGATCCTCTGACAGGCTTTGCTCAAGCCAGTCAGCGTCTCGGGGGCTACTGTGTATGAGGCTATACGTTTACACAAAAGAATTTTTCTAAGGGAAAAGCATTACTTCGCTCACCTTGAAGCCGGTAAGAAGGCCACTAAAGGTGTCCTTCAGTCCGTTATCCACGGACCGAAGACTTTGCAACACCGCGCCCATAAGGGCATGGTGCTCTTCGGTGATAGAGGAGCTGGTTAGAGCATCCTCCATCTCGTCGGGCCACCCGGTCGACACCTGCTCTGGGGTGGGCGGGGATGGCGTGGGCGCTTCGGCTCCTTCCCTCTCAAAGTTCGGGGCGCCGGACTCTGGACGCCTTGACGTCTCCGGAGTCATCCTCGGAGAGAGCTCGGCTTGTCCGGGCTCCTCCTCTTCGTTCACCAGAGGGGCCCTCCCCTCCTGGTCTTCGGTGACCTAGGTGTTCACCTCGGCCATGATAGTGTCGCCTCCTCCCCCTGTGTGCGGCACGGGAGGGGTCCTCCTTGACAGGACCTCCTCGGCCTCCTCGACGATTGGGGGAGGCGAGGCGCGGGATTCGGTCCCGCTCTCCGCTAGCGCCGCCGGTGGAGAATACCCCTCCGAGACTCGGTCGGTGGGGAGATCGCGCAGCGGGCTGCAACATTACAAACGGAAGCGTGATCAATATCAAACCCAGTTAGGCTAAGGACCTTCAAGCGGTTACTACAACGCGTACCTTTGAGCCTGTGGCTTGGCCCTGGGGATCCTCTGAGGAACCTCTTCGGAGGCCTCAGAGTCCTTGGCAGAAGCCGAGCTATCGCCGGACAAGGCTACCTTGGCCTTGCGCGATCTTTTTCGAGCGGGTTGAGGCGGCTCCTCCTCGGCGTCCTCGGACGCCGCCCTTTTCCCTGTTCGGGAGGAATCGTCTTCCTCCCCGTCCTCTCCCTGCTCCTTCTCCTCCTCTTGCGCAGAGGGAGCATTGGTGTCCCCGGATCTAGTACCCGGGGGTCCTCGAGAGCAGAGGCCCTCTCTGGCCTCCCTCTTCTGATCCTTCTTCTTCTCCTTTCTCTCCGGCGCCTCATACGGCTCCACGGCCAACATGTCCAGTAGGGGGGTCCTGGGTCCCTCTGGTAGGGGCGCCGGATTATCGATCCGTTCGGCCTTCTTCAGCCAGCTCTGCGGATGAGAAGTAAAAAGCTAAATACCTTATCAAAAGGAAACAGTTCCGATATACGAACAGTGCTAGTCATACATCCCATGGGGGGTTTGCGGCGTCGAGACCGATGTCCTCCTCTACGGCCGGCCACTCCTTCTGCGGCTTGAACAACACCTTCCATAGTTGAGCGTGGGAGGTGCGGAAGAAGCTGCACACGGTGGCCAGGTCTTCGGGCTTGTAGGCCCACATCGGGGAAGCCCTGTCCTGGGAAGGGAGGATTCGGCGGCCGAGCATGATCTGGATCACGTTGACCAGCTCGACGCCCTTCTCTATCATTTTGGCAATCCGGCTCTGCAGCAGCACCACCTCCTTACTCGGCCCCCAATCGAGGCCCTTCTTGGTCCATGAGACCAGCCTTGTAGGGGGTCCAGATCGGAAGGCCGGAATCGCCCCCCAGTCCGCACTCCACGGCTCGGTGATGTAGAACCATTCTCTCTGCCAAACCTTGATGGTCTCGATGAAGGTGCCCTTTGGCCACTCCACTTGGGGAAGCTTGCTGACCATCGCGCCCCTGCAGTACGCCTGCTGACCGTCGACGATCTTCGGCTTGACGTTGAAGATCTTCAGCCACAGGCCGAAGTGTGGCCGAACCCGGAGAAAAGCCTCACAAACGATGATGAAGGCCGAGATGTGGAGAAAGGAGTTCGGCGCGAGATCGTGCAAGTCAAGCCCGTAGAAGAACATGAGACCCTTGACGAAGGGGTGAAGGGGAAATCCCAAACCTCGGAGGAAGTGGGGGATGAACACCACCCTCTCGCCATGCCGCGGCATGGGGACGACCTGTCCAGCCTCTGGAGCACGGTGGGAGACGTTGGCGGGGGGATATCCCGCGCCCTTCAGCTCCATGATGGCGCTCTCGGTGACGACGGACGCCTCCCACTTGCCTTTGGACCCGGAGCCCACCATTGCTAGATCGAACGGGCGGCTGGAAGGGTCCTTGGAAGGGAGAGCAGATCTGGGCGCTGGAGCTCAAAAGATGGGGAAGGCAATGGCGGAGGGCGGAAATGAGAGCGTATGAAAGGAACGAAGGTTGTGCCCCTTTTATGGGCTGTAAAACCCACAGTCCCTTTACTGTGCCGCAGTCCTCGCCATTTCCCCATGTAACCGTGCCATTATGCGCGCATGGGGTGAGGTGGATTATTGATCATATCCCTTGAAAACAGGACACGATCTCAATATCGATGGGACATGCCAATGAAAACTGCCTCGAACCGCGAATCGAGTTTTTCATAAACCAACTCGCGGTCGTGGCAAGGTGTGACCCTTCGTTAAAAGTTGTCAGATGAGGACACTATTCACACCAAAGTGACTAGCCTTTGGGGCTAAGTTATTGGTATACTTCGTTACCGAGGTATAGTTCGGCGCATATACGGCCGGGCAACGCTTGAGAATACAATTCGGAGTGATACAGGCCTTTTACCGGTGTCACGGAAGAAAGGGAACTGGTCTACAAAGCTGATGATGTTCGGCACCTACCTCAGCTTTGAAGACTAGTTCGGGGGCTACTGAGGGTGTCCTGGACTAGGGGGTACTCGGGCCGCCGGCCTATCTCTCATAGGCCGGACTTGTGGGCCGCCCTTTACTCGCCAAAGGAGGGCCGGATTATGGGCGACCCCGTGTACTAGAAGGAAACCTCCGAAGACATGGCGTCTCCTCCAAGGAATACTTAGCGTGCCCGGCATGTTTATCCCCTGATGGTAACCGACTGTGTGTAACCCTAGGGCCTTCTGGTGTCTATATAAACCAGAAGGTTTAGTCCATAGAGATCATATCATTCATTACCTAGGGTTTAGCCCAGTCGATCTCGAGGTAGATCAACTCTGTAACCTTCATACAATCACATCGATACAATCTAGCAGGACGTAGGGTATTACCTCTTCGAGAGGGCCCGAACCTGGGTAAATCATCGTCTCTACGCTCTCTGTTACCCATTGATTCCTAGACCCACAGTTCGGATCCCCTACCCGAGATCTGCCGGTTTTGGTACCGACACCTGGCCTCGTACTTTAGTACATGTTCCCATTCGGGTCGACCGGTGCTGCTCCAACAAAACTTGTCTATTGCCTGGCACTCTTACGGCCCCACCGACAATCATACCCCTTTCGGGTCAAGTCCTGGGTGGCCCCTATGTCACTCCTGACACTTGCTACTGTCGTGGCCAAACCAAACTATCCCAAACGGGGACCCGCGCCCAAATAACCTGGGCTCACAAGGTTATCGCCGCCTACCTGATTAGGGTAGCACGCACACATAACCTTCCCTCTTTGGTGGTACCGATAAGAGGCGAGACAATAGACCAAGTTAGGGCCTCCCCATAAAGGCAAATGTGGCTGCACTGGTGAGCTCGGTTCGGTGGCACCATGACTCGATCCAGCCGACGGAGGAGGTTGTTGTCATTATTGAGTCACATTCTTAACATAGCAACGATAGTGATAATCCATGATATAGACAAGTATATCAACATAGAAAGCTAACAACCATCTCCAAATGGTATCACATACGAGTCATTAGTGCGGTAATGATAAACATTAACAAGTAATGTAAACAATGAATATAAACTATCAGAAGTTTAATTATTTCTAGCAGAGACATGTTCATTAAGTTAAACTAACAAGAATAACACAGAGCAATGCTTTAGGGCATATATCAGATGGTCGGCTTGCCTGGGGGTGAAGGAAAACTCCGGGAGAAGTGCCTTCACTTCGCGGAAGAATTCGCCGGAGAAGATTCCCTCTCGAATTGGCTGAATATAGGGCAGGGGCAAAATGTTCATTTTCAGAATGCGTAAACATTATGAAAGTGACCTCATCGGAATGGGCTTGACGAACGGAGAAGGTGGGCTTTGGATTCACCTGAATCGGAGTTACGGTCGCGGAGATATGACCGTTCATTCGTTATGCTGTAAAACAGACAAAACAGTGTGCATTTCAGTTCTTAACGAGTGAACTCTCACTATTTAAGGGTTTCGGCCAGCGGCTGAGGGAGAAAGCGCATTTTCCAGGAATACGCTGTCGGTGAAGTGAAAGCGTATTTTGCCTTAAGGTTGCGGCCAGTTATGCTTTCAGAAAAGAGAAAGCGCACTTCGTGAGGGGCGCCTCCACTTATCTGACGTGGAAGGAGCGGGTCCTAGCTTCTGCCGCTGACTGGTCGGTCCCGCTCCACCTTCTCTCTCTCCTCCTGACCTCCTCCTTCTTCCTCCCGCTGGGCCGGGGCAGAGGCGAGGCCGGCAGCCCCGGCGACTCCGGCCACCATTTCCGGCGTTCCGGGTACCAGCGAGCTCGGGGAAGAGCGCCGCATCGGATGGTGGGTAGCATGGGCGGCGAGGGTGGCTGGGAGTGTGGCGACGAGAGGAGGCAGTAGGCGGCGGGGCTGTGACAGTGGAGGGGCTAGGGTGGTCGGCGGGGCTGGGCGAAGGCAGGGCCGGGGTCTACGGCGAGTGGCGCATCCAGCAGTGAGGTCCATGGGCACCGGGGACAGCTGGGCGCGGCAATTGAGGGCGGGGCAGTGAGTGGAGTTCGCCGGAAATTCGAGAGCTCCGGCGAGGTATTCGGCCGGGCGTGAGGGTGGGAGGCTCCTAGGTAAGTAGGGGAGTGGTGTGTATGTTGGGGGTGCTCGGGGAGGCTCGGGCCGCGGCTATTTATAGCCGGCCGAGGCGAGGCGATGAGAACGGCCGCCGTGGCATCCTTAGCCATGCACTGGAGCTCGCGGCGAGCTAGCAAACGAGGGATGGTGCCGACCTGACGGCATTCAATGCAACGCGACGGCTCAGGGAGGAAGGAGCCAGCGGAGGGAGGCGACACCGGAGGATCACGGGGCAACAGTGCCGTGGCGGCGACGGCTGTCGTGGCGGCGACGGCTGCCGTGGTGCGAGGAGGAGGAATCCGGAGGGGAGAAGGGTCTAGAGAGGGGCGCGTGGACTCCGCGGAGCCGTTACACACGCTCGGACAAGCGGAGACCGGCCGGAGCTAGCTGGCCGAGGTGGACAGTGCGCAGAGCACCGTTTTGGTCATGCTCTCCGCGTGGTCACCAAGGGCACCGCTTGTTCTGGTGTCAGTCTGGCCATCACACCTTGTCCAACAGGTGGCACACTGCTCAAATGGACAAGATTTGTCACTGGAGAGACCAAAAAAGGTCTAGGCTGATCAAGATGATCCAGAACAGCTTCTGGACAGAAACTTTGGGGCCTTGCTGAGGTGAAACAATTTGGTACATGGAGCTGGGTTATTGCCACACTGATATGTAGTAGGAAGGTGTAGATTCTGGCAAAATTTGAAGTCATTTGGACCTTGTTTGCATGCACTTCCTTCACAATGCAAAATTTGGTCCAGAAACTAGATTTTGAAGCTGTGCTCAAATGGCTGAATGGATTGGGCTGAAATTTGGTGGAGAGTGATGATTTAGTAGTATTGAGGCACTGGTAAAATATCATACCATTTGGGTATACCAAAATGGTACTTCCGTCACAGTGCTCCCTGCTGGATAGAAACTTAGGAAAATTGCTGGGGAAGAATTGATAGCTGGATTGAACTGATTTTTGATTTACATGACTGACTTATCAAGGTTAACTACCCTGCAAAATTTCAGCTCAAATGGATCCAGGGTTCAAGCACTTCCTTTGCAAATTGCCCAACTTGACAGAATTTGCAAATGGCTGTTTTACTCAAAATGTTAACTATGGAACTTGGGATATTGATGGAAATGGTGAAGATATGGATAGGAGAAGCACCACAAATTATTTGGGATTTTTCCTGGCTACCAAAATTGTAGCTCCTTTGGAAAGTGCCCAAAATGCAATATTGGCTTTAAATAGGAAAATGCAATTTCCCTTATTTAATTATGGCCAATATTTTTATGAGATCTCAATATGGTCACAAAGAATATCTCCACAAGTTTTTATGAACTTTGGAGATGGATAGATATTTTCCTGGATTTAATTCCTTTAAAGAGCAGAACAAGGAATTAATTTTAAATGAAAAATATTGCAAATGACTTGGCAATATTTTTGCATATCCAGGGTTTACAGAGATAGAATGATCACTGGGAAAAGTTTGGGAGGCAACAGATCAAAGGAAATTGGGGTTCCTTTGTAATTGCAGGAGTTAGGGTTTCCCTTCCGGTAACTCGGAAGGTTGGGTTTCGGTGGCAACATTCCGAGAATATATCTTGGGGGCAAGGTTGAACTGGAGAGAATCTCTGGCTGGATAGCAAAGGCAAGGCTAAATGACCATCTTCATATACCCAAGAGCGAGAGAAAATCCAATAACACCGGAAAAAAAGACGGGAGTCAAATCCCGCGAAGGAAGAAATCGGGGAGCGAAAACCAGGGTGTCACATCTTCTTTTCAGTGGCTTGGGTACCACCATCCGTGGTCTGGTTGCCACCATCCGTGTTGGTCTCGCTGCCGGTGTCAGTGCCGGTCTCGGTTCCATCGGCGGTGTCGGCGCCACCACCACCCTCCGTGATGAGAAGGGGGCCCTGCGACTGTTGTTCTTCCTGACTCGCCAAAAAGTCGAGGTATGCGTGGTCGCCATGTGCGGCGGAGTGAGAACCCCTGGCTTCGTCATTTTGCGCCATGTTTCCTAGGGTTCAATTTGCCCGTTTAATTCCAGAACTAATAAAATGAATAATGACATAAAAAAATGGCCTATCTTTTGCCGGAATGTCGTTTCATTCCCGTTCCGACAAATCCCGGGCACTCAATATGTCCTACTTTCTAGCACAAGTCATGCCGAAATTCACAGAAAATTTTAGCATGACCTTTGCTAAAAATAGGACATATCAAGCGCCTGAAATTTGCTGGAACAGAAATGAATCAACATTCCGGCAAAACATAGACCACTCGGAGTTTCCCTGCAAAGATATACCCATGGTCCTCATAGCTGATCAAATGTACAGCACAAGATCATGTCGTTGCATCAAATACAATTTGTGCATCATACCTCATAAATAAATCAGTTGTGCATCATCACAAGATCATGCCCAATGAGGTAGCCTCACAATGCCACTGCCAGATGAAATGCCACTTCCAGCCACCCTAACAAACAGAGAGACAAGTCACCTTGATCGAAACAAACAGGGGGCCTTGATGGTGGTGGAGTTGTCGAGCACCTCGCAGCTTCTCCATGACACCCGGAGCACTGATATGGTGGTGATGGCCTGCACAAACTCCATGGATCAGATTGTTTACCTGGTGTGCAAATACTGAGAAGTACTAACATAGGGCAGATAGGCATGATCTTATTATCACAGAAATTAAACCTAGCTAAGTCACTCCAATTGATACTGAAAACAGTCACTCTAATTTCTTCTGGAGTAAAATTTCTGTCCAGCAACTATCTCTCTAAATCATTTAAAACAGACTACTTATCAATATCCAGGTAATATTCTTTTGACATTCAGAATGACCAAACAAACTATTTTTAATTTTTTTTGTGGAAAAGTAAATCCTCATACTATGATTATTATAAAAAAATGAATTTGCTATGATTATATGAATACACCGCCAAAAATTCATTTCTGCCTAAAGTAATCTTATGACCTATCTACCATTCTTTCAAAATTTCAGAATTAATGCTTATCCTAGCTAGGCCTTCTTCTTCAAAGCTCATTTCTGCCTAAGGTTTTGTTTTGGACAAAACTTAATTCAAAATCAATTCAATTGACCTCAACTCCACCTAGTATACTAGACACTATAGTAACTTGGTCTGGTCAAATAGATCAATGTAAACCCCCTTTCTACCATTTTATCTCACTGGACAGCAGCATGATTGCACCTCTCTCCCTCTCATTGGCCCTTCTAGCCATCTCATTGACCTCACCCTGCAACCATGCTTTAGAAACTTCCCCATGGCACTGGTGGACACCATCTAGAAAGATAAATTCATTTAAAAAGAACTGAATTTTGAACACTCACATTCATCTAAAGCCCAGGCAGCCAACACATGTACACTGACACCAGGAAGCAACAAGATTGAACACTACTACAAGCAAAGATCCATCACAGCAGATCATCCATGGCACCGTTGAAACTAACCCTAACTCTAAGCACAGAGAGAGAGGAAAAGGGAAGAGAGGGGTGCCAGACTTACAAAGGGTGGGGTCGGGGGAGACGGATGCGGCGAGGTGGAGGTCGGGGGAGACGGCGGCGCCGAGGAGGGGCTCGGGGGAGACCGCGGCGATGAGGACGGGCTCGGGGGAGACGGTGGCGCCGAGGATGGGCTCGAGGGAGACCGCGGCGAAGGGGAGGCATGGGGTCTTCTCCGGTGCGAGGTCGGCGACGGCGAGGGCAGCGTGGGGTCGGCGGCGGCGAGAGCAAATCGAGAGAGAGAGGAATGGATCGAGATAGAGGGGAACGGGCTGCGTCTGATCCCCATACTAAGTGAAACTTAGTAGTAGCGCGGGGTCACTTGACCCGCGCTACAGCTAAGGTAGCTGTAGCGCGGGCCAGGTGGCCCGGTGCTACTACTAACTTTTCCATTTTTCTTTGGTTTACTTTTTTTAATTCTAAAATGTACACTAAGTTAGCTGTAGCGCAGGCCAGTCTATCCCACGCTACAACTATATTAGTTGTACCCCGCGCTACAGCTAACATTTTTATTATTTTTCTTTTTCTTTTTTAAAATGTTATTTTATTTTTATTCTATTTTTTAACACAGTACAATTTTCTTTTTCTTTTTCTGTTTATTTTCTTTTCTTTTTCTAAAATTTTCTTTTTCTTTTCTTTTTCTTTTTTTAGTGCGGGTTAGGGTTAGGGTTGTTTATCCAGGAATAACACCCCTATAAGGGGGTCCGAAAGACGCCTCGCAGTCGACGGGAACGTCTCCTCCCACTATCTCAGATCGATGCACAATATTAATTAGCGATATTAGTGCATAATATATATTACATCATTTGACCGATAACGGTTAAGTGAGTGACATATATAAATGATGGTTTCTCAGCGTCGACGACGCTTCACAGTGATCTTCTTTCCTTTCTTGTTCGCTGTCCAATATTTGAGCCCCTCGTTGTGACTTTTCCTTTTCCAGGGAGTACGATCTTTCTTAGGTAATGTATTCTTGCTTCTTCTTTTGACGTATGCTTCATCATCATCATCATCATCATCTTCCCTCATCGGGTTGTCGTACTGCTCGTAGTCTTCCTCGTTGGCGACTCCATCCATTCCGACGATGCTCCTTTTGCCTCTCCTCACGACAACACGGCTGGGATTGCTCGGGTCGGTTATGAAGAAGCATTGTGTCGCGTGCTTAGCGTGTACCCAGGGCTCATTTTTGGCGGTGACGTTCACGGTAGCGCTCTTGGCATCGGGTATTGACATGGTAGTGAAATACGGGTTTTCTCTTTGGACGGCCTTAGCCCATCTGACACGGAACATTGTCGCATTGTGCAGTCCAGAGTAGTCAATTTCCATGATCTCTTCGACCCTTCTGTAGTATCTTTCAGTTATGTCGTCGTCACCTTGCATGGATTCCATCGTCGCCCCTTAGTTCTGGTAATCACTGTTTTTATCTTTGGCCTTCGTGTAGAATGTGTATCCGTTGATATCGTATGCCTGATAAGTCGCGAGGTTGACCGCGGGGCCATGTGCTAAGGCGTATATGAGCTTTCCGTCCGTACAGCCCTCTTCCGGGGGATTAGCCAGAACTCGCTCTTTGAACCAACGCAAGAAAATGGAGTTGTACTCTCTAATAACTTCGGCGTCCATCTTGCGCAGCCCCCGGTCATGGTACTTCTTTGCAATGGTGTCGTTGTGCAATGTCATGAAATCTTCTAGCACATCTAGGTGTTGTAGCACTACTAAGTTTGCTTTGTGAAAGTTGTTGCGTCGACCCGAGTGGTGCACATGCAATTCCCTCCGGCCGTTGGTGTGACCTTCTCCTCCGAGCCTGCCAAGGTGCTTGTTGACAGGCAAACCAACAACAGGGTTTCCGATGCCTAGACAATTCTCGCAAAAGGAGATGCACCCTTGGGTCAGATAGCCCTGGACGATGCTTCCATCCGGATGGGACATGTTACGAACGAATCCTTTGATGACCCCATTCATCCTCTCGAACGGCACCATGCTGTGCAGGAATGTTGGCCCGAGGTCGATGATGTCGTCCACAATGAAGACACACAGAAGCACCATGACGTCAAAGAACGCGGGGGGGGGGGGGGGGGGTGGAGGGAGTACATCTCAAAACTCATTTAGTATGACAACGATCTCTTCCTGTAGCCTTCGGAACTGCCTCACACTGATCGACTTTCGAGAGATAACATTAAATAAGTTGCAGAGACTAGTAAGCGTGTAACGGACGTGCTAGTCCATTATCCCTCTAAATGCAACCGGGAGTATCCGCGTCATCATCACGTGACAGTCATGAGACTTCATCCCGCTGAAACTTTTTTTCTTGGTGTCTAGAAATCTGTTATCTTGCCACAGTAACCAGAACTAACATTGATTCTGGTAAGGCACTTGAAGAATTGATCGATCTCCTTTGGACTTAAGGTGAAGCAAGAGGGGGGGGGGGCAATAATGTTCTTCCTTCTTGTTGACTTTTTTGCCCCTGTCTTCCGTCTTCATCTCCGTCTCCGTCTCCTCCGACGACTTAGGGGGTCGTCCTACGTGGAGATCTTCCCTGATACCTAAAAATTTCAAGTCTCCTCTTGCCTTCGGCCCATCCTTGGTCTTCTCCGGCATGTTCATCAGTGTGCCAAGCAAGCTCTCGAGGACATTCTTCGTGATATGCATTTGATCAAGGCTATGAGGCGTGTCGAGTTTGGGCCAGTACGGCATGTCCTAGAAAACAGACCTCGTTTTCCATACCTTCAGCAGCGGATCTGCTGCCTTTTTCTTCTTTCCCGGCGCGAGGCACTCTTTCCAGTTTTTCAACAACTCATCGATTTCAACGCCGCTCCTCTTATGTGGAGGTCCTCGATGCTCAGCCTTACCATTGAATAGATCTCCATGCTTTCTCCACGGGTCATCCTTCTTGAGCCATCTTTGATGTCCCATGTACACGATTTTTGAAGACCCGCCATCTTTCGATAGCTGCTGAGACGTTGTATCATCCGTGCACCTGGTGCATCCGCAATATCCGTGGCACACCTGGCCTGAGACATATCCGTAACCGAGAAAGTCATGCACCGTCGTGATCAGCGCGGTTCTCATATAGAAATACTCTCCTGCGCTGGCATCCCATGTCTTGACCAGTGCTGTCCATAATGTGTGTAGCTCCTCTTTCAGTAGCTCGAGATACAGATTAATATCATTTCCCGGTTGTTTCGGCCCTTGAATCAGCATACTCATGTGTATGTACTTTGTCTTAATGCACTTCCGGGGGGGAGGTTGTACATCCATACAAACACGGGCCATGTGCTATGGTTGGTGTTCTGGTTGCCAAATGGATTCATGCCATCAGTACTCATGCCAAGCACAATGTTTCTTGCATCTTTTGTGAAATATGGATATTCATCGTTTAATGCTCTCCACTAGCTAGCATCTGCGAGGTGTCTCGGCTTTGGATCATCTCCATCGTGTCTGGCTTCACCCTCTCCACGTGCCAGCGCATCAGCTTTGTTTCCTTAGAATCTACGAAGTACCGCTGCAGGCGGGGAGTGATCAGAAAGTACCATACAACTTTCTGAGGAGCTTTCTTTCCAGCCTTCTTGTATCAAGAAGCATTGCACACTGGATAGCTGGTTTTTTCTGCATGCTCGTTCTGATAAATGATGTAGTCGTTGATGCATGCGTGGTATCTAATGTGCGGTAGATCAAGAGGGCACATGATTTTCTTGGCCTCCTCGACACTAGTAGGACACAGACTCCCCGGGGGAAGAACTTTCTGTAGATACTTCAAATGTTCATCGAGGCTTGCATTGGTCCATTTGTTTTTTTCCTTCATCTTTAGAGTTCGAGCGTGAAACTCAAGCGGGTCACCTCGGGATGGCAACCATCATACAATGGAGGCTTCGAGTCTAGCTCCAATTGCGCCAGCTTGGCCTCCTCTCTAGAAGCAGATCTGTCGCTAGTCGTCTTCTTGCGAAGCAGGTCTCGAAAATGAGGGTCCCACACAACTGAACTTAGTAGCGATGTAGACTGCGGCGTGTCCGCGCCTTCTCCATGTCCGGTCTCTTCTCCGCCATGTCCGGCGCCCTCTTCTTCGGGTCCATCGGTCATCTCTTCGTCTAGCCCCATGTCTTTATTGGCTGCCCCGTCGACGTCCTCATCATCATCCTCCCTTATCCACCGGGTATAGCCATCCATGAAACCATGCATGAGGAGGTGCGCCTTCAAACGGCCACCAGAAAAGGGGTCGAGCCAGACTCCTTCTTTGCATCTTCGACACAGACATAAAACCGCGTTGCGGTTATTTTGAAACATGTCGTCCACTGCGGATCGCAAGTATCTAGCCACCATCCTTCCACTGACCTTCATGATCGCCTGCGCGGTATAAGCAAAGAATTATAACCATGCATGCATGCATGCATGAAAGTCATACAAAAATTCGGCATGACCTTCCCTAAAAATAGGACATATCGAGTTTGTCCAAAATTCGCCGAAACGGAAATAAATCGACATTTCGGCAAAACATAGGCAACTCATGTCACGCACAATTCGGCAAATACACATAGGAAACTCATGCCACGCACAATTCCACCATATCCCACAATTCCATCATATCCCACAATTCCATTATATCGCACACACACAAATTCCATTCTTGCACAACACTACTTTTTACACACCTATCTCGATATAGAGCACGTTGAGGCTGGTGTCGCTAGCTAGGGATCGGAGTGGACGAAGGTATTTAATGCTCCTTCTTCATTTATGAGGGGGAGGTAGATAGCTTACTTTATTAAATGAGTAGATCTACTTGGGGAGGAGGTGAGTCTAACTAGTGGAGAGGGCGAGAGAGCTAGTGAGCCAATGGAGTGGAGGGGCAAGAGATATGGGAAGAAGGGAGAGAGAGAAGAAATCAAGTGAGAGGAGGGGAGCCATTAATGGAGATGGTGGAGGGGCAAACGAGAGGGGGGGAGGGGGCAGAATTGAAGGAAGAGAGAAGAAAGCAAGTGGGAGAGGAAAGCAAGCTATGGGAGAAGGAAGGGGGAGGGAGAGGGAGGGGGAAAAGGTGGCTAATATTTTGGCTGGCGCGCTTAGCAGTAGTGCGGGAAACTTGTACCGCGCTACTGCTAAGGCCACTACCAGTAGTGCGGGTGTAGGGGCCAGCGCTGCTGCTAAGTGGGGCCCACCAGCTGGCCCCATGTATAAATAGTAGAATCGCCGGCTACAAGATCAGTGCTACTGCTATGATATCAGTTGCAGCGCGGGTCCTATACCCCTCGCTGCTACTGTGGCCTGCCCCGGGGGGTACCGTGGGGCCCACTTAGTAGTACCGCTGGGTTGCTCGACCCGCGCTGCTACTACGCTGTACCTGTAGCTCTGGGTTTGACCCCGCGCTGCTACAAATTAACAGTAGCGTGGGCTCCCTACCCCGCGCTACTATTAAGCATCTGCCTGTAGATTTTCTGAGGTTATCCCTTAATTTAAGAAAGCTTACCCAACAATTGTTGAAAGTTGTGATTTTAGCACAAAATAAAAATGTCATCTGCAATGGGTGCCTTTCGAGACTGACAGAGTGAAAGACTGTGAAATTTGTAAACTTTGAAATTTAGTCCAGAGTTCAAAAAGTAAATTTACAGTTGTCTAGATTTAGTTGAAAATCATGCTTTTTTTCTCAAAAGGTACACAAGAACAAAAGGGAAAGACGACCACAGGTACATGTCAGGAATCGAAACGGGAGGACATAGGAGGTAGGTTCCCATGAGGCCACAACAAATTAGCACCACACCCTGACGAAGATAGAGCACGGGCAGAAAAACCAAGCAGTTTACTTCGCAATATCAAAATTACACGTACACGTCCATGAATATATTTTTTGAAACGAGGCAAAAGACTTGCCATTTTCATTGATTAAGAAGAAGAGAATTGTCCGGTTAATTGACAGAAAACCGGGCTAAAACCGATACAACACAACCCACATGACATGGGCACCACCGGCCAACCTGGCCACCGACATGGAACAGAAACCACGACGGCACATGCCAACAGATGGCCACACGCACAAGCAACCGACAGCTCCGACTTTGACGACGAGCAACACAAGGTAAATATGCAGGACTTGCGCCGACCGTGCCCTCCGCAAACGACCACCGAAAGCCTGTCATCGTCACCACCTGGACTTGCTCCAACGCAGCTCCGACTTCAATGAAACCAAGCAACCACGGAAGAACACCTCGGACACGCCGGGAAGAACCGACTACCAAAGACCATGCCGCGACCCAAGGTCCTCTCGACGCCATCCTCGTTGCCAAACAGAAACCAGCGCCCCGCCTCAGCAAACCACGCGACGAAGATGCCGCCATCGACGGCGAAGATGCCATCATCCTCCAGTCTCTCAGTCGTGGCCGTCTCCGAGACGATGCCCCCAAGGAGGAAAAAGACGCGAAGACGCCTCCATCGCCCGATCCAGCGGATCTGAGGTTTCCCTCCGGAGCCCAAGCCATGGGGAGGAGGAGCAGCACCTCCACGACGACGCTTCCAAGAAAGATCGCGGCACCCGCGGGCGCCGCCGTCGCCGGCTCCGGTGAAGACCAGAGCAAGGATTTCTCCCGGAGATGTCCGACCACCTGCCACCACCGACCGCCGCCCACTATCCACCACCCCTGCCGAGGCCGACCTCACTCTGGCTACGGGATCCAACGATCCACCGCGACCAGACACGCACCACTCCCTGGCCGAAGCCGCCACCACCACACCCGGGGCCACCGCCCCGGAGCCCAAGAGCCACCACGTCATTGTCTTCACCGCCGGCAGGAGTCCGGCCAGGCCCGACGGCATGAAGCCCACATCGCAGAGCTAGAGGCAAGGGAGGGCCTGACCATACTGTGACCTCGCCCCAAGCCTTGCCTCGGTGGGCCGGAGGACAGCCAAAGCCGCTGCCGGGAGGCTACAGCAGAGCCGCATCAGATCTGAATCGCCGGAAGCCGGAGCCGCACGAGCGAGATGGAGCCGCCGCAGCCGCCTAGCCTTGACCCACTGCTGGACGTCGCGAGGCCGCCGCCGTAGCCGTGCCTACTCGCCGCGCCGCCCAGCCGTCGCACCGCCGGAGGAGCAGCCGCCACCGTGGGGCCCGAAGCATGGACCACCACCACCCACTGTTGGATCTGACGGGAGAGAAAGGAACGGCCATTGCCCGGCAGCCCCGGCGACAAAGACGGCCGCACCACCCCGCCGGCAGCAGCACGTGGCAGCCCCGCCGCGGAAACGGAGCTCGACCCCAACGAGGCCACCAGATCGAGCGCCTCCCGATCCAGAACTCCAATCCCAAGCGCAGCCGCCACCCACGCCGGCCAGCCACCAACGCCGCAACCCCCGCCACCAGCCGCACCACCGGACGCGACGACGCGGGCCGCGCCGGGCCAGGCGCCGACCGCCGTCGGCCGCCACGAGTTCCCCATCTCGCGAGCAAGCCAAGCCACCGGGCGGAGAGAAGATCCCGCCGCCGCTGGCTCCGCGCGGGCTTTGCCCGCCGGAGGCTGCCGGCGACGGCGAGAGGGAGGAGGAGGTAGGGGAGTTGTGGCCGGGGGGAGTTGGCGGCGCCGCCCGTGTCGCCCTAGAGAAGGAGCGACGCGGGGGCCGAGTTGTGTATTGTGTGTCCCTCGGGTGGTTTAAAATGTCCATGAATATCGCTACATAGATGCGCGTACGTATCTATATCAAATCAAACAACCGGGGACAAAATAATAGAGTATACAGGAATAGATGGAGCAATCACAACAAAGATACGTGCGACATACCAGTGTCGAGATTTGGGCGTGCATGCAGCATGAGGCAATCTTCTTTGCAGGAACTCTCAAAAGCAAAATTCTACTTTGTCAGCTGCTGACTGGAAGGCATGCATGCACGATTGAAGCCCATGCCGATGTGCTGACGATGTTATTGGGTTGATGATTTTGGTAGCCGTTGAGAGGTCGGGTATGTACATGTGCCATTGGGATTCGGGAAAAAAAGGGAGGTTTCCGATAGCGAACCGGAGAGCTCGGCTAATTAGTTCTCAAAATTGACGGACATCATATGTTTAGTAGGACGGGATTGGTTTAGCAAAATCACTAGATAAGGGGTGCCCTTGCAAAGGTCACTCCCATCTCCTCTTGTGTGACAAGTGGTGCACCGTATGTGCTCCACTTGTCGCAACCTGAGAGTTTTGGTGAGATTTCTTCCTACGCGTAGGAGGGATGGGTGAGTTTGTTTCTGCTTTTTTTCATAGATCCTTTTTTAAAATGATTTATATCTTGAATCATGCGTTCAAATCACGAACCGTTTTCACCGTTGCATTTCTCACGTCGAGATTTTCGAAACTATATCCTATGTTAATAGGTTTCGATGAACTTTTTTTTTGGCGAAAATTGTGCTCCCAAAGTGAACTAACATGTCTTTTGAAAATGTACTAAGACGTGTTTCCAAGGGAAACTAACTTGTGCTTCCCGCGGGAGCACAACTGTGCTTCCCGCGGGGTGAAGCAAAAACTGTGCTTCCCAAGCAAACTAACTTGTCCTCCCGGGCATGAAGCACATTTGTGCTCCACATGGGAATACACAGAAACAAAAAAAAATGAAAACCCAAAAAAAAGAAAAGCAAAAAAACCAGATATCTAGAAAATCCAGAAACCCAAAAAAAGGGAAACCGGGGAAAAAAACAGAATTTCTGAAGAAAAAAACAAAAACCCAGAAAAAATCGAAACCCAAAAAAAAGGAACCAAAAAATCAAAAACCCGGAAAACCAAAAAAATAATAAACCGGAAAAAACCGCCCCGGTGAGGGAAGCGTCCAGCACGACACATAATATGGGCGCACCATGTGGAGCCAGTGGAGCGCTCCCGTGTGCCAGAAACTGACCGAATATAATATGGGCCCATAAAAGTATGATTGGGTTATCTATACTACTTATAAAAGAGCAAACAAAATCTTCTCTAAACGCACCCATAAAACGTACACGGACCCATTACCGCCGCATGATTAGATCAATTAAACTTGATCTAACAGTTAGTCTTAATCTAATCCATTTTTTAGGTACACTTAATATTTTAAGTTGACTGACCGTGCTCCACCTCAGAGAAAAATACGAAGCTCCGCGCCCACGCCCGCAATCCCTACAATCACGACGCGAGGCACGCGAAAAGGTAACTGATCGCAATCCCCTCAATTTGTGGGCTGCCTTGCTCAAAACAACTCCCCCCGTGACCCACCCAGCCTGCCGCCTGATCCTCCGCCACAGTCGCCGCGGCAGAATTGACCAGTGCGCCGCCCCTTTCCCACAGCGACCCCCGACGCCGGCAGCACCTACCACTCCCTCCTATCATCTTCCCCTTCCGTACGCACTGGACGGCCAGAGGAGTTGGAGCCGACGTCTCCCTCCTTCACCTACACCGACGACGAGCTCCAACGGCGCCGTCTCGCCGTGCACGTCCCTGATATGGATGGCACCGCCGAGCCCGTGGCCCTTATCCCCTGGTTATCGAATCCAGCCGAGATTCGTCCCGTCCGTTCTACCACCGGGGCGCATCAACTTCTCGCGTCTCCCACATCGGCCTCCATGGTCGTCCTCTGCACCCAAGCTCTGCCTACAAGCTTCATGTGCATCAGCAGATTTGAGCTGAGGATCTGGATCGAGCAGGTCATAGGAGCTTGCCGGCAACACCCGATCATTGATCTGGTATTCTGGTTTGAAGTTCGTCTCAGGTGATTTCTACTCTGTAAAATAGTTTGGAACATCAAAAACTGCATTTTGAAATCGTTCATACAAACTGAATTTTATCGATCGTACATTCATGAAAATATATGGATAAGACAATCGTTCGTGTTTGCTTCCAGGCGTTCTGGCGTATCAAATCGCTCTGAACATCCATACATTGAGGTTGAAGCGATGCCATGATTGTTGGCATTCACGCTGGGAGGAATGAGATCAGCTCCATCATCTCCAATTAGTCTTCTTTCTTGCTATCCAGGTCTTAAATGAGCAGACAGTCTTTGAACAAGGGGTGGATGGGAGTACACGTTTTGGACCCCTCTGCAGAATTGAAACAATTTTCTGATACATAGATTACAATTTTCGGAACTTAAACACAGGTAGGTTCCAGTTGCGATTCCAATGTATAATTCCGATTAGTATTTTTTCATGTTACTTCATCATCCCCTTTTGTTGGCGCTTAGACTTGGAACATTTATTCCCACCGGCTGTATATACTGCTATAGTGAACCGACCTATTTTTTGAAATTTTGATTAAATTTGTAATGCATGGCATGTCCGCATATATTGTCTATCTTGTTCATTTGTAAGCCCAGCTACACTAATTATGCCAGTTGTATTTGATTGAGAAATAACATGAGCTTACAATTCGCAAGCTTGTGATTTGATTTCGCATATTAGTTTGTCAAGTCCGGTTGTATTTTGTAACCTATTTTTAATTTTCAGTTCCTTTTAGGGGAGCGGCCTACTGATTATTGTCTGATAGTTTGCAGACACGGATGGCGGCGACCATCTTTCACTATCCGACATCGCCTCGGCCAACTGGAGAAACCTAGCACCGCTGACGGTTCATCTTGGTTTGTCTCTCTTCCTTGCATTTTGGTTCCAGTCATAGGCTTTTTCTCAGGATACATCTTGCTTGCGAGGATGATTGTTCTAGCCACACGAAGCAGAATTGGAGTGCAACCCGGTGCGTCGTCCCCTTCTACTTAAGTGAGACTGGTTTCCTTCGGGGGCCTTTTGCCATTTGGAAAACTTGTGATTCTGAACCTGTATCTCTGCTCATCTCCCCTTCCCTGAAACTCTGAACCTGCTGCACTCTTTCTTCTCTGATTACTACTCTCTGTCACCTGAATTCTCTATCCTATGAAGATAGAAATACCAAGTGGGTGGGTGTGTATGCTGGTTCTGAACATAACTGGATCGAATTACTCCGCTGGACTGGTGCCTCAAGGTACTGCGATTTTGGCTTCAAAGAAGAATAGTGACTCAGCAGGACATGTATATGCATCTCTCCCTGCCATAAGTAAGCATGGAAACAAATTTCGGTATGCAGCAGCAGATATATTCAGTCAATGAATTATGTACCTAATTGAACGAACAAAATTTCAGCCACTGAATTCTTTCATACAGTTGCAGCGATTACTTGAAGGAGATATAACGAGTAATATGCATCGACAGAATATAGGTCCATAAAGACCATCTTTCCTTAGGCATTGCATTCTAAAATTATTTTTCTTCTTTCCGATTAGCTAACTAATTGTGCCAAGCACACCAAATGCACATTAACAAGAGCAATGGTTAATTGGCAACCAAGTTTAGGGACCAACCACACACCGGTTCACTTTTCAATACCAAAATAGGATCTCATATGGTCATATGGAAAGAATATCATATTCCAACAATCCAGCATGAATAGGCCTTCTATTTCCAATTTTTGTCCGCCCAACTTGTTTGGAACTAAAAGCTTTGTTCTTGTTGTTGTTGTCGTCGTCGTTGTTGTTATTGTTATTGTTGTTGTTGTTGTTGTTGTTGTTGTTGTTGTTGTTGTTGTTGTTTTGTCAGCCCTTTGACAACCTACTCATAGATTATGGAATATGTGAGAGGGTTGTGATTTTTAGAAGACATCGACAATGTCCCATTAGCCATGTTAGTGTGTGATTGTTGTACATCAATTATTTTTTGAGCTGGTTAGTGTAAAAAATGGTCACTAGAGCTTTTCTTAGTGCATCGGAATAGTTTCTTTAGTGATGGGTTCAAGTGGCTGCAATGGAAATATGGTTTCTACTATGATGCCATGTAAACATGTAAGATGGTTCACTAAAGAGCAGTAACTAATTAGATTGTCCTTCCTAAAGAGTTCTAACACTGTAGTGGCTGATGAGTTGAACAACATTGTATTAGCTGGTGTGGCTCCATTACTTCTGTCAAATAGAGACTATATTTTATTCTTTTTAAGATTCTTCTTGTATCCTGGAGATTACAATGGTCTCCTAACATCTCAACTTGATAAACAAAGAATTTAATTTTATATGTTCTTGTGCTTATCTGGTAGATGTTTATTAGGTATTGTTATAAATATGATGAACTCAGTTAGATGGTTCGCTAAATCGCGGTAACTAATTATATTAACTTTGCTAAAGAGTTAAACAACACTGTATTGGTTGATGAGTTGAACAACATTATATTAGTTCACGCAGCTCCATCACTGGTGTCAAAGTTGTATCACATTTATCTCACGGAATAGTCTACATCTCGAGAGCCTTAGCCTGTTCTTCTCACTTGTAAAGATACATGATTCCAGTGTAAGGAGCACTCATTTGAGACTTAGATCACAAGTTTTGTTTAATTTGGTTAAGTTAAACTAATGATTATCATTTAGTATGCCCTGTTGCACACCATGATTGAAGCATGGAGCTCACTGGAACTGCATGAAAGCTGCAATGCTATTTTATTTATTGAAGTTACTTATTTTGGTAATGGCGCCCTCTCATGTTTATTTTAGATCAAACATGCACAACTCAATGTGCACACACAAAGGTAAGGCTCTTCAAAACCTGTGGTAGCAGTTTGTCAATAACTCCACGATATCTCCAAGTAGGAGGGATTTTTGAGTTGTTCTTGTGAGGATTTTTGACTGGACGTGAGGATCTCCGAGATCTAAGAAATGCGACCACACACTATGTGAGGATCGGTTTAGAATCTCAGCTTCCCTTGCTAAATTATTTGACAAACTATAAACATGTAAGTTACTTGTTCACGTGTTCATTTGAATTTAGATAGTTACTTGTTGTAAGGAGAGCGGCCTATTGCATTGTGGTGTCTCAACAATAACTCGTATTGGCAGAACCATAGGAGAGCATTCTGAAAGCATCTCTAGCAGACCCCGTATAATGGTCAAACCTGTAAAAAAAAGACGCGTTTACAGTTTCGGTTGGAAAAACGGCGCCTAACAGACCCCGTAAAACTTGTTCGACCCGTAAACTTTTTAAGGGGCACGGTAAATCCATTCGCGAAAACCTTATATGTACAGTTTCGAAGGCGGTATACAGTTCAACTCGTAAACCGGTCAAACCTTGTCGGAGCAGACGCGCCGCCGCGAAACTAGCCGGAATCTACCTGGAAATCACCGGAATCCGTCGCCGCACGTCGGAAGAAGCCGCAGCACGCCGGAATTTGCCGCCGCCGGTCCGAATTGCGGCCAGCTTGACCTCCACTGCCGAGGCGAGGCCGTCCATGGGCAGGGCGGAGCAGGCCACCGGCGGCTTGAATCAGAGCGAGGCGGCACCGGAGAAGAGCGGGGCGGGGGTGGGAGAGCTCGCGCGGCCACGACGGGGAACGCGTGCGTGCGACGGCGGGCAGTGTCGGGCTCAATCGGAGACGGGCGGGTGCGCCAGGGAGCGCGCGGTCGGGGTGGGCGGCGCTGGGCTCCTCCACTGCATGTGTGGTCGGGAACGGGCGGCGCCAGAACGAGCCGGGGGCGAGGCAGGCAAGCCGGGGTGCTAGGGCGAGGCACGCCGTCGCCGGAGACGGACTAGCCGGGACGGGAGGAAAAAAGAAAAAAAATGGGCTATATTGGGGTACAGTTTTATTTACGGGGTCTGTTCTGTCCGGGACAATTTCACATTATACGCGTTTTTAAGGGGTCTGCTAGAGATGCTCTGACTCCTAACCTATAAGGAAGCAAACTGTTACTTGCTTCTATGTGATTGAACCGTGTGCATACACCATTTTTCTTGTACTCCCACCTGAGGAACAAGTTGACTGTGACCTGGTCAAGAGAGTCAGCCACCAATATGAACTCATAAAAGTTTGAGGTATTTCTATTTTTGGCTGGGAATAATTGTTGGATTGATCAGCTCGAAGTTGGGATCAATGTTCTTTTTTGACGGAAGGATATTCTAGGCATGCAGACACTCTGCACTCTATACACTCCTTGGAGCACAAAATATGTTGAGCTGATATGTATTTAGTTGGTGTGGGCCTTTATTATGTTGTTTTTTACCTAATTAGTATAATTTCGTAATATTAAACAGCCTTTATAGTTAGGGTAATATTTCTAAAAGCATGAACAATTAAGTACATATATGGATAAACTATTGTTAAAAGAATTGTAAATATATTGATCAATAGTAGGATCGTGCGTTGCACGTGCATGTTTACTAGTGTAGATCTAACAGTTATTCTTTGTCAAATAAGAATGGGCCCACCAAATCAATGATCAGATTTTTCTTATTTTCAAGGAAATTTCTAGCCTATTTCTCTTTTTTCTGATTAGCCCGTCAAGTACTTTTAGTATATAATAGATAGACATGAACAATGTTAAACAAAAAGGCTCAGCTATAGTGGCCAAGTACGGCCAGTCCTAATTAACAGTATAAAAAAGAGCTCTTTTACGGTGATTGGCGGGTTACGACTCGTAATTTCATGTAACTCCGCCTATGATTTTTTCTGACCGTCGGATCTAGAAAATCATTTAAAGATTTTTTTAAAAAGAAAAGGGTAGAATGGTAAAGTCGTAATCCAATCAATTGTTCCAATCGGATGTGACAGTAACTTCGCCCGTCCCCGACGCAGAGGCAGATGCATAGCCGCCGCCGCCCCTCCCACCGTTCCGATCAAGCAGTCCACCACCGGAAGCAACCGCCGGCCCGCCTCCCTGGTCTCGCTCCCCCCCCCCCCCCCCCCCCCCCCCCCCCCCCGCTCAATCTCAATCCGTCCGGTAGTTCTGAATTTTTTTTGCTCTGTTCAATGTCCTGTAACTAAACCTGATAATAGTTTGGGCTGAACTTCATCGCGTAGTACGGCTGGTTCTGCTGCTGTTGACTGTGAATGGAAGTGGATCATTATGAGCTATTTTGACTGTGATATCTAGTAGTTTTGCTGCTGTTACTGTGATCATCATAGCCTAATTTGTTGGATCATTTGACAGTCCTGATCTTTGCTATTAGGTGCTTGTAAAGTTTGCTTTTGAATGTTGCTACTATGGAGGAATTTTCTGCTGGTGATCTTGTGCAGATGTTTTTTTTTATCCAGCTTGTTAATTTTATAGTTCCTCGCTCAGATACACAGCTGAAACGACTTCTTTCCCGTAGCTGCAACATATCTGATTACCTGCAATACTAGATAACAACTAGAATTGGGTCAGCAAGGCCATGGGCATTTTAGAAATGGGTCGACCCGTGGCCTCATAAATTGGTTTGGCTTGAAAATGCCTACAGTTTGGATTGGTTTGGATTATATGAAAACAATTGTAGCTTGGTCGAGTAAAGATTGAAACTGTCTCCATGTTACTTATCAATTACTTGAAACGGATCATTGTTTTGAGATGTACAGTATGTGTTCACAGAATTAAAAAAATTCTGCAGTTAAAATATGCACATATTTGGAGGTTGCATTGCATATATGTGTATGATGATACTCCTTTCTGAAAATGAGATTGCCATATGTAGTTCAGAACTGACCTAGCATGCTAAATTTAAACAGCATCTTAATCATGAACTTACCAAGCTGCTGTTTTGTAGTTGTTTAATCATAGTTACCATTCCATGAAAATTTTCCATTGTTGCTTGTAAGATGGCGCAGTTTGGTGCTGGTGACTGCATTCACAATTGTACAGAGCTCTGATTAAGAAATATTCAACTATAAGAAACTGATGTTTTATTTTGTAAGGTACTATAAATATTCAGAAGTGCCTCGCCCCCCTTTGCAACTTGCCCTAATCTTCAGCTGCTGGTTCTAGTCGTCTTCCTCCGCCTAAACCTCTTCCAGTCTTTGTCTTCCACCCAAGGTCGCTGGGATCTTCCTCCAGATCGTCTCCGTAAGTGATCTCTGTCTATCCACCTTCCCTCTATCCCTGCATGAATGAAGGATGCATTCTGCAGGTGTCATCTCTGTATGACAGTTTGTGTGTTACAGTAGTTCACATAATGGGCTCCTGTGTTGCATTTTCTGTTTCATAGCGATTGGCTTCTGTCCCGAAAATTCTTGTTGACCTGTAGGTTGCTCCATTCAAGTAGTAGTGGCATACCAGGCTGAGATACAAATGATCTCGAACCACCTTTTTCCTCAAGAACACTTGAACTGAGCTATGATAGCACTGCAGAGATTTTTGTCAATTCTAAATTTGTAACGACGGTGGCTCCAAGCCCCTTGTTCTCTGAGTTCAGAATTAATGCGGACAAGACAATAGCTTTCAGCAAGCCCCTTGTTCAGAAAATTGTAGGGGTACCTAAGGGGGGGAGACCCTTTGTACTGCATGGGCAGAAGTCGTACAAAATCAAAGAACTACGAGATCTGTACTGAACTACGAGATCAACTCTGGTTTGTAGTACAACGGCAAGGGTGGTGTGGAAGGAGACGCCCTGAGCATGGAATGACCCTACTGCTCCATCTCCGACATAACTCCAGCCGCTATAGCCTCAAGTTTGGTCTTCTCTTCTACGTTGATCCGTTTAGGTATTGCGCTTCTGTTTTTAGTAAAGAAATTATATTGTTTGCATCTGCCGTCTCTATATCATATCAATACTCTCTGCAGATCCCAACTAATCAAGAGATACGAGGACAGGCAGGATGAAGGAGCTGCAGTTGTCAGTGCTGCGGCGGGCGAGCAAGGACGCAACTAGACATTAGTCAGGGACTGTAACATATGGTTAGCTTGATGACACACACTATGTCTTCATGAACATGCTTTGGGAGCAACTGGATCTGGACCTCCCCGCAACTGACTTCCACAAGGATGAGGTTGACCTGAAGCTACCCTAATTTGTCAGCCTGTTCAGCCAATAGAAAACTATGCACAATTTATCTTTTATCTGCCCAATTAAAATCCTTTAGTTTCCCCTTCGTCTGGCTCCTCGGTGCTAAATTTCCAAGGCTTCCACTCTAACATAAGGAATTTTCAAGAATATTTAACTACTATTTTTTATCAAGCAACTATTAATACCATAAAACTAGAAAAGGATCTTATTGTTTCTGGATAGGGCTATTGCACAAATAAGAACATTGTTAGCCAAAAAAGACAGGTGCACTAAATTGTTTCCCTCATAGTCCTAACCACATTTTTTACCATACAGGCATTGCATATTTAGCAAGTATATTCTCCAAGATATGTCCTGATCATCCTAATTTTTGCGACATATTTAATTAACCATTGACTTTTGTATGTTTAATCGAGCGGTCTCTAATGTTTTTTGTTCCTGCTGAAATTCCTTATTTTGCTATTTATCTGGTAGAGCATGCAAGAGTTGGCTTCTAAAGTTCTAAGCATAGATTCTATAAGAGCCGCCACCGTTATTAATAACCAGTTGTTTTCTCTCTGTGTCGCTGCAACTAGGATAAATTGGTTACTAGCTAACTTACTATAGATGTGTGGATCACCCAGAGTTCATGCCACAACGTCAATATCATTTTCTGGGTTCATTTGCTATTTTTAAGGCATTAAATGGATTTCCAGGTATTAAATGGATATACTTCAAATTTGAACTACGGGTACATGAAAAAATGCCCACAAATTGGTTGAAAAATCATATTTAAGTTCTTGAGTATATTTGTAGGTCTCGTCGAAGAAATGTTTTGAAAATTCAGACATTTAGGTTGGAAATATCAAACAATAACTTGGAGGTTATTGGTTTTTGAATTTTAAAAAATGTAAACGAAGTGTGACAAATATGAACCTTGGCATGGTGTCATGATATGACCTCGAGAGGATGTGCTTAAAATTTGAAATAAAATCAAGAAAGGGGAAATGAATAGTTTCTTTTAAATCCTTTATCGAATGTTCCATTTTGCCGAGTGTAATGTATCGGACACTTGGTAAAAATAGTCTTTACCGAGTGTCTGAGAAAATACACTCGATAACTCCATGGACTAGTTGCTATGCTTAGGTGGACCGTGGCCCAGCTATTGCCTCAACCCCCTTCTCTCGCTCCCTCGATCCCCTTCTCTCGGGGAGCTCCTGTGTGACCCTCTTTGCGTCAAAAAGTCGACGGTTCGCACAGGGCGTAGCTCACCTGGGCCGGCCCATTTTGCGTTCGCGAGGTGGAAAAACGCGAAAAAAAGCAGCGCTAGCGCTGGGGTTCGATCCCCTGACTTCGTAGCAACGTACAAGCTGGGCTAGCCGCTGCGCCACATTAGGTTTTGTGCCAAACTAGCAGCGCAATGCTAAAAGAACTAAACCACAGCGGTAAAAACTTAAACATTCACAAAAAATCCCAAAAACTAAAGCACAAGTGAGGGATCAAACAGAGGACCTCCTACTACTAAACCAGGTCACTAGCGACCTTAATTCCTAGGAATCTGTGTCTAAAACCTCAAACATTGCACGGAAATGTGAACATTTCTGGGTATTTGCAAGCATTTTTCTAAAAAAAAAAGAACAAAATTGAACAAATATCATTTTTTGAAATTACGAACAATTTCTAAAAAAAACACAAACATTTTCTGAAAAACAGGAAAAAAAATTGAAATGACAATTTTTTTTGAAATTACGAACAATTTTCTCAAAGCATGAACAATTTCGAAATTGCGCAAACATATTTTGAATTTGCAAACAAAATTTGGAAACATAACATTTTCTGAATTTGTGAAGAAATTTGGAAAACTGGAACATTTTTGGAAATTTCTGAATATTTTTTGAATTGGTCAACAAAAATGAAAAATGCAAACAATTTTTGAAATTACCCAAACATTATATGAATTTGGGAACAAATTTTCAAAACATGAACATTTTTTTAAATTAGTGAACAAAATTTGAAAGTGGAAACATTTTTAAAATTCCCCAACATTATTTGAATTTGTGAACCAATTTTGAAAACATGAACATTTTGTCAATTTGCGGAAAAAATAATAAACGACAATTATTTTTTAATTTGTGAACAAATTTTGTAAAAAGGAACATTTTTTTTTTTGAAAAAATGCAAATATTTTTCCAAAAAATGAACAACTTTTGCAAAATGCGAATATTTTATGCAATTTCCCAAACATTTTTTGAATTTGTGAACAAATTTTGGAAAGATGAACATTTTTATAATTTTTGATTTTTTTAAAACAGGAACATTTCATTTAATCCGCAAACATTTTCTGAATTTGTGAACAAAATTAAAAATTACAAATATTTTCAGAAATTTTAATATTTTTTGAATTTTCAAACATTTTTTAAATGAAGTGAACAAATTTTGAAGTATTACCAATTTTTAGAATTTCTGAACAAAATTTGAAAACAGGAACAAAATCTACAAAATTGAACAAATTTTTCGAAATACAAACATTTTTTATATTCCAGAAAATTTGTTGAAAAGAAATAAACGTGAAAAAAAAATGAAAGAAAAATAAAATGGAAAGAAAACAAAAAAAGAAACAGAAAAAAAAGAAAAAAAGAAAAAGGACAGAAAAAAGAAAAAAAACAGGAAACAGAAAAAAAATAGAAAGGAAAAATAAAAACCGGTTCAGGAAGTTGTAGAAGGTTCCCAAAACCGGTAAAAACCGGCTGGGAATCCTCTAGAATGTTCCCAAAACCAGAACGTATGTACGCTACAGTTGGGCAGACCCAAGTCGCTCGCTAGGTCGCCTCGCCTGTGCGAATCGCCGACTATTTGACGCAAAATGCGTCAAATAGGGTTTTCCGTCATTGCTGTCGTCCTCCTACTCCCTCTCCCATAGGCCACTGCCTCCTCCTCCCTCCTTTCCCCGTACGCCACAGCCGCCTCCTTCCTTCCTTCCCCTTACGCCATCGTCCCTGCCCACTACCTCTCCCGTACGCCACCACCGTCCTCCTCCCTCCCTCCTCGTATGCCACCTTCACCTCCTCCCTCCCTCCCTTCCTCGTACGGCACCGCTGCCTCCTTCTCCGAGAATATATCTGGTCTGCACTACCCCATCAACTTCGGACCTCGATGAGCTGGAGCAGCACCGCCCCCATGAGCTTCTGTCTGGCCATCTCATATGGCTGACAGACAAGTGTGTGGTGGAGGGCGAGCTGGTCATGGGAGAGGAGGAGGATGCCCCCCAAACCCAAGCCTCCCTTGAGTCTGTCACCCGCAACCGCCGCAAGGGTACTAATCACTTAATCTTGTATGTAGGATGCTCTAGTTAGGTAGTTAGGCTTGTTTCAATAGTGCAGGAACCCCTAATTAGCAGCGTTCCAATCTCTTCACTAGCACCGTTCGTATCGCGCGCCACCAGTGCGGCGCTGCTAGTAAGCTCAGACGAGAAGCGCGTGCACCGAACCCTGCTAGTACATGTGAACTAGAAGCGTGCCCGCCGGACGCCGCTAGTGTGGGTTACTCAAGCAGTGTTTCAGCAGTGTAAACGCGGCCGGTACATCATAAGAATGGCCACGTGCATTTAACTCTGAGCGCGGCTAACTGGGCAAGAGCTAGTAGCGTTTGCTTGCCAGAAACGCTGCTAATGTCGAAGCAATCTACAGCGATGTTTCTTACATACACGCTGCTGATTTAAATTTCCTGAATGGAAAAATTAAAATAATTTATTATGTTTGGCAGCATTTTGATCCTATTTTGCTGCCATGCAACATTTTTAGCCCAGTTGGTGCAATTAGTAGCTTTCATTCAAGTTCTACCACATAGTGCAACATGTACAATGGATATAATTAACAACCACATAGTAGTCATACCATAGACCTCCTTTTGTAGCCCAACATGGTGCCACGGGAGCTTTTATGAGCCAAAAGGTTAATTATGCTTCCATGACACATTTTTCGGCTAGCAAAATATAATGTAAAATTACTAGCATAAGTTCAACACACTTAACTAACATGCATACTAAATAGCAATCACTAGTAGAAAACCTACCTTTGAACCGGAGCATTAGTCCCGGCCGGGTTTGGGCCCGGGACTAATGTGAGCATTAGTCCCGGTTCCAACGACTAGGAGCGGACGGGGGCACGGCCCCCTTTAGTCCCGGTTCAAATGGGACCTCTAGTCCCGGTTGGTGATACCAAGCAGGACTAAAGGGGTTGCGGCAGGCTGGGGCCCCTGCGAGCCTCTTTAGTCCCGGTTGGTATCACCCACCGAGACTAAAGATAGACCTTTAGTCCAGGTTGGTATCACCAACCGGGACTAAAGATAACCCTATATAAAGCTGCTTCGTCCAGCCCGAGTCCAAGCTTCTCCTTTCTCTCCTCTCTGTTTCCTTCCCCTAGCTCGAGCTCATCCTCCATTTTTGCCAAGATTCGTCAAGAATGGAGGCACCCCATCTATCCAAGGGTTCTAAAAGGTTAGCAACTTCATCCTTCCATCTCTCATTGCTAGTTTAGCTCGTTTCATGCTCTATAAGTATAGTGATTTGTGGGTTTTAGTTTGGGAGTAATTATGTCGGAGTTTTTTTTGATTTATATGCAATTTGAGCTCAAATTAACTTCTTAGTTTGCATATGTGTAGGTGTGGTTTACTTAGTGCCTTCCCGTCCCCGTCCTCACCGCCGTCGATCGCCCGCGCCGTCCCGTCGCCGGCACCACCTTGGTGAGCATCTTGTTCTTATCCTTTTTGTAAAAAAATAATCTTATTTGTATGATTTAGATAGTTACTTTATAATTTTGTTACTTGTATGATTGTTTGTTATATATAGTGCCATGGTTTTGATATCCGTCCCCGTCGGTCCTCGTCCGGTTTATGATTCGGATGTGGTATATTATCTTTTATAACTATTTGTTTCATTTCGTGTTTATGACAATTATGCCCATCAAGTTGACATAGATATTTTTATCTAGGAGGTATGTGAACCGGAAATTGCAACCGACCCTCTTGTTGAGAAGTTAAATTTAGTTGAAAAAGAAAACGATTATTTGAAAGAAAAATTGAAAAGAATTGAAGAAGAGAAGATGAAATTGGAGTTGTATGTTGCCGATGTCGTCGATGATCACAAGATCAAGATGGATGCAATGCGCTTGAAGATTAGAAAGATTAGAAAATATGTCATTAATAAAGAGGCTTGGTATCATTATGCTATTGGATCAATTACTACCTTAGTTGCGATTTTGATCGCATTTGTTGTTGCATTTAAATGCTTTAGCTAGATAGTTGTATGTTGTTTTATGAGAAGTATGTATGAACTTTATGTATGAACTTGTATTAATTTGGTCACTTCGATGTTGTGTAATGAAGATGAGCCGGCAATGGATGTACGATGATCGACGCTCTCCCGAGTTCATTAATGGCGTGCATAGTTTTCTGCGTGTGGCTGAGGCAAACAAGCGGAATGGTTTTATGTGTTGTCCATGTGGTGTCTGTAAGAATGATAGGGATTACTCTACCTCAAAAATCCTTCACAGCCACCTGCTTTAGTCCGGTTTCATGTCCGGCTATAACTGTTGGACCAAGCACGGAGAAAGAGGGGTTATAATAGAAGACAATTAAGAAGAAGAGGATGATGACAACTATCCTAGGTTCCCTGAATACGATGGTACTACAATTGGGGAAGCTGAAGAAGAGGCATCAGATGAGCCCGCTGATGATCTTGGTCAGGCCATTGCTGATGCAAAGAGAAACTGCGAAAGTGATAAGGGGAGGTTGAAGTTGGAGCGCATGTTAGAGGATCACAAAAAATTGTTGTGCCCAAATTGCGAAGATGACAAGAAAAAGCTGGGTACCACACTGGAATTGCTGCAATGGAAGGCAGAGAATGGTGTATCTGACAAGGGATTTGAAAAGTTGCTGAAACTGATAAAGAAGACGCTTCCAAAGGATAACGAATTGCCCGACAGTACGTACGAAGCAAAGAAGGCTGTCTGCCCTCTAGGATTAGAGGTGCAGAAGGTACATGCATGCCCTAATGACTGCATCCTGTACCGCGGTGAGGAGTACGAGAATTTGAATGCATGCCCGGTATGCGGTGCATTGCGCTATAAGATCAGGCGCGATGACCCTGGTGATGTTGAGGGCGAGCGCCCCAGGAAGAGGGTTCCTGCCAAGGTGATGTGGTATGCTCCTATAATACCACGGTTGAAGAGGATGCCAAGTTGTTGCGATGGCACAAAGAAGACCGTAAGAAAGACGGGATGTTGAGAGTACCCGCTGATGGGTCGCAGTGGAGAAAAATCGAGAGAAAGTGGCCGGAGTTTGCAGATGACGCAAGGAACTTATGGTTTGGTATAAGTACAGATGGCATGAATCCTTTTGGGGAGCAGAGCAGCAGTCATAGCACCTGACTTGTGACTCTATGTATCTATAACCTTCCTTCTTGGTTGTGCATGAAGCGGAAGTTCATTATGACGCCAGTGCTCATCCAAGGCCCTAAGCAACCCGGCAAGGACATTGATGTGTACCTAAGGCCATTAGTTGAAGAACTTTTAAAGTTGTGGGATATAAAAGGTGTACGTGTGTGGGATGAGCACAAACAGCAGGAATTTGACCTACGAGCGTTGCTGTTTGTAACCATCAATGATTGGCCTGCTCTTAGTAACCTTTCAGGACAGACAAACAAGGGATACAATGCATGCACACACTGTTTAGATGAGACTGAAAGTATATATTTGGATAAATGTAACAAGAATGTGTACCTGAGACATCGTCAATTTCTTCTGATCAGGCATCTCTTAAGAAAGAAAGGCAAGCATTTCAAAGGTGAGGCAGATCACCGGAAGAAGCCTGGCCACCATACTGGTGATGATATATTTGATATGGTCAAGGATTTAAAAGTAATCTTTGGAACGGGTCCTGGCGAACAATCTGTTCCGAATGACGCTAACGGACAGGCACCCATGTGGAAGAAGAAATCTATATTTTGGGAGCTACCCTATTGGAAAGTCCTAGAGGTTCGCTCTGCAATCGACGTGATGCACGTGATGAAGAATCTTTGTGTGAACCTGCTAGGCTTCTTGGGCGTGTATGGGAAGACAAAAGATACACCGGAGGCATGGGAGGACCAGCAACGTATGAACCAAAAAGACGGCATGCAACCAAAGCAGTATCAAGGTCCTGCCAGCTACGCTCTTACCAAAGAAGAGAAGGAAATCTTTTTTGAATGCCTGAGCAGTATGAAGGTCCCGTCTGGCTTCTCGTCGAATATAAAGGGAATAATAAATATGGTAGAGAAAAAATTCCAAAACCTAAAGTCTCATGACTGCCATGTGATTATGACGGAATTACTTCCGGTTGCATTGAGGGGGCTTCTACCGGAAAATGTTCGATTAGCCATTGTGAAGCCATGTGCATTCCTCAATGCAATTTCTCAGAAGGTAATCGATCCAGAAATCCTACCAAGGTTACAGAATGATTTGGTCCAATGTCTTGTCAGTTTCGAGTTGGTGTTCCCACCATCCTTCTTCAATATTATGACGCACGTCCTAGTTCACCTAGTCGAAGAGATTACCATTTTGGGTCCTGTATTTCTACACAATATGTTCCCCTTTGAGAGGTTCATGGGAGTCTTAAAGAAATATGTTCATAACCGTGCTAGGCTAGAAGGAAGCATCTCCAAGGGCCATGAAACAGAGGAGGTTATTGAGTTTTGTGTTGACTTTATTCTTGACCTTAAGCCGATAGGTGTTCCTCAATCGCGGCATGAGGGGAGACTGAGTGGAAAAGGCACGCTAGGAAAGAATTCAGCAATAAGTATGGACGGGCATTCTTTCACTCAAGCACACTACACAGTTCTACAAAATCCCACCTTGGTGGCTCCGTATATCGAGGAACACATGGATATTGTACGCTCCAAGAACCCGGAGCAGTCTGACCCCTGGATTAAATGTACACACATGGCGACTTTCGGCGGTTGGTTGCAAACACATCTCATGAATAACACCACTGTTGGAGATGAGCTGTACATGTTAGCCAAGTCACCATCTTCGACTATATTGACTTTCAAAGGGTACGAGATAAATGGGAATACATTTTACACGATCGCCCAAGATAAAAAGAGCACCAACCAAATCAGTGGTGTACGCTTTGATGCAACAAACAACAATAGGAAAAAGGACACATATTATGGTTACATAGAGGAGATATGGGAACCTGACTATGGACCTTCTTTTAAGGTCCCTTTGTTTCGGTGCAAATGGGTCAATCTGACAGGAGGCGGGGTAAAGGTAGACCCGCAGTACGGAGTGACAACAGTGGATCTCAACAATCTTGGGTACACAGACGAACCATTCGTCCTAGCCAATGATGTGGCGCAAGTTTTCTATGTGAAGGACATGTCTACCAAACCGAGAAAAAAAAGATAAGGAAGCGAATACATCATACAATGAGCCAAAGCGCCACATAGTTATTTCAGGGAAAAGAAATATCGTGGGAGTGGAGGACAAGACAGACATGTCAGAAGATTATGAAAAGTTTGATGAAATTCCTCCCTTCACAGTGAAGACTGACCCAAGCATCCTGTTAAATGATGAAGATTCTCCATGGTTACGGCGCAATCATAAGAAAGGGACACACGTGAAGAAAAAGTTTTATACCCCAAGATCCCACTCTGGGATGTGACCGGCTTCACCGTCATCACTTTCTCTCTAGTGAGTTTCCGGACTTATAGCTGGAAAGTCCCACTTCGGACAAACTGGAGGGAATCTTTGTAAGAGTTAGGGTATATATGTGTTTTGGGTGTTCCTAGGTGGACTCCGGAGCATCGGAATCCAACCAAAAATCTAGGGCATTTTGGCATTTGAAACATGATTTTTGAATAATTATTTATTAAGTTATGAATTTTCAATTATTCCTGTCCTTTTAGTATTTTAATTATAGTGGCTGTCCAGAGAGGTAAAGTGAGGGTTTTCACCCCTCAATTATTGAGCTATGGAAGAGAGAGAGTTACTGGAGGTAGAATATGACTAGGGTGAGCTCTGGTAAAAATTTGAGCTAAAGGAGAATCCATTTGGGACCCCAATCATTGACCACAAGATTTTGGCAGAAGGTGTTTGATGATGAATAGAGGTACTTAGAGGAATCCAATGGCTTTGGAATTTAAGAGGAATGAGCTTGGTATCAATTTGAGCTAGGGTGCAAATTTGTAGCTCATTTGAAGAGACTTGGCAAGGTAAATATTTCAAACCCTAGAAATGGGCAGAAATGGTTTTGACAAGCTTTGATCAAGTTAACTTGTTCTCCAACTTGTGCCACTTGATGGGGGTGATGCTCATGACCATCAGGCAATGTGGTAAAAATTTGAGATCAATGGGAGAAAGTTGCCAATGTAACTTTGTCAAACCTTAGAAATGGGAAGAATTGGTTTTGGCATACTTTGACCAAGCTAATTTGTTCTCCTTGATGCACCACTTGGCCTAGATGAATATTTAGACCATTTTAGCAGGCATACCAAGTTTGAGCTTATTTGGACATGTTTAGCAATGTAAAGGTGCTCAAACTAGAAAATGGACACAGATGGTTTTGAGGGAATTTGATGATGTTATCTTGTTCTCCAAGGCATGAGACTTGGCAAGATCATCAAATATGGCATTTGTGACATGCTAGAATTTTCTTGGAATTTATGGTGAATATTTCCTTTGTAAATATTTCAAAAGCTTGAAATATCCAGAAAGGGCAATTGAGGGTTTCGACCAATATTTTGAACATGACCATGTGTTGAAACTCTTATATATGGACAAATTGAATCTGTCAAATAATTTCTTCAAAATGAAAATTAAAAATCCTCATGTTGACTAACAGAAACATAATATAATTTGGCAAAAGTATAACAATAAAACATAAACTAAAATAATTAAAACAAAGGAAAAAGGTATAAAACTAAAAGAGCTAAACAGAATCTGTTTTTGATTAAAACACCTATTTAAAATATCCTAAAAATTCCCAAATTGAACATACTGATAAAACATACTAATATTAAATAGAAGGAAAAATAATCACTCAAAAATCTATTTTTTAACTAAAGTTATTCACAAACTAGTGATTCACACAAATTTCAAAGAATTCAAATTTAAACTATTCAAATTTGAAAACTACTGGCACTAACAGAAAGTTCATAATTTTTGTGACCTAAAGCAAAAAAGATTCACTCAAAAACTCTAAATATTCTAAGAGTTTTACCTAAAGTTTTCTACACAAAAAGAATCACTTTAAAAAGACACCTTTAGTCCCGGTTGCAACCACCAGCCGGGACTAAAGGTTCCTTCTCCCGCGTGGAATTTGGGCCGCCGAAAAGAGACCTTTTGTCCCGGTTCGTGGCTGGCGCTGGGACTAAAGGACCTTTAGTCCCGGTTCGTGGCTGGAGCCGAGATTAAAGGTCTTGTGTATATAACCGCCCGGTGTCCCGGTGCCAGCCACCGCCCGGGAGAAGGAAACAGAACCACACCGCCAGGCCGCTCGTCTTCAACCTCCGACCGCCGAGATCGCCTCCGCCGCTCCGTTCGCTCCGGTCCTCCTCCGAGCTCGCCGTCCGCACCGTTGAAATTGCCGTGAGCCTCTCCCTCGAACCCCCTCTCTGTTTTCTCTGTCGCATGCCGTAGCCGTCGCACCACCTGCGCCCGAACCCGCCGCCGCCTGCGCTCGCCGCCGACGATGCTCCGGTGACCATTTGGTCCCGGGCGTGCGTCCACTGTGTTCACCGCGCCGCGTAGACGCCATAGGTGCCAGCCCCGCATCGCCTAGGCCATCGCAGCCGCATTCCTGCGCATGCCCGAATGCCGGCCGCCGCTGCCGAGCTCGTGGCCGTCGTCTCCGGCCACCACTGGCCCAGCCACCACCCCCATCCAATGCGCGCCGGCGAGAGCTCTCCAACGAGCCCAGCCGCGCCTCGAATGGTGGCCCGTAGGCCAAACCCGCAGCTCGCCGCCGCATCTGCCCCCGCCGGCGGCTTAACTCCGATGGGTTTGACCCCATTTAACCGGGGGTTTGACCTCCCCGAGTCAATGACATGTGGGCCAGCCCCCTGTTAATTATTTAGTTTAGGTTTAATTAAATTGGTTTAGTCACTGTGAGACTGACACACGGGTCCCACTGGTCAGTTTGACCTGGGCCGCTCCGTTAACCTGCTGACATCAGCATGATGTCATGCTGACGCGGTAAATCATTTACAGGATTTTGTTTATTTCTAAATAACCAGAAAAATCCGGAAAATGGTTTAAACTTCAAAAATTCATAGTAATTCAACCATAGCTCAGATGGAAAAGATTTATATATGAAAATGATTAGAGAAATCCAATCTATCCATTGGTGCTGGTTTCATGCATGACAAAGTAACTTAACCTTGCTGTTTTGCTCAGAACAACTAAATGCACTTTGAAAATTCACATGTTAGGTTTGAACTTTAAAACTTCATAGAAAATTAACCGTAGCTCAGAATGAAATAATTTATATATGAAAAATTATCAGAAAAATTCAAGGAATCCATCTGTAAAATTTTCATGCATGAAAAACCAACTTATACTTGCTGTATAAGTGAAAACATCTAAATGGCATTTAAAATGCTTAAATTGGAGTTTGCATTTGAACCCTTGGTTCAAATGGACTTCATTGCACTTGTTGATAGTTGCATTAGCACAATCCACATCATCATATTGTTGCATTGCTGTGTATTGATTGCATCTCCGGTAGTGTTCTTCTCGATACTATGATTCAGTTTTTGCTTATTGAATGCATTCTAATTGTTCTATCTTTCTTCTGGATTAGTTAAGCTATGGACGAAAGCGGCAGAGACCATGAAGAGGATATGATCTTCGACATGATACGCTCCTCCCTAAACCAAGAGAATGAACCAGATGACGGCTCACAATTTCTGAACGACACCGGTGAGGGACTTGTGGAAGAACCAAGAGACGAAGGGCAAACAAACAATGATGGCGAAGAAAATGTTAGACAATTAACAAAGTCCGGCGAGGTATATATATATATTAGGCCTCTGGTGATCATTAGATGTATTAATTGATTTGTATATATATATTAACGAATCTTTCTTCTTTTAGCCCTCCGGATCGATCAAATCTTCTAGAAGGGTACGAGGCCGGGCCAAAAAGTTGGGTGATGGCATAAAGTACAACATCGATGAAGTCGCAGAAGATGGCGAACCGATTGCTCCCGTACAGAATGCCCGTAAATTTATAAATCAATGCGGAGTTATTGTTAGGGACAACATCCTGATCACCATTCGAGAATGGAATAAGCCAAAGGAAGATCGAGGAGTTAGTTATGTCGACGAAAGATCGAAAAAATTGCTTTGGGATACGCTCATGTCACATTTCAACCTACCAGAGGGCTAAACAGAATCTGTTTTTGATTAAAACACCTATTTAAAATATCCTAAAAATTCCCAAATTGAACATACTGATAAAACACACTAATATTAAACAGTAGGAAAAAGAATCACTCAAAAATCTATTTTTAAACTAAAGTTATTCACAAACTAGTGATTCACATAAATTTCAAAGAATTAAAATTTAAACTATTCAAATTTGAAAACTACTGGCACTAACAGAAAGTTCATAATTTTTGTGACCTAAAGCAAAAAAGATTCACTCAAAAACTCTAAATATTCTAAGAGTTTTACCTAAAGTTTTCTACACAAAAAGAATCACTTTAAAAAGACACCTTTAGTCCCGGTTGCAACCACCAGCCGGGACTAAAGGTTTTCCTTCTCCCGCGCGGAATTTGGGCCGCTGAAAAGAGACCTTTAGTCCCGGTTCGTGGCTGGCGCCGGAACTAAAGGTTGGCCTTTAGTCCCGGTTCGTGGCTAGCGCCGGGACTAAAGGACCTTTAGTCCTGGTTCATGGCTGGAGCCGGGACTAAAGGTCTTGTGTATATTACTGTCCGGTGTCCCGGTGCCAGCCACCGCCCGGGAGAAGGAAACAGAACCACGCCGCCAGGCCGCTCGTCTTCAACCTCCGACCGCTGGGATCGCCGGTCTTCTCCCTCTCCGACACGTCCGCGGCCTCGCTCTCTCCGCCGACGTCGTCTTCGCCAAGTGGATCTGACCAAGAAGCCGCCAAGACGACGCCCGCTTCATTTCTTCCCCGACGACGTCCGCCGCCTCTCGCCGCCGATTCGCTCCACCCCGACTTGCTCCGGCTCCCCAGAGTCCCCCATTGACCTTGCAGTGAGCCCCGCTCCCTTTCCTCTCTATCCCCGCATATTCTCCTGCTCTGTAGCGTAGAATCCGACGAGCACCGCTCGTCGCCGCCGCTGGACCTCGTCGTTGCCGTCGATGCAATCCACCTTAGGTCGCCCCCGTAGCACAGGTCGACGCGGCACACTCTCCTCGTTCGAATGGAAGTCGCGGCCGTCCAATTGGTCGCCGGAGACGCCGTCGCGTGGACCTCCGCCGTGTCCGGTGGTCGCCGGAGCCTCGCCGGCATGCGTCACCGTTTTAAACCAGCCTGTGTCTATGACACGTGGGCCCTGGTAATTAGGATTAGGGCTAATTAAAATCAACCTGTGACACTGATATGTGGGACCCCCCTGCTAATTAACCTAATTAAAACACTAACTAACCCCCACAGTCAATGACATGTGGGTCCAAAGGACCTCTTGGACCAGTCAAAGTCTCCAGTCTCCAGTCAACTGGGACCCACTGTCAGCCACAGTGTGCACTGCTGTGTGCACTCTGCTGGGTACACATAGCATTTAGCCTTTTATTTAGAATTAATAATAATTTCAGAATATGTTTAAAACTTTGAAAATTAATATAAAATAAACCGTAACACGGATGAAAATAATTTATATATGAAAATTGCTTGGAAAAATCCAACGAGTCCGAATATGCAACCCGTTCATCAGTCACGCCTCTGTAGCACTGCAAGCATAGAACCATCCCCTCTCTTTCGTTTGTCCAAAAAATGCCAAACGCCGGGAAAACCCCTCTGGATGTTTTCCCTCTCCGTCTGCAATGTGTAGTACTGCGTTAGACACCCCTAGCTCTGCATATCGTCATGTCATGCTTAGTGATGCATCTGTTTGCTGTGTATTGATTGCATCTCCGGTATTGTTCTTCTCGATACTATGATTCAGTTTTTGCTTATTGAATGCATTCTAATTTAAATACTAAATTCCATTATCTTTCTTCTGGATTAGTTAAGCTATGGACGATAGCGGCAGATACCATGAAGAGGATGTCTTCGACATCATACCCTCCTCCCAAAACCAAGAGAATGAATCAGATGACGGCTCACAATTTCTGAACGACTCCAGTGAGGGACTTGAGGAAGAACCAAGAGACGAAGGGCAAACAAACAATGATGGTGAAGAAAATGCTAGACAATTAACAAAGTCCGGCGAGATATATATATATTAGGCCTCTCGTGATCATTTGATGTATTAATTGATTTGTATATATATATATTAACGAATCTTTCTTCTTTTAGCCCTCCGGATCGAGCAAATCTTCTAGAAGGGTACGAGACCGGGCCAAAAAGTTGGGCGATGGCATAAAGTTCAACATCGATGAATTCGCAGAAGATGGCAAACCGATTGCTCCTGAACAGAATGCCCGTAAATTTATCCATCAATGCGGAGTTATTGTTAGGGACAACATCCCGATCACCATTCGAGAATGGAATAAGCCAAAGGAAGATCGAGGAGTTAGTTATGTCGATGAAAGATCGAAAAATTTGCTTTGGGATACGCTCATGTCACATTTCAACCTACTAGAGGGTTTCACAGATGGCCAACGGTTGAAAGTCAAGCAGTTTGCTCTTAAGAAGATGGCCACACAATTCCAGAGCTGGAAGAAAAGATTATGGAGCGACTACATCAAGGCAAAAAAGAAGACTCCAGAATTCACTGGAGCACTAGAGAAGATAAAAGATCATTGGGACGCATTTGTGGAGTACAAGGAATCGGATGAAGCTCTGGAAAGGTCAAGAAAAAACAAGATAAATGCAGAGAAAAAAGAGTATCACCATGTTCTGGGGACATGTGGCTACAAGAGAGCCGTGCCTAAGTGGGAAGCAGCTGAGGCCAAGATGCTTGCTGAAGGGGTCATTCCAGCTACAGCGGATTGGCCCCAGAGGTCCAGGAATTGGTTTTATGCGCATGGGGGACAGTTGGACCCAGCGACAGGGCAGATTATTGAAAAGGCAGATCTTAAAACAGCCTCGGACGCTTTACTTGAAGCAATAGAAGATGCTCGAAAGGGGTTGTTCCAGCCCGAGAGAGAGAACGACGAGCTTACACGCGCCCTCGGGAATCCTGAACACAGAGGACGAACACGAGGCAAAGGCGTTGTTCCGTGGGTTCAGGGGTTTTCGGAGTGGAATGACACTTATAGAAGCCGTCAGAGAAAAAAGAAGCAGGATGCAGACCGGCTTCAGAAGGTAGAAACAAAGAACACGGAGTTGGAATGCATGTTAATGCGGCAGCAGGAGCAGATCGACACAATTAGCCAGCAAAGGGCGTCTCCGCGGTAGGAGCAAGCAGATACATCATTGGATAGTACCGTCCGATCTATGCGGAAAAGCAGCGTGGGTTCCACGGGGGTCCGAGCCGATGATGCACTGCTGGCTCGCTACCCCGTGGATGATATCAAAGAGAGGACAAGTTGTGAGCTACACATGAAAATGAAGAACATATCCATGAAGGTGGCGGTCGGCTTTGCTTTACCGAATGCACCTGAAGCAACCATCCATGGCAATCCGATTCCAGCTGGCTATGCTCTTGTCGGGGTGGATGAAGTTCTGTCGGGATATGACTCACTAGAGCTTGACATTCCTGGAGGTGAAGGGGAGCAGACACTGGGAGAAGTCATACGTGGTGTCATTGTATGGAGAAAGGAATGCATCGTGTTTCCAAACTCGGCGCCAAGGCCACCGACTCCTCCGAGTAGCAATACACCTCTAAGTCCGCCGCGTCAGCCGACTCCACCCCACCTCGAGACGGAGCCCAGCGCGAGTCCGCCATATCGATCTCCGCCGCGTCAGCCGACTCCACCCCCTATGTCCCAGCAGCAGGGCCAAAAGCGGAAGAGAGCACCAAAGAAGAAAGCCAACGACGAGCCTGTTGCCAAAAAGAAGTTAGCTTACGAGATGACTGATGAGGAAACCAGAGCGGTCGTGGCTTCCGAAGTGAAGTCCCATTTTGCACCGAAACCGCCCCCGTCGCCAAAGGAGATAATGCCTGCGAAAACCGTAGAGCACTTTGTGGAACTTCTAGAGCGAGCCCCGGCACATGTGCAGAATAGGCCATCAGACTATGAATGCTCTATTAGGAAGTCATATCAGGAACAAATGCAGCAGTCGAGACATACAAGTAGTAATAAAAGCGGGAAAACAGTTCCCCAGCTCGGAGAACAGGCAATGCAATCGATCCCCCCGCTCAAGGTGATTACCGATAAGGTAACCGACGCTGCTAAAGACTTAGGTATCAGTGTTGATCAACTCCTAGGCACCGAGGAAGTCCCCATGGCTGAATTAGCATGGAAATATGTCCCTGAGAACCCTCTGGTCAGACCTGAGCAGGTCCCGCATCTATCAACACAAATGCGAAAATTGCATGAGTGGTACATGAAAGAAGTAAAGAACGGGCGAGAGATGCTCATTGTGAAAGTCAAGGAAGAGCATTACTTCTATGAAAACGAGATAATGATTGAGTTTCCAAAAAAAATTCAGTTATACAATCAAGACGCACTCGACAAATCTATCGTCAGTTGCTATTGTCTGTAAGTGATTTCTTTCTGTAATTTAAGTCTCTAGCTCAGCTCGCGCATTGCCTGTAATTATCCTCACTATATTCTTTTGTACGCTATTATGCAGAATGAAGATTCTCGAATGCAAAAGAGGTAGAATCTATGGCATTGGGTTCGTTGACCCATATATCATTTATGAAAACATGATACAAGACCACCCCCGAGACTCAGAGAAAAACTTGCTAAGGTTTATGAAGGCACAAAATACCAGAACCAACATACTATTTCCTTACAACTTCAAGTGAGTGTTACTGTCTTGTACTACAAATTCTATTTTGCTTACTCGATGTTAAGTGTAGTTGATGAGTTATGCATGCCTGCTTATATAAACGTGTGCGCAGGTTCCACTGGATCCTGCTAATCATTAGAGTTGAAGCTGGAACTGTTGAAACCCTGGACTCACTAGGTAAAGACCCTCGAGAATACACCAGCTTGGTTTTGATGCTCGACAGGTAATTTCAATCATTATCGCACTATATCGGCCTCTTTCGTTCATTTCCTGATATCAAGTAATTAATAACTCCTTTATTCATTTTCTTTGCCGGGCAGGGTTTGGAAACGGTTCATCAAAGAGGTTGTCGGTGAATGGAAACCGAAACTAAAATGGCGACAGACCAAGGTAATTAAGTAGTACTAGCTAGGTCCGCGCATCTCTTTAATTCTAGTTTCAATACCATTATCATGCTTGATTATTATCTGATTGAATTCTATTCTCGCAAAGTGCATGAGGCAGCAACAGGGGAATAATTTATGTGCATACTACGTTTGCGAGAACATTCGCATTACGACCGAATGGCGCAGAGATGCAAGACAACTTCAGGTACGTAAACACTATTCACAATTTTTTGATGATGATCTAATATATATACACACAACTAATATATTCATATTGATCTCCTTCTTTAAAGATTCACGAGATGCGGGATAAGCTCCTACCAGAGAACCGCATACGAGCAATTCAAGAGGAAATTGCGGGATTTTTGCCTACGGAGGTCATATCTGAAAGCGGAGAATACCATTGCACCTAATGCCTGCATGTAATGATCTGCAAATTGTAGGAGAAATTGTATATATATATATATGTATGGTCGTACGAGAAATTATATGATATATGTATGGTCGTACGAGAAATTATATTATATATGCATAAAGTGTACAGTATGTAGTAGCGTAAAATATGTTTGAAATGAAAAAGAATTGAATAAAAAACACAAAATGAAAAGGAAAAATAAACCATAAACCCTAAACCTTAAAACCCTAAACCCCAACACAAAATCATTACTCCCGGTTGGTGTCACCAACCGGGACTACAGGTCCTTCAGCCCCCGACGCTAGCTCGCGGCCACGTGGAGGGGCCTTAGTCCCGGTTGGTGTCACCAATCAGGACTAAAGGTCCTCCAGCCCCCGGCGCGCACTAGGGGCCACGTGGAGGGACTTTAGTCCCGGGTCGTGGCCAACCGGGACTAAAGGGTGGGGGCCTTTAGTCCCGATTTAGTTGTCCCGGTTGGTGACCCGAAACTAAAAGCCTTTTCCAACCGGGACTAAATCTCGTTTTTCCACTAGTGCTAGTTAAGATGAAACATGAAAGAATCTACATTGAAAAGGCGTAATCAAAAGAGTTGGACTTTCAGTATAGCAGGATTAAATTCCCAGTGGGGAGAGGGAGGCTAGACTGCTCTTGCTGGTCACAGCCTCACTTGCACATGACGCCGGCAGTGACCTGATGCCTAAGCACAGCCGCGACTAGACGAGCCCAGGAGCTCTACCCATCAGCCTCTGGCATCTGGCCCCAACGTGGGCAAGCTCCAGTGGCCTGTGTCCCGGTTCCCCGACCCCACGCTCACGCGTCGCCGATCGCAAAGTCTGCGCTAGAGAAAAGAGCAGAAGACGCGCTGCAGTATTGGGTCGCTGCTTGTTTGTCTCCGATGCAGAGCATGAGAAGGATATGATAACTGCGCCTTATGGGTTGTAGTGTGCAGTACTACTACCTGGTAATAAAAACATTTCCTTTTCGCTGGGGGGGCGACCGCCCAGGTTCGCCCCTGTGAAGCTCCGCCGTTGCACGTGGTAGGTGTAGCTCACCAAAAATACCTACTCTCTTTCTCTCCCTCGTCTCTGTTCTTCACCGAGCCGCCCTTCTCGCTTCTTCAGCCGTTGCTGGTCCTCTTCTTGCTTCTTCCCCGAGCTGCCCCTTCTCCTCTTCTTGTCGGTGTCGGCCACCCCCGTGGTCTTCTCATTGGATGAGTACGAGCAGGGCGTGCGGGAGAGCCCGAGGAAGGAGCCGGCTCCAGCTACTGTGTTCCTGTCATGGGAGCACGAGCCGGCAGTGACGTAGACTCTGTTGACGGCTGAATCCCGTGGTGGCATGCAGGAGGGCCTGAGAAAGGTGTGGCACAGTGCGGCGGCCATGACTCGGTGGCGAGTTGTGGTGGTGCGGTGCGGCGGCCTGGACGCAGTGGCGAGGTGAGACGCGGCGGCCATCATGCGGTAGCGAGGTACAGCGGCCATGATGCAGTGGCGAGGCGTGGTGGCACGGTGCGGCAGCCTGGACGCGGTGGTGAGGCACGATACGACGACAGGGACGAGGTCACCAATGTCTCCTCTTTTTTTTTCTTCTGTCCGTGGAGTTTGCCTAGTGTAAACACTCGGCAAAGCCTTTTCCCTTTCCAGAGTGTACACTGGCCTGCGTTGTAGTCCCGCGTGCCATCCGTTTTTTATTTTTGCCAAGTATAAATCTTTGCTGAGTGTCCGAGGCAAAACACTCTGGCAAAGGTGTCTTTGCTGCCGCACCTAAGCCGTGTATGCTTTCCTGAGTGTTTTGGGCACTAGGCAAACCCATCGATTTCGGCAGTGAGCTTCTACCTTGATTATAAAAGAAAACATGTTTACATTTAAAACCATGTCAATATCTAAAACGTCATCTATTTAGGAAATAAGGGAGTGTAAGTCAAAAAGGAAATCTGTCTTTAAAAATAAGTTATGAAATTAAAAAATTAGGCATACTTCTCTGAGTAAATTTTAAATTTTGTACAGAAGTATTTTTCATGATTCCCGTATTGAGCATAAATTGGTTTATCTCCATTCGGACATACTGGATAAGTGAAAGAAACCAGTACAATGTATGTCTAGTATAATTTTGGAATGATTTAGAGGGACATTAATCATGCACTAAATTGCAGACGGTGAGAGAGATCTCCTATGATGAGACAGGCGTGATGGTGAGGACGCACCGCTATGACTCCCGGACGTTCAAAGCGGACTACGTGATTGTGTCGACAAGCATAGGAGTCCTGCAAAGCGAACTTATAGAGTTCAGTCCTCAGCTGCCGGTACGCGAGTTAATCTCTTCTTAAGTTTACATACAGCATCACTCAGCAACGATTAATTTTCGTGTGTACGTTCATTAAACCAGGACTGGAAGATTATCGCCATCTACATTTAATATGGCCGTGTACACCAAGATATTCCTCAAGTTTCCCAGGAAATTCTGGCCCACAGGCAAAGAGGAGCAGTTCTTCCTCTACGCGAGCAAGAGGAGAGGTTACTACGGAGTTTGGCAGGTGAGTCCACGAATGTACATGCATGTACCTCGTCGGCAAATTGGCGCCAATAACGAAAATGAATGATGGAGGCACGCCGGACATTCTTTTTTACGGAAAAGCACGCCAGACTTTGTTACGCACAAGTACAAAGTTTGATCGCAAAGGGGAAACTGAGCTCCAGTGAACAAGAGCATATTCATCGCAAAAAAACAAGAGCACATAATGTTTTTTTAAGGGAAAAAACATACAGTTGAATAAATCATGTGTCAAAAACTAAATTTCCATAAACTTGTACCCTATATATTATTTTCGGAACGAGCGAGTATGTCGAGTTGGAATATCTTGGTCAGTGGATTACGTTGTTCAAAATGGATCAACTTAATATATATATATATATATATATATATATATATATATATATATATATATATATATATATATATATATATATATATATATAGTAGAACAACTTAACAAGGAGGAGTATGTTATTTTTCAGTCGTTCGAGCGGGAGTACCCGGGAGCCAACGTGCTGATGGTGACAGTGACAGACGAGGAGTCGCGGCGGATAGAGCAGCAGCCAGATAACACGACGATGGCGGAGGCCATGGGCGTGCTGCGGGAGATGTTCCACGGCAAGGACGTCCCCGATGCCACCGAAATCTATGTGCCCAGATGGTGGTCCAACCGCTTCTTCATGGGCTCCTACTCCAACTGGCCCATCGGCGTCACCAGCCACGAGTACAACCAGCTCCGGGTAATTAAACATGTTCTAATTGACTAATTGCGCCGGTCCTGACATCCTTGAATAATTTTGCGTACAGGCGCCGGTCGGGCGGGTCTACTTCACCGGGGAGCACACCAGTGAGCGCTACCATGGCTCTGTCCATGGAGCCTATCTTGCAGGTCTCTCCGCTTCTTTCGGCTCATATATATGTCGGTCCATATCACGCAAGCTAGTGTGATTTCAGATGCCGTTCCCGCTAATTACGCATTGCGTTTTTTTTTCTTTTTCTTTTCAGGTATAGACTCTGCCAACATTCTGTTAAACGACCTTTCAAAGAAAACACATTTCATCAACCGTACCTTCAACAACGTGGAGCTCAAAGTAGGTCCCAAGCATGACGACCAGGTCGCGGAGGTACATTTATACTAGTACATATATACTAAGTCTTATACTAGTTTATAGTGGGAGTACATTTTCAGGTTTTCTGAAAAAATACATGGGTTTTACTTGTGACTGCAGGCTAAAATCTAAATGAATGAGAAGTTGGCATGCCATGCCAGTTTGGTCCTATCGTCAAGGAATGAACCCAGATGCAAAGCCACAGTTTCCCTGGAAGCCTTTCCCCAAGAATTAAATTTGAGGTGAAATAATGTGACGTTCCTGCTTTCGTTCGTGTCTCCAGTGTCTGAATTCTCCGAGACTGCGTCGTTCCTGTGATGTAATTTCTACTATTATTAATCGAATAAAAGCACTTGGTCTTAATTGGAGGACTATGTTCGCCCAAATAGCAGCGTGGGTGTGCAGCGCTCTAACACCCACACACTGGTTGCATCCGCCATTGTCATGCATTATGTCAGCTTCACCTCTCCCACACCCCCACTGCTTGGGTCGCTGTTTGAGCTGGGCAGTGCTTTTCAGCCGTAGCCCGGCAGAGAGACCGTCTGTGTCAGCGGGCGGCATGCCTCCCCTCCACAGTTTCATCTGCCATTAGCTAAATGACAATTAATTAGATTATTCTAATCAAAGGGAAAAACTATGTAGAAATATCTTGCACTGACAATTAGCTAATACGAAGCATTTAGAGTATAGTTACTAAAATATCTAAATACACCTTCGATCTGATCAAAATATCCAAAATTAATTGTCTGTATTGTGTTCAAAAAATAATTTAATTTGATATCCTTTGAATAAGGGAATGCAGATGATGAAATTATGTCAATCCTGCATATGCAACTATACGTACTAAAAGTTTGATGAGTAGACAACACATTTCCAAGATGAGCTCTACCATATCTCCAAGGAGAGACCTCTCTTAATAGTGCAGCTTTCTTATGACTCAAACAAAACACAAAAACCATTGACTCTTCAGAAATACAACGCCTTTTTTCCTTTTAGAATTAGGGGGCATTCGTCTCCTCCGATGAACAACGAGCAAGAAATGTTCTGAGATAAACTTGATAACCGACATTAGTCCTCACTAACCCCATATTCACCAACACCAAAATACCATTGGGGAATCAATTTACTTTCAAACTTTATGTCAGTATCAAGCACCATGTAGTTTTTCTGTGTTGATCATGTCATGAAAGTTGGGAGCATGCAGTTCATACATTGCCCCGTTAACTGTGAAAACTAGGGTTAAGCGTATGCCTAGCAGGGACGCATTGCGTGTTAATATAGAGGCAGAAGCCCGGCTGTGTACAGGAGATTTACATGGCGTTGGTTGGCTGGATTGATCTCCCAGGATGCAATCACAACAACCTAACAAATACAAGAGTTATCTATATACGGTTTATACATTACCGTATGTTACAATGTTTAACACTCCCCCGCAATCACAACTATCTAGGTTGAGCTTGTGTCGAAAGGCTTCTTGCTGCCTCAAAGAAAGCCGTTTGGTAAGCCCATCTGCAACTTGATCACCTATGGGAATAAATCTGATCATAGCGCTTTTGAGCTTTCTTCAGGATTTGGCCCGAACTGTTTGGACCGTAAGGAGGGGAATGCCTAAGGCTAGGCTTGCGACTGGAGTGAAGTCGTAACAAGGTAGCCGTACTGGAAGGTGTTTCTCGAACAAAGTGATAGTCAATCTCGATATGCTTGGTCCTGGCATGAAAGATAGGATTAGTAGACAAGTATGTAGCTCCAAGATTGTCACACCAAAGTGACGCTGCCTTAGGGTGTTGAATACCCAATTTTGTCAACATATTTTGTACCCTTATAACTTCAGCAGTAGCATTTGCTAAGGCTTTATATTCAGCTTCTGTACTTGATCTAGACACAGTAGCTTGCTTGCGAGCACTCCATGAGATTAAGTTACTCCCTAGAAATACCGCAAAGCCTCCTGTTGAAATCCTATCATCAGGACACCCTGCCCAATCTGCATCAGAAAAGTCACTTACTAACATGGAATCTGACTTGCCAAGTCTGAGCCCATGACTTTTTGTTGCTTGGAGATATCTGAGTATCCTCTTTACTGCTGTGAAATGTACACTAGTAGGAGCATGCAAGAACTGACAAACTCTGTTAACTGGATATGAAAATTTGGTCTGGTAAGTGTTAAGTACGGCAAGGCTCCTACAATACTTCTGTACTTGGTGGAATCCTCTGCTCCAAGTACCTCTCCATCATGAAGAGACAATTTTTCAGAGGTAGAAAAAGGTGTAGATGATGGCTTACATCCTTTCATACCTAATCACTGAAGTATATCCTGCACATATTTTTCCTGTGACAACACAATACCATCTTTCACATTTTTTACCTCAATCCCAAGGAAATATTGGAGACTGCCTAGATCCTTGAGTGCAAAGTCCATGCGCAAATCCTTCAGAAGAGCTTCAACTGCCTTAGATCATGAGCTTGTAACAATTATGTCATCAACATAAAATAAGCATAAAAATAGTTACTCGATGCTGATGATAAAAGAACAATGAAGTGTCCCCTTTAGAGGGAATAAAACCAAGAGACTGCAACTTCGAGGATAGTCGATAGTACCAAGCCCTAGGTGCTTGCTTTAGCCCATACAACGCTTTTTCAAGCTTGCAAACATGCTGCGGTAGCTTTGGATGTTCATACTCAGGAGGTTGCTTCATAAAGACTCCCTCTTCCAGAACACCATGCAAGAACGCGTTCTTCACATCTAGTTGTCGCATGCACCAGTTTCTAGATACTGCAACTGAGAGAATCAACTTGATAGTAGCAGCCTTTACTACAGGACTAAAGGTGTCCTCGTAGTCAAGTCCATACCTCTGTTTAAACCCCTTGGCAACCAGACGCGCCTTATACCTGTCAACAATGCCATCAGACTTTCTTTTTACCTTGTAGACCCATTTGCAATCAATCACATTTTTGCCCTTGACAGGAGGAACCAAGCGCCAGCTTCTATTAGCCATAAGAGCAGAATATTCCTCATCCATGGCTGCCTTCCACCTGGATTCCCCAAGTGCTTCCCCCAGATTCTGTGGTTCACCTGTAGCACAGAAGGAGCCCCACGAATACAACCATCTTTATAAATTTTAGGTTTAGCAATACCAGTATGCGACCTGGGGTGTGCGCGCACGGGAGGAGGCAAAGGAGGCCAGACCATGTGTTGTTGCAACCGGTTTGACGCAGAAGACACAGCGGATCCAGAGTACACAGAAGATCCACCACGGGACTCCTGGGACGGCTCCCGATCCGCATGCAGCGAATCAGGCGATGCGGGGGCGAAATCCCCTACCGAACCGCCAACTGGCAGTTCCTGACTGGGCTGCATTGACGCGTCAGGTGGCTTCGCACCACCGCGACCATCCCCATGTGCGGGGGACCCGCCCGCTATCGTCCGGAGTGGAGACAGACCAGGGGACAGGTCGGCTGGCCCGCCTGACCCACCTGGCGCTGGCGTCGATCCCGTGAGGAATCCACCTGCAGCACCGACAGCATGGGATCCCGAGGAGATCCGCCTGCCAGAATGAGCGCCGGGATCAGCGCCCGGATTGTCTGCGCCCAGATTATCTGCAGTTTTTGTTTGCTGCATAAAATCAAAGGAATTTTCGCCAATTTCTTCGCCAGTTTCCTGCACACTTTCAGCAGAGCTTTGTTCATGAGTATTAGACATGGACATATGATCAATAGGAGCTACCACACCCCCTGGAACAAAATTAGGTGAAGGGAGGATATGTGTTGGGAGAAGAACAAGCTCCTTGCGAAGTTGTGCACCGGCGTTTGGGTGGAGATTAGCAAAAGGAAAAATATGCTCATCAAAGACCACGTCACGAGAAATGTAAACACGGCCGGAGGACACATCTAGGCACTTGTATCCCTTGTGGAGGCTGTTGTACCCTAAAAACACACACTGTTTTGACCGAAATTCAAGCTTGTGCTTGTTGAAGGGACGCAAATTTGGCCACACCGCACAACCAAAAATGCGAAGAAATGAGTACTCCGGTTTGCTGCCAAAGAGACGTTCTAGAGGGGTTTGATTGAGGATGACTCGACTAGGGATACGATTGATAAGATAAACTGCCGTGAGAAAAGCCTGATCCCAAAATTTCAAAGGCATGAAAGCATGAGGAAGAAGGGAGAGCCCAACCTCCACAATATGTCTATATTTGCGTTCAGCAGATCCATTCTGTTGGTGAGCATGGGGGCAGGATACATGGTGGGTGATGCCAATGTGCTCAAAAAATGAATGAAGTTTTTGGTATTCACCCTCCCAATCAGTTTGCATGGTAAAAATTTTGCGATCAAAGAGACGTTCAACATGTTGCTCAAAGAGATGAAATTTCTCAAACACATCAGACTTATTTTTGAGCAAATAAATCCAGGTAAACTTGCTAAAATCATCAATGAAACTCATATAATATTTTTGTTTGCCTACAGAATTTGGTCCAGGACCCCACACATCTGAAAACACAAGCTCTAAAGGAGCTTTTGACTCACTAACAGATCCAGAATAAGGAAGTTGATGGCTCTTGGCCATTTGACATGCATCACACACCAAGTTATGGTTTGTTTTATTGGACACCGGAAGACTAAGATCACGAAAAAAATTCTGGACCACCGGAAACGACGGATGCCCTAAGCGCTTATGCCACTGTGAGGTAGATTGTTTTTTCACGCCTAGCACTTCACGACGAGGGGCACCATGGTGACCGGACAGAGGGAACAAGCCACCTCTACTCTTCCCTTGAAAAATGGTTCTCCGATTGGCCCTATCCTTAACAAAGAAAATTTCAGGGTAAACCTCAAGGAAAGCATGATTATCTTGGATAAGTTTATGAGCAGAAATCAAACTAATGTCGGCTTGAGGAGCATGAAAGATGTTATTAAGATCTAAGGATCCATTGGGTGTAGTAAGAACCGTATGACCAATATGAGCAATGTCCATACCTTGACCAGTTGCCGTGTGGATTTGATCTGTGCCGGTGTAGCGATCACGAACAGCCAGCTTCTCCAACTCCCCTGTCATGTGATTCGTCGCGCTGGTGTCGAGATACTAGTTGGTATCCATGCCATAGGAGTGAGCAGTGTTGGCGGAGCGATTTCCTCCACCTCCACTGCCCACGAGGTTGCGGACGTTGCTGTTGAAGTTTCGGTCAAAGTGCTTCTTGCAGCGCCACGCATTGTGCCCTTCATACTTGCAGATCTGGCACTTCTCGCGTTCGCGGTCACCGCAGTCACCGCGGTCACCACCTCCCTGTCGCGGCGCACTCCCACCAGAGCCGCCATTACCAGGGTTGTCGGAGTAGCGGGCACCCTCTTTATTGTTGCTGTAGCCGCGGGAGCCACCTCCTCCGCCGCCGTTCCTGCCACCCGTGCGGTTGGAGTTGCCTCGGCCGCCACCTCTAGCCGCAAGATTGGCAGAGTGGAGGGAGGTGTTTTGGGCGGCGATGTGAGATTTGGCGGAGAGCAGTAGCGAGAATAACTCACCAAGACCGATCGGTTTATTGGTGGCAGTCCGGGTGGAGATGGCAAAGACGAAACCGTTGTAATCGGGTTCGTGAAGGAGACCCTGAAGGATGTGCGAGACGATGTCGTCCTCCTCCAGCGGTTTGCCGGCGGCAGCCAGCTCGTCAGAGATGCTCACCATCTTGGTGAAGTAGGACGCGGCCGAGAGGTCTCCTTTGCCGGTGTGGTCGAGCGCGGTACGGAGTTGGATCACCCCCGCCCTTGACTGCAAGGCGAAGCTCTGCACCAGGGCGCTCCAGATCATGGCGGCGGTGGTGTGGGAGGCAACCTGCAGCAAGACCTCTCAAGAAAGAGATGAGATCAAAAACGTGAGGACTTGCTGATCTTGAGTAACCCACACAGCGTGCTCAGGATTGGATGTGATTTTCTTCTTGCCGGAGACATCCTTCTCCGAGAGGATCACAGCGCGGAGCTCCTTGATCGAGCCATCAAGGTAGCCCATCATCAATGCCGCCTTGATGTGCGGCAGACCTTGAGCCTTCCAAACTAGGAAGTTCTCTCTCGTCAGCTTCTCGGTGATTGTGTGTCCGAGGGAGGCAAGGGAGGGCACTGTATACCATGTGAAAACTAGGGTTAAGCGTATGCCTAGCAGGGACGCATTGCGTGTTAATATAGAGGCAGAAGCCCGGTTGTGTACAGGAGATTTACATGGCGTTGGTTGGCTGGATTGATCTCCAAGGATGCAATCACAACAACCTAACAAATACACGATTTATCTATATACGGTTTATACATTACCGTATGTTACAATGTTTAACATTAACAAGATTAGATATTTGGATGAAAGACTGGATTCATATAGGAGAATGAAATAAAAGGCAAACACCGAGAGGTTGGCAGTGTGCGGCCGAGATGATTCTTCTATAGTTTGATGACGTCTTTTGAGTATTTGCAACAAAAAACAACATGGTAGATGCAAAAGAATAGCCAGGTTCAAGAATGTTTCCATCCGAGGAGTAGCAGCTTCACAAGACCGGACTGTCCAAGGCTATCACCCCCCGCCCCACATTGGCGGTACCTCATGGTAGGAACCCGTGCACCATCAGCCCTTGGCACGTAGATCGGTTTCATCTTTTGGACTATTCATTTTGAGATCTCATGATAGGAAAAACAAAATGAGATCGAATAATAGAGGATAACAAGAGGCGGCATAATATCGCATAGCCTGTTTCTGTCATGCTTTCCAAGCTCGATCGCAATGATGTTTGTTAGATAGAAGAGTAGATTCAGATCTTATGAAGAGCTACATTACTTTGTCTTTGAAATGGTTGGAGATTTTTTCGAAAAGGTGGATGACCCCCGGCCTCTGCATCTGGGCGATGCATGCAGCCATTTTATTAATTATTCACAAAGACCTTATAAAGTAATACATCAGTAAGTCTGAAGCCACCATCTTGACAACACCTGTCACTACTCATAACCACTTGATGAAGGGGTGCCGATTGTCCGAGCCGAATAAAAAACAGACCTCGCACCAAACCCTAACATCTAAAGTCGGAGACCCCAACCAAGCTTCATACCGGGTTTGGGGCACACACCGGTCCGACGCACTCTCAGAGGTCGCCACCGCCGTCTTCCACCGATCCATATTCAGAGCAGGTACTGACGCATCGACCTTGCCAGGCCTGCCGTCGATGCCACCACGACGCCAGATAGTGCCGCCATCCTGTGCTCGTCCATCACCACACGTCCACTGCCGAGACCCCGCTACTCCATGCCACCGGGAGACACCATTGTCGGCGTGTCATATGCGACGCCGCTCCTCCTTCGCGATAACCACCTGCTACCACTGGTCCCATCGCCACCGAAGACATGGCCAAAGATCAAGAGGACCGAGCCGCCTCCAGGAACCACCCGAGCTCTCTGCACCACACGCTCCAACCCACCGCCCAAGACGACGCCACCAAGGTGGAAACGACGTTGTTGCGCCGTCGCCGCCCAATCCAAAGGATTTGGGGTTTTCACCCGGGCAAGGTGGAAGAAGGTAGTGGGGGAGATGTACCTCAACATCGCCTCCAAGGAGGGATCAGGCGCCTGCAGGACCGCCGATGTCGTGGCCGCCGCCGCCGACCAAGGTTTTCCCCTGGACAGAGCTCCCAGTCCAACTCCCACCACGCTAATCGCCAGATCGCACGGAGAGTAGCTCGCCGGAGATCGGACCAGCCGGTGGAATGGGCAGCAAGCATCAAGTGGCCATCTTCGGATCTGGCCATGGGGAAGAATGGGGTATCCCCCACGCCGCGACCACCGCCTCTGTGCCCTCGCTGCCCACGCAGCCAAGGGCCACAGCCAGCCGCCCTCACCGTCGAGGTCGCCCCCTCGGAGCCTGACCCTTCATCACCAGCAGGGGTAGATCCTCGCCGGCCCCTTCACCAGCGGCTGCGTGGCGAGCCAGCGGCCCCCTCTGGAGGCGACGAGGGAGATGGGGAGGAGGGGAAGGGCCGGCGGCGGCTAGGGCTAGGAGCCGCCCGTGTCGCCCCTGCGGGAGCGACGCAGGGGCCGTTATGTCTCGTGCATGAGACTCGAAATGGTTGGAGATGAGTAAACTTTTTATCAGATTTTCTTCTCGCCAGTCCACTATTTATTGTTTGATAACATCCGACCGATTTATTTTATTTTGAAAAAAGTCCATTTTACTACCCTGAATAAAGTGGGTGGTTTACTTTACCCCCTTATCAATTTTTCTGCTTCTTCTAGCCCCAAACAAACCCAAACTGGACAAAACACCCCCCTGACTGGTTTCTCCCCACCCGCTGCTGATGTGGCAGTAGTCAACGGCGGTTTTGACATGGGTTGGGCCCCCTTGTCAGGTGGGGCTGGGAAAGAGCTGCCGCTGGCGTGGGCGTGCGCTCGAACGACTTGAGGCTGCAGTCGAGGCAGAGGTGTCGTCCTCCTCTGCTCGATGTAGAGGACGCAGTGGCGGGAGTGTTCATCGACGCCGACGAGGAAGAGGTCCAGTGCGACGGAAGCGAGCGGGACGTGGCAGAGGGCGGCCAGCGAGGTCGTCCCCTCGTTCGCTGATGAACAGACGCGGCGCGCTCGATGGAGGTCAATGGGGCGGCGGCTTACGACTCCGGTGAAGGGGCTTGCGGGCATCTGGATCCGGCCGTCCATGACGGCGGCGTGGTGGCGGATCCGGCGGCGGAGTGCTTGGCGGTGCCGGGCTTGGGGAGGCCGTCGGCCATGGCGTCCTGGAGGTCCTGAACAGAGGACAAGAGAGAGAGGGGGAGTTGAGAGGCAAGGGAGAGAGAAAACGGGAGGGAAAGGGAAGGAAGGAGAGGGGAGCAGAGGGGCGGCCGGGGTGGTCCTGCTCGCCGGTGACGGCTGCTCCGGCGGGGACGCGTGCGGCTGCGCGCTGGATCGAGGGGAGGAGGAGCACGCGCTGCGGCTCTCCTCGGGAGTTCGGGCGCTGGGCAGGGGCGCACGGGGGCTCGGCTGCGGCTCGCCCGCGGGCGCGGACGAAGGCGGCTGCGGCCGCTGGACACGTCCAGGAGACAAGGGGGCCCAACCCCACCTGACAAGGGGGCCCAACCCAGGTCAAAACCGTCGTTGACTACTGCCACATCAGCAGCGGGTGGAGAGAAACCAGTTAGGGGGGTGTTTTGTCCGGTTTGGGTTTGTTTGGGGGCTAGAAGAAGCAGAAAAATTGATCGGGGGTAAAGTGAACCACCCACTTTATTCAGGGTAGTAAAATGGATTTTTTTCTTTTATTTTTAACAAATGAGTCTGTTATTACATGTTTAGGGAGATACATTAATTTATTATGAAATTATATTTATAAATTGAATATGAATACAAATTGTACAATTAATTTCAAGATGTTTGATAAGACCGTTCCTGCTGATGTGAGGGGTTGTGCATCAGCGACGGTCAGTTGGCCGACCTTCTCTTTACGTCATCCAACGCAGAAACATGTGGGGTCACAGTCTGACCCGCCGGGTGGCCAAGTCGTGTCTCTCCATCACCCTCCGGATTATTTGTATTAATTTATTTTACTTATTTATGTTTGATATGTCATCTTAATCATTAAACTTTGTCTATGTATAATAAAATAAACCAAATAATGGGGCAACTAATATTATGTTACAATATTATTAATTATAATTTAAACTTGATTTCGTAAAATGCACATGTACTATAAATTTCAAAATATACTTACAATGGAGGTGAAGTTTATTATTTTTCTTTTCATGACATTATCTCTAAAGATTTTTTTGGTTAAAAAATTTCTTAAATATTACCAAAAAGGTTGAATGCATTAGAGATTGATTTATGCCCCTTAATTTAACTACCCACTCTCTCTCTCTCTCTCTCTCTCTCTCTCTCTCTCTCTCTCTCTCTCTCTCTCTCTCTCTCTCTCTCTCTCTCTCTCTTAAATATCACCAAAAAGGTGAAGATTAGGTGGGGAAGGCAACAGGAAGCTCAGTGATGGAGATAAGGACTAGTAATAACTGGGGCCTTTAATGGATATATGTGGCCTTCTTAACTGCTCTATTATAAGTAAATTGTAACCATGTGAGATACCAGAGTACTAGTATGGCATAACTGCAATAATTAAAACTATTAGTAGCTAGCTGTCTGCAATCGATCTATGAGGTTGTTGAAGCTACCAAAAGTGAGTTGTGATCCACTAGTAGCCTAATACTGTAGTAGTATCTATAATGCTTTGATGCATCCTCGTTCTTTCAGTATGGCAATAAATCCTAGAACCCCATGACACCAGAACTGAAATCTGACTAGCTAGCTAACAAATAGTTTGAAGTAAAGAAATGGGCAAGTAAAGCCATTTCTGCTCTAAACGCCCGTCCATTTATTAGCAAAATTACTGGAGTATTAAAGATCATACAACATATATTTTTGCAGACGTTTCTGCATAAACGAGAATATATTTTTAATAAAAGGTGGCAACAATTCCTTTACGAGCATCAACATACCTGTACTAGTACAGATGTCTGGGAGGTCTGGTCATCCATTTATTTGGTCATAAAGTAATTCCCAAGATTATTTATTTATGGCTGATCACATCCACACATTCATAGATCGAGGACCCAAAGTCTTACGATCTCACTGTACGGCAAGCCCAATGTTGAACGACAATTGGTTGTAGCAGTCGAGGTTATTTCCGTATCCGATGCCGAAGATGTCACAATAGCGCTTGAAGAACCCGATCCGATCGGCCACCTTGTCATTCTGCCCCTTGCCGCATTCGATCCCGCCATTGATGACATTGGTGATCACGCCGTACCCTGGTACCCATCCGGCCGCGCTGTCCCTAGCCGTCGGCCTCCACAATCCTGTGATCATGTTGTGGCACAACGGCTTGTTGGACTGTGTCGTCATCCAGAACCAATCGCTGTCTTGAACGCCACCACCGGGTCCGTGGCCACCAGGTCCGGGTTGTTCAGCAGGTCCACCCCGATCGCACGGCCCGCAGGTCCGTAGTTGTAGTTGCTGGATCAATCGATCATGAAATAGACACGTGTTCAAAATTCAGACCAACAAAGACAATATATTTTTATGTTTGACCAATCCAAGCAATACAATATATAAATTTATTTTAATATTGATCTAATTACATTGGTTATACTCCCTCCGTAAAGAAATATAAGAGCATTTAGATCACTAGAGTAGTAGTGATCTAAACGCTCTTATATTTCTTCATGGAGGGAGTACTTTTTTCCATATGAATTGGTTAAAACTCAGAAAGTTTGAGTTAGCACATACTGTATTTTTTTTTATGACGACATGAAGAGTGTTTTGTGGTTGCTTACTGGGTGAGCTGGATGGGGCCACGGCCGTAGTACTACTTACCGGGTGCGTACGGCCAGTCGGCGCTCTGGCTGCAGTAGCTTTCCGGCGGGCTCTTCTCCTGCTTGAAGCAGTAGCCCCATGAGAAGGGCTGAAGGGGCCGTCGGGTGCGGTGGACCACCCGCCGGTGGTCTCGTGAGATGTCTGGCCGAAGAAGGCCGCCACCTCTCGCTTCCGCGTGTCCAAGTCTCCGGTGGTGCCAAAGGCCGGGAACGCACAGGCAGCGGCCAGGGCCGGCCCTGGTGTATGGCCGGCGGGGCGACGGCCTAGGGCCCACGAGGGAGGGGGGCCCATAACATAGTATATATATACATGATAGCCCAGTAAAAAGTAGTCAAAAAAATTACAAAAGAAAAGGCTAGGCCCATCAGCGATCGATTGGTCGGTGTAGGACGTCGTAGAAAACCAGGGCCCTGTAGAAAACTAGCAATCGATCGGTCATCGGTGTCTGGTGCGACGGTTGAATTAACGAAGCGTCAGTTTTCCTTGGTCTGCTCGTCGCCTCGACGCCTCGTGTCCAGTGCCCTCATCAGAATCGTCGGCTGGCAGTCCGACCATCCGGCGTCGCTCGGCGGCTCGGCCGGCTTGTCGCGGTCGCCGCTGCGCGCGCCACCGGCAGTCCGGCCATCAGCATCAACAGTAATCAGCAGACTGCAGTCTGCAGACAGCAGCACTACGAGTCGAAGCCAACGAGGCCCGGCAACTCGGCAAGATCCATCCATCATCAACGGTTCGTATCCCTTAAATCAGCAGCAGTAATCAACATAGTACGTATCCCTCAGCCATCCAGGTACTAGTGGCCATGAGCTATGATTTTGCAAGATATATTGACCTCAACAGCAGTTATTTTTCAGTAGTTTCAGACTTTCAGTTGACCACAACCATGTATTCAGTACTGCATATGAACGTATCCATGATTCCATGATGGCATGATTCATCCATGTTCCATGCCCCATCAGTAGTATATTTTATTCTTTATTTAGTATGTACGTATTCAATATTTATCCATGTATGCTTAGCCGCCTAGGGTTTCAATCATCCGATGTGTAAATTCCCAATTCTTTGTATCCTCTTTTCTTCATAATTTTAGGACATTAGCCTGCCATGTTGTCTAAGAAGAAGCAATTGTTGGGTCCTGAAAAAAGAAGAAAAAAGAAGAAAAATGAAAGAAAGTGATCTGAAAATTTGGTTCTTATTTGAGGTAATCATGTCATGTTAGTTTCATTTTGCTATCTTTTTAGTATTATTGTTGTCGATTGAGTAAGTTGGAATTTGGTTATTATTGTTGTCGATGGAGTCAATCGAATTATTATAGTCAAATTTTAAACTAAAGATATGTGGTCTCAAGACATAGGGGCCCACGTCGCCGAGTTCGCCTAGGGCCTCCCGAAACATAGGACCGGCCCTGGCAGCGGCCAAGAAGGCGTCGTACGTGTAGAACCCGCAGGCCAGGCACGCTGCATCGTTGCGATGGAGGAGGAACCGCTCGAAGAGGTCCCTGGACACGATGGATGCCACCCCGCCGCCGCTGCCACCGCAGCCAATGCACGGGCTCTGGCAGCCGGCGCCGCAGTAGTCGGAGGTGCTGCCGCAGAACCCGAATTGGCTGCAGCAGAGGCAGTTGGCGCACGTCGCACCGCCGGCCTGGGAGCCGCACTGCTGGGCCGTGGCCAGCTCCACCGCGGCCGTCACCAGGACGAAGGCCAGGATGACCGTCGCACACGGTGCTCTCAGCGCGGACATGGTTTTTGGCTGCGGGATGAACGAATCGATGCGCCGAGTCCGCCATTTTATAGAATAGAGCAATTTACGCCAGCACTCGTATTGGCCATTGAACTCTTCATTATTGCACATGCGCAGGGCTAAGGGTGGACACGGTCCGGTCCAGTCCCGGTCCGAGCTGTCGTTTGGACCGGCCGCCGGCGGTCCGGTCCGGACCGGACCGAGCTGTCCAACGAGCTGCTTTTTCTGGACCGGACCGTTTGGGAGTCATTTCGGTTAGGCCCGAGAGGACCGATTGGACCGGCCAGTCATGTTGCCTGGCAGTCTATTTTTTGCTGTGTTTAGGTCCTATTTAGCTGCTGTTTAGGCATTTGTTGGTTTTGGAGAGCAAATAAAGCAAAAGTGCAACATTTCCTTTGACAAACAACAACAACAGCTCCTATTTAGCTACTGTTTAGGCTGTGTTCAGCTACTGTTTAGGCATCACATAGTGACAAGCTTACGAATGGATGTAATATGATCAGTCATCACTCATCACTACATATTTCAGATAAGTTTCTTCAGATAAGTTTGGACAGGAACAGCAGAAATACCACATCCACAAACAATTCATTTCGACAGCAAGCACTGGACTAAATTTAGATAGCAAGAATAACTAAATTTGGACAGCATTTCATTTGATTTTTGGACATCAAAACTATTGATTTTTACAGGAAACATAGCACAAATCAGGTTAAGCACAAATATCACATCCAAATATCACATAACACAAATTCCAAGTCCAAGTCCATGTCATCATTGAACGACACGATTACAAACTTGCAATGACAATTCCAAGTCCATGTCAATTGACAAGTTCAACATAACACAAATGAGAAGTTCATCTCCAAGCTAGCAGTGACAGTTCATAGTTCATGACTTGACAAGTTCCAACATAACACAAATGCAAAAGTAGCCTTTAAATGAGAAAGATCACTTTGAAATCATCTCCAAAATAGCAAGATCAACATCCACATGATGAACATCTACAAGTAAGATAAGCAACATTCACATAAATAATGTTTGGTATCGTATGACAAATGAAACATGTAGGAAGAATTGTTACCAATCGTTGATCTCCTCCACAATGGGTAACTCGATGGTCTCAACATCATCCTCTTCATTCTCATCCCTCCGCTACAAGTGTGGAAGTTACACAAATGCTCACATCACATACAACAAGACCAAAATAGAAAGCAAAAAAAAGGAAGGAAAAGATAGCAAACATACCACCAGATTCAAGTCGACATGCGCACCCTTAATATAACTTGCACTACAAACTAATGCCTCCACCATAGCCGGTTTTAAAGAACTTCTATAGTCATCTAATACGACACAAGTTGACAAAGTAGTTCAAGGATGAGAAGTTGACAAGTTTATATCCAAAGTTCAATACTACGATTTTCTTTCTTGTAAACCTTCATGCACTCGGCTCGTATTGCCTTCCTTCCAATGGATTTATAATTTGGATTCATGCACTTCATAGGAATGTTGAACCACTCATGTTCAACCATTCTAAATGAATACTCATGCACACATATCATCTTAGCAATAAGCTCCTTAACGATTCCTTGGTCGTACTCAAAGGAGGGGCTCATCATTGGACCACTTGTTGTACCATTGATTTTGCGCAATACAAGAGTTGTTTGTATGGCATCCCTAGCCATCTTGGCCTTGTAATTCTTACATTTTAAATGATGCCTTCCAATAGTTGAGGTGCTGCCACCTTGCATATACGCATACTTCTTATCGGTACAATAATTGCAAACAGCCTTCAACACAAACTCTCCGGGGTGCTCCTCCGATGGCTCCTTGACCTTGTGAAAATGGTCCCAAACATTTGATGACGTCCTAACTGTTTGACACGAGAAAAATATCTAAAACTCCAGGG